>CAWUFW010006826.1:0-600000 GCA_963921515.1 Calotriton arnoldi
CCACCTACAAGTACGCCATGACGGACTACTACAACCAGATCAGAGCCACCAAGAGGAACTTCCTCCACAACAAAATCCTGGCCAACTCCACCAACTCCAAGGAACTTTTCAGTGTCATTCAAGAATTCACCAACCCATGCAGCGAAGCCATAGACATCACCCCATCCCAAGACCTCTGCGACAAGCTTGGAACCTATTTCCACCTCAAGATCAAAAACCTCTACGACAACTTCATCGACCATCCACCAGGCACCACAGATGGCCCCCGCCCCCCAGAAACACCAGCCAGCCCACCATCTCCAACTGGACACCGATCACGGCCGAAGACACCGCCTCGTCCATGAAAAGCATCCACTCGGGGGGCCCCCACCGACCCCTGCCCTCTCACATCTACCACAGAGCCGCGGCCGCCATTGCACCCGAACTAAAATGCACCATCAACACCACCTTCAAAACATGCACCTTCCCAGACGACTGGAAGCACGCAGAAGTCAAACCCCTGCTCAAGAAGCCCACAGCTGACCTCACCGACCTCAAGAACTATCGGCCCATCTCGCTCCTCCCCTTCGCAGCCAAAGTTGTAGAGAAACAGTCAATAGGAAACTGACATGATTCATTGAAGAGAACGCCGTCCTCGACCCGTCCCAATCCGGATTCCGAAGCAACCACAGCACAGAGACCGCCCTACTCGCCGCCACAGATGACATCTGCACCCTCCTGGACCAAGGCCACTCCGCAGCCCTCATCCTACTCGACCTATCAGCGGCCTTCGTCACCGTCTCCCACCGCACACTAGTCGCCCAGACTACAGCGACGCAGGCATACAAGGAACCGCCCTGGACTGGATCCGATCATTCCTCACCGGAAGAAGCCAAAGGATCAGACTCCCACCCTTCCTCTCCGACCCCACGAAAATCACCTACAGAGTCCCACAGGGTTCATCACTGAGCCCCACCCTCTTCAACATCTACATGGCCCCCCTCGCAGCCATCATCCGACAACACGGCCTCAACATCGTATCCTACGCCGACGACACCCAGCTCATCCTCCCTCACCAAAGACCCCACCACTGCTAAACTCAACTTCCAGAAAGGAATGCAAGATGTCGCAGTCTGGATGACCAACAGCTGCCTGAAGCTCAACATCGAGAAGACAGAAGTCCTCGTCCTCGGTACCACCCCTTCTGCATGGGACAGCACCTGGTGGCCGACTGCCCTCGGAAGCCCACCTACCCCCTCAGACCACGCCAAGAACCTCGGCATCGTACTCGACTCATCACTCACCATGAACTGACAGGTCAACGCCGTCACCTCCAGCTGCTTCAACACCCTCCGCATCCTCCGCAAGACCTTCAAGTGGATCCCCCCTGAGTCAAGGAAGACAGTCACGCACGCACTCATCACCAGCAGGCTGGACTATGGAAAGCACTCTACGCCGGCATCAACAAGTCCCTACTCCGCAAACTCCAGACAATACAGAACACCGCCGCCAGACTGCGTCCTCGGCATCCCCCGACACGAACACATCAGCCAACACCCTCACGAAGTCTCCACTGGCTCCCCGTGGAGAAAAGAGTCACTTTCAAAATCCTCACTCACGCCTACAAATGCCTATACAACAACGGACCCAAATACCTCAACGACCGAATCAACTTCCACGTACCCAAAAGAAACCTCCGATCTTCCAACCTCGCACTGGCCAAGACCCGCGCATCCACAGAGCCAGAGCAGGCGGAAGATCCTTCTCTCACATTGCAGCCAAGACCTGGAGCAGAGCTACCGGCAGACATCAGTCGCGCCCCTTCCCTGAACACCTTGAGGAAGACCCTCAAGATCTGGCTCTTCGGCTAAACAGATCTGCGAACCCCCCGCCTCAGCGCCTTGAGACCCTCACGGGTGAGTAGCGCACTTACAATTCCCTGATTGATTGATTGATTGAGCCATGGAGTTTCTGTCATCAGCACTTCTCCTCCCTTTTTCCACAAGAGCAGTTCAAACATGAATGGCAAAATATCCTAGTTTCCAAATGTTTTCCACATAACCATGGCTCTGCCATATTTGCCACATAATACATCATCTGCTGCATAATCTGACGATTTTAACTAATAAATTGTTTATAGCTCAAACGGATCAAAAGTTACTAAAAAATGTGACTTGTGCTGCTGTGAAGTGGAGGGCCATTTGCAAAGGTTGACTGGTCACCTTTCTCACTGCTGCAGTTGTATGTTCCACTGGTACTAATAAGGAAAAATCTTTTCAGAGACTGTTAGCATGTGTAAAAATGTCAAAATAATAAAGTATCAGAAAATTTACAGCACCACTAATACCAGTGTAGGGTGTCAGAGCACTTTACATCACACATATTACACAGAGACAATCAATCATATGTGTGTAAATCACTGTATAGGAAATGTTACATAAGACAAAGGACTACAAGGTGTAGGAGTCACATGACAACCATACTAGTAGGCAGCATAGTTTAATAGTGATTGGTCTGGAGAAACAGAAACTCAGAATTTAAATCGTAATACCATGGTTGGGGGTTCTCTTTAATAATCAGAATTGATTTCAACCCAAATGAACACTTTTTTGCAACATTAGGATATTCAAAGACTGGGGAAAAAACCAAAACGCTCTAATTTATACCTTGCACTTTGCATGCAGCTCTTACATGACAGTTAAGAGCTCACTGTTCTATGTTAGGATTTTAACTTATTAACTGCAAGTAACAATAGGGTCTCTCTGACAAAGCAGTAACCCACTGACCTATTTACATTATGTGCACTTTGTGATCTGCATGGTACATGTTCTTAGCAGCAGGCACATTAACCTCTCTGTGCTTCCTTTCCATGAGTCAAGCGTCCACTAGACAAAACACCACTCTCTCTACTAAGAACATTAATCACTGGAGTTATCATGAGATTTTTATTGTTGCCGAAAATTGTTGGAGGCCAGGAAGGAGGCAGCAAGTGCTTTAAAACCATATTATACTTGCAAACATGACGCCCCCACCTGAAGTCAGCGCCAGCCACTGTCCGTGCAGGTAACAGCGGTGGGGGCGGTGGGGCCGGAGTAAGGGGATTTCAATGCAGAGGAAAAATTAATTATTTATTTAATTTTCCCTCTGCATCGTCCCTCGAAATCCCCCCTTACCCGGCCCATCTGCCCCACCGCTGTTACCTGCACGGACCACGCTGGTCAGCGCCTGATGCTGGTCGCACTGCCCTAGAGCCACCCTGCTCCAAGGGTCCTGTGACCTCAGCGACAGAGTCACTGCCACTCTATGGTGTGCTGCTTCATGAGGCCTGCCTGCAAGACTGGAGGTGAACTTCAGAATGAATTGTGGCGGACAGGCCTTCGAGGTTAACCCACACTTGCCACTGCTAGGGTCCCCCTGCTGGTGCTAAGACACCAGGGCCTTTAAGATCTTGCAGGGCCTTCTAAGGTCTAGCATGGGAATGTGCTCCCTCACGGGGAGTGGGCTGGGGACTGGTCATGAAGGCTGAACCTGGTTCCCCAGTACCAAATTCAGCAGCTCTGACCATAGTGCCACAACCTCTCCCCCACTGAACACCATACTGCCCCACTGAGAGAAACTTGTACTGCACTGACCCGCTATTAACACCTGGATGTGACTCAATTCAAATTACGCACTAGACAAGAGCAATATGCTGCCTAAAAAAAATTAACATCCTAGAAAAAGCAAACACTCGTAGGGAATGCAAGATTAAGTAAAGCATGTGAAATGTAAGCAGGAACAACATGGTTACCTTTTTCTTTTCACACTCATTATTCAGAAATTAGTGAGTGATTTTGCCTGAAAAGGTAAGGTCCATGACTACAGGGCCCGGAAGGGACCCGTTTCAATGCCCATTGCTTATATCCTTACAAAACATAAGCAGCATGGTTTAAAAAGACCACATTCGTGAACACACAGCCTCTGTACACATTTTGTTTGCCAATTCACCCATCAAGCAGGTATTTCAGTACCTCCAGGAATAGTGCACTTTCCCACCCAGGGAAAGCAATGTTGTTCAAAGAGCGACGAGAAAACAAAAGTAGCGCTTCACTGGCAAACACTGTAAAGTGGCGCTAATGTGTTTATGTGTGAATAAATCAATCTGTCCACCTTGCAACCACTCTGTCTTGCTTTAGTTAATTATTTTTCATATTTTGAATGTTTTATTTGTCTCCACCCCGAAGCTGCACTTAGAAATTGAAAAATGTCAGAAAAAGACGACGTTTCCAGCAAAAGTGTTTTTCATTTTTTGGATCCATTTCACAGGGGAGTAAATAAACGCAAGGAGGAAAGAGAAGGTAATACCTGTTTCTTGAAGTCTCGGTTTTCACGAAATGAGGAGGAGCGAGACAGAAAGAGAGGGAAGAGGGGGGACAAAGAGAGGGGGTGGGGGCAGCTGCCAGCGGCAGGAGAACTGGACACTGTCCTTGTCTTCTCTGCCCGTTTCGCCCGTCCCCAAAAGCCGAGCCTTAACTATCAGCCTTGGTGATTTCTGCCGTCCGGGAGGCATGTTTAAAATAACAAAGTAGGGGAACGGATGAAATTAAAGAAGTAGGGGCATGCCGTGCCTTGCCGATCCCGCCCACTTCGATCACTGCCCGGAGTGCCCTATCGGGCGTTTCCTCCGTAGGCTGAGAAGGTGGGGCTGTTCTACTGCTGGGGTCTTTCCTGCCCACAGGCTTCCGTGCATTAAAATCAAACAATGCAAAACAAAGGGTTTTAGGGGGTTACCAGGAGCAGTCCTGACCTCTGCCTGGACTGACCCCTGGGGGAGAAATGGGGTGTTGGAAGGTGAGGGGGTCTCCTGCTCCATGGCTCTCAGAACCTGAGCACGAGCTGAGCCACCGACATATCTGGAATTTAAATTCAGAGGCAGAGCCCAGGCCATTGATGATAAACTAAGACTCTTCAGTATTTAAAACCATGCATTTCTTTGTAGCGCGACCTTTGTAAAAGCCGCGAATCAAGGCGCGTGAAATGAGATGCGTGCGGCTGCGGGCTTCACGTCAGACCATGTTACTGGCACTGCCGTGGGTGCAGACATGCGTGTCCTACAACTGTGACATTTACATGTGACCTTTGGAAAGGTCGCGGCGAGGCTCCACGTAGACGTCTGTGACGCACAACTGAATGTGTGAGTCATTCGTCCTCAGCTGAGCTGCTGACTGAGCGAACCATGAGGGAATCTGAGGAAATGCTAACCCCATTCATAGGTGCCATGACCAGGCGCTGCATGTGGGAATCTGTTTCTGCAAAGCCCATGTGTGCTGTAACACATGCAACTACAAGGACCACAATGCAACGGGGGCTGGAAAAAGAGGGCGGTCTCTTAACGCTAATGTACACACCAGAGAGTCATTGATGATTCCTGGCTGGAGTGCGGCAACAAGACGTTTTCAGATGCCAGTGTGCGTCCAGGTTCACGTAGGCCAGGTACTGGACCTGCTGCTTCCAGGCGCACGTGTCTCCTCGTTGTTTGAAAACTGGAATGAGTAACGTGGTGTACTTTCATCCGACAGTGGGGTAGCGCTGTACATAGCGCAGTGGAGGGTAGAAGCTCAGAGTGGTGCTTCTGGGCGCTGCCTGCGCTCATTCGGCCTCTCCAATCGTGGACAAGCTTGAGTGGCCCTCAGAGGAGGCGCCTGGAGAGCCTGTGGAGTCAGGTCTTTGGGCGTTTCTTGCTTCTTATGTTTGCTCAAAGTTGCAACAAGTGTGAGACCTTCAATGCACTACTGTAAAATCTAACTGACGACCCCCCTTGAGAGATTTGGGTACAAATGTGTTATAATGATAAGTTGTCCTTTCCCTTTAAGGACAACTTGTCTGTCACGAGCGCTTCCCCCGAGCGCTGTTTACTTTTGTCCCTGTCTCTGCACTCTGGCGTTTTCATTCAAGCTGCCTCAACTGTACACTTGGGCAGTTTGGATGACAGCACCAGAACCTACCGTCTGCTGCAGCCTCCTTCCACAAAATGCCCCTGTCAGCACCTTGGTCAGCTCTACACAGCATCAGTGCTGACAGAACTGACTCACTATGAGTCACCCCTGATCCGATGCTCTTAATTTACTCCTGTACTATCTGTGCATATCTCAAAATATTTACTTATCATAACTAGGGGCAGGCGGAACTCACGGTGTTTCACTCAGCGGAATCTGGTGGACTTTCATAAAAACTCCACGAGATTCCACGGAGTTCTGCCAACAGGCGGGAAATATGCAACTTCTGCTGCAATTTAGCGCGGGTAGCGCAAGCAGTGCTGAAAATCAGTGCGAACGGCACCATGCGTTGCGCAAGATTGGAAGGCCATTCGAGTTGATTTTGCTGCAGCTGGAGTAGAAATTCTACTCGAGCTTCAGCAAATCGACTCAGTTGGCAGCCCTCTGATTGCTCACCACCACCCATATTAGGAAATCACACTAGGGGATTCCAAATCTTGCTCGCACTTGCTACATCGCAATATCTGGAGCCTCGGGGAGAAACATTCCAACACGCGGTGAATGGCGGAATTTGGCCAGAACTCCAAGTTAAAGAGTAACGCGGATTGACCAAAATCCTGCCAAGTCCACAAGTGAAATGAAGCATTCCGCCCACCCCTAATCATAACGAAGAACAAGTGTGAGTTATTGTTTTCATGGCTCATGTGCAAGTTATGGATTACAGTCTTAATCAAAACTTGGGAACTAAAGTGATTTTTTTGGTTTTAATTGACATCTGCATTCTGTGTTTTTTAAGCAAATTTCTAAGGTATGTTAATATATGTTAAGGCTTATACCCAAAGCTAACAATAATCACTTTAAAAAAGGAGTTTATTAAAATAATTGCAGCAAGTAATAAAGAACCGTAGAATATTGTTGAAACATAAGTACAATAAAAAAGAACAATGTACGTAAACATAGTGTAACAAGTAATTATAATAAGATGCAAGCAGATGAAAACAAGATTTAAGGCAAAGTGAAAGAGGAGAAAAGAAAATGTAATAAACAAAAAGGAATGTAATGAAAAAGATTGGTGAAGAAGAGATGATAAATGTATAGAGGTGTATAAAATATACATTCAATTTAAAAACAGCAACAATGTTACAAAAATATATATTTAAAACTGATTAACAAACCTTCATGGGAGTTTAGGAACCTCTCCTACTGAAGGATGATGAGTAGCAAACTCCCATGAATATGTGTCCAAAAAAATGGTAACAGATGACCAAATAAAGTGTCTTTAAATAACCATTGCAACTGAGTTCACATATGCTCTTTATTGTCTGTGATTGTAGGATACACTATGCCACCAGACTTGAAAAGAGATAGTTGAGGAACTTTTCCAATGCTTAGTTATTTACTGAAAAGCAGCTGCAATAAAAAAAAAAATCAATTATAGGAGCATTTGTGTGAAAAATAGGGTTAAATTGGTTCCAAACTTTCAACCAAAATTTGTGTGTGGATGGGCAAGAAAAAATAATATGGTGGAGGTCTGCGTGAGTAATATTACATGACCAACAGGTTGGTAACGTATTGGAATTCGTTTTGTTTAAGGTGACTGGGAAATCCTAAACCTGTTATAAATGAAAAATGGGGTTCGAGTTGTGTTTCCAGACTGTAGGTTTTGCTAAGTTTTAACCAGATTATATTCCAAAACGAAGTAGGTCAGGAGATTTGGAAATCCCTTTCCGATTGTAATTCGACTTCCAATTCATCCCTGTCATCTTGGATTGCAGTAAAAAGCTTGTAGATATTAGAAGCGGTAGGTGATGATAAAAGCAAAGTTGTCATCTGAGGGTTACAAAACTGACTGCGAGTATGTGATGATAGTGTGGATAAGGTGTGTAATATTGCATGAATTAAATCATTATATTTACAGTTGTACGATTTAGGGAAGTTAAAAAGAATTTGTGCTTGAGGAAAGGCAGTGAAAGAGTAATTTGAAGTAAGTTGGTGCACCCAAAGCAAACCCTTTTCTCTCCAAGATTTCCAAAACATAGATTTGTTATTCATTTTTAGAAATGTGTTGTACCAAATTGATGAATGAAAAAATTGGTCCTTATCTGAGAGGTGGGAGAAAAGAGTTGGTTGTAATAGTTTACAAATATTTTTATGACTTGGAAAAGATATGTAGGAAGGTTTTTGGGTGAAAGACAGGAATTCCTTAAAAGAGAAAAGTGATATAAAAGACAGTTCAATGTCTTTCCAAAAGGGGGAGAAATCTGAAGAAGTATCTAATAGATATTGATAAGTTTGTTTAAGAAAGAAAGAAGAAGTATGACAAGATCGAACATCAGGAAAGTTTATGCCACCTTGCTGTTTGTTTAATTTGAATTTAAGAAGAGACATATGTTTCTTTTTCTTATCCATAGGGATGAGGAGAGGATGGAATTGTTTTTAAAAAAGTAGGCTGGGATATTAAGAGGAATTTCAGATAAAGTAAATAGAACAATTTGAACAAGCATCATCTTGATAGAGCCGAGCCTGCCCCTCCAGGACAGAAATAAAGGATGCCACTTACCTGTTAAAGTTGCTAAATTAGCTATAACTGCATTTAGGTTTAAGGAAAGTTTTTCCTTAATAAAATTTGTAAGCCAAAGGCCTAAATATTTTAGTTTGAAGATGTTCCAGGCAAAGTTAGATTGAGTAAAATCATGTTTTAAAGTATAAAAGGTTAAGAGGAAGAATTTCACTTTTGTCCAAAATAAGTTTGTAACCAGAAAGGTCAGCAAAAGTAGAAACTTCTGTTAAAAATGCTGGAAGAGAGAAGTCCGATTTAGATAGAAATAATAGAATATCATCAGAACAAACACACATTTTAACTTGTTTATTTCCATTGCATAAACCAATTATATAAGAAATTTGTTGTATTTTTGTAAGAAAAGTTTCCAAATGCAAGAATAAAGAGCAAAAGAGAAAGAGGACAACTTTGTCTGATGCCTCTATGTAAGGAAAAAATGATTGAGGAGCTGTATAAAGAAAGGAAACCAAATCAATAAAATTGGGACCAAAACCAAACCAGGAAAGGGTGTGAAGAATACATGTTCAATTCATATGATCAAATGCTTTTTCAGTGTTAAAGAGATAGCAGCTAATGATTGTTTATAAACCTTGGATTTGCTTAATGCAATGAAAAATTCTGTAGTGTTGTCTGAAATATTTAAATATATTTATTTGTAAAGTTTTATATTCTCACCAGCTCCCCCTCGCTGCTGTCTTTGCCATATTTCTGCCATTGTGCCTCCTCCCCTGTACTGCTGCCAGGGCTGCTCCTGCCCTTTGTTGGTTGGTCCTTCAGCCAGCATTGTCACACACTTCTAGGCTTCAGTTATTTCTCTTTGCTTTTGCCCGTTGGTGCTGCTTTCCACTTTCCGCTTCCCGCCGCCCACCTCCCCAGCTTCTTCCCAGGACCTACTTAATGGAGGCTGAGGCAAACCCTGCACCCGGCCATGCCTGGACAGCGCCTAGCACCAGGAACTATGGCCCCCTCACCGGGCACCAGCAGGTACTCCACCGCAGATCTCAAAGCCCTGTACCCCAGACTCCGAAACAACTGCTGCCCGCATCTCCTCGGTCCACAGCAGGACCGTTCACCCGCCACCACTGTCTCTTCACCTGCAACCTAGGACCACCTGCCCTCACAGAAACCCGCGCCACTCCCACCCCACCGACCGACACCACCCCAGAACCACGTCGATGCCTCCTGATCAATGACAGATCGCTCTGCAAACACGCCATCAAAATCTGGGACACTATCTCCACCGTTGCCCCAGATGTAACCTTCATCAGAGAGACCTGGCTCAACCCCTCCAATGCCCCCGACATTGCCACCGCGACGCCCAACGGCTACAAGATGACACACGGAACCGCACCCACAAACATGGAGGTGGCATCGCCATCATCCACAAAGAATCAATCCACTGCACCACCACCGAAGACGACACCACACCGATCATGGAACACCTGAATTTCCAACTCCACACTGATGACAAAACAACCATCAAAGGCACGCTCACATACAGACCCGCAGGACCTCACACCAGCCTTAGTGACACCCTCACAGACTTCATCGCCCCACTCGCTATAGATCCAAGCACTACATCTTCCTCGTAGACCTCAACTTCGACCCAGACGGCCCCACAGACACGAACTCCGCCAGCCTCTTGGAACAAATGGACAGCATCGGCCTCACCCAACTGGTTACAGACCCCACACACAGAGCAGGACACTAACTGGAACATATCTTCACATCCAGGAACAAAGTCAAATACAGCCATACCATGAAACTCACCTGGACCGACCACTTCACCATCATAGTAGCACCTCTCACCACCCCCAACCCATCCAGCACCTCCTTCCATAGCTGGAGCAAAGTGACAAAGACCCAATGGATGGAAGCCCTAAACACCACCCAGCCCAATGCTGCAACCAAACTGGAACAGGCAGTCGAGAACTTCCACACCTGGATCACCAATGCCGTTGACTGAGTTGCCCCCATCAAACCAGCCAAAACCTGCAGATCCACCAAACAAGCTAGCTGGTACACCCCGGAACAAATCTCAAAGAAACGCAGCTGCAAACAACTGGAGAGAAGATGGTGCACCAGCAGAGATGACACAGACCAAGTCACCTTCAAGTCAGCCCTCAACAAATACCACCAACGACTCAAGGACATGAAAAAGGATGCCCTTGCAGTCCGCATTAAGGCTAGTTCCAACCACACTAAGGAACTCTTCACCATCATCAGAGAGTTATCCTGCCCAGCAGCCACCGAGAACACGATCCCTCCCTCACAGGAGCTCTGCAATGCTCTGGCAAATTGGTAGAAATGGCCCTTTTTGCAGGGTTATCCCCAAACTTTTTGCTTCTTTCACCTATTTTTTCCTGACCTGTTTGTGTTGGTTTTAGGACTCTGGGCACTTTACCACTGCTAATCAGTGCTAAAGTGCATATGCTCTCTGTAAAATGTGTTATGGATTGGTGTTTCCATGATTGGCCTGTTTGATTTATGTGTCAGTCCCTAGTAAAGTGCACTGCGTGTGCCAGGGCCTGTAAATCAAATGCTGTTGGTGGGCTGCAGCACTGGATTGTGCCACCCACACAAACAGCCCGTAAAAGGTAACTCTGGCTTGCCATTGCAGTCTGTGTGCAGTCTGGTACTGCCATGTTGACTTGGCAAGTGCACCCACTTGCCAAGCCCTAACCTTCCCTTTTCTTACATGTCAGCCACCCCTAAGGTAGGCCCAAGGTACCCCTGTGGGCAGGGTGCAGTGTATGTGAAAGGCAGGACATGCCCTGGTGTGTGTGGCATGTCCTGATAGTGAATTACTGCCAATTTCGATTTTCATTATTGCAAGGCTACCTGTTCCCCATAGGACAGAATGGGGAGTTTGTTTATAACATCTTATAAACATAACTGGCCCGGGGAATTAGGTAGGAAAATAAAGTTTAGTATGCCTGAACTCAGAATCTAAAGATGCATCTTTTAGTGAAGGTGATTTTTACATTCTGTGTTTGAAAATACCACTTTTAGAAAGTAGGTATTTTCTTGCTCAGTCATCCAGTGTGTCTCTGCTAGAATGTGGATTGACTGTCTGGGTTTTGGATGACAGAGGGCTGGGGAGCAGGAGTGGCTCCGGATAGTCTAGGTGGGTCAGGAAAGGGCTGAATAGACCTGGGCTGCATTTAGAGTAGGGGAGGAGATTTCCTTGCACCTGAATGGGCCTGGTCTGCCTCTGACAATGCCGGTTCCACCTCCTGCCAGGAAGCCACACCAGAGAAGGCAGAACTGGTTCTGGCTGGGCACAGACACTCTCTGCCTAAGAGATCAAAGGATTTTGGGATATAAATATTGGGGCCCAGACCCCTGAATTTTAGAACTCTTTTGGACCAAGAAGACTGCCAAGAAGAAGAGCTGGAGAAGCTGTGAGGAGGAACTACCACTTTGCTGTGTGCTTTGCTGTGTTGGCCTGCAGTGGCTGCTTCTGTCTTGTTCAGTGAAAGGACTGGACTGAACTTTCTGCAATCTACTTTTGTGAGTTTCTCCAAGGGCTTGAGGTAGAGCTTGCCCCCTGTTCAAGAAGTCTCAGGAACAGCAAAGACTTCAAGCTCTTCTGCCCTCAGCACTGGGAACTGTGTGTTTTGTGCTGCAACAGAAGAAAAAGCAACTCGTCGACGTCAACGACGCCGCAGCCAACTCCGTGTCCTGAAGGCACCGCAGAGGGCACCGCCACAACGCGACCCTGGTCTCACCGACGACACCTGCTCACACCACCACCGAGCCGCTGCTCGCACCGCGACCTGTGGGCACCGCACTCTGCACCGCCTCGCGACGACACCTTGGTATCCCCGACGCCGCCGCTCCACGCCAAAATCTACGCCCCTGCTTGCACCGTGGTTCGAGGGCACCGCTCGCAAAGTTACACGATGCACCGCCCTCATCCCGCACCGCAGCCTTGGCCTACCGACGCCATCGACTCTAGTTCGTCAGCCGACAACAGCGCTTCAGCAACGACGACGTCGCTGCTTGCACCGCGACCTGCCAGCACTGCGACGAGCACCGCATTCACTTCGCACCGCGACCCTGGTCTCACCGACGAAGCCATCTGACGCCGCCACCGAGCCTCTGCTCGCACCGCGACCTGAGGGCACCGCACGCCGCACCGCTGCACTTCGCACTGCAGCACCCGCCGCAAGCGCTCCTGACTTCAACAGAGAGGAGCGCGATCTGCACGCGTGTGACTTCGAGGGCCCCGACGACTCCTGCACCGACCTCCGGAACCGACGCCTGCGGCGGAAGCCATGCTTTTGGAAGCTCAACGAGAGGTCACCGACGCCCTGCATTTCTAAAAAGGTACTGTTTGCGGGTCTTCCCGACACCGTAGCTGGCCCACGACGCCGCGGTCAGTCAGAACTGTTTGGATTTGTTTGCTCACGACGCCGTGATAGCCCCGGACGGAGCTATCGACATCCAGGAACTGTTTTTCAAGCATATTTTGATAACTGAAGATTTATAAGTACTGTATTGTGGATTTTTATCGTTTTTGGTCTTGTCTTAAGTATATAAAAATATTGGATATTTTTCTAAACTGGTGTGGTGTCCTTTTGTAGTGCTCACACTGTATTACTGTTGGTTATGTGCAAATGCTTTACACACTGCCTCTAAGATAAGCCTGACTACTCGTGCCAAGCTACCAAGGGGTGAGCAGGGGTTATTTTAGGAGTGTAACTCCCTTATCCTGACTAGAGTGGTGGTTTCTGCCTGGCTTTGGCACAAGCCCTAGCCTACCAAAAATCCCATTTCTAACATTGGTTGTCAGCGGTGAAAATAGGACTTGCGTTTGCACTTGACTTACAGTGATTGGTGTGCACTACTACCATATTGCAGACTATTACATACCACATACTATTTTCTTTTGGTCTATTTTTGCCTTTCCATTGGTTTTGAACTTGAACTTTCTAGTACAACATGCCTGAATCAATTGCATCATCTGTTGCATCCTTGGAAGTGGCCTTTGAGGAGGAGAGGTTAGAAACCTACAATGTTAAGGAGTTGAAGGCGATCTGCAAAAACCTCAAAATCCAAATCAGAGGCCTCACCAGAAAAGAGGAGCTACAAAAGGCGCTGAGGGCCTGGGTAGCGGCCAGACATGCTAGTGAGCAGTCTGGGGATCTTAGCCTGGAGGTGGAGGAGCCTATTCCAAGGGTGGATGTGCTTTTGGGAGGGGGGCACCCTCTAAACCAGGCAGCAGCAGTGCCTTGTCCCCAGAGGAGCTGGAGGACAGGCGGGAAGCAAGGAGCGTTGCTGTGGAACTGGAGAAGCTTAAGTTAGCCATGGAGGAGAAAAGGATGATGTTAGACCATGAGTTTAAAATGAGAGAGCTGGACTGGGAAGCCAGTAGGGCTAGGCCCAGCCCAGATGGTGGCAGCAAAAGTGTTAGGTCCAGTACTGAGGGTGAGGTACACGCACACACAGATTTGGGGCCCTGCTTCAAGGAGGGAGTTGACATACACCAGGGGGTTCAGGATTGTGAGGTTACTCCAGTGGTGCTCAGTGTCCCTGAGGTGGATTGGGGAACTGGCACAGGGGATCATATTCCTGGTAGTGGGAGGTACACTCTACTGACTCTAGATAAGAGGTGCAGGAAGAGGGGTCCCCCATGGTAGAAGCCCTGGTAAGTCAGTATGGAGACCAGCCAGAAGAGTATGAATCGAGGGACCGCAACAGTCAGACACTGTCTCACCAGTCTTGTGAGAATGATGTGGGGTACTTTTCTGAGGCACTGGATGATTGGGTGAAGGGTAGTTTGGTTAACACCTGTGTTGGGCTGTGTGATTCAATTGTTGGAGAGCATATTTTAAGTCCCTGTTTTCCAGAGCTATGCCAACACCCACTGGAGTGTGAGTTCTCTGACCCCAGGGAGCTTGCACGGGAGGCAGACCTTTTGGTGGATTCCAGAGGGTCTGGAGAAGCATCTGGGGGTGACCCGGAAGGAAGTGGCTTGGGTATTTCCCAACCGAGGGTGGTGGGAAAGATTCGTGGTAGCCCAAATAGGTCCCGGTGTCATCGGAAGGGTGTAGGGACTCACGTCCTGTCTCCCCGGAGAAGGAGTGGGAATGGGCTGCGGCCCAAGGTGCCCGAAACCCGGTCCCAGAGCCTGGGTGGTTCCAGGAGGGAACACCAGGTGGGGAGCCTAGGCTGTACTGGTAGGCCGTCCATTGAGGGGGATCTCCTAGTGTCAGGAGAACGTGGAGTGTAAGTAAACAGAGCTCCAGCGGTTCTGGTGTCTGGCGGTGCTGCTCCTAAGTGAGAGTGCAGAAGTCCAGATTGAGGGGTGAGAGGGGGATGCGTTCCCCAGTGGGAGAACCAGTGGGTCAGGGGCCAGCCAGAAGGGCTGAGCCTCCTAGGAGTGACCATGGTGACACCACTTCTGTCCTGGGGGATCGTCGCGCACTGTCAGATGGACAGGGGTCGGGAGATCTGCGCCAGGCAGACTGTCACACAACACATGAGTCATGTGCTACCCTCGGGGGGTCATATGTGCTCCCCAGGAAGTCCTGGTGTGCCAGGCGGGTGCTCAGCCGCAGGGTTAATTCCCTGGGTTGGGAGGCCAGGTGCAGGGGTTGCCTGACCTGGAGGGAAGGACATCTGTAAGCAGTGTCCTGGCCGGTTTGTCTTCTAGGGGTACCACTCCAGGTGGGAGGGTGCAGAACTCTGGAAGGGGTGCAGAGGGAGGGAATCCTCACCTCTGACCCCGGTTCAACCTGAGGATTTAGATCCTAGGTTGGTAGATCAGTTGCAGGGTCAAGGCCCTGAACTGGTGGTAGGATTGTTTGGGAGGGCTGATTCCAGCGTCCTGACAGTTTTTGGTTCTGAGGGTGCCTCTCCTAGGAGGAGAATGCGGGACCCCAGAAGGAGAGGTAAGGGGAGGAGAGCCTCGCCCGAGACCTCTGGTCAGCCTGAGGGTACAGACCCTGGGTTGGAGGACCAGGTTCGGGGTGTCCCCCCAGACCTGGGGAAGGGCGACTGCTAACAGTGCCCCTACCAGTTTGACTTCTGGGGGTGCAGCTCCAGGTGGGAGGGTACAGAGCCCCAGGGAGGAGGACCGGGTGTGGGAGAACCCACCTCAGTCCCTTGTCCAGCCTCAGGGTACAGACCCTGGGCTGGTGTACCAGTTGCAGGATGGCACCCCTGAACTGGTGGGCGAATTGTGCAGGACACCTGCCACAGGTGCCCTGACAATTCTGGAAGGGGGTACTGCTCCAGGTGGGAGGGTACAGAGCCCCAGGGAGAAGGAGAGGGTGTGAGAGAGCCCACCCCAGTCTCCTGTCCAGCCGCAGGGTACAGACCCTGGGCTGGTGGGCCAGTGTCAGGATGCCATACCTGACTTGGCAGGGGGGAGAGTGGAGAAAGGGTGCCAGGCACCTGGGGCTACCGCCCCCCACTCTCTGACGCCACAGCGATTGGAGTGGCCTGAAAGGTATAAGGCCTGGCTCTCATCACTGACATTTGTCAGTGGCCACTGTGGCTGGCTGTCCTGGTGGACAGAGTTGCCCCTGGGGGGGGGGGGGGCAGGAGTCACTCCCCAGGGGTGGACTGGGCCACACCATTGTGTTGGCCATGTGGGTACTGTCTGCCTGTTGGGACACATCTGTGAGCAAAGTAAGTTTAGGTGCTGCACAGATGGGGTCCACAGGTGAGGAGAAGGGTTCCCCATGGGTCAGCTTAGTAGGCCCTGTGAGTATGGATAGAGGGATCCAACTAGGTTCAGGAACGCGTAGAACGGGAAGAAAACCCTGCTGTTGTGGGCCAGGTTCCATGTTCTATCGCCCCAAGCAGGGAAGCCATCGCGGTATGGATTGGTCTACCCTGGCTTTAGGCTGGAAGGGGGTTGTGTTGGAAATTGCACTTTTTGCAGGGTTATCCCCAAACGTTTTTCTTCTTCCTCCTATTTTTTCCTGACCTGTTTGTGTTGGTTTTAGGACTCTGGGCACTTTACCACTGCTAATCAGTGCTAAAGTGCATATGCTCTCTGTAAAATGTGTTATGGATTGGTGTTTCCATGATTGGCCTGTTTGATTTATGTGTCAGACCCTAGTAAAGTGCACTGCGTGTGCCAGGGCCTGTAAATCAAATGCTGTTGGTGGGCTGCAGCACTGGATTGTGCCACCCACACAAACAGCCCGTAAAAGGTAACTCTGGCCTGCCATTGCAGAGCCTGTGTGCAGTCTGGTACTGCCATGTCGACTTGGCAAGTGCACCCACTTGCCAAGCCCTGACCTTCCCTTTTCTTACATGTCAGCCACCCCTAAGGTAGGCCCAAGGTACCCCTGTGGGCAGGGTGCAGTGTATGTGAAAGGTAGGACATGCCCTGGTGTGTGTGGCATGTCCTGATAGTGAATTACTGCCAATTTCGTTTTTCACTATTGCAAGGCTACCTGTTCCCCATAGGACAGAATGGGGAGTTTGTTTATAACATCTTATAAACATAACTGGCCTGGGGAATTAGGTAGGAAAATAAAGTTTAGTATGCCTGAACTCAGAATCTAAAGATGCATCTTTTAGTGAAGGTGATTTTTACATTCTGTGTTTGAAAATACCACTTTTAGAAAGTAGGTATTTTCTTGCTCAGTCATCCAGTGTGCCTCTTCTAGAATGTGGATTGACTGTCTGGGTTTTGGATGACAGAGGGCTGGGGAGCAGGAGTGGCTCCGGATAGTCTAGGTGGGTCAGGAAAGGGCTGAATAGACCTGAACTGCATTTAGAGTAGGGGGAGGAGATTTCCTTGCACCTGAATGGGCCTGGTCTGCCTCTGACAATGCAGTCTCCACCTCCTGCCAGGAAGCCACACCAGAGAAGGCAGAACTGGTTCTGGCTGGGCACAGACACTCTCTGCCTAAGAGATCAAAGGATTTTGGGATATAAATATTGGGGCCCAGACCCCTGAACTTTAGAACTCTTTTGGACCAAGAAGACTGCCAAGAAGAAGAGCTGGAGAAGCTGTGAGGCGGAACTACCACTTTGCTGTGTGCTTTGCTGTGTTGGCCTGCAGTGGCTGCTTCTGCCTTGGGCAATGAAAGGACTGGACTGAACTTTCTGCAATCTAATTTTGTGAGTTTCTCCAAGGGCTTGAGGTAGAGCTTGCTCCCTGTTCAAGAAGTCTCAGGAACAGCAAAGACTTCAAGCTCTTCTGCCCTCAGCACTGGGAACTGTGTGTTTTGTGCTGCAACAGAAGAAAAAGCAACACGACGACGTCGACGACGACGCTGCCGACTCCGTGTCCTGAAGGCCCCGCAGAGGGCACCGCTGCAACGCCGCACCGCGAGCCTGGTCTCACCGACGACGCCTGCTGACGCCACCACCGAGCCGCTGCTCGCACCGCAACCTGTGGGCACCGCACTCCGCACCGCCTCGCTTCACGACGACGCCTTGGTATCCCCGACGACGACGCTCCATGCCGAAATCTACGCCGCTGCTTGGACCGTGGTTCGAGGGCACCGCTCACAAAGTTACACGACGCACCGCCCTCATCCCGCACCGCAGCCTTGGCCTACCTACGCCGGCGCCATCGACTCCAGTTCGTCAGCCGACGACATCGCTTCAGCAATGACGACGAAGCTTGCACGGCGACCTGCCAGCACCGCGACGAGCACCGCATTCACTTCGCACCGTGACCCTGGTCTCACCGACGACGCCATCTGATGCCGCCACCGAGCCGCTGCTCGCACCGCGACCTGAGGGCTCCGCACCACTGCACTTCGCACCCGACGCCTGCCGCCGCCAGCGGTCCTGACTTCAACAGAGAGGAGTTCGATCTGCAACACGTGTGACTTCGAGGGCCCGACTACTCCTGCACCGACCTCCGGAACCGACGCCTGCGGACTCCGTGCTTTTGGAAGCTCAACGAGAGGTCGCCGACGCCCTGCATTTCTAAAAAGGTACTGTTTGCGGGTCTTCCCGACACCGTAGCTGGCCCACAACGCCGCGGTCAGTCAGAACTGTTTGGATTTGTTTGCTCACGAAGCCGTGATAGCCCCGGACGGAGCTATCGACATCCAGGAACTGTTTTTCAAGCATATTTTGATAACTGAAGATTTTTAAGTACTGTATTGTGGATTTTTATCGTTTTTGGTCTTGTCTTAAGTATATAAAAATATTGGATATTTTTCTAAACTGGTGTGGTGTCCTTTTGTAGTGCTCACACTGTATTACTGTTGGTTATGTGCAAATGCTGTACACACTGCCTCTAAGATAAGCCTGACTACTCGTGCCAAGCTACCAAGGGCGTGAGCAGGGGTTATTTTAGGAGTGTAACTCCCTTATCCTGACTAGAGTGGTGGTTTCTGCCTGGCTTTGGCACAAGCCCTAGCCTACCAAAAATGCCATTTCTAACACAAATCACTTACAACAACATGATATCCACCATCTACAGGAACTTTGAGCCCCAACCCACCGACCTCCTCAGCCTCCTCACTCCAACGGAAACCTTCCCCGACCAACATCTCACTGCATGGGAACAGCTCATCACACCGGACACCACAGCCATCATGAACTCCATCCACTTGGAAGCACCCACAGACCCCTGACCCCACTGCCACTTCAACCTTGGAAGCAAAGAGATCAGCCACCAACTCACCACCATCCTCACCACATCTATCTCCACAGTCACCTTTCCAACGCATGGAAACACGCAGAGGTCAGACCTCTCCTCAAGCAACCCTCCGCAGACCTCAGCGAACTCCAGAACTACCGCCTAATCTTACTTCTCCGTTTCCCACCTAAGTCCTGGAGAAGTCCATTAACCATCAGCTCACCAAACACCTCAAGAGAAACAACCTGCTAGACGCCCCCCAATCCAGTTTACGAGCCAATCACAGCACCAAGACCCCCCTGATCGCCGCCACGTATGACATACGCACCCTACTCGGCGGAGGACAATCGGCTGCCCTGATCCTTCTCGACCTCTTTGCATCTTTCAGCACAGTTTCCCACCACACACTCATCAAGAGACTGCACCAGATTGGAATCAAGGGAGACAAACTCAAATGGATTGCCTCATTCCTCACAGGACGCACGCAGGGAATCCACCTCCTCCCTTCACCTCGTAACCCACGAGAACCATTCATGGCATACCTCAAGGCTCATCCCTCTGCCTCACCTTCTTCAACATCTATATGATGCCTCATATCTTACGCCGACGACACCCAGCTCCTCCTCTCACTCTCAGCAGATTCCACCACCACCAAGACCAACTTCCACAACTGCATGAAGAACGTCACAGCCTGGATGAAGGACAACTGTCTGAAGCTCAACAAGGACAAGACCGAAGTGCGGATCTTTGGCAACCATTCCTCTTTCTGGATCGACACCTTATGGGCCGCTGAACTCGGACCAACCCCTACACCAAAAGTCCACCCCTGCAACCTCAGCATCATCCTGGACAGCAAACTCA
This sequence comes from Calotriton arnoldi, assembly GCA_963921515.1. Lineage (NCBI taxonomy): Eukaryota > Metazoa > Chordata > Amphibia > Caudata > Salamandridae > Calotriton > Calotriton arnoldi. The sequence continues at coordinate 19,946 of CAWUFW010006826.1, forward strand.
CCATGAATTGGCAGATCAACACATTCTCCGCTGCCTGCTTCCACACTCACCGCATGCTCTGAATGATCTTCAAATAGCTCCCCACAAACACGAGAAAATCAGTCACGCAAGCCCTAATCACCAGCCGTCTGGACTACGGCAACGCACTACACGCAGGAACCACCACCAAATTCATGCGAAGGCTCCAGACGATACAGAATTCAGTGGCCAGATTGATCCTCAACCTACCCAAACAGACCCAGCACCTAAGGAACCTCCACTGGCTCCTCATCAAGAAAAGATGGCAATTCAAACTACTGACACATGCCTACAAAGCCCTCCACGACCAAGGACCATCATACCTGAACCACTGACTGAACTTCCACTACCCACCCAGAAACCTTTGCTCCCCCTCCCTCATCCTTGCACAGACACCTCACATCCACCATAGCCACAGCGGAGGCTACTCCTTCTTCCACCTCACCGCAAAGTCCTGTAACGTCCTCTCCCTCCTCCTCCGAACATCAACCTCGCTGATGGACTTCAGGAAGAGACTCAAGACCTGGCTTATCAACTAAGACCTGCAACCCAGCGCCTGGATACTCCCACGGGTGATAAGCAGCACTTTACAAATACGGATTGATTGATTGATTGATTGATTATATAGTGCGAACATGACCCTTACGGGTGTCAGAGGGCTTTACAAATGGTCAGGAGAGAAGAAACAGGTAGAGTAAACAAAAACCTAATCAAGAACTTTTTAGAAGGTCCAAGCCAACAAATCCCCAAACAAGATCACAACAGGCGAGAAATAAACATGGGTGCAGACACTGCGCCATATCGAGTTCAGGAGAGTAGAGCTTGTGGGTTCTAGAGCAGAAATCTGTTTGACAATAGCACTTTAACATATTTTTTGAATGAAGCAGTTAAATATGTCTGCCTTTGATAAATCCTGAGAGAAGTGAGGTAAAGGGGTCAAGACGAAGAGCTAGAATTTTAGCAAAGATTTTTTAATCAGAGTTATCTAGAGAAATCGATCTACAATTTCACATAACTTTGGGTCTCAGTAATCTTTAGGAATGAGGCAAATATTTTCCTCATGGAAGGTACCGCCAGCTGATTTACTTGCGATAAAATGCGAAAATAATTCATGAATTCCTATGACTAAGTACTCACAAAATGTAAATACAAATGAATGGGGAAACTTCCTGCTCTAGGGGCTTTCCCTGTTTTAATCAATTTCATTGCTGCTACTGCAATAATATCCTTTGTAGAGATTTCTTGTTTCTAGTGAGGTGAATTCAGTAGAAGTGTCAAAGTTTTAAGAATGGATGATAAATAATACTGTATGTCCTCCTGATGTGGATTTAACTCAGGAGTATAAAGACTGTGGTAGTATTTTGTAAATGGATCTAATATTTCTGGATAGATAGGAGGCAGCATTTTCTGTACAGAGTTTATGGTATTGAAACATTTCTTTGATTAAATTATCAAAATGAATTTTAGATTCGGTGTTGAAATTAAGATTTTCTAGGTATTTTATGTGTTTGATATTTTCTAGTGATTTTTGTATAGTATGAAAACTTCAAAAAATACATATAAATCTCCCTGTGCGTGAAATGTACCTCAGGCGTTGAGAAAATAAAATGGCGGGCGCGCCTTCTCTGAGTCAGTGTACCCATCATATCATTATCAAAATTAGGGCTGTCGCCGCAAGCCTTGTACAGGAGGCATATCTTCAAAGGCAGGGGATTTTGGCCTTTAATTGGTTCTCTGAAATGGTGCCATTAAAGGAAGTAGTCCGCCAGGAGGCCGAAGACCCCCTACGTTAGCGAGTGGTCAGCTTCCTTGGCGCCAAGCCACCTCCTCCCATAACTTCACTTTAATCTTTGGTCTTTGTTTTTTCAGTGAATTTATTTACATATGTATGTATAAAACAGAGTCTGCAGTAGTGGCTCTGTTGTTAAAGTTAAGATTCATTTTCCATTGAAAAAGGGATTTTTGGTTTGCCTATAACTTTGGGACCCTTTTATGTATCTGCTCAAAACGATCCAATTAAATAGAGTAAATAGCTATACTTTGGCATGTCAAGTTTCGTGTAGACCCATCTGGGGCAATATTAATATTTGGATTATTAGTTTCATTTTCAATGTTAACTCCCATAGGGATTTCTGCTCAACGCTACAGCAAGAACTGCTGGATGCTGCAACAGCCAACGTGGCAAGAAGCCTGGGCTTTACTCAGAGCAGTGCCTTTGCTCTGTTTAGAGTAAACCTGTTCAGTGACATTTGTTATGTTATGAGGTTTTATAGAGCGCACAGCTGCCCCGGCAAAGGGGCGTCCCGGCGCTGATAGCAGACGGAAAGGGAGGCAAATGACAGAAGGAAGCCTAGATTGAAGGGAAAAGGTGGGTCTTAATAGCCTTACGGAAAGCCAGGTAATTTGCATTACTAAAAGGTGTTGGAGGTCTCAAAGGGTTAACGAAGGAGGACCAATTCTTTTTCTTCAATGCAGGATTCATGGATCCTCAGAGGATTCAAGGATCTGTGCGATCTGATTGGCTGGCAGTATCTGAACATTGTTGTTGCAGTGGCTATTGCAAGATGTTAGGCACCGAAGCCTGTGTCCTTAGACAAAGCAACAGCACAGAGAGGGCTTTAGAAGACTGAAGTGGAGCATCCCTCATCCTGGATAGTGCTCCAAATATTTTTTTTTTTTAATTCTTGCATGATTCAAATTTAGATTCACAGATCCAGGAATTTGTGAGTAGTTCTGCAAATTTTTGAAAAATCCTATATTCTTTTCTGCAAATCCTGAAAAAAATTAAAACAAAAAAAATCACATGTAACTTTGTGTGATAAAGACCACACATTGTGAGCGCAGTGGACCTTGCGGCGGGCGCAGGGCCCGCCTCCCATTTCTAAATGCTGTGCACACTGATAAAGTGGCAAGCGGGCAGGTGCAGGGCCTGGCTTTGTACCTGGCTCTACTAGATGGCCGGTGCATAGAGCCCAATATGCGCAGCTTGTTCGATGGCACAGAGGCTGGCAACGAGTATGTGCTGGGCACTGCCCAAGGCTGCAGGTAGTTGTTTCAGAGACCCAGAGGCTGCCTCAAGGCCTATACCCAGATCCGGCTATCAGTGACTGAACGCATGTGTGTCCACTACACATTGCATCGTAGTAGATAGAGGGGAGGCTGAGTGCAAGGATTGGCCTTCTCTGCCACAAGCCACCGGTGTGCACTGCTGAAGGCCATGCAAAGCCAGAGTGGTGTGCACTAGAGACTGGGGGGCATATTTACAAGGGGTTATGGCCACCAGAACGTCACTTCTAGCGACGTTCTGGTGGCGATATACCCTTCTCCATACTTACAAAGCGGCTTAACGCCGCCTTGTAAATAAGGCCCCTTAACACGCATCACTTCGTGTGAAAGGGGCGTGCAATGGGTGTTCCAGTAGGCGTTCCACCGCAACACCCATTACTTTTGATTCTGCCCTAGACCTACAAGGTCAAAATCTGAGGCAGCGCCAAAAGCTAACGCAATGCAAGAGCAGGCGAAACGAGGAGAAATACTTTCATTTCTCCTCGTTTTTGCTTTTTCTATGTGTGCTGCATTCTCCGGCACACATAGAAAGAGAAAAATGCCATTAATGATTGTTTATGTGCAGGAAGGTGTCCCTTCCTGCACATAAACAATCATTAAATAATGACGATTTGCTACCTCAATGTGTGATGCATTCTGCAGCAGACATAGAAGTAACAAATCACAATTAGTGATTGTTTATGTGTAGGGAGGGACACTTTGGTGCAAGGGGGCCTGCGTTGGCGCTAGGCAGCTAAATTTATCACCAGCGCTAGGGACAACACAAGGGTGCACGGTATTCTTGTGAATACAGGGCATCTCTGCGTTTTGAAAATGTCGGAGCGCGGCGCTGCCTAATTTGGCGCAGCTCCGCGCTCCGACATTTCCTCATAAATATGCCCCCTGGCTCTACACAGGCCAGGCCCTGCAGCCAGCCCCTGCTACCATGGCCATCAGTTGTGAGCTGTGGGATGCAGTGATTGGCTGCCGGTGAGACCCCTCAGCCAATCGTAGCTGCGGCAATAAAAGTGCAGGTTGAATGCAACAAAGGCGTGGGAAGTAGATCATCAAACAATGTAACTTTAACTCTAATTCGTTAGGAGAATCTTTGAGGTTTTTTTAAACATATGTTAATGGCTTATGAGCAGTTGAAACCATAACCTACCCTTAACAAAGCTTTTTCAGTGTGGTGGGGTGGGTGTGTGTCTTTGTGTGTTTGTGGTTGCACATGCACAAATCTGATGCATAAGGTTGGCGGGCAAAAAAGTTTGTTTAACAGGTGAGATATAAACATTTTGAAGCTAGGACAAAACAGGCTCAAGGCTAAAGTATTCCCTTCCCCTTTATAATGAAGTTTGTGTCAAAGATTCAGGCAGTTGCTGAACACGTATCTGTCCACGCGGACATTTAAGTGATGACACTGCTATCATTGGAGACCCCTGAGACCTACTGTCTCTGCTGTCATGCCCCTGTCAGATGATACGCCTGCTTCTTGACCTCCTTGTGTGATCTTCTGCATGCCTTGAAGTGACCGCTGGCCTGCACGAGTACGGTATAAAACCAATAAATTATATAAAATGGCACTCATACACTTCAGAAAGAAAACAAAACATATACCCACTAACGCAGACAGTCTCCTACCCCTCTAACTCATACGATCAGGCAAACATTATATGATAAGCAGGTTGTTAATATAGCCTGTTGGCCCACTGCAGAGGGTTCTACTGGCTGTTAATGGCCGTGAATCCCAGTTATAGGCCTGAACGAGGGAGAGGGCCTCTAACAGCCGGCACAGCCAGGGGCAGAAGGGCTATAATGCTATTAGAACATTCCATCCACTGAGAGTAGACTCTTCTAAATTAGAAAGTGACCAACACTGGAATGTTGGCCCAGAGCAGCCATTATTAGGGCTGGGCCGCTTCATTGTCTTCAGTGGAGCGTCCACCGTCCAGAGTTCTAATATTAACGATACGCATGCTGCAAGGTAACTCACACATGCCCATTGCAAACAGACACCACACGTGCCACACCCGATGCCCCACAAACCCACACAGATAATCCCACACACCCTTCCTGCACAGTGGCACATATAGATAACTCGAGCCCAAACATAAGCGACATCCCTCCAGTATAGACAACACACGCATGCCCCCCCTGCCCAGAAGTCCAACACATCAGTCCTACCCAGCTATGCACATACTCCACAGACATGCACGGAGTAAAGAGAGAGAGAAGACGGCAAACCATCAGTCCCTGGTGCACTCTTTGCTGGCTTTTCCACAGGAATGTAGTTGGTCTAATATTCTTAGCCCATGTGATAACTTGACAAAACAGAGCACTTTGCACTTCACTCTCTTTTGCACTTTGTATAACTTGGGAAGAGTTAAATACTTACTCCTGATACTGAGGTCTTTATGGCCCTGTCCTTATACAGAAGGTTATTGATTCCTTCTCTCTTTGGACTCTATGGACGTTTGTTCTGCAGTTTTAAATTTTATCAGAGGAGCGATTGCAATAAGAAAGAAATATGGATAAGGGAGGGTCGGTGTATTTTGTATTGGTCTGTTTAATTTCTGATTTATTGCAGATGCTTACAGTTGCATTGAACCAATGGGGGGCTGCTATTTTTAATTATTTTGACATTTCTAATTTTATCTGTACTTTGAATATGTTTTATGATGAATACTTGTCTCATGTTCTTTAAGGATTTATTTTAAATTGAATAAAGCTTGTTTGACTGACTGAATCTGTCTCCTTTTCCAGTGAAACCAGGCCCACCTGTCAATCTGACCATAGTGAATGTGACCAACAACCAGCTGCTGCTGAGGTGGGACTCCAGCTACGACAGAAGATGTGTGGAGTTCAAAGTCAAGTACAGGAGCAACAAGGAGACGGAGTACACGGTGAGGACGCGTCCACCTTGGACCAGCCCAGAGGAGTGGGCATCTCTCCCCTCATGCTCTTGGTGCATCTCTCTACCTCTAGGAAGTGGGGACCCTTGAATGTAGGGGGGCTGTCCTACATAGTCATGGCACAATGATCCCACTTTGTGTCACATTCAGTCCTTTATCTCGTACATGCACAGTACACCAAAGTAATCCTTTTTCTTGTTTTTTAATCTCTGCTGTCACATTGGGTCACTTTACACCAAAACAAATGCTTTGCTAGGATGATAAATTCCAGCTCCTCTAATGGCTTACATGAAGGCGGGACCTAGCAGACATTTTTAGCTGCTGCACTGCTGATAAAGTTCAGCCCATTCAGCAGCTCCTCTGCTCCTGCTGCCCGATCACTGCCGAAATAAGAGTTCAGTGTGCTGACTGAGGTTGGCAAAACCAGTAGGTCTGGCATAGAACTTGAAATGCAAGTCAGGCCACTTGGCTCAGCCAGTGCTTGTTTTCTTGTCATTGACTGGCCCCTTTACCACTTCCATGGTTGCTTTTTGTGTTGAGCAATAGAGATGTACCTTTGCAATTTGTATACTTGCCAATCCTGCTGAGTAAAACAGTAGATGTCAGCTTATGGAATTACATCTCACACCATAGCATTTATAAGGCCCAGGCAGGTAGGATGCAGTAATTCATGCCACATGCCCTGCAAAAAGGATGTAAAGAAGAGACAGTGTGACCTGACAGGGGCTGTCTGGGAATAAACACCAGCAGCCAGTTGTCAGGATTCATCCCAAGGGGGCAGCTGGAGGCAAGGTCTGATGATGACCCACCAGCCTCCTCCTGGGAGGGCAGGCCAGTGGACTCTGATATAGACTCACTACCGCAACCTTGACAGGGGAAAAGGGGGTAAGCGATTATGGACAAAAAGAAGACAACCCTGCTGCGGCCGCACGTCTTCTGGCATCAAAATGACACGTATCCCGCAGCAGCTCCTCCGTCATGGCGGAGGATCGTCGCCCCGCTGCTCAGAGCCAGCAGATGAAAAAAAATGATAATAAAACAATGTTATTATCATTAACATCTCAAGAGCCACCAGAGCCACAAATAGAAATCTTGAAGAGGAAAGGAGAAAACAGAAGCAAAGCTGCGGGGTCACTAATGGTGAGCAAATTGAGCGGAGTGGGAACCTTACAACAGCGGATGGTCACATTTTGTTAAGCCCGTAAGCATAGGCATTCACTGCTTTGTTAATAAGGCACCCCAGTACCAAGCCCTGAGACAGGGTCAAAACACATCAACAATTCTTCCAAGGAGGGGTATGGCCAAGACGCCGAAACATGGTGCCTGACTTGTAGGTTCCCACCGGTAACTCTGTGCCGCAGGGTCCATCCATCGCTCCCAGTGGCTGAGTCCGATGCTCACCACACAGGAATGTGGCTGCCCGCCGCCCCCAAAGGGGGCACCCCTAAAAGGGCGGCCCTTTAGTGCCATTGCGGCACAAGCCTACCCCTCGCTCTAGCACCAGAGGGCTTCCGCCTGGAGCCCGCTGTCCAGGGGGTGTGGGCGTCACTTCCGGTACGCCCGGGGGGATAGAGGGAATGTATACCCCTCCGACCCTCCCAGCGGCCTCTTTTCCGCCAGCCACGCCGTCTTAGGATCGTCCCCTCGTTGGTGGTCGTTTTCGTTGGGGGTCGCGCATCGGGTTGGTCGCTTGCTAGCCATCGGGCTGTTTTGAGGTGAGTCGCCCCCCCCCCTCCCCTGTAATCCATTGGCAAGGGTTCCTCGCGGCTTACGTGGCTGAGGGATCCGTGGATTCCGGGATCAGGCCCAGCGAAGGCCCACTAAGTTGGGATTGCTGCGGTGCAGCGGGGGCTGAGGGGAGAAAGGGGGGCGATCGGCAGTGTCCTGCCCCGTGTTGAAAATCCGGGGTAGCCTTTCCTAATATTACGACCGACCCCTTCCCCCCGCTACCGTCCAAGCCGGCGTAGTTGGGTAGGGCCCGGGCCTTTCACACGCGGGTAGTGAGGCCGGTGTGGGGTGAGCCCATGTGGTCGGGGGCTGCGTGTGGGGCATAATTTCGGGTTCCTCTCAGCAGTCGCGCGGTCAGTGCGGACACGCGCAGGCCTCCACGACCACGGCATCCCCCCCCCCAACACCTTGAGGCACACCGGGGCAGTGTACAAGTTAATAGAGTGCCAGGCTCGTCGTTGGGGGTGGTCAGGCCCGGGGAGTTTTAGTTGTGGTGGCCGAGTTGCTAGGGTGGGAAGCGCGACAGGGCTTTTAGGGGCACAGGGAGATTGAGTGATTTGCCCAGTATCACCGGGAGTTGAGTGTCCCAGCCGGGACTCGAACCGTGTTCCCAGGCTTCGAGGTCTACAACTCTAGCCCCTGCTTTCCCCTGTATGATGCGCGCCGTAACACCTGCAGCACCCGCACGCGCTATTGGGTCCTGGCGGTGCTGCCCGTGTGGCCCCGCCAGACACCAGCGTTCCCTTTGCCATGGCTTATCCTGCATGGCATTGCAAGCCGTCTGCACTGGTCATCGTCGCGGTCTCGCTGATGTGTTGTTGCCGGCTCGAATCGCGTGGTGTCTGAGGCAGGCGTTGGGGATTACATGCAGTGAGTCTGCTCCGCCCCCCCCCTCTTTTGAGGGGCAGTGTGATTGGCCTCAGGGTGGGGCAGATTGCCATGCATTGCCTTCAGGCATGCTTTCTGGCGGGGGCCGCGATTGGCATGGGTGATGGAGGTGAACCCGGCATGCCGTGTTAGGTCGGCTCTAGGTTCCGCGGGTTTGCTGGGATCGTGAGGCAGAGTCGGTGCTTTCGTGCGGGAGCCGGGGAAAGTTCTCTTACCCCCGTGGCCGTATGGCTGGGGCTGGACGCCTCTGCCTCCGCCAGGTGTCCTAGTTTGTTCACCGCTGCACCACCCCCCTCCTCGCCGTTCTTAATCTAGGATGGGGAGGTGAGGGGGGCAGGGGGCAGGCAGTTTGATAGTGGTACGATCTTTTCCCCGAGGCAGGGGAGGTAGCCTGGATGCCGTTGCCCACGTTTAGATAGATTAAATTAGTCTTGACAATGGAGAACATCGTGTGGCTGTACATGCGCCTGGCCATAGCGGTTTTTGCGGCCTCTGCCCCTCCATTACGGGGCATCTCGGGGCACGTTTCGGGGCCTGCTGCTGTTGTTGGATCAGCAGCACGATCCCGCAGCGGCCATGGCGGCACCAGCTGGGGCAATGGTTGGTCGCCACGGACCCAGAGCGGGTATTGAGGGTTGTGGTGTCCACGCGTACCGCTGGCTGATGTGTGATGTTGTTGGGGGCGCATTTGGGGGTCCCGGGTACGGGCGGGCGCACAGAGCTGGGCCCCAGGTCTGGGCGAGTGTTGCCCATGCTCTTGGGCTGGCGGCAGGTCCCCTAAGGCCGGGTGGCTCATGGTCGTAGCTACTCCTGCGCCGTCCGGCTGGGCCAGTGCTCTGCGGTGCGGTACTCAGCTTGCATAGTGCACAAGCCGGTGGGCACACAGTGGATGCGGTCAGGGCGCGTTTCGGGGCATGGGGCCCGCGTGGGCCGGTTGCGAATGTGGGACAATAAGCTCGCTACCGCAGCTGGCGGCCATAGCTGCGCCAGCTGGGGGTGATGTTTGGACGTCATGGATCCACGGGGTCTGCCAGACGCGGAGTGTGGGGATTATTCAACGGTCTATTGGTGTTTGGGGCACGGTGTGGCATTCGATTCAATGAATAATGTGAATTTTTATTGACTACCAGAGGTGGTGCATTCGTTAGTTTCAGGTTTGCGTGACAAGTTTACTTTTGGCCAAGGGTTGCTCCACCGCCTTTTGGAGGGAGCTGGTAACTTGTAGAGCTGTAGGATGGTCTCTGTGTATTGCAGGGTTCTGCGCAAAAGGACAGCGCTCCCGATAGTGCAACCCGTGAGTGCGAGCTCCATGATTGCATGGTATGTACTCCCATTCTCGTGTCCTGCTAAGGGGTGTGATTATTCTTTGTATTAAAGAGTCCCGTCATTGGACAGGGCACTGTGACACCCCTGTGGTTTGGAGCAGTCGGGGTAAGCGAATGATCCATTAGGATGGCCACTGCGCACAGGGCCGCGTGTGTCCGGTTTGGGGCCTGCAGGGGCCAGGGCTCACAGGGCCAACTGGTCTTAAGCGGATTGCCAAGGTTATGACGATGAGCAGGGCTTCAAGCGTTCTTCAACGATGGGGGCTATGCCGCCGGGCCTGATCTTTGCATTTCGCAGCGCGAGCGGGAGGGTGCGCTGTTATTATCCGCTGCTGCCGCTCGCCAGTGCAAGCTGGGCTCATCACCCCCATGTGTAATGTGTCAGTGGTTCGGTGGTATAGGGTAGCACGGTAGTGATAGTGTGGTGTCAGCTCTGATTATTTACCTAATCTATCAGTAGCTACGCGTTTCCTGTTCTTACAGGCATCGCGTTTCCAAGAAAGTATTCAATCACCTTTAAGACTCCGCTAAACCCCCTTTTGCAAGTTTCTCAGAGTGGAGAGCAGCGGTGGGAGCCGCTATTGTGACTTGGGACTCAACCACGGCGCACATTCCTTTTCTAATGATGTGCCGGTAATTATCATATACACATGTGGGCAGGCAGTCCCTTTGTCTGTTTGCATTGCCGCTTTCCCAAGTTTAATGCCTTTCGTCTAGAACTCGTGAGGGATGCAGACACCCAGATTTTACAGGGAAATGCTTGAGAAGGGATAAGGCGCCTCATATCGCAACAGCCTCTTGGCGGCCGAGTTGCGTCTAGTTAGTTTGGCTTGAAAGCTAAGTTATTATTGGCTTTGGGAGTTTTGTGGAACTGTTTGAACTATATATGCAAACATTTAATAAAATAAAAAGGTCAAAATTGAATAATGCATAATTGTGACGATAGAGTGAATGGAAGTTCGTAAATTGCTCGCCCAAGGCATCACTCACCAAGTACGAGATTTCTGCATCCTTACTGAAGTCCTTACTTATTAGTACTATAGTGTTTTAACAGACTAGGACATGCAGCGAAATGTGTGGCAGGCAGGCGCCAAGATATGGGTCTTCCGATACATCTATGCCTGGTTTAGTCCAGGCTACGGAGTGGCTGCGTGACACTCTGGTGTTGGAAGTGGTCAGCCGGTTGGCGGGCCTTCTAGATCTGGGTTTCTGGCTCGGGTCTGTCCAAGTAAGGGTTCAAGTGCCAGATGTCGGCCCTGGGAGACTATTCACAGACCTGGGGAGCGGCGGAACAGAAAGTGGCTTGTTTCAACCTCTGGGTCACAAGTTCTGATCCTGGTAGGTCCACTCAGCATTTATCCTTCTGAGGTCAATAAAACGAGTACCATGGAGTTGAGTAACAATAAACATGATGCAGCGCCAAGATACCATTGGGTGAACGTGTTCCCAATTACAGTCAGAAGCGGAAATTGTGAAGAACTGTGGAATACAGTGGGCCCACTCCGCAGTGTAGTAAGCGAGAGTCCAGCACTATTTCCATGGGGCTGTAGGGTGGCGCAGGCAACTATGAGAATATGCCAGAGGTAGCGAACATGACAGCACAGACTTGATCAGTGATATCATGGTTCATCTTTTGTCCCAATATAGACAATAGTTACGGACAGGCTCTGTTTTGCAAAGAATAGTTATTTTGTCTCATCCGAGTGCCGCACGTGCCTCTTTCGCAGTATAACGAGGTCTGACTCTTTAAAAGGATGAGCCCTTCACCCCCACCTGGGGCATGCGTCACCAGAGGAGCTCCAGTGGTCATGGGGAATTCTGCGCAGTGCTTGTAGAATGTCACGTACCATTAAGGGCATGTTACTACCAAAGTTGGGGCAAACTGGGCCTGAGCAGTAGGTTAAAGTTAAAGCGCAAATAAGCTACAATGTATTAAAGAACATTTGGCATTCCCAGTATTCAAGAAAGGGCTGGTTGGTCTAGGGGTAGGATTCTCGCTTTGGGTGCGAGGGGTCCCGGGTTCAGATCCTGGACGAGCTCTCCCTTGTTTACATGATATACTTTTGTATAGGAGGTTTGTTAAAAGGTTCATTTTGAGCAGGTCAGTCAATGCTTTTCTTTCAAAGAACTATGCACGCCAAATTTAATTCAGTAGTTTAGATGGCACATAGGTCTCAAATCCATCAATATTTCTTTGACGATCTGGTGACTCGCATTTAGGGAATGTCCATGGTTCTTTGCGTGGCTAAGTAATGTTTCCAGTACACAAAGACACCCGTTGCTTAAGGCCTCATGCCACTATTGCTTCAACCTTGGTTTGGTCATACCATATTGGGGGCCAGTCACTTACACGTATAAACCGTCAGTTGGCTACGTTAGAAGACTTTTCTCACACCTGAGATTATCTGGAGCCCCTATAGCTGAGAAATTCGGAGGAGAGCTGGACAGACCACTGCCTCCAGGGGGGTGGCTGCCCACTGTAGCAACAGGTGGCTAGGGCATGCGGGCATGTAGCACATTTGTTAATGGTGCAGGAGATTTATTGTTTTACTCTAGGAAACTGGGATCTCATGACCAGGTGCTGTCTTTTTGGCCGTCGGTTACCAGCCCAATGGTGGGAAAGTTCAATTTTACATTTACTCTGTGCTATGTTATGCTAAGTACAGTTCCTACCAACAACTACGGGGTTGTGCTAACTGAGCTGTAGGACGGTGGCCCGATTGACCTAGTGAGTTATGTAATCCCTGTGATGTCATGATGAGGTTTGGTAGCACAGGGTAATAGGGGCAGATGGTACTAAGTCTCTCTTGGGTGGACGATACGAAGGGTAATTAAAATAACCTGGTATGGAGTCTCTTCTGTAGTGTGCCTAGTGTGCCACTGTGGGAGTGCGGTTGGCACATTAAATTTACACTGCCTCTGGGATAAGCCAAAGTCTCTGCCTAGCCACCTAGGGGGTGGGCAGGAGTCAGCCTAAGTGTGCACCCCCTTCTCCTGACTAGAGAGGTGGGTTTGGCCAGGCTTAGGCGCATACCCTAGCCAACCAGTAACTCCATTTCAACATGAGTAGAGAATGCCTAGGAGTTGTTTGCAGTCCATTCGCAACCGCCCCACAGGGCGAATGTTTTAGGCCACAAGGTTGTGGATGGCTCTTGTGTGGGAGCCTGGTGAAGAGCTAAGGTCAGGCTAGGATGTCTCGTGCTTTCACCGCACTGTTGAGTCCCAGTCACAAGCGGATTGTATCAGGGTGAGCTGGCTGTGGGTCAGGAAGCGCCAAGGCATCAGTAGCACTGAGCGGCTTACAGCCAGAGGCGGTATCAGAAGCATGGGGCATTTGTTAGATTAGAGCCCTACTCGGGGATACCGCCTTAAGTACTTGGAGGTCTGTTGGCACCGCCTTTCAATGGAAGCCAATGTCTGGCGGGCTGCTCTGAGCAGAGCATTTGCAGGCGTAAGTAACAGTTTCCGCTACCAGTTCAAATGTGCATCTTTCACTAAGTTACTCAGATAACTGGGACAGGAAGTAAGGTGTGCTGGATAACTCTTGCTTCTACCTGCATTGGCACATCTGGTCAGGAGTGATTGTCAAAGGGATTGCACCTCAGCCAGGTATTGTTAGCACCCATCCACACCAAGCCGAGTGTTTAAGGTCACCCTGGGCCGCAGTTACACAGCCCAGTATTAGGCCCTTGTGGGTCAGTGCCATGAATTACTAAATTGAACGAAATAGGAGGCTTGCCCGCGGGTTATACCAGCAAAAGTTTGGGGAGAGCTAGACTCCGCCCATGGTCAAGGGGTAGGTTTAAGTAGTTGGAGTCGCACTCTTAATTGACCAGGGGTTCAATGCGACACTAGGGCATCGCCGCGTTGCGGCCAGGGCACGGGCATTGTGTGGTTCCCAGGGGGCATCAAGTGTAGGCAAGGCGTTTCCAAACCTGGCACCAGAACACACGGTAGTCAGGGCCAACTTGCCTGTTGGGTGACTTGTGTAGGCACCTGGGTAGTTGTCACTCCAAGAAGAGGTGAGTTGTCTCCAATAGTGGGCACAACATATATGTGTGTCTCTGGCCTTACAGCGGTGTGGAGCCTGTTTCATTTAGAGGTACGCACAGGCGAAAATTGTGTATTTAAGGTTCGCATGACCAATGTGGTTGTGGTATCTCCTAGCCTACCCAATGAAGGTGTACTGCAGCTAAACAGGGAACTGGGAATCTTGGTTTCCGTTACTTTGGCAGGTTTTAAAACAGCCAGGGTCGGCAATGGACAGTAGGTACTGTGCATCTGTGATCCGACGGCAGTTATGCAAGCGGGATGCGCTGCGTAAGTTGTAATTGCACGAAAGGGTGAGGTGTCTCCAATAGTGGGCACAAGACAGGTATTGTTTCAAACCAGCTTTGATACCATTAAGGTGTTCACCAGGGTTTAGCAATCAAAGGGGTTGGTGCAACCGTCTGGTCAACGGGGGAAGTAAGTGCTCCCAGAACCTAGGGTAGGTGACAAGTTCCTGCAGTAAGCGATGCCCGCCCGGTTAGCTATGGTAGCCTCGCTGGGTGGTGACGCTGCCAGCCAACATAGTGTGCTGCCGTCCAAAGAAATGGGGAAACAAAGTGTCAAGCACAAAAGGCTACTATGTAAAAGAACATTTGGCACGTCCAGTGATCAACAATGATTAAAATTTAGCGGAGCAGGTCATTTTCCACCAATGGGGTTGCCCAAGGGTGGGCAGTGGGAACGCCCCTGTCCCCCTGGTCGGGAATATTCTAGGATGGGGGTTAGGTAGGACTTAGACAATCCTTAATGTTAGGCACCATATCGCTCAGTGCGCACTGTATTGAATCAGACAGATCCTCTTAGCTGGTTTGCCTAGGGGGTTTCACCATAGAGGGAGCTGAGCTGGCGGAATTCCCATAAGGAATAAGGAATGCATGGCATGGGCAGGTGGGCCCCCCCTTGCTCATTGTCACATACTGCTAGTTATGACATTCCTGTGCGTCATGATTTAGAAAGCAAAGGGACTGCTAGGTTAAGCATAATCCTCCTCGCCCGAATAGCCAAAGTAGGCAGGCGGGGGTGGGAGCGGTTACCTAACCAGTGGGCTGCTGTCCCATAGATGGGGGACACAGGGGTTCAGGCACACACAGTGCTAGAAGGACGGCAGCTAGGTGGGATCAGCAAATAGATGGGGCAATGTGAGCCTTGGTGTTGGAAATCGTCCCGCCCAGAGTTGGCACGGGGCTAGGTCATGTGAGGCAGAGGAACTTTCCCGCAGGAGGGTGAATAGTTCTTGGCACAGGTTCACAGGACAGAAGAGTCTTTGGTTTCTTCAGACACTAGCGGAACTAGGCGAATGTCAAGGGCTATTGTGATAGAGATGGGGTTCATCTATCACCAGTAGGGAGTGATCTCTTCCCTTAGATTTGCAGGAGGCCTGGAAATGAGCGGTCGCATGTTGTAATGCGCTGTTTGGTGAGTTCAGCAACTACATGGGTCAATGTGAAGCTCTGATGGACGGAGATGATCCCCCGCTAAGGTGGCATGGAGCTAAGTCAGGGAGGCCGTTGAACATCCCTGTAAGAGGGAACTGTTCATGGCGTAAGCTCGCAGACCAGAGGGGTCTGGGTTTCATCAGACACGAGCTCATCCAGGCAAACGTTAAAGGTTACTTTGAGGAGGACGGGGTCCACTTGTCCCCGGTGGGGATGGACTTGTTTCTCCTGGATTTACAGGAATGTTTGGAAAGGGCAGGTTGCAGGTAATAGGAGGTGCAGTGGTGGGGGCCCTGGCTGCGACAGTGGCCGCCTCCAGGGCTGTGGCGGAGTTACAGGGCGATCTGGAAGCAGTCTGGTACAGTAAGGGTACCTCTGCGGCAGACGGGTACAGTAAGGGTACCTCTGCGCGGCACAATAGGGGTGCCAGAGCCAAAGACCAGGATCCTCAGGGCAGGGTCCTGGAGAACCGTGATGGCGCCCCGTTAGTCCTTCGGGCGGTTGGGGGCCTGACCAACCGGGGGTTTGCCCTGCTACGCTCCGCCCTGAAAGGGCGTGAGTAGGATGGTAACAAGGGCCACGTGATCCAGTGGTGGATCAACAAAGGTGTAAGCGCTGATCGGGCATCCATCCCACAGTGCTGGCTCATCAGGCGGGCAGGGGCAGCATAGGTTGGATGGCTGCCTGCCCATGGATCGCCCGTAAGATAACCCACCTTATTGCATACTCTTGAATGGAATAAACCTGCGACAAGTTTTTCCCATAAACAAAGTGTCTTGTGTGTTTATTTATGCACGTTCGCCTATGGGAAGGTGGGTGATGTTGCCGGTATTGGGACTATGTGGCTGCCCGCCGCCCCCAAAGGGGGCACCCCTAAAGGGCGGCCCTTTAGTGCCATTGCGGCACAAGCCTACCCTCGCTCTAGCACCAGAGGGCTTCCGCCTGGAGCCCGCTGTCCAGGGGGTGTGGGCGTCACTTCCGGTACGCCCGGGGGATAGAGGGTATGTATGCCCCTCCGACCCTCCCAGCAGCCTCTTTTCCGCCAGCCACGCCGTCTCCCTCCCTTCCTCTTACCCTGCGGCTGGGCTGGTGGTCAAGGTGTACTGAATGTTTTAATGTTTTCTTTTGCGTTGCAGGCGGAGTTACAGGGCGATCTGGAAGCAGTCTGGTACAGTAAGGGTACCTCTGCAGCAGACAGGTACAGTAAGGGTACCTCTGCGCGGCACAATAGGGGTGCCAGAGCCAAAGACCAGGATCCTCAGGGCAGGGTCCTGGAGAACCGTGACGGCGCCCCGTTAGTCCTTCAGGCGGTTGGGGGCCTGACCAACCGGGGGTTTGCCCTGCTACGCTCCGCCCTGAAAGGGGCGTGAGTAGGATGGTAACAAGGGCCACGTGATCAAGTGGTGGATCAACAAAGGTGTAGCGCTGATCGGGCATCCATCCCACAGTGCTGGCTCATCAGGCGGGCAGGGGCAGCATAGGTTGGATGGCTGCCTGCCCATGGATCGCCCGTAAGATAACCCACCTTATTGCATACTCTTGTATGGAATAAACCTGCCACAAGTTTTTCCCATAAACAAAGTGTCTTGTGTGTTTATTTATGCACGTTCGCCTATGGGAAAATGGGTGATGTTGCCGGTATTGGGACTATGTAAGGAGAGGCAGCTGGTGGGGCATGCGGTCCCAGAGGTGCTGAAAAATGATCCTGCACCACCGTATCTGAGGAGGTGTGCGAAGCCAAGATGGTGGTTGGGCCGTCCTCCCTCACCTGATTGGGGCCAAGCGCGCAGCTCCAAGAGCCTCAGTCTACCCCGAGTGACCCATCCCTCCACTTCCGCTGACCTGGCAAGCCTACAGTGAAGGTCCTTGAGCCTCTGGGGAGTGCTGCTGGGCTATTGTTGTGTGGCACGCCTCCCGGGCGGGGCCTCTGCTACATCAATCCTAGGTGGGGCACGCGGCTGTAGTACCGCTCCTATGACTTAACAGACGTGACATGGAAGAGTCTATCTATTATCTGATTGCAGTGGTGGTGAGGTGCAACCCCCTTGTATTTGTTGACCTCATAGATGCTCTGTGACCACGTGGGCATCCTGTAATAAAAGGAGCCCCGGGCGGAAGTGATGGAAGACAAGGGACAGAGGCCGGGGCAGAGTTTACAATAAACCAGTGTCGGTCTTATTCTTTTGCTGAGTGTGCGCCACATGCCGGCGGTGCCATAAGAGGACCGCAGTAGTTTCAGAGCAGCGTCGGACTCATCTCCGGAGTCACGAAGCAACATTGGTGATCAGGGTGGTCGCTGTGTGCCACCCCACTGACCCAGTGGCGGCCGCATGTGCAGGACAGACGCACGATGGTGCTCGTGCCATGCCTTTTATTACTGGATGCCCACGTGGTCACGGAGCATCTATCAGGTCAACAAATACAAGGAGGTTGCTGCCGCTCGGGAGTCCTGACCAATGCCTGGGGCGTTGGCCCACGAGGCAAAATAAACACACTGTAGCCTGCTGAAGAGTGCAGGCAAGGAAAAAGAGAGCACAAGACACCTGTAAGAGACAATGCAGCATCATACCTTACCCAGAACAATTTCAGTGCACATCCCACACAAGTACGAGCACACTTGGTGCACCCAGAGCACAAGAAAACAATACACCATTCAGCCACGACCTTGATGGTGAGGTGACCTTTAGATCTTATCCATAAAGTAAACTGTGGAAACTTAATCATGGCTACGATACCACCCATTGAGCCATTCACGGTAGAAGGGGCCCTGTCAGCACAAGCCCCTAGATGGAAAGAATGAGTGGAGAGGGTGCTATTATTCTTTGAGGCCACCAAAGTGGACAATGCGCAAAAGAGAGCCATGACCCTGCACCTAGGGGGTAGGGGCATTTATAAAATATCGAAGTCTATCTGTGAAGCAGTGAAGCAGCCCCCAGAACACACCTTATCCTCATAGCCGCCCTCACTGCACACTTCGATCCCATGGCAAATCAGGACTGTGAAAGGTTTGTCTTTCGTCAGGTGCGCCAACAAACTGAGGAGTCCATCGATGCATTCCACACTCGCCTTAAAGAACCTGCAAGTATGTGCGGATTCAACGATGAGAATGAAGAAATACGAGGACCAATTATACTAGGCTGTGCCTCAACCAAGTTTCGGGAGAGGATCCTCGAAGAGTCGGGAAAACCCTTAGCAGATATTCTAACGCTGGGCCGGGCCAAGGAGTTGTCCCGCACCAGAGCTGCCCACATGGACACGGCCCTACAAGCCCCGGTAAAGACGGAACCCATCAACACCGTCACGACACACCCTGTGACCAAACAAAGATGGAGGGACAACCCGAGAACCTAGGCCTGCGGATACTGTGGAGAAAATCCCCATAGTCTGGCCGAATGCCTGGCTTGCAGAAAGAAATGTGCGGGGTGTGTCAAACTCAACCATTTCATGGGGGTATGTCGATCCGGAAAAGGTCGAGGACAGCATCGTACTGTAAACATGATCCCGGAAGGGGGGGGCCAGCGACAGGGACGATGATGACACGGAGGAACATACAGTTCATTCTGTTTTTACCATAGGCACTGCCACTCAGACATCGCGGCAGTTACCGCAATGCCAGGTACAGGATGGAGAGTAGAATACCACGGCTGTTGTTGACACCAGAGCAACCATCAACATAATGTCGGCAGAGGCTTATGAGACTCTAAAGTGAGCCAGACCCCTGAACTTGGCGAACATCAAGGTGATTGCATATGGTCAAGTCAAGCCACTGGTGATGCGAGGAAAATTCAAGACAACCATCTCGTATGGCTCCAAGTCCATAGAGTCGCAAATATATGTAGTGGAGGAAGGCCATGGCATGCTGTTGGGGTGCATGGCAACGGAAGACTTAGGTATGCCTTTTTTGCTTTCGGAATTCATCAAGAAACTATTCATCACATATTTGGCAGAATTTCCAGCAGTCTTCGAAAGCATTGTGTGCCCCAAAGGGAAGGAAATACACCTGCACACAGACACCTCCGTGCAGCCTATAGACCTACGTCACCGGTGCATCGCATTTCTCTACAACCCCTGGTTGAGGAAGAATTGGCCAAGCTCGAGGCCACAGGTATCATTGAGAAGGTGACAGGACCTACCCCGTGGGTCCCCCCCATTGTCGTCATCAGGAAACCAAAGCAACCGGGAGAAGTGAGAATCTGCGTGGACATGCTCCTGCCCAACGTGGCGATAAAAAGGGAACGTCACCTCACTCCCACCATAGACGACTTGATTGGAGAATTGAGTAGAACATGTTGGTTCTCCAAGCTTGATCTACAATCAGGGTACCACCAACTCGTGTTAGATGAGGAGTTAAGATACATAACAACTTTCTCAACCCATGTAGGTCTGCGGCGATACACACGGCTGAGCTTCGGTGTCACCAGTGCGACCGAGGTATTTCAGAACACCATTCAAGAACTACTGGCCGACATCCCCGGGGTTGTAACCGTCAGTGATGGCATCCTCATCCACGCAAAAACGATTGCAGAACACAATGTTAGGCTGACAAGTGTGCTCAGAAGGATTCAAGAATCTGGTCTGACCATTCACCGTAAAAAATGTGAGTTCCTCCAACAGAATTTGCAATTCTTTGGATATGTCTTCTCATCAGCAGGAGTGATGCCAGACCCGGTTAAAGTTCTAGACATCAAAGAAGCACCCGCTCCTGCCACGGTAACTGAAGTGCAAAGGTTTCTAGGGATGGTTAATTATTGTGGTCGTTTCATTAGGGACCTCAGCACCCTAACCCAGCTGTTGCGTGAGCTCACCAAGGGGTCAGTTCTATGGTCCTGGGGCCCTAAACAAGAAACTGCTTTGCAGACCACCAAAGAGGCTCTCTCGTCCAACACCACCCTAGCCTATTTTGACCAGCGGAAGAACACCATGATTGCCGTAGATGCCAGCCCGAAAGGATTGGGCGCCATTCTGCTGCAGCGATGCTCAGAGGAGGACGACTGGGCTCCAGTGGCATTTGCCAGTCGCTCACTAACCAACACAGAGCAGAGATATTCTCAAATCGAGAAGGAAGCAATTGCCATTCATTGGGGCTGTCGACATTTCCACCCGTACGTCTATGTAGCGACCGACCACAAGCCGCTTCTTCCGTTGTTTTCAGGCACGGCCGCCAAGCCGCCACCTCGAATTGAGAAATGGATGCTCCAACTGCAGGAGTACAACTGTCAGGTAGAATATCATCCTGGATCCCACAATCCAGCTGATTACCTGTCTCAACATCCTCGAGCAGCCATGCCTGAAGAGGAGGCTGATGCTGATGAGATGGAGTAATATGTTCACTACGTAACAGCCTGATCCTGCCCCATTCCACTCTCCATGGACGTCTTGTGTGAAGAGACCCATAGAGATTAGTGCCTCCAGAGAGCATTGGACACTGTGAAGAGCAACCAGTAGCAGAAGATCACCAAGGACTGAGTTTTGCTTACTCCGAAAGCGCAACAGATTATGGAAAGTTTGTATCATGTCTGCCAGGAACTGAGTGGGGACTCGACAGGGTGCCTGTTGAGAGGGCATCGCCTGGTTATACCTACTGCCCTCTCGGATCGAGTCTAACCCATGCTGGACACCAAGGCATGGTGAAAACAAAAAGTCGATTGCGGACCAAAGTATGGTTCCCACTAATGGATGAGAAGGAGGAGGAAGTGGTGAGATCCTGTCCTTGGTGCCAGGCCGCTGGCGAGCCCAGTCTGCCTTCCCCCGTAATAACTGAGCCCGGACTGCAAAGTCCGTGGGCCTGCGTCAGTCTCGATTTTTGGAGCCTGCCAGATGGAAGACACACTTTTGTATTGATTGATGATCACTCCAAGTACCCGGAGGTGGAGATTATACCATCACTGAATGCTGGTGACGTGATACCCAAATTGGAGTAGGTGATGGCCACTCATGGGCTGATAAAGGAGTTGTGAACAGACAATGGACCTCCTTTTCATGGACAGGAGATAGCAGCCTATCTCTCCTCTCTCAGCATCAGCCACAAGAAGATCACGCCGTGGCCAATGGCGAAGCAGAGCTATTTATGCACACTTTAAATAAGGTCATTCAGATCACCCATGCGAGTCAGCAGTCCCTTGAACTTGTGATATATTCTATCCTTCGTATCGCCAGACCCTGCATTCCACCATGGGGAGGGCCCCGGGGCATCTTTTCATGGGGCGAGTCATCGTGGACTCCATCCGACATCGTACCCTGTGGCAGCCGGATGTGATGGATGATCGCCAAGTGCAAGGTAGCCATCAAAACCGGAATGATCAGGCCAGTCGTCGACGAAGAGCCCAGCTGTCCGACCTCCTGGTGGGAGATCTGGTGTTGATTCAGAATCGAAATGCTAGCAGCAAATTCCATTTGCCTTTTGAATGGGAGCCATGGACTGTCATCCATCGGAAAGGCACTCGTGTCACGGCACGGAGAGGTGTGGAGACCGCCAACAGGAACGTGTCAGTGTTCAAGAGATTCCTTCTTCATCAGGAACAACCTCCGAACATGGACAACACACCCACAGTGGTGGATGACTTTATAACAACGACGATTTAGATGGTCTTGAAAATGAATTGACAGCTATGCATGCCGAAGACACTGAAGTCCCTGAGCCCCCTATTACTTCAGCCAAGAGTCCTGCAATGATGTCGTCCAACAGGCAGTTGGGACGTGACACCTGCACCCGATATGGTCTGAGGAGCAATCCTGTGCCGTCTACCAGGCAGAGGGATCATCTAATGTAAGACGTTTCCATTTTGTTTCTGGTTTATCATGTGATGATGTCACGAGTCAACTATTGATGTAAGAACATTTCGAATTGTGCATGATGTCAGTACAATTTCATGGTGTCTATCTTTGGACGTTCTAGGTATCTGTTTTGGGGAGGAATGTAGTGTCGCTCCTGTGACTTAACAAATGCGACACGGAAGAGTCTATGTATTGTCTGATTAAAGGGGGGGGGTGAGGTGCAACCCCCCCTGTATTTGTTGACCTGATGGATGCTCCGTGACCACGTGGGCATCCAGTAATAAAAGGAGCCCCGGCCGGAGGTGACGGCAGACAAGGCACAGAGGCCGGGGCCGAGTTAACCATGAACCAGTGTCGGTCTCATTCTTTTGCTGAGTATGCACCACATTGCCGGCCGTGCCATAAGACGCCCCCAGTAGTTTCAGTGCGGCGTCGGACTCATCTCCAGAGTCACAACGCAACACCGGCCCCCAAATCCCGACCCTCCTGCATGCCTCCGCTGTTGTCGGCCCAGTCGACCCATGGTGGGGGTTCCCGTATCTATTCGGGAGTGAAGCTCTGCATTGAACCTGCACCCATCTGGGTCCGCTGCCCTGTTCCTCTGGTTGGCTGACTGGCCTGGCAATCATTGAGACATCGGGGGATGTATGAGGAGGCTGGGAACATGCCCCCCCATATTTTTCCTTTCTTTTGGCATCGGTCCCCCCCATCTTCCAATCTGACCTAGATTGTAAGAACTGGGCTCTAAGAGGGAAAATAGACTGGATGCTTTCCTATTGCCATGTGCCCCACAAACAAAAAAAGAACACAGACCGGAGGCCGGCATAAGTATGCGTTCCGTGACATGAGGGGGCAGATGGAGAGGGCTCCATGGCCGCGACCAAGGCTACTGAAGCTGGGGACAAGCGTCCTACCATGAAAGAACTGCTCCAGGCTATCCGAGCCTCCAGAGCGGTCCTAAAGACAAAAATCGATATGGTGGCAGTGGATATCACACTGATTCGGGCTGATGTGGGGAAGATCACCGACCATGTGATGGCATCTGAGTCCGCCCTGAAAGACCACGATGCTACCATCAAGACCTTTGCTGCAGATATCAGTCAACTACAAGAGACCACTCAATAGCTCCACGCCAGACGCGGACACTGCAAAAATGTACAGTTTGTGGGGATAGCAGAAAAGGCAGAGGGAATGGATGTGTTAACTTTATTGAGATTTTCGTAACCACCAGAGTGAACACCAGGGAATTTGCCCCACAGTTTGTGGTAGAGCGAGTCCACAGAGTGCCTGGAGCACCACCCCGGCTAGGGGTGTGCTCACGGCCAATCATTGCTCAATTCTGTAATTTCAAGGACCCGGATACCCTTTTAAGAGCAGCTAGGCAGCAGGGCTCTCTTCTGTTTGAGAACCACATGGTCATGGTGTTCCCGAATTTCACTCATAAGGTGCGAATGAAGAGACGCTCATTCGATAAAATCAAACAGGAACTCAGAAATGGGAACCTACCTTACTCAATGATGTTTCCGTCAAAACTGCGCATCCAAAATGGTGGAAAATCCTGGTTCTGCACTACTCGTGAGAAAGCATGGGACCAGCTTGAGGGTTGGCACCCCGCTGGGCAGCTGAGTCGAATGGGCCAACAAGACCTACCTTCTCTGATGGAGCAGAAGGAAAGATCTCTCCTGTGGACACCAGAGGACCAGAAGCTGGATGTGAGATAGATGGTGACTGGCCCTCATGCTCAGCCGTGGCAGCCAAAGCAAACACAAGGAGATGATGGACGGAGCTCTGAAACTTTTCAGACACTCACCCCCAGTCACAGATCTGGGTTTAATCCATCATCATTCTTTAGCTCACTTCGCCACCCCAGTTCAGACCCAGCCATATGCAAATCAGTCTTGACCCTATGCCTCATGGGAACAGTCCAGCCCGAACTGCCAAGCCAGGTCTTCCCTTAACCGGAAATAAGGATCCTGGGACCGGTTTCGGGGTAACACCCCTCATCAGATAGCAGTCACCTGCAATTTAAGACTGATGTAGTCCGTTGGGTTTGGAGACGTTTCACCCCATCCCTTGACAGGGAGCTTGGGATTGCTTGAGTCTAAGCCAGTTAAATAGGTTTGATGTTTGGAACGGAGGGACGACAGATACCACATGCAGGGGTAGTAAGGAGGGGGTAGGTTTTAGGAGAGTTTTGACACCACATGTGGTGCATGCACAGGGGAGCTGGCACTGGCACTTGGGAGACCACTTGCAGACTCTCTGGGACACAAGAGATGGTGACACCTGGCACACAAAGACAACGTGGGGGACTCACAATACTCTCCTGGAACATGAACAGGCTGGGACGCAGGCTGAAGAGGTGGGTGGTTTCTTGTTTCCTATACTGTCACAACCCAGATATAGTCCTGCTCCAAGAGACCCCCTTGGTGAGCAATAAAAGCACATTTTTGGGAAGAGACCGATACATGGTCCTGGCACACTCCAGGTTCACCTTGGGTTCTAGGGGGTGGGCATACTGCTCCAAAAGTCACTCCTACTGGTGGTTATCAGCACATAGATCAACCCGGGGGCTGCTAGGCAGAGATACTGGGTGACTGGAATGGGGAGCGGCTGATACTTACCTGCAGGCCTTCAAACCACATGCACCAGAAACTGGGTGACTCGATCCTCCAGGCTCCACAGGCAACAACCATCATAGGGGGATCTCAATCTTACACTGCACTGGGACATGGATAGACTCACACGTGGACATGCAACGACTGGGGGAGACACACGCGTACACATGTTCCTCAAGCCGATGGAACTCCAGGACATTTGGCGGGAGACGCATCCCATTGAAAATGTATTCTCTTATGCTGCAGGAACAGCTGGTTCTTTGGCCAGTCTTGACTATGCTTTCCGGCCACAAGGAGTACGATAAAGAGACACTCACTCCTTACCACGGGGATCTCAGACCAATCTCCAATCTTCACTAGACAATAGACTCAGATTGAAACCCGTGGGGGCGCAGATATTATCACGACTGGACCCCTTGGAGTTGGGAGTCTCGAGCACCAGGATACTACTGACATCCACCACAGAGGCGTACTTTAAGGAAAATATGGGTTCTGTGAAGTCAGATGCCATACTGTAGGAGGCCTATAAGATGGTTATCCGGGGGACCCTGATATCCCATATCACTGGTAAATGTGACATAAAAACAAAGAGGCAGTTCAGCTAGAATCCCTTCTACTGACTGCAGAGGTGCCCCAACATTACATAGCCCTTCTTCAGGAGGAATCCTGTAGCGTGATAGAAGACGAGGCACGGATGCAATATCGTGCTGAACAACACCGATTGTATTAGCTAGGCAATGAGGCCGGGAAATTGCTTGCCTGGCTGGCACGTGAGTGGAGGAGAGGCACTGGATACACCAAGTGACTATCTTCAGACACGAGTATATTGCTAGCGTTTGTTGCAGTGCACCATGCGGGGCTTTACCGCCCTGAGGCTGCACGGAGACCTACAAGAGTTTGTGAGCGACCTGCCCACCCCTAGGCTTGCTCGGGATGACTTGTGGGCTTTGGACAGGGAGACTGGAGCTGAACACATTCTGGAGGCCATCCACCAGCTCTGGAGGGGGAAGACCCCTTGTCCAAATGGCCTCCCACTGGATTTTTTTAGATGCATGGGGAGACTTGTAGCCGAGCCCTTACGAAAACTGCTATATGCAGCCAAAAAGTGGGGAGTCAACTGGCCGACTTAAGGACTGCCACCATAGTCCTAATCCACATAGAGAGAAAGCCCCCAGACCTATGTGCCTCCTACAGGCCGGTCAAGCTACTCAACTCTGAAGTTAAAATCCTGGCAAAAATCGTAGTCAATAGACTAACACAAGCTATCAACAAACTAGTGGACCCCGACCCAACAGGTTTTATGCCCATACGCTCTACCCGACACAACCTGCAACGTTTTTTGGCTCTATAGCCGGGGGGCAGAGCCTGGGAGAGCTGGCAGTTTTGCTGGCTCTAGATGCCGAAAAGGAATTTGATTCAGTCGAGAGCGGTATCCTGTGGGCGGGGTTGGGCAATATGGGGTTTGGTGAAGAATCTGTGTCCTGGCAATGAAATCATTTCATTGCCATCTTATTTTTCATGTTATGCGCGGCTCGCAGCGGGTGGGGGGCAACGCTCCATCGCCCTAATGAAGAAACCACTGCTGATTTATTGAGCAGAGTTGGCAACATTCAGGTTCCATACATCTTTAAAAGGAGTACATGATTCATTACCTCCTTAAGCCCTGGTGAGTACACGTGCGCACACTCACAAACAGAACAAGAATGCAGTCATATTGGCAAACCGTGGTTTTAAACTCATAAGACAATGTAGAGTGAAGGTGATCTTCTTTTGAGTGAATCTACTCCAAGGGAGAGTGAGTGTGCAGGAAGTGGGTGTCCCAGGACAGAAGTGCCCTGAATGTTTGTGCACGCCCGCAATCCTACACACTGGTAGGCAGGGCCGGCGCTAGGCATGGGCAGTGTGGGCAGCTGCCCAGGGCCTCGCGCTCAGCTGAGAGACAGGGGGCCCCGCTTCACTGTGAAATGAACCCTTTCACAGATTGCCCACCTGCTCCTCCAGGGACCCCTCCCCACACAATCACAATATACATGCGAGATGTCTCGAGTGGACCTTGCTGGTCAGGGCGTGGTGGCATTCCTGGGGGTGCAGGGGCCGGGGGAAGGGACAAACAGAGTCGGCAAGGCACAGCAGCCAGGCCAGCAATTATGTTGGCTCACAGTGTCAGGGGGTGGGGCAGCACCTCTCTTAAGTACCGGCCATTCCCTTCCTGCATTTTGTTGCTAGGTGACAGAAGGCCCCTTTGTTTCCAGGACCAGCCAGACACAGGTAAGGAGAGGTGGGTGAGGGGAGGAGGGAGCAGCCAGATCAACTGGCTTTTGTTAACTTTTGCATCACCCATTTTTTTTTATGGGAATGTGTATTTAAAATGTATGTAGAACTGCCGGTGCTAGGGCAGTGTTTTACGAAATGCCTCGTTACTGCTTCAAAGGCCCAGGGAGGGGGCCCCCTTTCCCTGGGCCTCTAAGCTACTAGAGCAAGCTGCAAGGTCCAGGTGTGAGGGCCCCCTTCCCTGGGCCTTGTAGCCATTACTCCCTCTTTCCTTTCCTTTCCTTTATTTGTTCCCCTGTGAAATGAATCCAAAAAAGAAAAACACTTTTGCTGGAAAAGTCGTCTTTTTTCTGACATTTTTCACTTCCAAAGTGCAGCCTTGGGATGGAGAGAAATAAAAGGTTAACATTTTTAAAAATAACTAAAGCAAGACAGAGTGGGTCGAAAAGGGGCCAGCTTGATTTTATTCACACCCAAAACACATTAGTGCCACTTTACAGAGCTTGCCAGTGAAGCGCTACTTTTGTTTTCTTGTCTTTCTCTGAACAGCATTGTTTTCCCCGGGTGGGGAAGTGCACCATTCCTGGATGTACTGCAATACCTGCTTGATGGGTGGATTGAAAAACAAAATGCATACCGCAGTACTGTGTTCACCAATGTGGTCTTTTTAAACCATACTGCTTACGTTTTGTTAGGATATAAGCAATGGACATTGAAACTGGTCCCTTCCGGCCCTGTAGTCATGGCCTTAACTTTTCATGCAAAAGCACTCATTGATTTCTGAATAATAAGTGCAAAAGCATTAAGGTAACCATGTTGTTCCTGCTTACATTTCACATGCTTTACTTAATCTTACATTCCTTATGAGTGTTTGCTTTTTCCAGGATGTTGTCACTTTTATTTTTAGGCAGCATATTGCTCTTGTCTAGTGCGTAATTTGAATTGAGTCACCTCCAGGTGTTTATAGTGGGATGCAATTGGGTTGTAGTTGGAGGCAGTGCGAGTTTCTCTCAGTGGGGCAGTATGGTGTTCAGTGGGGGAGAGGATGTGGCACTATGGTCAGAGCTGCCGAATTTGGAACTGGGGAACCAGGTTCAGCCTTCATGACCAGTCCACTCTCCTGAGAGAGCACATTTCCATGCTAGATCTTAGAAGGCCCCGAAAGACCTTAGAAGAATGGTGTCTGAGCACCAGCAGGTGGGCCATAGCAGTGGCAAGTATGGGTTAACCTTGAAGGCCTGTCCACTAGAACCCCTATTGAAGCTCACCTCAAGTCTTTTGGGCAGGCCTACGAAGCAGCACACCCTAGAGCAACAGTGACTCTGTCATTGAGGTCACAGGACCCTTGAGCAGGAGGCTCTAGGGCGTTGCGACCAGTGAGATCGCACTGAGCGCTGACTTCGGGTGGGGGTGTCATGTTTGCGAGTATATTATGTTTCTAAAAGCACTTGCTGCCTCCTTCCTGGCCTCTAGCAATTTTTGGCAACAATAAAAATGTCATGATAACTCCGGTGGTTAATGTTCTTCCTAGAGAGAGATGGAGTTTTGTCAAGTGGAAGTTTTGACTTGTGGAAAGGTAGCACAGAGGGTTAATGTGCCTGCTGCAAAGAACATGTACCATGCAGATCACTAAGTCCACATAATGTAAATAGGCCAGTGGGTTACTGCTTTTGTCAGAGAGATCCTATTGTTACTTGCAGTTTATAAGTCAAAATCCTAACATAGAACAATGAGCTATTAACTGTCATCTAAGAGCTGCATGCAAACTGCAAGGTATAAATTACAGCGTTATGGTTTTTCCCCAGTCTTTGATTATCCTAATGTTGCAAAAAGGGTTCATTTGGACAGAAATCAATTCTGGTTATTAAAGAGAACCTTAATACCTGC
Source organism: Calotriton arnoldi (assembly GCA_963921515.1). Classification (NCBI taxonomy): domain Eukaryota; kingdom Metazoa; phylum Chordata; class Amphibia; order Caudata; family Salamandridae; genus Calotriton; species Calotriton arnoldi. Next base: position 48,898 of record CAWUFW010006826.1, read on the forward strand.
GAGGAATTTTGTAATTGGGTTAATACGAAGAATGAATACCTCAGGTTTACGAGGTTCATCTCAGCCACCAGTATACCGTTCCTTGACCTTAAGATTAGCATCCTAGAGGGTCACCTTCAAACTTCCCTGTACAAAAAACCTACTGATAGGAACAGCTTGCTATCTTATAATAGCCATCACCCACGATCATTGAGGGACAACTTGCCATTTGGGCAATTTCTCCGGATCAGGAGAAATTGCAGTGATGTCAAAGATTACAAAATTGAGGCAGAGTCACTGACGAATAACCTGATTGAGAGACATTATCCTCCTCGTCAAATTGAGAAATCTTTAAAAAAAGCAAGGAATAACAACAGAGAGGCCTTGCTAGAAGTAATACAAAAAGAACCCAGTGATATCTTAACATGTGTGACTTCATTCACATCAGGTTCTAACCGACTAAAGAAAATCATAAACAAACACTGGAATATCCTCAATACAGGATCTCTTGATATCTCCAAACCAAGGTTCGCTTTTAAACGCACAAGCAATTTAAAAGATATGCTGGTACATACACGACCCAAGTCATCCAACAAAAGCACGCAAAGAACCTTATGGAACCTCCCTCCGGTACAGGGCCACTATCCCTGTGGCTCTTGTGCAGCATGTCCTCAAACTAAACATACCAAGGAGATAGCATTAACAGATACCTTCACTTGGAAGATATACACTCACACTAACTGCAACACATCTCAGTGCATTTACTTACTGACTTTCCCTTGCGATAAAAAATATGTGGGTATGACCATGCGGCCTGTAAAAAACAGGATTTTTGAACACAAAAGCAACATTCGTTGCCTGAAAACCACTACCAAACTCTACACACATTTTAAGGAACAAAATTATACCCCGGAGAGTTTACACTGGCTAATTCTGGAGGCACACCCACGCATCACACAGGCAGCTCTATTTAAGATAGAGCAACGATGGAGTGCATCGACTAGGGCTAGACCACCTGGGGCTAAATGATGAAATACCTTGGAGTTCTTTGTTTTAAAGTTATATTCAACATAAATCTGAATTAGTCATATCACTGTAAATATAATACCAACTTATTCAGCAATATGTTAATAAGGAGCGGTGAACATGATATATCTTGCAACCTGTTCTCCAATTGGTACTGAAATAGATTGGATCTATCAATTTATTCGGTACCACTAGCGACTCTAAGATGGCCGACATGCCTTTACTGCCTTCACTACTCTGGAGGGTTACGCGATATGATACAATAATAACAGCACACGGGGTTTATGCACAAGCAAGCTCACCGGTCTTCTATTACGCGTTTTTCTTTTTCATCAGGCAATTTTATCCCAGTAGTTACTTTGGGATATTCCTTCCACACCTTTACCTGTAGCCGTTCCAAGATGGCCGATACTCTGACTTGTTGCTCGCCAGTACACTTGAGCAAGTCACATGACGCGCCATGGCAGCAGCTGGGGCCGATTAGCTTCCCGCCAGCCCTTAACGACGCACCATTTGGAGCATAAGAACGGAGCACTTCTGACCATTCGGCACCATCCCGGTTGCAGCACGAAGGGGTAGGTGTTTAGCGCGGCTTCCAGCGGAGGCGGGTGAGTATTATCTAAACCCCAAGAGTTGCCTGCACTCTACAGCAACTGAGTACAGGTAAGCGACTGGATTGTTGACAGTGGGGTTTGTGGATACAAGGTGACTGTGCCTGCCCCTCTTGGACCCGCGATAGACTCTTATCCTTGTGGGCCCCGCACGGGGGCGTGGGTGTGTGCGGATGTCTGTCACACACGAGATCAGTGACAGCACCGCAGCACTTGCTTAGATTCTCTTTATGGGACTCTTGCCCGCACCATTCCCGCATCTTGTGTTGGGTCTTGGGAAGCTGGCCAGGGGCATGTTCTGTGACCATCCCTACGTACTGCCAGCTTGCTTGTCTTACCCGCTACTGTTGCAACGAGATGGGTTGACTATGTGTGTTTGGTCAATACAATATATATATATATAAACCTTTCTTGAGGTTTAACCCCCCCATCTGTTTTTGTTGTGTTTTTTCCACCGTTACCAGACATCCTATTACAGATATCTTTATTTAGTGCTGTAACAGATGGGGCGTAAGTCTGAAGCTTATTAGGTGAGTTTGAGATTGGTTACTTCACCACTCCTCACTCAAGCACCAGATATCACTTCATTACCATGATACTTGTTCATGGCTGTCTGAATCTATTTCCATCTGTATGTTGCTACTCATGTAATTTGTACTTTTAACCCGCGGTTTATGAATAATCATTCTCCTGACCGCAGACATTGTGCCATTATTAAACAATTGCAAGGGGCTCTCCTCCCCCCTTTTTTCTTGTTTCACAATACGGCTTGCACCTTGTTGGGCAATCGACTTTTAGATACATAACCAAGTGTTGTTTTCCACTATCCTTATATGCAGGTTCGTCCCAGTACTAACAGGTAGTATCCTGTTCATCCTTATAGTAGTAGGTAACATCCTCACACTATTCCTTTTTATATTTTAGCTATGGGGCATGCTGCACACCCCATTCACTGTAGATAGTCACTTCTCACGGTCCTGAAGAAACGCCACTGGCGTGAAACATGTCGACCATCAAGGAGTAGAGCGCCTCTTGAACCCTGGTAGCTTGTTAGTCGCCTCTCCTCACTATTTTTAATCAAGTAGGGATCCACTTAGAATAAAATTTGCTCTCAAAGGAATCCCCACTTGTTTTATATTCACTTTCAGAACATCTACACTCACACTAGGTCCCTCACACCCACGGCACCCTTACGGCAGGAACAAAAGATCTCCGGCAAAGAGCCCCTTTATGGGTGCCCGTCGGGTATTGCAGCGCCGACCCGACGAGGAGCAGACCCATATGATGAAGCATGACACCTAGCTTGCTGGGTGTGTGAGGGCCTTAGTTCCAAAAGGAGGATTTCTCCTCCTTTCAGGGTGCCTGGGACACTACCTGCATACTGAGGAACTGCGTACCTCTTTTTTGCGTTTATTAAAGAGAACCCCCAACCATGATATTACGTTCTAAGTTCAGAGTTTGTGTTTCTCCAGATCAATCACTATTAAACTATACTGCCTACTAGTGTGATTGTCATGTGACTCCTAGTCCTTTGCCTTATGTTACATTACCTTTTGTGATTTACACACGTATGATTGATTGTCTCTGTGTAATGTGTGATATAAAGTTCTCTGACACCCTACACTGGTATCAGTGGTGCTGTAAATCAAATTAAATGCATCTGAGCGAGAATGTGGTTATGGAGACTTGAGGGGCACTGTTAAAGGGTGGTAGTGAGGGAATCCGTGGCAGAGCGAGTCATTGGGGGGCACCAACATTGCCGCACAGGGCTCCACCAGCGCTAAAGGCGGCCACTTCTACTTCCTACAGTTCTAACACCAAATCAAAACGTTGATTTGAAAACCCCTTGAATCTGCAGCACCTTCAAGTCAATGTATGATTTAGCAGCGGTCTCGGTTGTTCTAAGTTTTTTTTTTATTTATGTACAATCTTTATTTGTTTGCAATGGTGTCTTGTATTTTTGTACTATATGTGTTGTGTTTTTGCACTTAACATAATTCTGGCGAGTAAAGAGCCCACACACAAAAAGGATTGTCCTACGAGTCTTAGCATGTGCGTGTGGAATACTAGTGAGAGGATTTACGTTAAAACAAATTACGAAGTATTAATGTCATCCTAAGGTAGCACAATAATGGCACAGAAAGATAAGGGAGCCTTTTGAAATTTGCAATTATATCCATGGTGTGAGAGGTTTTCTCTTGTAACTCTGGGATGCGCTCCCACAACTGTGAGAAGCCGGGTGTGCTTCCTGTTGAAGCCCCGAGAGAGGACTACGGAGAGAGACACGGCTAGGAAGCCGCGAGAAGACAGTCCCCAGATGAAGGCTCCATAAGCCGAAATGCATTGGGACCTATTGAAAATTATTGGATTTATGTTTTTGAACGTAATGATGATCGAATTACACTCAAGAAAACAATAAAGAAATCTAATGAATAACAGGACGCAATAACCACCATTCATCATTTCTTTTAACTGGTTACAAATGAAACTCATAGATTGAACTGATTAAACCCCGGTAAGGGGACCCAACACTGTGCCCCGGGGACGCTTCTCACAGTTGTGGGAGCGCATCCCAGAGTTATTAATCCATCACCCCAGTACAGAGAGTGACACCCGGGCGGCACGTTAAAATTTAAACACCGGGAGTTTACCTCGAGGCTGTGCACGCACTACCCTAGTCCAAATCATTAGGTTTTCTCTTGTGTCATTTTATATTTTGAATGATCGGCCCCTCATTACCTCAACAGGATCTCCCCCCTTTATGAAGCAGAACTGGAAATTGTATCATGCACTCATCTGGAAACAATCAGTTAACGAGGAGTAAATAATATACATCTTTGTGAGACCTGCACCTAGCTTTTCCATCCAATGTGACAAATGTAATCCATTTAATACAGTTTTAAAATATATGGACTTATTTCATTGTATATTTATCTTTTTGTCCATGTTACAGATATCCACGTTAGGTCTCTTCAGTGATTCCAAATAAGATCAATAGTCCTGCGATGTCACTTTCTGTGATGTCACTTCTTGTGATGTTACAAAGGGCGGCTCCTCCACTAGGGCGGAGCAGCGTCGCACCACTGCTTTCTCGCAGTGCGAGAAGCAGAAACACAAAATGCTAAAACTACCATTTTATGTTTCTGCTTCTCGCACTGCGAGAAAGCAGAAGTGTTTGGTTGGGGGCGGGCGGGTCTGCTTTAGGGCAGGGGAGGAGTGCCTTGTCCACTTCTAAGGGCGCTGACTGTTTAGTCGGCCCTCCGGGTCCGACCAAACCAGTCATGCGCACTCTGGCCTTTCTCCATGTAGGCTGCAATGCAGCCTACATGGAGAAAATGGCCTCCCCATAGGCGCCTGGCTGGTCGGCGTCCCGACCAATCACAACGCTGCCATTGCAGCATTGTGATTGGCTTAGGGGAGGGGAGGGAGGCTGCCTGCTTCCTCTTCCTGCCAGAGGTAGGAGAGCAGGCCAGGAGCAGAGATGACGCGAGACCCGGGAAGGTAAGTTTGTTTTATTTTTAAATTAAACCCCCGACTTCCGCGAGTCATGCCGGCCGCGACTGGATGTTACATGCAAATTAGAGGGGCCTCACATCTTCCCTTTCGCCCGGGGCCCCAGAAGTTCTAGGACCGGCCCTGCTGGTAGGGATTCGAAAACTGATCCATCTTCAGTACAGGACAGGTTCACCCAAGTTAAGTCAATCCTTGTGAATGGCAAGGGCTGAAGGGACGGGAAGTTTCTTTCCTTCTTGGTGGAGATAAAAGGCATTACTGACGTGTTATGTTACTGTGGCCCTGGTTTGCATTCATTTGGTAAATACAACCTTAGAAGTCCAAAGGCAACCAAAAAGCAGATTCCGTTTTACTGATCAGAATAATGTTGATTGATACAAATACCCACAGCTCAGAGCCAAGGCTCTGGAAGTGAACTGGGGAAGCTGCAGATGCCCTGAAGATGAACCCCCAGACCAGCCAATGCTATATATGGCGGTGTTACCTATGGTCACCTATATCCGTGATCTGATCTTTTTCATGTAAAATCAATAAAGAGCCATTTAAAAAGGATGAACCCCTAAATGACCTGACAGCTGCTACCACCACTGTAACATGAGACACTGGGGGGAGGGGCCACCGTGCTCTGCTGCCCTTCAAGACCTCTTCTCTTGAAAGACTGAGAATACAGAAGGGTGCCCTATGTTCAGAAAGGTATTTGGAAATGTGCTGTATAGTAATAATCATTATCTAGCACTTTATACATCATTTTTAAGCACTATAAGTAGCAAGTGTTAGTATTACCTAGTGTAATGCCATCTGATTGAGTAAATCTATGCTTTTGCAGGAGCTCGAAGTTAACAACCAGTTTGAGTTCACCTACCCTAGTGTGGATCCCGAGAAGTTCTACACGTTCTACGTGAGTGCCAAGGTGTACACGATGTGTGCCTCCACCGACCTGTGGAGCGACTGGAGTGCGCCGATCCACTGGGGCAAGAAGCCGACAGAGGGTAAGGATGTGCTCCGCAGTTGTGCACATTGTATGAGTGGAGTGTGACTGGAGTGCGCCGATCCACTGGGGAAAAAGCTGACCGAGGGTAAGGATGTGCTTCGCAGGTGTGCACATTGTATGAGTGGAGTGTGACTGGAGTGCGCCAATCCACTGGGGCAAGAAGCCAACCGAGGGTAAGGATGTGCTCCGCAGGTGTGCACTTGTATGAGTGGAGTGTGACTGGAGTGCGCCGATCCACTGGGGCAAGAAGCCGACAGAGCGTTACGATGTGCTCCGCAGGTGTGCACTTGTATGAGGGGAGTGTGTCTGGAGTGCGCCGATCCACTGGGGCAAGAAGCCGACCGAGGGTAAGGATGTGCTCCGCAGGTGTGCACTTGTATGAGTGGAGTGTGACTGGAGTGCGCCGAACCACTGGGGCAAGAAGCCGACAGAGTGTAAGGATGTGCTCCGCAGATGTGCACTTGTATGAGTGGAGTGTGACTGGAGTGCGCCGATCCACTGGGGCAAGAAGCCGACAGAGCGTAAGGATGTGCTCCGCAGGTGTGCACTTGTATGAGTGGAGTGTGACTGGAGTGCGCCGATCCACTGGGGCAAGAAGCCGACAGAGTGTAAGGATGTGCTCCGCAGGTGTGCACTTGTATGAGGGGAGTGTGACTGGAGTCTGCCGATCCACTGGGGCAAGAAGCCGACCGAAGGTAAGGATGTGCTCCGCAGGTGTGCACTTGTATGAGGGGAGTGTGACTGGAGTGCGCCGATCCACTGGGGCAAGAAGCCGACAGAGTGTAAGGATGTGCTCCGCAGATGTGCACTTGTATGAGTCGAGTGTGACTGGAGTGCGCCGATCCACTGGGGCAAGAAGCCGACAGAGTGTAAGGATGTGCTCCGCAGGTGTGCACTTGTATGAGTGGAGTGTGACTGGAGTGCGCCGATCCACTGGGGCAAGAAGCCGACAGAGTGTAAGGATGTGCTCCGCAGTTGTGCACTTGTATGAGGGGAGTGTGACTGGAGTGCGCCGATCCACTGGGGCAAGAAGCCAACAGAGTGTAAGGATGTGCTCCGCAGGTGTGCACTTGTATGAGTGGAGTGTGACTGGAGTGCGCCGATCCACTGGGGCAAGAAGCCAACAGAGGGTAAGGATGTGCTCAGCAGGTGTGCACATTGTATGAGTGGAGTGTGGACTGGAGAGTGGGTACTCACAGACCTTTAGGTACCAGCGCCAACCCTGTTTTTATTGTGAGCTTTAAAAATTGTCACCTTTTTAAAAAAATTACTATAATGTTTAAAGTTTGGGAAATTGTCTTACGATAAGTTATTCCTATTATAATAATCATCATCATCACCATCATAATCATCATCATAATCATCATCATTATAATAATAATCATCATCATCTAATAGAAATAAGCTCAGGGTGTTTTGGGTTCAAAGCTGCAAGAGCACCTGGCATGTGAGTCAGAGCCGGGCATCTGGCTCGAGACTTCAGTGGCCCCCCTCGGAATCTGGTGATGAGTGTGACATTGTGTCTTGATTCAGGTGACATGAAAGAAGGAGAGGGGGAACACAGATACATTTTACGGGTAAACCGAGGTCTAATCCAGAGGCCCTACTGTCAGATCAGTGTCGGAGATACGTCAGTGAATGTGATGGCGGATTCCGGATACCCTTTTACTCTGATAGGAGTGAATGATTGGGAGAAGTTTCAGTACTTCATATTTTTAAAAACCATTTTCAACCAGTAGCGTATGGCGGTAAATCCATAGAGATCCTTGGAGAATTTGATTCAACTGTGTTTTTTAAAGGCAACAGGACTCCAGCTACAGTGTATGTTGTTAAAATGGGCCTTCTTTATTGGGCTGGTTGGAGCAAAATAATTTAGGGATCATATTAGATCCAGTAACTCAGACCAAGTTTTGTTGAAAAGAAAATGTTTGAGTGTATGATGAAACACTACTCAGACTAGGAAGAAAGGTTTTCCTCCAATGTTTGCAGAAGCTTTAGGAAAATTGAAGGAATTCAAACACAAAATTCAACATAGACCTGACACTGTTCCGATAGTACCTTAGGTTAGAAGGGTACCTTTGACAGCCAGAGTTGAATTAAGCAAAGAAGTGAATAAATTGTGTTCTCACGACATAATAGAACCCAGTGAGTGGTTAGAATGCCTGTTGCCTGTGGTTTTAACACACAAAGCCAACAGGTCCCTGAGAATGTGTGTGGATCTCAGCATTCTAGATTCTAGGATTTGAATTGACAGACACATGCTTCTGAATATTACTGAAATCTTGTCATTGATCAAAGAAGGAAAAGTAAATTCCACTTTTGACATGGCTTTAGCCTATCACCAGGTAGTTTGTATGAGGAGTTTCGTCATCTTACCTACTTTGCTACTCTAGAAGCTACATGTTGTTTTAAATAAATGCCCTTTGGATTGACCTCCGCATCAGCTGTGTTTCAGCATTTAATAGAGATATTGTTGGGAGGCATAAATGGGGAGAACTCCGAAATATGCTGAAAACAATGCAGGCTATGTATGTGTTATTGAAAAAGAGAGAGAGGTTTGTGTGGAGCAAAGAGTGCATGAATGAGTTCAACCAAAACAAGACTGAGATAGCCAATGCCAGCTCACTTAAGCCGTTTGATACAGGTGTCCCTAGTATAATGGTCACAGATTCTAGTGAGTTCGAATCAGTTGTACTACAAAGGAGAAATGGTAAGGACCAAGGTGTTGTGTTTGTGAGTCACAGTCTAAGCGGTGCAGAACTATCATATTCCATGGTGTAGCGGGGGGCTCCAACTAGTGGTGGAGGGGAGGGAATCAATCATTTCTGATATTATTTGTGGTGATTTGACTTTACCATTCTCGCCAACAATAAACCATCAGAAAGGCTAGTAAGGCCACTCCCAGGATAGCCAAGTGGTAATTTAGGTTGCAGGAATTAAATTACCATATGCAATACATACTTGGAGTGCACAACATCATGGCTGATTGTTTGTGTTGATCACCTTTGGATAAAGTAGCTAGAAGCTATAGAAGGATATTGATGAGGATGAAGAAATTGTGGTTAGTCATGTCACATTTGTTACTTAGGATGCCTTAACAGAGGTTCAGTGGCTCTCTGCGTTAAGGTAAGATGAAACCTTGTGGAAAATGATGAATAATATGAGTAAGGGTTGACCCAACTTAAAAATTTCCGATGCTGAAGTTGATGCATCCAAACATATTTTATGGCTCTCTCAGAAGACTGGATTTGTTGGTAGTAACGATGTCCTTACGGAGTTCAGTATTAGAACTTGCCCATGAAGGACATATCAAAATGCATGCTATGAAAAGGAGAATAAAGGAGTTATTCTGGTGGCCTGGATTGGATAGGATGGTCAAGTTATTTGTAAGGGAATGCATGTTCAGCACTGTAAATGACAAATCACAGGTTTCTGTGCCAAGTCCGATAGAACCTGTTCCAGTCCCTGATAAAGCTTGGTCTAAACTGGCTATTGACATAATTGGTCTGTTGAGTCATTTGGTGGTGAAATGAAGTATGGTATAGTAGCCATTGACTACTATTCTCCGTGGCCGGAAGTGAATTTTGTGAGCAGTGTAACCTTGGACAAGGTTATAGAATTTCTATAACATTTATTTTTCAGGGAAGGTGTACATGATGAGATTGTCAGCGATAAAGGTCCACAATTGGTATCAAAGGACTTACTTTTTGCACAATTTGAGCATCAAGCATGTTACCACATCTTTGTATCATCCTAGAAGCAATGGCTTAGTGGAGAGGTGTAACAAAGTTTTGAAAGAAAATATTCAATTGCCCTTGAAAAATTGTTTACATCGGATGCGAGAATTGAAACATCTATGGGCTATTCCCACAACTCCAAACTCAAATACTAAGATTTCTCCTTTTATTTTATTGAGAGGGAAGTTGCAGGTACTACAATGAATAGATTATGGATGGACAAGAAGGATTTGCCATAGAAACTGATACACGATGTGGGAACAAGGTATAGGAAAGCACAAGAAAGATACAAGGAAACTGGGTGCAGGAAACTGAGTGTGAATGTGGGTGATATATATATAGTTAGGGTCAAGTTACCACAAAGTCGAGGGGAAAATGGTTCACGTTTCTCTTTACCTATGAAGGTGGGACAGGTAATGAAGAAAGTTGTGAGATTAGAGAATGGAATGTGTTCCAACAAAGCGAAGTTGTTGAGAGTGCCGACTGTTGAGTCGAGTTCAGTGATGCATAATTATATTCGAAAGTCTGTGAATCCAGATTAAAAAATGTGTTTGGGAGATCTTCTATTAAGAATATCCTGCCTAATAGATTACGTGTTTATGTGATGTAATGTTTATTCTTTTCTTTTCTTTCCTGTTACATTGTTTATGTGTTTGATGTTTTGGTATGTTTAGTTTTGACTGCTACATCAGATTAAATGGGAAAGTTGTGTTGGAACTTACTGTGTCATTTACCATAGAGTCTTACATAAGAATGTATGATGTATTTGAGTATGTTAGAATGGTATTATTCAACTGTATGGGTAGTTGCTGCATTCCTGTTGTATCTGCTAGCCACATTAATGGGTGATGATGTAAAACCTTCAAAACTTAACTGAAAATGTTGCATTAGCACTCAAAAACAATGTAACAGACTTATTATTACGTACAAGTAAGCAAAAAAATTATGGAAAGCATAAAAGACAAACAAGAACCATGTAATTAAATTGGCATGTTACTTGTATGGACAAAAGCAAAAAAAGAAACAAGTGCCAGAAAAAAGAACCTTGCGGTGTTCAAGGAGTGGCCAAAAAAAAGGAACGAACGCATTAGCATTAAGGGGAACCAAATAAACAAGGTAAACAGGAAAAGTAAGGCATTTAAAAAACAATAAGAAGTGATACTATTTTGAATTAAAGCAAAAACAAAATCATGATATGCAACTGGATCTATAGTTGAGGAGCATTCCATAGCTAAGATCCAAGAACTGAGGATCTACGGCCTCTCATGGACCTACACGTGGATGCAGAGACCACAGGCGAAGGTTGTTCAGCAGATCATTAAGTCTGGCTTCGGGAGCATGGAGTGGCCTGCTGAAGTTTGTTCAGCTGATCATCATGTCTGGCTTCGGGAGCATTGAGTGGCCTGCTGAAGGTTGTTCTGCTGATCATCATGTCTGGGTTTGGAAGCATGGAGTGGCCTGCTGAGGGTTGTTCTGCTGATCATCATGTCTGGGTTTGGGAGCATGGAGTGGCCTGCTGAAGGTTGTTCAGCAGATCATCATGTCTGGCTTCGGGAGCATGGAGTGGCCTGCTGAAGGTTGTTCAGCTGATCATCATGTCTGGGTTTGGGAGCATGGAGTGGCCTGCTGAGGGTTGTTCAGCAGATCATCAGGTCTGGGTTTGGGAGCATGGAGTGGCCTGCTGAGGGTTGTTCAGCTGATCATCATGTCTGGGTTTGGGAGCATGGAGTGGCCTGCTGAGGGTTGTTCAGCAGATCATCAGGTCTGGGTTTGGGAGCATGGAGTGGCCTGCTGAAGGTTGTTCAGCTGATCATCATGTCTGGCTTCGGGAGCATGGAGTGGCCTGCTGAAGGTTGTTCAGCTGATCATCATGTCTGGGTTTGGGAGCATGGAGTGGCCTGCTGAAGGTTGTTCAGCAGATCATCATGTCTGGGTTCGGGAGCATGGAGTGGCCTGCTGAGGGTTGTTCAGCTGATCATCACGTCTGGGTTTGGGAGCATGGAGTGGCCTGCTGAAGGTTGTTCAATAGATCATCATGTCTGGGTTTGGGAGCATGGAGTGGCCTGCTGAGGGTTGTTCAGCAGATCATCATGTCTGGGTGTGGGAGCATGGAGTGGAATCTGTCTGGGTTTGGGAGCATGGTGTGGCCTGCTGAAGGTTGTTCAGCAGATCATCATGTCTGGCTTTGGGAGCATGGAGTGGCCTGCTGAAGGTTGTTCATCATCATGTCTGGCTTCGGGAGCATGGAGTGGCCTGCTGAAGGTTGTTCAGCTGATCATCATGTCTGGGTTTGGGAGCATGGAGTGGCCTGCTGAAGGTTGTTCAGCAGATCATCATGTCTGGCTTCGGGAGCATGGAGTGGCCTGCTGAAGGTTGTTCAGCAGATCATCATGTCTGGGTTTGGGAGCATGGAGTGGCCTGCTGAAGGTTGTTCAGCAGATCATCATGTCTGGGTTTGGGAGCATGGAGTGGCCTGCTGAAGGTTCTTCAGCTGATCATCAAGTCTGGCTTCAGGAGCATGGAGTGGCCTGCTGAAGGTTGTTCAGCTGATCATCATGTCTGGGTTTGGGAGCATGGAGTGGCCTGCTGAAGGTTGTTCAGCTGATCATCAAGTCTGGCTTCGGGAGCATAGAGTGGCCTGCTGAAGGTTGTTCAGCTGATCATCATGTCTGGCTTCGGGAGCATGGAGTGGCCTGCTGAAGGTTGTTCAGCTGATCATCATGTCTGGCTTCGGGAGCATGGAGTGGCCTGCTGAAGGTTGTTCAGCAGATCATCATGTCTGGCTTCGGGAGCATGGAGTGGCCTGCTGAAGGTTGTTCAGCAGATCATCAAGTCTGGCTTCGGGAGCATGGAGTGGCCTGCTGAGGGTTGTTCAGCTGATCATCAAGTCTGGCTTCGGGAGCATGGAGTGGCCTGCTGAAGGTGGTGCACGAAGCTCATTACTGGAGCTCCCCACCATACTAACTTGTAAGGAAATCCTCCAGGGTCCTTAATCAAAAGAAAAACTCCTAAAATGCAGAAAAGAAACAGAAAGACTCTGCAAACAAGTAACTTGACCCAAGAAAGGTGGTGACTCGTTGACAAAGGCAAGAGAGCTGTGGAGGCGTGATAGAGGAGGGGACCACATGGAAGGAGGAGTGGTGAGACCCCTCAAAGACACGAAGGGAAGTGGCCTCTGAGCACTGCTGCACGGCTCCACTGGCTCTGCTGCAGCTGTACCCGCGCGATCACAGCTGGAGGTGCAGAGATGCTTTTTTTATCTGATAATAAAACAAGGCATAACATGGCAACTGGCAATGGCCGGAGCGCAGTAAGACCGGACATCGTATTCGGCAAAAACTACGGTAGAGGTGGTCATTGGAAGTGGCCGAACAACCAATCATGAGAGACTATGCCCAGGCTTGAGCTGGAGCATGGGAGTCTTGAAAGAGACAAACAAGGGGGTGGTAGGGTCCCTAAGAAACACGGTGGAGGCACCTACAGAACACAGTCCTCAAGTGAGGGCCTGATCCTGGGCACTGTGGGGAAGGGGAATTCCCCATCATACTCAACAACGAGACTGAGGTGAGGCAGAGAAGGTTTCCCTGCGTCCACCATTCCAACCTTTTGGTGGATGCATTTGGACCCTGCCATCTTCTGACTTTGGGTACCCTGTCAAATCTCTTGAATTATATTCTGGGTATTATGAACAACCAACAGTCTCGGAACATTACTTCCCTTCACCATCACCTGTGGACAAGTCTCGTTTTCTTTGTATGAGTTTTTGTTGGCCCCTCACGGATTTGTTTAGATGTGGGAACATCAAGGGGTCCTAACCCCCTCCCCCCGCCCCCAGCCTACCCCCCATTTCACGGGACCCGTCTGGGCCGCGTGTTTTGCCCCTCTTTCATTACAGTCAGTCATACAGTTATACTTTTTTTAGATTTGGCCTCACTCTGGGATCCGGTTCTGCCCTCCTCGCCCTTATTGGTTTGGCTTTTATCACCTTCGCGCCCTGAAGAAGGTGTGGCCTTTCCATGGTCCGCACCGAAACGTGTGTTGGAACTTATCTGCTGTTGAATACAAGGACATGTAAAATTGATTGTTATAGTATTGGAATTGAGTGACTACTCTCCTAAACAGGTGAAATAACCACTTTTCGAGGTTGAACCCTGTTTATTTCACCTCCCGTTTTTTACTCTAGGTGATCGACAGCCATCTATGGAGTATCTATACAAATCTAGTATTGTTATGCAAATTAGATGCTTGTTTACAACTGAACATGGAAAGGGATCTTGATGTTGGTCCTTGTTATCTTCAAAGCTGCTTTTGATTTCATTATGGTTTTTGCTGCACGTCAGATGATGTGATGGGCAATGTTCCCTCTAATTTTTTTCCTCTGTGTGCGGCAGTGTAGGGTCTCTGTGCACTGCAGTCATGGATATGTGCGCCAGGAACCAGACTGCGCTTGTGCGCAGCGCCAAATATCACTCCAAACTTTTGCTTAAAAAAACTGAAAAGACGGTGCATTTCCACACATACAACCCACGTTAAGGGGCTTAAGGCAGATTTGCACCAACGTGGCGCATTTTCCATAAGCATAGATATCAAAGAATGTGGCCCTACCATGTTTATGCTGAAAAAAGCTTTTACATTTTTTTTCCAGACTATCCATGATCACATTTTACAAGAATATCGCAAAATTAAAAAGGTGAGTAGTAAAGATTTACAAAGGCATGTGGGCTTTTGTTTAAGTATTCATGTTAATCACAGCTCGTGAAGGGGCTGTGATTAACATGAATACTTAAACAAAAGGCCACAATTGCTCTTGCAGCCGCGCTTTACAGCCCTGCCAAGTGTCACACATCTCGCGTTACACTAACACATTTTAAGTCACATTACCGCATGTAAAAAGATTGTCACGCAAATCAGCTTACTAAAAAGCTGAGTGTATTACCTGTTTTAATGCTTTGTAGAGTCGAATATTTTGTGAGGTTGTAGGCGGCGCACAGCAGTCAATGCGAGTGCTGTTATGCTTTGCTGGGACCGAGCTGGTTATTGGACTGTCTTTTGTTTGTGTTGCGTAGCGCAGGCTGACCTGGCTACCTCCCCCGGCACCAAAGGTCAGTAGTAGTGCACACGTGCGTGCAGCCATGTGGCCTGCAAACACAACGAAGTTTACTATTGCCAGGCAGTCCGTCAGTGTCAGTGCAGCTAAATGAAGATGTTCAGCAGGTGCGTCGTGTGGACAGACAGGGACTGAAAGGCTCCAGTCGGCGTAGGCAGGATGTTTTCAATTTCAAATTCCTGCTGCCGCCAGCCTGGGCCACCTAGAATTGCTGCTGCTGGAATTAAATGAAAGGAAAAGGAGCGTCCTCCTCGGCACGTGCTGCCTTCCCATGCTTGTGTGTGGGGGTGGTGTTTGCTGGGGGCTGTGTCCAGTCACGGTGAGAGGAGGTACGTATTCCATGTTTGATTTCTGATCACTTTTTTAGATTAAGTGCCAAAATTTAGCGCTATAATGCAGTGCGCAACATCACTTGTAAAATAAAGAGACATTCGAGATTAAAATTGTCGATCCTGCATTGTTTTATTACAGCCTGTGCTAAAATGGGATTCTGGTTTAAACAAAGCAGTCGATGATGGAGATTCTCCTAAAGGATCAGAACATGTATTCCCAGTTAGCACCATCGCTTCCTGTTACAGGGCCTAAAGGAGCTGTAATTACCTACTTATAGTTATTAGAAAGTGAGATCTGGTCGACTGAGATCCGAGGTTGTTCCGGTATGCAGATATAAAAAAAAGTTGAACACTAGAAGAAATACAGCATGCATGGGGCAAAATAAGCTGTGAGGTAGTGTACCCTTCTCCCTAATTAATCTGGTCCAAACAGGTAGAGTAATGCTTAACTGTGAATGCACTAGACATTGAAACAGATGTAGAAAATCCTGACCCTTCTCTGAAATAAAAAAACATGCTGTTCCTTCAAAGCTAGGTTTAAAAATTCACAACCTACCATTCAAATGGGTGCAATTTCTGATGTTTCCTTCGTCTTCATTGCTCGATTTTGCTCCTGAGAATGTGTCACTCATAGTCATTGAATGTCACTCATAATTTCACTGAAATTATGAAAATGTCACACATATGCAACCTGAAACCTTGGCAGCTCTGGCTTTACTAACAAAAGAATAGAGCAAGTTTAAAAACACAGCGTGTACTTTCTGAAAATACAGGCTGTGTTTTAAACTTGCTCTACCCTTTTGTTAGTAAAGCGCGGCTGCGAGAGAGATTGTGGGCTTTTGTTTAAGTATTCATGTTAATCACGGTGCGGGGAAGATGGTGGGCTTTTGTTTAAGTATTCATGTTAATCACGGTGCGGGGAAGATGGTGGGCTTTTGTTTAAGTATTCATGTTAATCACGGTGCGGGGAAGATGGTGGGCTTTTGTTTAAGTATTCATGTTAATCACGGTGCGGGGAAGATGGTGGGCTTTTGTTTAAGTATTCATGTTAATCACAGTGCGGGGAAGATGGTGGGCTTTTGTTTAAGTATTCATGTTAATCACAGTGCGGGGAAGATGGTGGGCTTTTGTTTAAGTATTCATGTTAATCACAGTGCGGGGAAGATGGTGGGCTTTTGTTTAAGTATTCATGTTAATCACAGTGCGAGAGAGATTGTGGGCTTTTGTTTAAGTATTCATGTTAATCACAGTGCGGGGAAGATGGTGGGCTTTTGTTTAAGTATTCATGTTAATCACAGTGCGGGGAAGATGGTGGGCTTTTGTTTAAGTATTCATGTTAATCACGGTGCGGGGAAGATGGTGGGCTTTTGTTTAAGTATTCATGTTAATCACAGTGCGGGGAAGATGGTGGGCTTTTGTTTAAGTATTCATGTTAATCACGGTGCGGGGAAGATGGTGGGCTTTTGTTTAAGTATTCATGTTAATCACGGTGCGGGGAAGATGGTGGGCTTTTGTTTAAGTATTCATGTTAATCACGGTGCGGGGAAGATGGTGGGCTTTTGTTTAAGTATTCATGTTAATCACGGTGCGGGGAAGATGGTGGGCTTTTGTTTAAGTATTCATGTTAATCACGGTGCGGGGAAGATTGTGGGCTTTTGTTTAAGTATTCATGTTAATCACAGTGCGGGGAAGATGGTGGGCTTTTGTTTAAGTATTCATGTTAATCACAGTGCGGGGAAGATGGTGGGCTTTTGTTTAAGTATTCATGTTAATCACAGTGCGGGGAAGATGGTGGGCTTTTGTTTAAGTATTCATGTTAATCACGGTGCGGGGAAGATGGTGGGCTTTTGTTTAAGTATTCATGTTAATCACAGTGCGGGGAAGATGGTGGGCTTTTGTTTAAGTATTCATGTTAATCACAGTGCGGGGAAGATGGTGGGCTTTTGTTTAAGTATTCATGTTAATCACGGTGCGGGGAAGATGGTGGGCTTTTGTTTAAGTATTCATGTTAATCACGGTGCGGGGAAGATGGTGGGCTTTTGTTTAAGTATTCATGTTAATCACAGTGCGGGGAAGATGGTGGGCTTTTGTTTAAGTATTCATGTTAATCACGGTGCGGGGAAGATGGTGGGCTTTTGTTTAAGTATTCATGTTAATCACGGTGCGGGGAAGATGGTGGGCTTTTGTTTAAGTATTCATGTTAATCACGGTGCGGGGAAGATGGTGGGCTTTTGTTTAAGTATTCATGTTAATCACGGTGCGGGGAAGATGGTGGGCTTTTGTTTAAGTATTCATGTTAATCACAGCTCGTGAAGGAGCTGTGATAAACATGAATACTTAAACAAAAGCCCACAATCTGCCCCACACCGCAAAATACAGCAAGTGCCTCAAGCCCCAAGCCTAAAGCCCCAAGCCAACCTTACCTGCACTCCTGACTCACGCTGGCAAAACCGCAGGAAGTGCCTGTTTTTCGCGCCGCTCGCTTTTTAAAGCGGCGGCGCGAACTCTCTCGCTGGATGTCCTGCGTGTGTGCGCGCTCCACACACGGGAGTGCGCGCTCACGGGAAGAGAGGTACGCGCGCGCGCGCGCGCACCTTATTGGGAACAGTGGTGATGGGTTACATGTGTAGTACGAATGTGATGTATGAGTCTGATTGATAGTATGAGTGCATGTGGGGTGTGAGTAGGAGTTCTTCAGAGTGAGCGCTCATGTCTATTAATATTTAAAAGTATTGTTTGTTTCTTCCTTTGTTCTCGATGTATGTATTTGGGACCCCAACTAACATTACCGCATTTGTTCTATTTGTTGCCTTTTTGCAAATTCATATATTTCGAATAAATTGAAACTTATTTTTGATATAAGATATTTTGAAGCGTATTGTCTTCTTTCTTTGAATCTCAAGGCCCCATTACGACTTATTAGACCTTAGACTTTTGATGAAATATTCCTTAGCTCTCTTGTTCTGTTTAGATTGTGGCGTTATTACCCCTGATCCCTATTTTGATTCCAGGAGCCCTCTTTTCTTTTGGAGAATGCTGTTTTCTTTGCAAAAACAGGAAGCCTCCTTTCTTAATGTCAAAAAAGACTAAGAGAATTTAACTCAAGTACGCGCTGCTCGTCCCTGTGAAACTCACAGGAGTTGCAGACGGGAACACATGCTTAGGATTTCCTGTTTCCTCTGTTTATTACTGTGTGTATTTATCAGTGTTTTCACAAATTCTTAAAATCAGTGGACAGCTGTGTTTATTACTTCAGCTCCTAATACATTTGTGGGATACTGTTTTTCCAATTGTCTGCCCAAGAGTTCCTCTCAGTCTCTCCATGAAGCCACTTTCATGCAGACCCCCTCTCCCAGACCCCTTCTATCAGAGATGTAGCTCAGATGTTCTACAGTTCTCTCAAGCACAAACTCTGATCCCCTGGGTGATGGTCAAAGGGACTGATCCATAAAGAGTGGCGAAGTGAGGAGGCACATAAGGTTTCTCTTCTTACAAAGTCACAACGGATCCACAGAGCCATTCACCTGCTTGCACTTCAATGTGTTGTCTTGCTATTATATAGCAGGATTTCCAGTGAAAAAGTAGAAATTTGGCCATATTCACAAAGATACCTTTGGTGGTAAACCAAGTTTAAAACCGAATATACCTTAAGTGCACCTGCCAGGAATTCACGAGGGCATTGTGCCAGGTGTATCCTCAATTAAGTGTGTGATCTCTTTCCTGAGTGCAGCACACCTGTAAATCTCACTCAAGGGGTGACAACCGGGATGTTTCAAGGCGTGGTTAGCCTTGGAAGTTTGTGAACGCTCATCATCATGGGTGTTTGTCTGCATTCACAATTTGACTCCAGCCACAGTAGGCTTAAATCCCCTCCCAGGGTGGGAAGGTGAACAGACCACCTTCATATTTGCTCACTTATAGGGAAAGAGATTTCTCCATGGTGGAAATATATTTTCCCTGGTGAGTCAAAAATATGTGTGTTATGGAGGACTCCGCACAGCAGTAATAACTTCAAAATGGGAATGCCAGATGATGCATGGAAACCTATGCCTGGCACAGTTCTGCATGCATATTGTAAATGTTTCTGAATTGCAGAAAGGTGGAAATCTGTAATTGTAGATTTATGCCTTTCTTTATAGTTTGCCAATTTTACTACCATACAGTAACTACTCACATACATCTGTGATGTGAATGCTATATCTGTTACTATTCCATTGTTCTGCCTCTAGAGGGCGCAGTACATGGACAAACTACAGCCTGGAAATCGTCAAAAACTCATCCAAGGTCTCTGTATGACTTCTGCCGGCTTCCAAACTGGGCTCACTGGAAAAACTGTTTGCTTCCTTGGGCTACTGATCCCAGAATGCACTGCCAAGTATTCACTAAACTCTGCATTTGCTGTGCAGAGCTTTCAAATGGAGTAGTCCTGCTCTTCCTCAGCACTTGATTCTCTCCTCCAGGACTTGTGAGAGATGGGAATCGCACACACCTGTGACCAGCCCTGCGCTGCCTAATCACACAACTCCACCCTGAGCTTCCTTCTGCCTGAAACTGCTTCTAAGCTGCCATTGCTTGAAGCTCATGGTTCGTGCAATGAAGTTTGAAGCTCATGGTTCGTGCATTAAAGTTTGAAGCTCATGGTCCGTGCATTGAAGTTTGAAGCTCATGGTTCGTGCATTAAAGTTTGAAGCTCATGGTTCGTGCATTGAAGTTTGAAGCTCGTGGTTCGTGCATTGAAGTTTGAAGCTCATGGTTCGTACATTGAAGTTTGAAGCTCATGGTTCGTGCATTGAAGTTTGAAGCTCATGGTCCGTGCATTGAAGTTTGAAGCTCATGGTTCGTGCATTAAAGTTTGAAGCTCATGGTTCGTGCATTGAAGTTTGAAGCTCGTGGTTCGTGCATTGAAGTTTGAAGCTCATGGTTCGTACATTGAAGTTTGAAGCTCATGGTTCGTGCATTGAAGTTTGAAGCTCATGGTTCGTGCAATGAAGTTTGAAGCTCTTGGATCGTCCAATGAAGTCTGAATCTCATGGTTCGTGCATTGAACTTTGAAGCTCATGGTTCGTGCATTGAAGTCTGAATCTCATGGTTTGTGCATTGAAGTTTGAAGCTCATGGTTCGTGCATTGAAGTTTGAAGCTCATGGTTCGTGCATTGAAGTTTGAAGCTCATGGTTCGTGCATTGAAGTTTGAAGCTCATGGTTCGTGCATTGAAGTTTGAAGCTCATGGTTCGTGCATTGAAGTTTGAAGCTCATGGTTCGTGCATTGAAGTTTGAAGCTCGTGGTTCGTGCATTGAAGTTTGAAGCTCATGGTTCGTGCATTGAAGTTTGAAGCTCATGGTTCGTGCATTGAAGTTTGAAGCTCATGGTTCGTGCTTTGAAGTTCGAAGCTCATGGTTCGTGCAATCATTTCAGCTCATGGTTCGTGCATTGAAGTTTGAAGCTCGTGGTTCGTGCATTGAAGTTTGAAGCTCATGGTTCGTGCATTGAAGTTTGAAGCTCGTGGTTCGTGCATTGAAGTTTGAAGCTCGTGGTTCGTGCATTGAAGTTTGAAGCTCGTGGTTCGTGCATTGAAGTTTGAACGTCGTGGTTCGTGCATTGAAGTTTGAAGCTCGTGGTTCGTGCATTGAAGTTTGAAGCTGCGTGGTTCGTGCATTGAAGTTTGAAGCTCGTGGTTCGTGCAATCAAGTTTGAAGCTCGTGGTTCGTGCATTGAAGTTTGAAGCTCATGGTTCGTGCATTGAAGTTTGAAGCTCGTGGTTCGTGCATTGAAGTTTGAAGCTCATGGTTCGTGCATTGAAGTTTGAAGCTCGTGGATCGTGCAATGAAGTTTGAAGCTCGTGGTTCGTGCATTGAAGTTTGAAGCTCATGGTTCGTGCATTGAAGTTTGAAGCTCGTGGTTCATGCATTGAAGTTTGAAGCTCGTGGTTCGTGCATTGAACTTTGAAGCTCATGGATCGTCCAATGAAGTTTGAAGCTCATGGTTCGTGCATTGAAGTTTGAAGCTCATGGTTCGTGCATTGAAGTTTGAAGCTCATGGGTCGTGCATTGAAGTTTGAAGCTCATGGTTCGTGCATTGAAGTTTAAGCTTGTGGTTCGTGCAATGAAGTTTGAAGCTCATGGTTCGTGCATTGAAGTTTGAAGCTCGTGGTTCGTGCATTGAAGTTTGAAGCTCGTGGTTCGTGCATTGAAGTTTGAAGCTTGTGGTTCGTGCATTGAAGTTTGAAGCTCGTGGTTCGTGCTTTGAAGTTTGAAGCTCGTGGTTCGTGCATTGAAGTTTGAAGCTCGTGGTTCGTGCATTGAAGTTTGAAGCTCATGGTTCGTGCAATGAAGTTTGAAGCTCGTGGTTCGTGCATTGAAGTTTGAAGCTCATGGTTCGTGCATTGAAGTTTGAAGCTCATGGTTCGTGCATTGAAGTTTGAAGCTCATGGTTCGTGCATTGAAGTTTGAAGCTCGTGGTTCGTGCAATAAAGTTTGAAGCTCGTGGTTCGTGCATTGAAGTTTGAAGCTCATGGTTCGTGCATTGAAGTTTGAAGCTCGTGGTTCGTGCATTCAAGTTTGAAGCTCGTGGTTCGTGCATTGAAGTTTGAAGCTCATGGATCGTCCAATGAAGTTTGAAGCTCGTGGTTCGTGCAATAAAGTTTGAAGCTCGTGGTTCGTGCATTGAAGTTTGAAGCTCATGGTTCGTGCATTGAAGTTTGAAGCTCGTGGATCGTGCAATGAAGTTTGAAGCTCGTGGTTCGTGCATTGAAGTTTGAAGCTCATGGTTCGTGCATTGAAGTTTGAAGCTCGTGGTTCATGCATTGAAGTTTGAAGCTCGTGGTTCGTGCATTGAACTTTGAAGCTCATGGATCGTCCAATGAAGTTTGAAGCTCATGGTTCGTGCATTGAAGTTTGAAGCTCATGGTTCGTGCATTGAAGTTTGAAGCTCATGGGTCGTGCATTGAAGTTTGAAGCTCATGGTTCGTGCATTGAAGTTTAAGCTTGTGGTTCGTGCAATGAAGTTTGAAGCTCATGGTTCGTGCATTGAAGTTTGAAGCTCGTGGTTCGTGCATTGAAGTTTGAAGCTCGTGGTTCGTGCATTGAAGTTTGAAGCTTGTGGTTCGTGCATTGAAGTTTGAAGCTCGTGGTTCGTGCTTTGAAGTTTGAAGCTCGTGGTTCGTGCATTGAAGTTTGAAGCTCGTGGTTCGTGCATTGAAGTTTGAAGCTCATGGTTCGTGCAATGAAGTTTGAAGCTCGTGGTTCGTGCATTGAAGTTTGAAGCTCATGGTTCGTGCATTGAAGTTTGAAGCTCATGGTTCGTGCATTGAAGTTTGAAGCTCATGGTTCGTGCATTGAAGTTTGAAGCTCGTGGTTCGTGCAATAAAGTTTGAAGCTCATGGTTCGTGCATTGAAGTCTGAATCTCATGGTTTGTGCATTGAAGTTTGAAGCTCATGGTTCGTGCATTGAAGTTTGAAGCTCGTGGTTCGTGCATTGAAGTTTGAAGCTCATGGTTCGTGCATTGAAGTTTGAAGCTCGTGGTTCGTGCATTGAAGTTTGAAGCTCGTGGTTCGTGCATTGAAGTTTGAAGCTCGTGGTTCGTGCATTGAAGTTTGAACGTCGTGGTTCGTGCATTGAAGTTTGAAGCTCGTGGTTCGTGCATTGAAGTTTGAAGCTCGTGGTTCGTGCATTGAAGTTTGAAGCTCGTGGTTCGTGCAATCAAGTTTGAAGCTCGTGGTTCGTGCATTGAAGTTTGAAGCTCATGGTTCGTGCATTGAAGTTTGAAGCTCGTGGTTCGTGCATTGAAGTTTGAAGCTCATGGTTCGTGCATTGAAGTTTGAAGCTCGTGGATCGTGCAATGAAGTTTGAAGCTCGTGGTTCGTGCATTGAAGTTTGAAGCTCATGGTTCATGCATTGAAGTTTGAAGCTCGTGGTTCATGCATTGAAGTTTGAAGCTCGTGGTTCGTGCATTGAACTTTGAAGCTCATGGATCGTCCAATGAAGTTTGAAGCTCATGGTTCGTGCATTGAAGTTTGAAGCTCATGGTTCGTGCATTGAAGTTTGAAGCTCATGGGTCGTGCATTGAAGTTTGAAGCTCATGGTTCGTGCATTGAAGTTTAAGCTTGTGGTTCGTGCAATGAAGTTTGAAGCTCATGGTTCGTGCATTGAAGTTTGAAGCTCGTGGTTCGTGCATTGAAGTTTGAAGCTCGTGGTTCGTGCATTGAAGTTTGAAGCTTGTGGTTCGTGCATTGAAGTTTGAAGCTCGTGGTTCGTGCTTTGAAGTTTGAAGCTCGTGGTTCGTGCATTGAAGTTTGAAGCTCGTGGTTCGTGCATTGAAGTTTGAAGCTCATGGTTCGTGCAATGAAGTTTGAAGCTCGTGGTTCGTGCATTGAAGTTTGAAGCTCATGGTTCGTGCATTGAAGTTTGAAGCTCATGGTTCGTGCATTGAAGTTTGAAGCTCATGGTTCGTGCATTGAAGTTTGAAGCTCGTGGTTCGTGCAATAAAGTTTGAAGCTCGTGGTTCGTGCATTGAAGTTTGAAGCTCATGGTTCGTGCATTGAAGTTTGAAGCTCGTGGTTCGTGCATTCAAGTTTGAAGCTCGTGGTTCGTGCATTGAAGTTTGAAGCTCATGGATCGTCCAATGAAGTTTGAAGCTCATGGTTCGTGCATTGAAGTTTGAAGCTCATGGTTCGTGCATTGAAGTTTGAAGCTCATGGTTCGTGCATTGAAGTTTGAAGCTCGTGGTTCGTGCATTGAAGTTTGAAGCTCGTGGTTCGTGCATTGAAGTTTGAAGCTCATGGATCGTCCAATGAAGTTTGAAGCTCATGGTTCGTGCATTGAAGTTTGAAGCTCATGGTTCGTGCATTGAAGTTTGAAGCTCATGGGTCGTGCTTTGAAGTTTGAAGCTCATGGTTCGTGCATTGAAGTTTGAAACTCTGAGCACCAGACTTCTTGTTGCCTGGTTTCCAGTCCAGTTCCTGCCTCGCTTCAGCCAGAGCCTGGGTCCTGTTCCTGTGCAGCTGGTTGCAGTGCATTGCTTTTTGCTTTCCTCCCTTATCTGCCTTTTTTCTTCTGTCAGGTGCAGCCTCTGCGCTGCTCCTTTTCTAATTGTCCCTAGTTTCTTCCTTATGTTCCTACTATTATTTCCTTTTACTTATTCGTTTACGCCTGTTATAGTGATCGGATTTTCTCCCCCGTCTCCCAGATTCTGGCTGTTGTTTATGTTCCCTTTCTCGCTGTTTCTCCTGCAGTCTCTTGTTCCCTTGAAGTTCCTGTGTTTTGCTTGTTACAGTTCCTAGAATCCGTGTGCTTGACTTGCTCGTTTGTTCATCAGTTTTTCCTTGAATGCTCTTGACTATTTGTTACAGCTCTTAGGTTCCTTTCTAGTGCTTGCTCTGTTCTCCTCTTGGGTTCTTGTGTTTGGTAAGTGTGCTATTTTGTCCGCATCTGTGTATAAGTGTATTCCTTTGTATAGTGGTTGGGTCCTGGTTTCCAGGAGGCAATTCTTGCCCCATCCTTTGTCTTCTGTTTCATGTAGTCTACAGCACCTTAACTGTGCCAGTGTGGGGGTGTGTCCAATATGGCGGCTGCGACGGACTCGTACAACAGAGCTCCTTGCCTGGCCTGTTAAGAATCCTGCCTGTACCCCTTTAATCCCACTGCGCTTTTACCAGTGAAGCTGCCCAGGCGCATCGTACAACTCGGAGGCACCATCGGATGCGTTGCCTTATCGGAGGGGGAGGATATCCCGGCACCCTACGGACTGAGCACTGAGGCCTGCTGTGATGACTCCTGCTGGAGGCCTTGGGCACTGAGACCTGCGCACCCTCTAGACACCATAGATCCCGCTGCCTGCCTGCGGTTTGTGGGAGACACTTGGAGGACGGTTGTGTCGTACTGGCTGTTGCGACCCGCTGCTGGGTGCAGCCTGCTCCGTGATGGGGGCATCTCGAAGCCTGTGGTTCTGGCGGCTGTGCTGATCCCGGGGCTGCCGAGACAGATCGTGCAACTTAGTGCCTATATAGGCAACACTCCCCACCCAAACCAAAGCATGCATGATGGAATAAATAAATACACAACACAACTTTTGTTTGGGAAAATATTGCTGCAGGATTATTCCATACAAAGTATGCAATATGGTGGGTTATCTTACGGGCGATCCAAGGGCAGGCAGCGGTGACTCACCTATGCTGCCCTGCCCGCCTGATGAGCCAAAATGCACTGTGGCGAACCTAATCAGTGCTACGAATTATGGAGTGATCCCATTCCCTAGGATCACGTGACCCATTGGACCATCTTACTCACGCCCCTTTCAGGGTGGAGCGTTGCAAGGCAAGCCCCCAGTTGTTCAGGCCCACAACCGCCCTAAGGACTAGCGGGGCCCCGACGAATTTCTTCCAGGGACCTCCCATGAGGACTCTTGGGATTTGGCACTGGCACCCCTATTGTGCTCCTGCAGAGGTACCCTTCTGCCTCCAGATCGCCCTGTAACTCCGCCTGCAACACAAAAGAAAACATTACAAAGTTCCACCTACACAGCTCCCCAGCATACGCCGGGTAAGCGGTAGGGTGGGAGACGGCGTTTTCCGGCGCAAAGAGGGCACCAGAAAGGCAGGGGGAGGTATAAGTACCTTCCCCCAACCCTCTGTGCACCGGACGTGACGCGTCCTGCGCGACGTGCTGAGGGACTCCTCCCCGAGTCCCCCGACTAGAGGGGGTGATGGTTGTGCCTAATTGGCACTAAGGGGGCCGCCCTTTTAGGGTGGCCCACTGTGTGGGCCGCGGGCAGCCGCATAGTGCCTATATAGGCAACACTCCCCACCCAAACCAAAGCATGCATGATGGAATAAATAAATACACAACACAACTTTTGTGTGGGAAAATATTGCTGCAGGTTTATTCCATACAAAGTATGCAATAGAGTGGGTTATCTTACGGGCGATCCAAGGGCAGGCAGCGGTGACTCACCTATGCTGCCCTGCCCGCCTGATGAGCCAAAATGCACTGTGGCGAACCCAATCAGTGCTACGAATTATGGAGTGATCTCATTCCCTAGGATCACGTGACCCATTGGACCATCTTACTCACGCCCCTTTCAGGGCGGAGCATTGCAAGGCAAGCTCCCTGTTGTTCAGGCCCACAACCGCCCTAAGGACTAGCGGGGCGCCGACGAATTTCTTCCAGGGACCTCCCATGAGGACTCCTGGGATTTGGCACTGGCACCCCTATTGTGCTCCTGCAGAGGTACCCTTCTGCCTCCAGATCGCCCTGTAACTCAGCCACAGCTCTGGAGGCGGCCCCCGTAGCCTACAGAGCCCCCCACCAACACTGCTACTTTCCTCACCTGCAACCAGCTATTTCCAGGGCCTCCTTCATGTCCAGTAGGGACAGATCCATGTCCACCTGTGACAAGTGCACACCATCTATGTCAAAATAACCTTTGGTGCTCGCCTGGATTAGCCCATGCCTGATGAAGCCAAAGCCCCTTAGCTCTGCGAACTTGTGCATGGAGCTGTTTATCCTTCTCTGGGAATGTTCAACTACCTCACGAGACCTGTAGAATGTGATGGCCTCCCAGGAGGGAGCTCTACTCTTAGCCACAGCTATATTACCCTTCAAGCTGATGTAGGCTCCAACCTCCCGCCCTGTAGTTGCAATCCGCACTGTATATGCCTTAACCTGGTTTCCCCCATTTTTGGGACAGCCGCCCACTTGGTAGATGACCGTTTCCACCACCCTTATCTACTATAGCTATCAGGGCGAGGAGTTTTCTGCTTAACTGCAGCAATCTGCAACCTGCCCTTGAAGCAGAGTGCACCTAGTTTGTTGAGGTTGACCAGACATTGCACAGACCTTTTGATCGCTAAACCATGGCGAACAGGAATGTTCATAACTAGGAGTATGTGACAATGAGCAAGTGTGTCCTCATGTACTTGCCATGTATCCCTTCTTCCTTACGGGCATTTTGCCTGTTCAGTTCCCTCTGTGGTGAAACCCCCAGACTTTCCTGGTTTTATGGTTACTGACTGATATAAACCAGTGTGTACTGCCTGCAATATAGTGCCTAATTTCAGGGTTGCAAGCCCTTGTTTACCCCCGAACTTGGTTATTCCCAACATAGGGGTTCACACTGACAACCTTGTCCTGCACCAGCAGTGGGAAAATTACCTGCTTCTTCCATTTTAATTTTCTTGAATACAGGACATGCCAAATTGTAGCCTTCTGCGCTTAACACCCTGTTTCCCTAACTATTGGGACAGCAGCACACTTGTTAGCTGACAATTTCCACAACCAGCCTAGCTGATATAGCTATCCGGTAGGGGGATATTTGCTTAACTGAAGTAACCTGTAACCTGCCCTCGGTTCTGGGGTGCACTTACTTTGCCGAATTTGACCAGACAACTGCACGGACCTTTTTGGTTGCTAAACCATGCCACCATGGCGAACACATTAATGGTGTCAGATCTGGTTTGAGTGATGTATGTATTGTGCCCACTAATGCAGTCACCGCACCCTTTGGTGAAGTGAGAACTTACGCAGCCGACCAGGTTTGCTTAACTGCCGTCCGATCACATATGCACAGTACCTGTTAACCAGCTGTGACCCTTGCTGCTTAAACCAGCAATAGACCTAGTTCACATAGTTTTCCCGGAATTGATTGCCTTCTACAGAAACAACCCGGGTTCGGCTTACATGCAGGTCACCTTGTAATTCATGTTGGAACATTTTACCCCGCATAGCCAGAGAGTCTTGCGAATTATTAATCCAATGATAGTGTCGGAATCCAAGATTCCCAGTTTCATGTTATGCTGCAGCCCACCTTTTGTGCATCCGCTGGGACCCCCTCTGCTTCCCTGCAAGTAACCTCGTTACTTAATACAGCTCCCTTTGGTCTGTGAACTTGCGCACGGCGCTGCTCATCCTTCTCCGTGAAGTTCAACTGCCTCACATGACCTATAGGAATGTGATGGCCTCCCAGGAGGTGGCTCTACTCTTACCATAGCTATATTACCCTTCAAGCTACTGTAGGCTCCCACCTCCTGCAACCTGTAGTTGCAATTCTTCTAGCACTCTAAGTGCCTTAACACCTGTCTCCCCACTCCAAGGGACGGCAGCACCCTTGTTATCTGACGCTTCCACAACCCGCCTCTCTACCATGGCTATCAAGGCGGGGAATTTTGTGTTTAACTGAAGCCGCCCATAACCTGCCCTCGGAGCAGCAGAGTGCACATCCTTCATTGAAGTTGACCAGACATTTGCAAGGACCTTTTTGATTGCTAAACCATGAGCGACCAGGAATGCTCGTATCGCGCACCCTAATGCAGTCACAGCACCCTGTTGGCGTGACGACTTCCTCCGCCTACCAGGCTTGCTTAACTAAAGCTCGCTCACGTGACCCTTGGAGCTCAATCCAGCTATAGACCTTGTTCCCTTTGTTATCCCTGGAATGATTGCCACCCACTAAATCAAAACGCATTCAGCTTGCATTCTGGTCACCTTGAAATTCAGGGTGGGACATACATACCCGCCTGACCACGAAGTCGTGCGTATATTTAACAATGATACTGGTAGACTCTAACCTTCCCAGTTCCAAGTTTTGCCGCAGCCCCCTTGGCGGGTCTGCTGGGACCACACTGCCTCACTGCGAGTTACCTCGCTATCTCATGCAGCTCCCTTAATGCCCCTGTATGTCCCTGAGAGACACCTGGCAGGCTAACTATCTGATGAACTAGGAATGAGTGACAATAAGCAGGTGTGTCCTCATGTACTTGCCATGAATCCCTTCTTTCTTACAGAAATTACGCCTGTTCAGCTCCCTCTGTGGAGACTTCCAGCTTGCTTAACTTCTAGCACGGTGTGCAGGTACGACATTTAATGTGTAACAACCCAGTTTGCGCCCACCTTAATGTGCCATGCTGTGAGCAATTAGGTACCCCACATATCTCTTCCCTATGAAGGATAAAACAAACCGGCCAAAGACCCACGGCACAGGCAGTGTGCCCAATGAGAAACCCCCAGTTCTGTGTGATACAAACCCTAACGCACCGTGTGCAAGTTTGTGCATATCCTTTCGGGGTGACCAAGCCCTAATGTGCCCCCTTACTTGGCTGATCCCCAGTACGAGGGTACAGACTGATGACCAACTAGACACATGTAGACATGGAGCCTTACAAACAATTTGGCAGCACTCACTCGTGTAGCACATTTCCTGTTGAATGAAAATCACACTCACACAGACCGTTTTATTACTAACAAGTTAATAATGTGTCAATCCGGTTTCAGTCAATGTTAGTCCTATGTGCATCCGCCAGTACGTACCTGCCAAGATTTGTTTGTCTGTTTAAATTACTAGCGATTGGATGGCCTTGTGCCTTATTATAGCCTCTATGCAGAACTCCTTGTTCGAGGAGGTAACTAGAGCAAAGTGAAACCATAGGTCAGAGTTAATCTTGGCCCACCAAATGTGCTTCGAGGTAAGCAAAAGGTACTTAACTTGTATCTCTTCCCCCTGACAAGATACAACAGTCCGCTTTGGTCATGGAAACCTAATAAGCACCCAATTACCAAGGACATACTTCTAAAAGTCTCTGAGGAGGGGCCGCTGAAGGACACAAGACCCAGGCAGACAACCAGTGGGAATGGCTCTACTCGGTCAACGACCAGAAAGACACCCCAAACCCTCAGAGACACCTTGGAGGTATGCTAACCTGCCCCAAAATCTGCCTCCCTGTACTGTAAAATATGGATGACTGGGACAGGGGGATTCTGTGTCTGCCCGACCCTTAGAGAAAAACCTTTGGTACGTGAGGCCCCATGCCGCCTCACCGCACAGAAAGGAAACCTGCCGCTCCCTCTGCTCGTTGTAGAGCCGGTACAAGGACCCCAACTGAGAGGGTGTTGCAAGGATGGGAGCACTAATTGGGTCATAGCACACAATTTAAAAGGCAACCCACTGGAGTGTGTAGTAAAGATGACCATGTCACCTCTGGTGGGGGATTGAACCCTCGCCTTCGAAAGGCACCTGAGGCCAATGCCGAAGCCCGGCCTTTAGGCTTTAGCTCCAACCCAGCAAGGACTGCCCACACTTGCAGCGCTCAATCCCACCCAGATCATACTAGTTTGCACAGTCAAGGTTAGTCTAGGTGAATGTTCCCTTGAAGTCCTGTATGGGGCCTACTTCACGCTTAAAGACATGCCTACTCTCTTGAAGGGGAATGATGCCCGATTGAACTGGCGGCTACTAATGTTACTCACGCCTGCATATACTCGGCTCAGAACAGGGAACACTTGCCCTATAATCCCCTGGGTTCTTGCCTGGCATTCCTTATGTCCAGCTATACCAACCGATAATGGCTCAACTTGGTTATAATGACCCGAGAGACCCATCAAACCCGCAGAGACAAGGTGGGGATGCTAACATGCCCCAGACTCTGCGGAAACACAGCATGTGCAAGCTTGTGACAAACATCTGAAAAGCTTGCCCATCACCAACCATCCCCAGCACCCGTGGGGGGCCATGCCGCCATTCCTTGGCCTGCATACTAACCGAGTTTAATATAATAATGGTATCGAAGGACCCATCTCTCAGCGCATGCTTGCAACACTATCCACTGCATCACCCTAGTCAGTAAAACCACTGCAGGGTAGCATGCAAAGCCAAGGCTCGCAGACATCGCCTGCCAATGCGAGCGAACCAAGCATTCCTCGCTCCCTAAGCCATCAGAACTGTTGATGATAGGCACGCCCAGCAGGTGGTGAGCACTCTACATGGGCAACGGTTGTCTCACACAAGGCCTGGGACTACCTCAGTTTCGGTCTTCATGCAGCTCTGTGCACCCGAGTCAACCTCCTGGATGCGTGGTCAATGCATATGGGTGTGGCTGACCCGTACGCTGGCATTTTGTGTAAGCTTAGTGTGCCGCCGGCTGGTATTTCCCGGCTTCTGTCATTGCCTCCGGATTTATACTACAAACCACACTACACCTACAACACGTCAATACCATTGGCTTCGACAATGCTTGTTAGTTGTTTAAGGTAAATTAGGCCACAATTTTGGCTTTGTTGCATAGCATGTTGAGAATGCTTCCAATCTGAAATGGTGGGTCTGTCACCTTTATGTGTTGAACATTGAATTAAATGTCTCAAATCAATTGAAAGCAAGTTGAACCGCAAATGAGACCATTACCACTAAGCAACACCACATATCAACTGAAATCAACCGTACTGCCCTGTGAAGCAGGTAAAATGTGTGTAAAACCCAGCAGTAGCCAAACGAAACCACTAGAAACAGTTTATCTTGAAAATTGTAGAGACCACCGGTGTCCCTCCGCGCCCTCCATACTTCCGCAACAGCCAGACAAGTCACCTGTGCGCATGCCAGGTGCTGAAACCAGAAAGCAGCAGCCATTTGAAAACGGAATGGCGGTGCACAATCCCTGCGTTGGAGACAAATTGACTCATGTTGGCATCCGCCCCACACTGGGCTAGCTATTTTATTGAACCATGGTGCTTTTCAGCGAACTGCCCTTTTCAAGTGAACTGGAAGGTCATCGAGGAAGCTGCATCTACCCTTGACCTGGCAATTCTCACCGGCACAACGCAGCTCGGTACCCGTGAACCGAGTGCCCCACGATGCAGGAGTCAACAACCCTGGTGCTCCAAAGCCCAAAACTGGCAAAACAAGGCACGCAACCAGAGCACCGTGCCCGCACTCGTCCCCTCTGTAGCGAAGACACCAAACCTTCACAGGCCCCAATTCCCCAAAAACAACCGTGTTATCACAACAAGGGTAACAGCCAAAACAATGCGCTTGTGAACCCGACCCGCCGGCACTCACTCTCCCAGCTCAGATCGTCAGTGAAGCATCTCCTGTCTCCACAACAGAAAGCATGACTCATTTCAACTTCCGCGAGCGCAACGCAAAACTATGCTGGACCCAAGCTCTGGGCATGTGGCATCTAGGGGTGGCAGGCTACAACACGCTGACTTGCCCAAGATCACTGGGTGTTGAGCCACACAAGACCCGATCCCGGCTCTCCAGCACCCACTAGAGGATTACTGTGGACCTGCTGACAATGAGTCTCCCTGTGCTCAATCTATGTTTACTAAGCGCCAGGTTCTATCCTCCGGAATCCGCATTCCTTATGCCTGTGTCCTGCAGAAAGGGTTAGCTTATGGCGCTATTTAATGTCGCTCCGACGATGTTACTTGGAACTAACTGGTGCGCATAGCAAAATAGCTAGAACCAGCTAGACAAGCTGACTGCAATAGACGCCCGGACTTGGTGTGCTGTCCCGAGCTAAAACACTCCCTGCCTGCTGGGCATGGACCGCACTGCCTACTTACTGTTCTTTCTTTTTATCGTTGCCTATGTTGCCCGGCGGCCGCGAGCTGGTCCTGGCAGGTCCGGAGCGACTGAACCTTGCAGAAATCTCTGAGGAAAAATGACAGTATGTGAATATCTCTGGGGAGGCAACAAAATAACGTTAATATGGTCAACAACCTTCCTACCAGAGCTCCCCCGCTCTGGTGCGCGCACACTGCCCCGAGATGCCACGTTTGCGAAGGGGCCATGCCTACCCCGCTAGGCGAAAGGACCCCCAACCATTGCCCTGCGCGGACCCGTGTGGCCCTGCACCAACTCCATAACGGCACTCACTCCCGCATACAATGCCGGGTGCCGCTTCCTCCCCCGGACACTGCACGACAAAGACACAAGCCGAGGCCCACTCCATTGTTTGACCGCACAGGGGAGAATACACCACGAAACAATGGGCGTGATGTGTACTTAGAGAAGACAATAGAGTACCAAGTTCCCAAAATCGGAGTGGCCATTCGTTCCTTGCTGAACTCACAACACTCTTCTCACTTGTCCCTACTCTCAGTGGAATTGTGGTGCGAGCGAGACTCGGACAGTTAAATACGTGGCTCTACATGGGGCCAGCTACCAACACACAGAAAACAAATCCCTTTGTTAGGCGCGGGGAGATGATTGATATGTCCAAGCTCACAGGATGTCGAACGGCTCCGAGCTCAAACCTGGACTCCCCGATCTAAGGCGGCAGCTCACCCCCCGCAATTCAACCCAACTATGAAGGCCTCATGGCAACATGCGGCACGGCGGAAGCACGGACAACTAAACTACTTGCCATTCCGTAGCTAGGCGTATGAGATAAACAAGAATGCGGACGGAGCTCTGCGCCCATGAGACACTCGCCCAAGCACTCTCGGGCCCCCTAGTGTCTGCCCGGGGGGCCTTGCGGTGCGGACAGAGGGCCAGGCAGATGCACGGAAATATGCCACCGCTCGCGCGCACTCGCCCCGGTTTCCAACAATGTCACATCCGGAGGAGAGCTCCGTGTCCGCAACTCAGCCTCCGAGCGCGGCGCTGTCCGAAGTATGTATTCTCTGCTATTCCCAAAATCAATGGTACCACTGCCGCCTACGCAAGGGGCCTACAACAAACCCACTCGAACACCGCACCGATGTAGAGCCTGCGCCCGACGCGACTGCGCACGCACTCTCACACTCCCTCTGCGAGCGAGGCCGCAGCCGGGCTTCCCCCCAGCGCTCTGAGCCCTTGACATTCTCATGCAATAGCCGCATCTTGGCGTGGGGGGGAGGGTCGCCTTGATGAAGGGGGGCGCCCAAACCGACCGCGCGCGTCCTCCCCTAGGAAGGCGGCGGGGAACTACCTCTTGACTTCCACGCTCGGGGCTGCCCAGGCAAGCCCTCCCTCGACAGCGGACCAAACCACCTAAAGCGGTAACCACCAGCGCACAAATTGCCACGCACGTCCTCCCCTGTGGAGGCCGCGGTACAACACTCGCTGCGGGCCCCTCCCTCAGGCCAGGGCCTGAGCTTTACCAGCAGCTCCCTTCAACTGCATAGCACGCCGGCTAAGGAAGCGGTACGCCATCGCCGTGTTCCGCGTTGCATGGCCCCCATACGGGACACAACCCAATTACGGGACACAAACTCCCTTCCTCGGCTACAACACGCGCACCAAATCCTTACCGCGCAAAGTGGGGCTTGAACCTACGACCTTGATTATGAGTCAATGCTTTACACACAGAGCTATGTGAAAACAAGGGAAAGCTCAGGTATCCAACTCACATCCTCCGGGATGAAACACAACAGATCTCCGAAATGAAACACAACAGGTCAATTACCATAAGCCATTACAAAGGCTGTTACACCTCCGAGATAAACAGACTCAAGGAGCAGCAAACCAGTGCAACTAGCCTGGCGGACACGGGCATGAACCGACGGCCATAAGATCTGTAAGCAAGGCAGCAAACCCAAGGAACTGGGCCACAGCAGGAATTACACACGGCCCAGGCCCGGGCACCCTCCCCGGCCCAGCATGCTATACAGGGGGGGAAGGATGGGCTCGGGAAGTGTTGCTCATCAACCCGCAGGCCGTGGCCAACTGCGGAGCGGGAGGACTACCACTAACCTCTCTTTCGCGATATGCAGACCCGACCAGGCAGCGAGAAAACACGACCTCCAAACCCGGTCCAAGGGACAAGCCACGACGTGAGACAATCAGTCGAGACGGCGTGTCCGGTGCAAAGAGGGCGCCAGAAAGGCAGGGGGAGGTATAAGTACCTTCTCCCAACCCTCTGTGTGCCAGACGTGATGCGTCCTGCGCACCGTGCTGAGGGACTCCTCCCCGAGTCCCCTGACTAGAGGGGGTGATGGTTGTGCCTAATTGGCACTAAGGGGGCCGCCCTTTTAGGGTGCCCACTGTGTGGGCCGCGGGCAGCCGCATTTCACGGTGCGTTTGGCGATGCAACTCGAGGCTGCGGACCCGCATGCTGCGAATTGCGGCTCCCCTGGGAATCCCCGTCAGTGCCTCCCCCCTCTTGGGGACTGTCTGCGACATTTTCATACCTTAAACAAATGTATTGCATGCATTCCTCCCCCCCTCCCCTGGGTGAAATTACCCTGACCATATGGGACGGCGGCTACAACGCTATCTGCGGACCTGGTTGGACGGACCCTGCTGCTCTAGTGGTGCCCGTGTTGCGGCCTGGGTTGGGTTCCCCGGCTACATCTACCATCCACTTGCAGACCCCGCGGCCATTGGTCTGCTGGCCCTTGGGTGTGGGAGGTCCACCTGACCCCACAATTACAACACTGCATTAAGGAGCAGTGGCTGCGAGGGGCTCTAACCAACCAAATTGTTCCTCAGACACTTAGACTCTGTGTCATCCAGTTGCTTGGGTCTCTTCTCCTCGGGAGCTGTGCGGGGCATTCTTGGTGTCTCGGGCACCCAGCAAGGCGAGGCTCGGTGCCCTGCGATGCAATAACCCACTAAAGGTGCCTAGAATATCACATATACAATTACCATCTGCTCCAAAGCCACCCGATCTCCGGTGTTGGTCTACCTCGTCCCTCGGGTGGTAGAGGCAGAGAACTTGTCCTAGGCCACTTCATTCCTACAAGGGGCTCTCCCCCGTTACTAAACGCAGCTGTTTTTGACGCCATTGCTGCGCAGTTCCGGAGTCAACTTGGTATTCTGTTACCACCTGCGCAACCTGTTACACTGAGGTTTGTCAATACCTAGCCACGCACCTCATACACAATGGTGCCCCCTCTGGGGTTAGGAAGGATCCCCCTCCCGAATGGAAAACGCAAAGGCAACATAAGCCTCGTAGCAGGCGTTGCCCACACGGCCCACCTAAAGAACAAGTGACTAAACAAAGGGCTCAAGCGGTGGCGGACGTGGGGCAGCCCGTGGCGACCTCATCCCCCACAAGATCAGAAGCAGAGAACCGACTTGATGACTCCCCAGAAGTGACTGCCTCAGAAGTTGCTGAACTACTAGGTGGCGGCCCACTCGTTACACCACAGACAGCTGAGGACTTCATATAGGCTGCAATCCCCAGGTTTGGTAGAGCTGTGGATATATGTGTATCACACCTGTGGTGGCTGCTTTCTGAGAGAGTACTGTTACTGTTGATGCGATGGTTGAGGGTTGTGGATACATATACGCAGTTCCACCGCTGTCGTCGTCTGACCACCACCACTTGTCAAGTACCGCTGGTATAGACTGCTACCTTTTATTGTTTGTGTTGCATGATTGTGCCAATGGCTGGTCGCCCGCTGATGAGATGGCCTGGAAGTAGGAGTTGGGAGTTTCTTATATTCTCTCTTTATTGTTTCCAGTATGGATCTTTTATTCCTATTTGTGTACAGTGTGACATGTTGTGTGATGAGGGGATGAAGGCTGAGGGGTTTGGGGTGGGATGGGGTTGTTGGGATGGACTCCTCATACACTTCACAATGGGTATTGACGTTGTAGCAGCTGAGACCTCGCTTCTGCTAATGACCTGGAATGTGAGAGGACTGGCAGGTTACACAAAGCGATACCGTGTCTATCAATAGCTCCGCAGGCGAAAGATTCAGATAGCACTCCTTCAAGAGACGCATCTGATCGCTTCCGACCTAGAGACCATGCGCAAGTGTTGGAGGGGCACACTGATAGGGACCACATATTCCAGATATACCTGAGGAGTCTTAATTTGGGTGGCACCAGGAGTACCCCTGGAGGTGTTGCATACCAGAATTGACTCGGATGGACGGGACTCCATGTTGGAGGGTCTGTTGGATGGTCTCCCTCTTTCCCTCATAACACTTTATGCACCCCACACTTATCAGGTTCCCTTCTTACACTCCTTGTCTCCAGAGCTGGAGCAAAATACGTTGGCACCTAGTTATTATGGGGAGGAGACTTTAATTGTACCTCAGACCTAACTTATGACCACTCCCACCCCCCATTGAGTGGGGCACAATCTATCCCTCTTAAACAACATTTACGAAGATTGGCTACCAATACTCAGGTAAGGGACGCCTGGCGCAGTCTGAACCCAGAGTCTAGGGAGTTCTCACACTACTCGGCTTTACATGACATACACACTAGGATTGATCTCATTTACTGTTCTCACGATGCCCTTGCTAGAGTAACGGGAGCCAAATACCTCTGATGCTCTCTTTCAGACCACTGTCCTCTACAGCTGCAGCTGCGTTGGGGAAGGAGTAGACTGAAAATACCTACATTGCGCCTTCCTTCAGAAGCACTCCGAGATGCCGCATTTTGCTCTACTCTCTCTGAACATATCACCTCCTATTTTCAAGAAAACAAGGGCTCAGCATCTGGAGCTGGGATTGAGTGGGATGCCTTCAAGGTCGTTCTCCGCAGCTACACAATTAAAGCTGTATACGGAACCAAATTAACCCTCCGCAGGGAACTTAGTGTACTGGAAACAGACATACAACTCTATAAACTGTTATCTCCCACAGACCAATCGGTCACAGCCCCCCTAGTGCAGGCTAGATTAGAACATAGAGCTACTTTGGAGAAGCTGGGAGCCCTAGATTACAGGGAGCAATTGGGCAGGAAGCATGTAGAAGGCGATAAAGCAGGTGGACTCCTAGCGTGGATTCTTCGCACCAACTCTCCTAGAAACCTGATCACAGCTATTAGAGATGGAACAGGATGCTTTCTTAACTCACAGGTCAGTATTAATGCGGCTTTTCATTCATACTATGCTCATTTATACAAGGTTCCACAAGGGGAGGACCCAACGTCAATACAGTCCTTCCTGAATGGTGTAACTCTTTCCCACATCCCAGCCTCACAAGATGCGGAAATGAAAGCCCCAATTACTGACACTGAGATCTACGATGCACTTAAACAAATGGCTAGAGGTAAAACCCCTGGGGTGGATGGCTGGCCACTGGAGTTTTACTCCACTTATAAATCACAGCTCATCCCACAGCTGCTAAAGACCTACACCGAGGCTTATAGAGTGGGAGTATTACCCCCCCACCCTCAGGAAGGTGATATTCGTGGTCTTGTCCAATCCTGATAGGGATTCACTGCTCCTGGGGTCATGTCGCCCTCTCTCTCTATTGAACTCGGACTATAAGACTCTTGGGAATGTGCTAGCCATTCGACTGATCCCAATAGTACAACATGTAGTACATCACACCAAAATGAGTTTATCTCTGGCAGGAATACCTTCCTGAACTTGCATCATCTCTTCATGTTAATGGACTGGGCTCGCGAGATGTATGTGCACCCTTGGATCGCATCCCTAGACATCGAGAAGGCCTTTGACACCCTGGGATGGGGTTATCTGATGGCGGTGCATGGTAGATTCGGAATGGGGCCTAAATTCCTAAAATGGGTCTCTCTCTTACAAAACTCACCCATGGCTCATGTAAAAACGGACACCACATTCTCTGATTCCTTCAATTTAGAAC
Organism: Calotriton arnoldi; assembly: GCA_963921515.1. Taxonomy (NCBI): domain Eukaryota; kingdom Metazoa; phylum Chordata; class Amphibia; order Caudata; family Salamandridae; genus Calotriton; species Calotriton arnoldi. The sequence goes on from CAWUFW010006826.1 coordinate 87,447, forward strand.
GTGGCACCCGACAAGGCTTCCCCCTATCCCTGATTATTTTTGCACTCGCGCTGGAACCACTGGCTGTGCACTTCGACAGCGTGCCGTGGATTGGGGGATACAAGCAGACAATCATTGGCATATAATATCCACGTATGTGGATGATGCCCTGGTGTATTTACAGGAGGATGCCACGATACTGCAGAGTCTCATGGTCTCGTGGACCAGTTCGGAAGGCATAAATCCCAGCTGTTCCCAATGACGTCCCTTTCAATGAGTCAACGGCGGGCGCTCCCGGTCATCTTGCTCCCTTGGGCCTGCGGTTCGTGTAAGTATTTGGGGATCCGGGTTTATCACTCTGAACAGGACTTACTGGATGGTAATTTGGGTAAGGCCATTACCAGTGCCAGATCTTCTCTTTTATTCTGGACTGCATTGTAGCGCTCCACTATGGGCTGCATTGTAGCTCTCCCCTATGGGCTCATTGTAGCGCTCCCCTATGGGCTCATTGTAGCGCTCCCCTATGGGCTGCATTGTAGCGCTCCACTATGGGCTGCATTGTAGCGCTCCCCTATGGGCTCATTGTAGCGCTCCCCTATGGGCTCATTGTAGCTCTCCCCTATGGGCTCATTGTAGCTCTCCCCTATGGGCTCATTGTAGCGCTCCCCTATGGGCTCATTGTAGCTCTCCCCTATGGGCTGCATTGTAGCGCTCCCCTATGGGCTGCATTGTAGCTCTCCCCTATGGGCTCATTGTAGCTCTCCCCTATGGGCTGCATTGTAGCGCTCCCCTATGGGCTCATTGTAGCGCTCCCCTATGGGCTCATTGTAGCTCTTCCCCTATGGGCTCATTGTAGCGCTCCCCTATGGGCTCATTGTAGCGCTCTCCTATGGGCTCATTGTAGCTCTCCCCTATGGGCTGCATTGTAGCGCTCCCCTATGGGCTCATTGTAGCGCTCCCCTATGGGCTCATTGTAGCTCTCCCCTATGGGCTGCATTGTAGCGCTCCCCTATGGGCTCATTGTAGCGCTCCCCTATGGGCTCATTGTAGCTCTCCCCTATGGGCTCATTGTAGCTCTCCCCTATGGGCTGCATTGTAGCGCTCCCCTATGGGCTGCATTGTAGCTCTCCCCTATGGGCTGCATTGTAGCTCTCCCCTATGGGCTCATTGTAGCGCTCCCCTATGGGCTCATTGTAGCTCTCCCCTATGGGCTCATTGTAGCTCTCCCCTTTGGGCTCATTGTAGCTCTCCCCTATGGGCTCATTGTAGCGCTCCCCTATGGGCTGCATTGTAGCTCTCCACTATGGGCTCATTTTAGCTCTCCCCTATGGGCTGCATTGTAGCGCTCCCCTATGGGCTGCATTGTAGCTCTCCCCTATGGGCTCATTGTAGCTCTCCCCTATGGGCTGCATTGTAGCGCTCCCCTATGGGCTCATTGTAGCGCTCCCCTATGGGCTCATTGTAGCGCTCCCCTATGGGCTCATTGTAGCTCTCCCCTATGGGCTCATTGTAGCTCTCCCCTATGGGCTCATTGTAGCTCTCCCCTATGGGCTCATTGTAGCGCTCCCCTATGGGCTGCATTGTAGCTCTCCACTATGGGCTCATTGTAGCTCTCCCCTATGGGCTGCATTGTAGCGCTCCCCTATGGGCTGCATTGTAGCTCTCCCCTATGGGCTCATTGTAGCTCTCACCTATGGGCTGCATTGTAGCGCTCCCCTATGGGCTCATTGTAGCGCTCCCCTATGGGCTCATTGTAGCGCTCCCCTATGGGCTCATTGTAGCTCTTCTCCTATGGGCTCATTGTAGCGCTCCCCTATGGGCTCATTGTAGCGCTCCCCTATGGGCTCATTGTAGCTCTCCCCTATGGGCTGCATTGTAGCGCTCCCCTATGGGCTCATTGTAGCGCTCCCCTATGGGCTCATTGTAGCTCTCCCCTATGGGCTCATTGTAGCGCTCCCCTATGGGCTCATTGTAGCTCTCCCCTATGGGCTCATTGTAGATCTCCCCTATGGGCTCATTGTAGCGCCCCCCTATGGGCTGCATTGTAGCTCTCCCCTATGGGCTCATTGTAGCGCTCCCCTATGGGCTGCATTGTAGCGCTCCCCTATGGGCTCATTGCCATTTCAGAAATGTTTGTGGCCGGAGAGAGTGATCCCTAAAAGGGACGTAATATCGTTATGAAGACAGCCCGCTCGTGTTGGAATGCTTATCTAGTGTAAAAGAAACCCCACCCCCATACGCCACTGAATTGTCACTCTGGGTGATGCAGATTGTATTGACTTGGGCTCCAGACCGGAGGCCTCCGCCTGGATTAATCCTGGCCTCACGACATGGGGAGACCTCTTCACAGACAAAATCCATTGCACGTTCGATAATCTGGTTGACGACTATGGCATTCCACTGCGATCTTTTCTCCTTTATGCCTCGCTCACCCACCATTTACAAACAGTATGACATAGAATGCACGATGAACCATGACGTCCAGACCCCTCCAGGTCATACTCACACATGGGACTGGTTGCCACGCTATTACACTACTCTATAATTCCCTGTGAGGGGATGGAGGCACGACCCTCGCTGCCCTCCGCGCCTATTGGGATGAGGCACTAACCACCACACTTAGCTACAAACAATGGACACAATGCTTAGGGATCCCGAAATGCATATCCATGAACGCCAGACGTAAATATACCCAATTCAATTACCTTCATCATATGTATCGCACACCCCATAGGTTGGCGCGTACTTATCAGGGGGCCTCGGACTACTGCTCACGCTGCCATGATGCCATGGCCAACTATATTCACATGGTATGGTCATGACCCCAGCTGGCTCCTTACTGGGCCGTTGTAACAGAAGTCCTCTTCGAAGCTGTGGGCACTACACTACACATAGACGCCCTCCATTACCTCTTGGCGATAACCTCCCGATCAGCTGCGCGTAAGGCCACCAACAAATTCCTCGACTTGGCTTTGGTCTTGGCGAAGTGCAGAATAGCAATGTGCTGGAAATCAGTGGTGTCCCCACCCATTAAATTATGGCTCTCCGACCTGCGCGCTGGCATTGTGGTGGAACAAGCAGCAACATATGTTGCAGGGGCGGCCGACCGACTCCATCTCACCCCCCAAATTGGCAGAGATTTCTGGAGGTGGTGGAGGCTAGACACAAGCGAGCCTCTTCCTGAATGTGTGCGTGGAACTGGTCACATTAAAGGACCAGAGGGGCAACAGCCCTGCCCCTGCCCTGCCCATGCCCTGGGTTGTGCTCCCCCCCTCTGCATACTGTGATGGTGGGGCAGATTAATTACCCTGGGTGACTGGGCTCATCCTTTCCGTGCCCCATTTCTCGCACTACACCAAAGCTTTCAATGGTCACACAATGGCTCTTCCACACGTTAAACTGTTCTTAGATTGTTTTCAGGTATGTTAAATAATAAGTAATTGTTGTAACTGTCCCAAAGGCCTGTATGCACGCATACTGCCAAGCAGTATGCGATCTATGTGTAATGTGTGGCGCGAAATTCCTTCAGCGGACATGTGTTATGTGTTTCAATTGTATTACTTAACCTAACGAATGTATTCACTGGTGTCACTTACGATGTTACTCAAACTGTCAATAAAGAAATATTATTTTTTTTTAAACTGTGACAGTGTGACATTTCCATTTCCTTAGGAAGTACCACTTGTCCTGCTGAACCCATAAGGGCATGTCTTGTGTTTGTAAGTGCAACCTTTCCGCCCTAGGGTCTGGATACAGAATCACTTCTGATGCCTCCTTAGCTTAGGCTTGCTTTTGGGGCCAGACATCTTACGATTCTTCGTCTACTGGGGTATCATGTTGTTTCCACTTCTCAGTTCTTCAGATGCAGCACTGCCGGATGCTGCCCCGCTGGGAGCCGCTGCAAGGAGCCGCAAGAGTAGACTTTCTGAACATACGCAACCACTAGACTGGATACAAGGGCTAGACATAGAGCAAAGCGTTTCCATAATCACTCATGGAATTTGTCACAAGCCAGCCACCGTACTATGGGGCTTATTTATGACAGGCGTGCGCCGCTGGAGCATCACTTTTTTAATGCTCCGGCAGCGCAAGCCTCTCAATCATATCTATGAGGTGACGCAGAGCCGCTCTGCTGGACTTTGTATGGCCTCACAGATATGGAGTAAGACACAGCAGCAGACGTCGCTCCCTTGCCTTACTCAGCATCAAGGACGCGTTCCATGGGCGCTGCGGTGGGTTTTCCCACACAACACCCATGGATTTTGATGCTGCCCCAGATTTACTTAATCACGTACACCGGGGGCAGCGCCAAAACCTTACGCCTCCCCAGAGCCGGCGCAACAATGAGAAATATTTTTATTTCTCCTCTTTCTGTGCGCTGCATTCTGCAGCACACAGAGAAAGAGTAAAACGCCTCTCAGAATTGGTTTTGTGCAGGAAGTTGTCCCTTCCTGCACAAAAACAATCCTTCATGTAATGGAAACACGCATGCACCATGGTGCAAGGGTGCCTATGTTGGCGCTAGGCAGCAAATTGTGCACCAGCGCAGGGAGAAAGGGCAGAAATGCACCGTATTTCATAAATACGGTGCATTCCTGCCCTTTCATATTGGCTTGGGGCAGCGCAGCAAGAAGACATTCGGCGCTGCTCTATGCCAATTCCTCATAAATGAGGCCCTATGTTCCATGGTACATATAAATGTGTTAACTCTCTCCAGCTCACAGAGATCGACAAATGGACTATGACCCTAATCTAGGACCCTATGGTGGGATCAGCTTCCCAGATAAAGCTTTGTCAAAAAGTGAGGTTGCTTCCAGACAAGGTTGGTGGCACAGAATGTGAGGGGGGATAGTTAAGTCAATGATGGCCCCAGGAGCATTGCCTATAGACTTGGTGGAGGTCAGTTTCAGCAGCTGGAACTCATCCTTTTTTTTCCAGTGGTGGACACTGCTGGACCCTGTGAACAACTCTTGGGTGGATCACAAGCATCTGTTCCAGCTGCCAGGGCGGAGAGATTGTGCCCACGTTAACCCAACATTGGGGGCCCGCCCGTTGCTCGGGCCAGCGTCCTGGGAGGGATGTTTAGCTTTTGTTTCAAATCTTCTTATTAAACATTTTCAGATATGTAAAAAAATAGAATGCAGTATCATCGCCCATGGGTACAAGATAAACAAAGCCAGAGGTAGTCTCATAGACCGCATGAGACCCTCGTGGGTAGACGCGCTTAGCGGAAACTGATTGAGTGAATGATTGATAGAGAATGGCATTAGGGCGATAGGATCCTAGAAGGGTCCACCTTGACCCGAGGAGTATTGTAAAACATGCACAGACCATATCTAAACATTTCAATACAACATTAAAGCAACCGCCATCCCACCAGGACCTCGGAGGAAGTCCATGTTGGAGGAAGAAGAAGGAAGGGGGTGGGGCTGATCCAGGATGCTGTAGTCAGAGAGAGTAGGGGAGGGCACTAGTCACAGGGTACCAAGGACCAGCGGCGGAGCCCGAGGGGACCTAGTCTGGAGAACTCTGATTTCGTCTTGAACCATGACGTGGGGAGAGGAGAGATGGTGATTGTCCTCTGTTCCCCTGTCGCAGAATCCCTACCCTCTACAGCCAAACAGAGAAATTCCAATTTAGAAAAGTAGTCAATTGTGGTTGCCATCGGGCTGCAAATTTCTTTTCATAATGGGGAAATTTGTGAGTTATCCGTTCCAGAGCATGGGATAGGCACAGCCTATTAAACCATGATGCAATCAGGGGGGTTCAAACATTTACCAAATAACACAATAAAATGCTTGACTGCTCCCGCCATGTGATGAATGAATGCCCAATTGGTAGCCGTCACGCCTTCAATATATTATGTAGTTTAATTCCCAGGTTTAACGTGCTAGGGTCAGCGGGTACGGGTCGTCCCAGCGTCCCTTTGATGTGACCCTGGAACTCATTCGATAATGTTTGAATGATCATACAGGACCACCAGATATGTATGAGTGTGCCAGTTGCCTGGTTAGAGGGGCCTTGGGTGTCGCAGGGTACATCCGGCTAACCCTATCAGATTCTGGTACCATTGACACATCGCCTCCTGGGCAGATGCTCTCTGTGGGATGCTCCCGTGTGTTTTAGGGATAGCCGCCATAAGTACTCCCCTTCTTAGTCCGGGATTCTCGCCCCTAGTTTGCAATCCCATCGTGTTTTAAAGGGTGTTTAGTAACTGGCTTGGATCTTGAGTTGTAGAACAGATCCTACAGATAAGGCCTCTGAGGTGTGGATCAGGGTTTTGAACAGGGTGAGGGATCTGCTTGTTACAAGAATGTTTGGGGGGATGTTCAGCCTTTAAGGGGCCTCTATTAATCTACTCTCATTGCTGCAACTCCTCCCTCCTCACTTGGTTCTGCTTTGTCAACTCTTCCAGAGCCAGATGGGTTCCTGACCACACAGAACATCAGCATCATTTGCTTTTCCGTCTTGTTGGTGATTATTTGTGCATTGGCCCTGCTCCGCATTGAAAGGTAGGTGCAGGAACCCCTTCCCTTTTGTTTTAACTGCAGTTTCTGTCCTCTGCCAGCAGGTGGCGCTGAGATACACCAGGAGAGACATAGTACCGGTGCCTTCCATCACTCCCCTATGCTCTTCCGAGTGCTTAATTTGTAAAAAAAAAAGTAAGTGCCAGGGTCCGCATCATGAGGCCACTGCAGCTCGGTTGTCTCTGCCAGCGCCGCCAATGACAGTACCAGCACAACTACTAACCATCACACCCCTACAAGTGTGACAATTCAGACTATTCCAGGCCCTCAAAGCTGTAAGGTTAGCATGGGCGGCAGGTATTAGCGTTGTTAACGTATAATGAATTAGTAAACAACTGTTGTTGTGCTCACTCTAAATCAGACAAACAGCGCCACCATGTGGCAGACTGTCACAAGTGCAGGTGCTGCCAATTAAGTGCGGTGCTGAGCACCGGAAACCACCTGTACAAATTAAGTACTGGCTCTTCCTCGGCAAACTCCTCTGCCTGCCCCGCTGTGAGCACTGTATCAAGCTGCTGAACCTGCTTCTCCTGTAGGGCAGTGGCACAGCATCTTTGCCTTCGCCCAAGGCCTCTTCAAAGCTTTTGCGGTGCCCTGGTCACAAACTTCATGTGAGGCCCCTCCCTGCTTCTCATACAGTGAACTTTGTGGAATGGTAATGTGGACGTGCATTTTTAAGTACACTGGCCATTGATCATGAGGGGAAACAGCATCTCAAAGAAAGACAACTTTGTACTGGAGCTGAGGGCTCTTCCGCAAGTGTTTCGAAAGCGTAGGATCAACCGTGGATTGTAACTGACATTCATCCCGTAACATTGCTTGACGTGGGATAGGATTTAAAGACAACTTTAGAGAGAATGGCTCTCCCCCAAAATATTATTTTGGAAATTTAGTTGAGGTTGGGTCTAGTACAGTGGCAACAATGCAAGCTTCCCTCACAAAACTTAATAAGTACATCAGTGCCAGCAGCCATGGGACCCTCACTAGCGGACAGAACACGTGCAGCCGCAGCAGCATTGCAAGCTTCCTTCACAGACACTTAACAAGCACATCAGTGCCAGCAACAATGGAACCTTCACTAGTGCAGCAGCAGCATCGCAAGCTTCCCTCACACAGAACAGGTCTCTACAGCTGACAGCAGCACGTCCTTCCATAGGACAGACAGAATGGATACAGCTCGGGCAGCCTACTGTCTCCATGTCATTACAGACATCTGTTTCCATTCCTGGACATCTGTGTGATAACCTAATGCATTCTGGGTGTTGTTGTCCGTGCGTGGTTCCATCGAACGTGATGACATGATGTGAGGTAGCACACTGGCAGCAGAGGTAACAGCTTTCTTAACGACAAAGAACAGGCACAGTGTGAGAAGCAACAGCACAACAGAGCAGGCACAGAATCACAACACCTCCCGCCATAGGATTATGGACACGATTCCCAGTCTTGGACATTTCACCTACAGTCATTACTGTGATGTCCTTAAGTCTAATTAGGACAATAAAAGTACACCAAGGCTACAAATCCCAGAATGCACTTGTTTGGCACAGGAAAGTCCGCAGCTGGAAACAGTGTCTGTTAGGATATGGCATGAGGGGGCCACCCTGAGAGGACCCAGTGTCCAGGGAAAGGTGATGTACACCCTTCACGTTGCATCCTTTAAAAGAGGCCTCTTCTCCATGCAAGCCTCATTTGGCGATTACACAGAAGTGATATCTTGTGAGTTTACTGACCCTGTGCATTATGCTGAAATGTTTTGGAATTCCTTGGTAAAGTGGCACACTCCAATATGTCAACCGGTCTTCTCGAATAACCTCTTTGTCACACAATTTTGTCATGATCATAATTATGCTTCAGGAAGTTATAGGTCACTGAGTAAAGAGATAAAGGACTCATATCTAATTCAGTAGTGGCTAACTGTTCTTCAGTGCCGCTGAAGTACAATGCTTTTTCTCGAGTATCTGCTATACATAAAGTTAGTTCACTGCCACTTCATGGGGAATATGATTGCACCATACCAACTGAGCCTGGCACTATTGTTCCTTTCGGACTTAATTATTCTTCAACTGACAAAGAAAATTAGATACTGAAGGTTTAGTTATAGTACAATTTGCAAGATAGATTAATTGTGCCATCTTAATCGTCTGCTAAGACACATTCGTTTTTTGCTCCCGAGAAAGATCAAGATTTTTGTCCTTATATTGATTATTGAGGCTTAAATCAGATCAAAATCAAGAATAGATGTCATTTGCCTCTTATAAAGGACATCTTTGAGTCAGTCCATGAAGCATGAGCCTTTACTAAACTTGATGTGTGAGATACTTATCATCTGATTCATATAAAGGAAGAAGATGAGTGGAGAACGGCTTGCCACAACCCATTTGTACATTTTGAGTATTGCGTAATGCCACGTGGGTTGTGGAGTGCTCCTGCCATCTTCTAGTGCTTTATGTATTCAATATTCTCTGGTGTCTTGAATCAGTTTATATTTCTCTACTTGGACAATATCCCAGTGTTTTCAAAGACTCTTACAGAACATAAAGAAGATATAAGTTTGGTCCTATCCAGACTTCAGCGACATCATTTGTCTTGCAAACCTAAGAAGTGTGGGATGGAGAAGATAGAAAATGAGTATCTTGGATTTACATTGAATACTTTTGTCCTTTCCAATGAAGATTTGAGCTATTTTGGATTGGTCTCCCCTACTGTGTTTTGCCAACTTTTATCATCAAGGCATCAAGAATTAAGCGAGTTAACTATTGACATAACTTGAGTTTTGAAAATGAAAATATGAAAAGAGGTTTTTGATGAGACAATCCTGCTGAAAGAGCTTTTAATATACTTAAAGACATGATTACTCAAGCACTATAGGATCTTGCGTCATTCCTGATATGTCAAAGACGTTTGCTGTGGAAATGGGTGCCTCTGAAAGAGCAGCTGGGGCAGCTCTGTTAAGCGAGCAGGAGGATGATAGACAGCAGCATCCTGTTTTTGAATTACCTCATGTTTTGACAGAGTCAGAATAGAACTACTCAGTATTTGAAAGCGAACTTGGATCCATGAAGATGGCTTGCACTGACTGGAGACATCTATGCACTGGCACTAGAGAGGTATTTGAAACCCAAACTGATCCTTGGAATATGTACTCGTGAAATCGTAAATGCAGGAACAGTCATCTAGCTTCGTTGGTATTTTTCTTGGCACAACATGATTTCATTATCAATTACACTAGCGGTTCAAGAATGTGTCGGTGGGTGTTCTGTCCCATTGTTATCCCGAGTCATCACTCACTTATGATCAGTGTTTCATTCCCTCTCAAGGGGTCGTTAGGATAGTTCAGTCTTACTTAGACCAAGTGAAGCTGTCTCAATGAAATATTGGTCCAAAAGGGCCTGAAGATCTTCATCTAAACCCCTCCAATTTGATGAAATGAATTATATTTTAGTCAACAAGCCATCTTTGTATTGATTTAGGAATTGCAGTTGGATGCAATGAAGATGTATCACGACTCGGCCATTTCTGGTCACAGAGGAGTTGAGATTATATTACATGTAGTATTCCTTTGATCTTTTTTGGCTAACCGTTCTTTCTGATGTTCAGAAATAGGCCCTTGCCTGTTGTGTTCTGGCCCAGCATAAATGTTTACATTCTAAGCCTTTTGGCCACTGCCAGGGCTCCTGAAGCCTGAAAAGATAAAAACAATGGGCCAAAGTGTTTTACGGATATTTGTCATCTTCTTGGATTGCGTCATTCATTTATTTATTTATTTAAGGGTTTTGTAGAGCGCCTGAATCACTCCCGAAGGAGTATCTCTGCGCTGAGCGAACTTGCAGGTGGATAAGGACAGATTAAAACAGGGAGGCTTTAAGCAGTTTCCTGAAGCGTAGATAGTCCGGGCATTGTCGGAGCTGTAGGGGAGCTCATTCCAGTAAAGAGGGCGAGGAGGAAAAGGATTTCCCACCAAGTCTAGTTTTCCTAACCCTTGGTACCTATAAAAAAAGTTTACAGCTAGATCTCAGTGTCCTAAGCGGAGAGTAAGGCTTGAGCTTGCACGAGATGTAAGAGGGACCCTTATTATGAATGGCTCTATAGACTATGCAGCCAATCTTAAACTTTATCCGCTTACGGACTGGTAACCAGTGGAGTCTGCGTAACAGTGGCAAAGAAGGGGTTCCAGGAGTGGAGTTCGTGATAAGCTGTGCCGCAGTGTTCTGGACCACCTGAAGCCTGTTAAGGGAAGACTCGTTTGCGGAGAGTAGAAGAGCATTACAATAGTCAAGGCGGCCCAGAATCATAGTTTGAATAAGAGTTTTCCGTGTGCAATCTGGCAAAAGGGGAAGACTCGGCGTAGCATGCCCAGCACGTGGAAGCAATTGCTAACAGTTCGGGCAACATGCTCCTTCAGAGTAAGAGCCTGATCAAGATGGATGCCCAGGTTCTTAACTAAGGTTTTAGGAATGGGGGGTGGGCCAAGAGCGGCCGGCCACCAATTCGGAGACCAGAGTAGAGGGGCACCTCCGAAGAGCATTATCTCCGTTCTGCTAGACGTGCTCAATATCTCTCACATTTTCGGAAAGCCTCAGGTACAGCATTGGGAGTCGAACAAGCTCTTTCTGCTAGTTATCATCCCCAGTCAAATGGGAAAACAGAGCAAATGAATCAAAGCTTGAAGCAATATCTGGTTCTGCTGTGATGCAACCCCACAAAATTGCGCTCACTATTCACCAATTGCAGATTTTTTTTATGATAAAGCAACCCATAGTGACACAAATTTGCAACCTTCTTTTGAATGCATTTATTCCATCAATGGGTTTTCCAGCTTCTCCTCAAATTGATCCTTTGGTTAAATTGGCTACTGCTAATCTGAGTCGGTTACTGAGGCGTAGGCAACTTGTTTCTGAAAGTTTATGCTTCTCTAAGGTCCAAATGAAGGATTGTGTTCTTCAATCAGATCAGAATATCTTCTTTGTGCTCCTAGGGAGAAAGTCTAGTTATTTTCTCATTTGTTCTCGGTTCATACATTGGCAGTAAAATTTCAACCATGATTTTTGGTCCATTTGTCATGTCTCATTAGATTAGTCCTGTGGCCTTTGGGTGAAACTTGCCTCCCTGCGTTCTGTCTAAACCACAGCCCGCTGTGGTACAAGGGCGAGCAGAATATGAGGTTCAAGACATTTGTGAGTCTCAAAAGATTCAAGGTTGTCATCAATTTCCAAGATTATCCTTTTAGTGCATGTTCTTGGGAAGATGCTTTTAAAGTATTTGCTTCTTTATTAATCTGCCAGTTCTTTCATCAGCACCCAAAAAACCCAGATCTTCAGAAGCATGCATAATAGGACATCAGTGCTGAGAGCTATGCTGACAGTTTACCAGAGATTATACACATACAAGCATGCATAATAGGACATCAGTGCTGAGAGCTATTCTGACAGTTTACCAGAGATTATACACATACAAGCATGCATAATAGTACATCTGTGCTGAGAGCTATGCCGACAGCTTACCAGAGATTATACACATACAAGCATGCATAATAGTACATCTGTGCTGAGAGCTATGCCGACAGTTTACCAGAGATTATACACATACAAGCATGCAAAATAGTACATCTGTGCTGAGAGCTATGCCGACAGTTTACCAGAGATTATACACATACAAGCATGCATAATAGGACATCTGTGCTGAGAGCTATGCCGACAGTTTACCAGAGATTATACACATACAAGCATGCATAATAGTACATCTGTGCTGAGAGCTATGCCGACAGTTTACCAGAGATTATACACATACAAGCATGCATAATAGGACATCTGTGCTGAGAGCTATGCCGACAGTTTACCAGAGATTATACACATACAAGCATGCATAATAGGACATCTGTGCTGAGAGCTATGCCGACAGTTTACCAGAGATTATACACATACAAGCATGCATAATAGTACATCTGTGCTGAGAGCTATGCCGACAGTTTACCAGAGATTATACACATACAAGCATGCATAATAGTACATCTGTGCTGAGAGCTATTCTGACAGTTTACCAGAGATTATACACATACAAGCATGCATAATAGTACATCTGTGCTGAGAGCTATGCCGACAGTTTACCAGAGATTATACACATACAAGCATGCATAATAGTACATCTGTGCTGAGAGCTATGCTGACAGTTTACCAGAGATTATACACATACAAGCATGCATAATAGGACATCAGTGCTGAGAGCTATTCTGACAGTTTACCAGAGATTATACACATACAAGCATGCATAATAGTACATCTGTGCTGAGAGCTATGCCAACAGTTTACCAGAGATTATACACATACAAGCATGCATAATAGTACATCTGTGCTGAGAGCTATGCCGACAGTTTACCAGAGATTATACACATACAAGCATGCATAATAGGACATCTGTGCTGAGAGCTATGCCGACAGTTTACCAGAGATTATACACATACAAGCATGCATAATAGTACATCTGTGCTGAGAGCTATGCCGACAGTTTACCAGAGATTATACACATACAAGCATGCATAATAGTACATCTGTGCTGAGAGCTATGCCGACAGTTTACCAGAGATTATACACATACAAGCATGCATAATAGGACATCAGTGCTGAGAGCTATTCTGACAGTTTACCAGAGATTATACACATACAAGCATGCATAATAGTACATCTGTGCTGAGAGCTATGCCGACAGTTTACCAGAGTTTATACACATACAAGCATGCATAATAGTACATCTGTGCTGAGAGCTATGCCGACAGTTTACCAGAGATTATACACATACAAGCATGCATAATAGTACATCTGTGCTGAGAGCTATGCCGACAGTTTACCAGAGATTATACACATACAAGCATGCATAATAGGACATCAGTGCTGAGAGCTATTCTGACAGTTTACCAGAGATTATACACATACAAGCATGCATAATAGTACATCTGTGCTGAGAGCTATGCCGACAGTTTACCAGAGATTATACACATACAAGCATGCATAATAGGACATCAGTGCTGAGAGCTATTCTGACAGTTTACCAGAGATTATACACATACAAGCATGCATAATAGGACATCAGTGCTGAGAGCTATTCTGACAGTTTACCAGAGATTATACACATACAAGCATGCATAATAGGACATCAGTGCTGAGAGCTATGCCGACAGTTTACCAGAGATTATACACATACAAGCATGCATAATAGTACATCTGTGCTGAGAGCTATGCCGACAGTTTACCAGAGATTATACACATACAAGCATGCATAATAGGACATCAGTGCTGAGAGCTATGCTGACAGTTTACCAGAGATTATACACATACAAGCATGCATAATAGGACATCAGTGCTGAGAGCTATGCCGACAGTTTACCAGAGATTATACACATACAAGCATGCATAATAGTACATCTGTGCTGAGAGCTATGCCGACAGTTTACCAGAGATTATACACATACAAGCATGCATAATAGTACATCTGTGCTGAGAGCTATGCCGACAGTTTACCAGAGATTATACACATACAAGCATGCATAATAGTACATCTGTGCTGAGAGCTATTCTGACAGTTTACCAGAGATTATACACATACAAGCATGCATAATAGTACATCTGTGCTGAGAGCTATGCCGACAGTTTACCAGAGATTATACACATACAAGCATGCATAATAGTACATCTGTGCTGAGAGCTATGCCGACAGTTTACCAGAGATTATACACATACAAGCATGCATAATAGTACATCTGTGCTGAGAGCTATGCCGACAGTTTACCAGAGATTATACACATACAAGCATGCATAATAGGACATCAGTGCTGAGAGCTATTCTGACAGTTTACCAGAGATTATACACATACAAGCATGCATAATAGTACATCTGTGCTGAGAGCTATGCCGACAGTTTACCAGAGATTATACACATACAAGCATGCATAATAGTACATCTGTGCTGAGAGCTATGCCGACAGTTTACCAGAGATTATACACATACAAGCATGCATAATAGTACATCTGTGCTGAGAGCTATGCCGACAGTTTACCAGAGATTATACACATACAAGCATGCATAATAGGACATCAGTGCTGAGAGCTATTCTGACAGTTTACCAGAGATTATACACATACAAGCATGCATAATAGTACATCTGTGCTGAGAGCTATGCCGACAGTTTACCAGAGATTATACACATACAAGCATGCATAATAGGACATCAGTGCTGAGAGCTATTCTGACAGTTTACCAGAGATTATACACATACAAGCATGCATAATAGGACATCAGTGCTGAGAGCTATTCTGACAGTTTACCAGAGATTATACACATACAAGCATGCATAATAGGACATCAGTGCTGAGAGCTATGCCGACAGTTTACCAGAGATTATACACATACAAGCATGCATAATAGTACATCTGTGCTGAGAGCTATGCCGACAGTTTACCAGAGATTATACACATACAAGCATGCATAATAGGACATCAGTGCTGAGAGCTATGCTGACAGTTTACCAGAGATTATACACATACAAGCATGCATAATAGGACATCAGTGCTGAGAGCTATGCCGACAGTTTACCAGAGATTATACACATACAAGCATGCATAATAGTACATCTGTGCTGAGAGCTATGCCGACAGTTTACCAGAGATTATACACATACAAGCATGCATAATAGTACATCTGTGCTGAGAGCTATTCTGACAGTTTACCAGAGATTATACACATACAAGCATGCATAATAGTACATCTGTGCTGAGAGCTATTCTGACAGTTTACCAGAGATTATACACATACAAGCATGCATAATAGTACATCTGTGCTGAGAGCTATTCTGACAGTTTACCAGAGATTATACACATACAAGCATGCATAATAGTACATCTGTGCTGAGAGCTATTCTGACAGTTTACCAGAGATTATACACATACAAGCATGCATAATAGTACATCTGTGCTGAGAGCTATGCCGACAGTTTACCAGAGATTATACACATACAAGCATGCATAATAGTACATCTGTGCTGAGAGCTATTCTGACAGTTTACCAGAGATTATACACATACAAGCATGCATAATAGTACATCTGTGCTGAGAGCTATGCCGACAGTTTACCAGAGATTATACACATACAAGCATGCATAATAGTACATCTGTGCTGAGAGCTATTCTGACAGTTTACCAGAGATTATACACATACAAGCATGCATAATAGTACATCTGTGCTGAGAGCTATGCCGACAGTTTACCAGAGATTATACACATACAAGCATGCATAATAGGACATCAGTGCTGAGAGCTATGCTGACAGTTTACCAGAGATTATACACATACAAGCATGCATAATAGTACATCAGTGCTGAGAGCTATTCTGACAGTTTACCAGAGATTATACACATACAAGCATGCATAATAGTACATCTGTGCTGAGAGCTATGCCGACAGTTTACCAGAGATTATACACATACAAGCATGCATAATAGTACATCTGTGCTGAGAGCTATGCTGACAGTTTACCAGAGATTATACACATACAAGCATGCATAATAGGACATCAGTGCTGAGAGCTATGCTGACAGTTTACCAGAGATTATACACATACAAGCATGCATAATAGTACATCTGTGCTGAGAGCTATGCTGACAGTTTACCAGAGATTATACACATACAAGCATGCATAATAGGACATCAGTGCTGAGAGCTATTCTGACAGTTTACCAGAGATTATACACATACAAGCATGCATAATAGTACATCTGTGCTGAGAGCTATGCCGACAGTTTACCAGAGATTATACACATACAAGCATGCATAATAGGACATCAGTGCTGAGAGCTATGCCGACAGTTTACCAGAGATTATACACATACAAGCATGCATAATAGTACATCAGTGCTGAGAGCTATGCCGACAGTTTACCAGAGATTATACACATACAAGCATGCATAATAGTACATCTGTGCTGAGAGCTATGCCGACAGTTTACCAGAGATTATACACATACAAGCATGCATAATAGTACATCAGTGCTGAGAGCTATTCTGACAGTTTACCAGAGATTATACACATACAAGCATGCATAATAGGACATCAGTGCTGAGAGCTATTCTGACAGTTTACCAGAGATTATACACATACAAGCATGCATAATAGTACATCTGTGCTGAGAGCTATGCCGACAGTTTACCAGAGATTATACACATACAAGCATGCATAATAGGACATCAGTGCTGAGAGCTATTCTGACAGTTTACCAGAGATTATACACATACAAGCATGCATAATAGTACATCTGTGCTGAGAGCTATGCCGACAGTTTACCAGAGATTATACACATACAAGCATGCATAATAGTACATCTGTGCTGAGAGCTATGCCAACAGTTTACCAGAGATTATACACATACAAGCATGCATAATAGTACATCTGTGCTGAGAGCTATGCCGACAGTTTACCAGAGATTATACACATACAAGCATGCATAATAGGACATCAGTGCTGAGAGCTATTCTGACAGTTTACCAGAGATTATACACATACAAGCATGCATAATAGTACATCTGTGCTGAGAGCTATTCTGACAGTTTACCAGAGATTATACACATACAAGCATGCATAATAGGACATCAGTGCTGAGAGCTATTCTGACAGTTTACCAGAGATTATACACATACAAGCATGCATAATAGTACATCTGTGCTGAGAGCTATGCCGACAGTTTACCAGAGATTATACACATACAAGCATGCATAATAGGACATCAGTGCTGAGAGCTATTCTGACAGTTTACCAGAGATTATACACATACAAGCATGCATAATAGTACATCTGTGCTGAGAGCTATGCCGACAGTTTACCAGAGATTATACACATACAAGCATGCATAATAGTACATCTGTGCTGAGAGCTATGCCGACAGTTTACCAGAGATTATACACATACAAGCATGCATAATAGGACATCAGTGCTGAGAGCTATTCTGACAGTTTACCAGAGATTATACACATACAAGCATGCATAATAGTACATCTGTGCTGAGAGCTATGCCGACAGTTTACCAGAGATTATACACATACAAGCATGCATAATAGGACATCAGTGCTGAGAGCTATTCTGACAGTTTACCAGAGATTATACACATACAAGCATGCATAATAGGACATCAGTGCTGAGAGCTATGCTGACAGTTTACCAGAGATTATACACATACAAGCATGCATAATAGTACATCTGTGCTGAGAGCTATTCTGACAGTTTACCAGAGATTATACACATACAAGCATGCATAATAGGACATCAGTGCTGAGAGCTATGCTGACAGTTTACCAGAGATTATACACATACAAGCATGCATAATAGGACATCAGTGCTGAGAGCTATGCTGACAGTTTACCAGAGATTATACACATACAAGCATGCATAATAGTACATCTGTGCTGAGAGCTATGCTGACAGTTTACCAGAGATTATACACATACAAGCATGCATAATAGGACATCAGTGCTGAGAGCTATTCTGACAGTTTACCAGAGATTATACACATACAAGCATGCATAATAGTACATCTGTGCTGAGAGCTATGCCGACAGTTTACCAGAGATTATACACATACAAGCATGCATAATAGTACATCTGTGCTGAGAGCTATGCCGACAGTTTACCAGAGATTATACACATACAAGCATGCATAATAGTACATCTGTGCTGAGAGCTATGCCGACAGTTTACCAGAGATTATACACATACAAGCATGCATAATAGTACATCTGTGCTGAGAGCTATTCTGACAGTTTACCAGAGATTATACACATACAAGCATGCATAATAGTACATCTGTGCTGAGAGCTATGCTGACAGTTTACCAGAGATTATACACATACAAGCATGCATAATAGTACATCTGTGCTGAGAGCTATGCCGACAGTTTACCAGAGATTATACACATACAAGCATGCATAATAGTACATCAGTGCTGAGAGCTATGCCGACAGTTTACCAGAGATTATACACATACAAGCATGCATAATAGGACATCAGTGCTGAGAGCTATTCTGACAGTTTACCAGAGATTATACACATACAAGCATGCATAATAGTACATCTGTGCTGAGAGCTATGCCGACAGTTTACCAGAGATTATACACATACAAGCATGCATAATAGTACATCTGTGCTGAGAGCTATGCTGACAGTTTACCAGAGATTATACACATACAAGCATGCATAATAGTACATCAGTGCTGAGAGCTATTCTGACAGTTTACCAGAGATTATACACATACAAGCATGCATAATAGTACATCTGTGCTGAGAGCTATGCCGACAGTTTACCAGAGATTATACACATACAAGCATGCATAATAGGACATCAGTGCTGAGAGCTATGCCGACAGTTTACCAGAGATTATACACATACAAGCATGCATAATAGTACATCAGTGCTGAGAGCTATGCCGACAGTTTACCAGAGATTATACACATACAAGCATGCATAATAGTACATCTGTGCTGAGAGCTATGCCGACAGTTTACCAGAGATTATACACATACAAGCATGCATAATAGGACATCAGTGCTGAGAGCTATTCTGACAGTTTACCAGAGATTATACACATACAAGCATGCATAATAGTACATCTGTGCTGAGAGCTATGCCGACAGTTTACCAGAGATTATACACATACAAGCATGCATAATAGTACATCTGTGCTGAGAGCTATTCTGACAGTTTACCAGAGATTATACACATACAAGCATGCATAATAGGACATCAGTGCTGAGAGCTATGCCGACAGTTTACCAGAGATTATACACATACAAGCATGCATAATAGGACATCAGTGCTGAGAGCTATGCTGACAGTTTACCAGAGATTATACACATACAAGCATGCATAATAGGACATCAGTGCTGAGAGCTATTCTGACAGTTTACCAGAGATTATACACATACAAGCATGCATAATAGGACATCTGTGCTGAGAGCTATGCCGACAGTTTACCAGAGATTATACACATACAAGCATGCATAATAGTACATCTGTGCTGAGAGCTATGCCGACAGTTTACCAGAGATTATACACATACAAGCATGCATAATAGGACATCAGTGCTGAGAGCTATGCTGACAGTTTACCAGAGATTATACACATACAAGCATGCATAATAGTACATCTGTGCTGAGAGCTATGCCGACAGTTTACCAGAGATTATACACATACAAGCATGCATAATAGTACATCTGTGCTGAGAGCTATGCCGACAGTTTACCAGAGATTATACACATACAAGCATGCATAATAGGACATCAGTGCTGAGAGCTATGCTGACAGTTTACCAGAGATTATACACATACAAGCATGCATAATAGGACATCAGTGCTGAGAGCTATGCTGACAGTTTACCAGAGATTATACACATACAAGCATGCATAATAGTACATCTGTGCTGAGAGCTATGCCGACAGTTTACCAGAGATTATACACATACAAGCATGCATAATAGTACATCTGTGCTGAGAGCTATGCCGACAGTTTACCAGAGATTATACACATACAAGCATGCATAATAGTACATCTGTGCTGAGAGCTATGCCGACAGTTTACCAGAGATTATACACATACAAGCATGCATAATAGTACATCTGTGCTGAGAGCTATGCCGACAGTTTACCAGAGATTATACACATACAAGCATGCATAATAGTACATCAGTGCTGAGAGCTATGCCGACAGTTTACCAGAGATTATACACATACAAGCATGCATAATAGGACATCAGTGCTGAGAGCTATGCTGACAGTTTACCAGAGATTATACACATACAAGCATGCATAATAGGACATCAGTGCTGAGAGCTATGCCGACAGTTTACCAGAGATTATACACATACAAGCATGCATAATAGTACATCTGTGCTGAGAGCTATGCTGACAGTTTACCAGAGATTATACACATACAAGCATGCATAATAGTACATCTGTGCTGAGAGCTATGCTGACAGTTTACCAGAGATTATACACATACAAGCATGCATAATAGGACATCAGTGCTGAGAGCTATTCTGACAGTTTACCAGAGATTATACACATACAAGCATGCATAATAGTACATCTGTGCTGAGAGCTATGCCGACAGTTTACCAGAGATTATACACATACAAGCATGCATAATAGTACATCTGTGCTGAGAGCTATGCCGACAGTTTACCAGAGATTATACACATACAAGCATGCATAATAGTACATCTGTGCTGAGAGCTATGCCGACAGTTTACCAGAGATTATACACATACAAGCATGCATAATAGTACATCTGTGCTGAGAGCTATGCCGACAGTTTACCAGAGATTATACACATACAAGCATGCATAATAGTACATCTGTGCTGAGAGCTATGCCGACAGTTTACCAGAGATTATACACATACAAGCATGCATAATAGTACATCTGTGCTGAGAGCTATGCCGACAGTTTACCAGAGATTATACACATACAAGCATGCATAATAGTACATCTGTGCTGAGAGCTATGCCGACAGTTTACCAGAGATTATACACATACAAGCATGCATAATAGGACATCAGTGCTGAGAGCTATGCTGACAGTTTACCAGAGATTATACACATACAAGCATGCATAATAGGACATCAGTGCTGAGAGCTATTCTGACAGTTTACCAGAGATTATACACATACAAGCATGCATAATAGTACATCTGTGCTGAGAGCTATGCCGACAGTTTACCAGAGATTATACACATACAAGCATGCATAATAGTACATCTGTGCTGAGAGCTATGCCGACAGTTTACCAGAGATTATACACATACAAGCATGCATAATAGGACATCTGTGCTGAGAGCTATGCCGACAGTTTACCAGAGATTATACACATACAAGCATGCATAATAGTACATCTGTGCTGAGAGCTATGCCGACAGTTTACCAGAGATTATACACATACAAGCATGCATAATAGTACATCAGTGCTGAGAGCTATGCTGACAGTTTACCAGAGATTATACACATACAAGCATGCATAATAGTACATCTGTGCTGAGAGCTATGCCGACAGTTTACCAGAGATTATACACATACAAGCATGCATAATAGGACATCAGTGCTGAGAGCTATTCTGACAGTTTACCAGAGATTATACACATACAAGCATGCATAATAGTACATCTGTGCTGAGAGCTATTCCGACAGTTTACCAGAGATTATACACATACAAGCATGCATAATAGGACATCAGTGCTGAGAGCTATGCTGACAGTTTACCAGAGATTATACACATACAAGCATGCATAATAGTACATCTGTGCTGAGAGCTATGCCGACAGTTTACCAGAGATTATACACATACAAGCATGCATAATAGTACATCTGTGCTGAGAGCTATGCCGACAGTTTACCAGAGATTATACACATACAAGCATGCATAATAGGACATCAGTGCTGAGAGCTATGCTGACAGTTTACCAGAGATTATACACATACAAGCATGCATAATAGTACATCTGTGCTGAGAGCTATGCTGACAGTTTACCAGAGATTATACACATACAAGCATGCATAATAGTACATCTGTGCTGAGAGCTATGCCGACAGTTTACCAGAGATTATACACATACAAGCATGCATAATAGTACATCTGTGCTGAGAGCTATGCCGACAGTTTACCAGAGATTATACACATACAAGCATGCATAACAGTACATCTGTGCTGAGAGCTATGCCGACAGTTTACCAGAGATTATACACATACAAGCATGCATAATAGTACATCTGTGCTGAGAGCTATGCCGACAGTTTACCAGAGATTATACACATACAAGCATGCATAATAGTACATCTGTGCTGAGAGCTATGCCGACAGTTTACCAGAGATTATACACATACAAGCATGCATAATAGTACATCTGTGCTGAGAGCTATGCCGACAGTTTACCAGAGATTATACACATACAAGCATGCATAATAGTACATCTGTGCTGAGAGCTATTCTGACAGTTTACCAGAGATTATACACATACAAGCATGCATAATAGGACATCAGTGCTGAGAGCTATTCTGACAGTTTACCAGAGATTATACACATACAAGCATGCATAATAGTACATCTGTGCTGAGAGCTATGCTGACAGTTTACCAGAGATTATACACATACAAGCATGCATAATAGTACATCTGTGCTGAGAGCTATGCCGACAGTTTACCAGAGATTATACACATACAAGCATGCATAATAGTACATCTGTGCTGAGAGCTATGCCGACAGTTTACCAGAGATTATACACATACAAGCATGCATAATAGGACATCAGTGCTGAGAGCTATTCTGACAGTTTACCAGAGATTATACACATACAAGCATGCATAATAGTACATCTGTGCTGAGAGCTATGCCGACAGTTTACCAGAGATTATACACATACAAGCATGCATAATAGGACATCTGTGCTGAGAGCTATGCTGACAGTTTACCAGAGATTATACACATACAAGCATGCATAATAGTACATCAGTGCTGAGAGCTATTCTGACAGTTTACCAGAGATTATACACATACAAGCATGCATAATAGTACATCTGTGCTGAGAGCTATGCCGACAGTTTACCAGAGATTATACACATACAAGCATGCATAATAGTACATCTGTGCTGAGAGCTATGCCGACAGTTTACCAGAGATTATACACATACAAGCATGCATAATAGGACATCAGTGCTGAGAGCTATGCTGACAGTTTACCAGAGATTATACACATACAAGCATGCATAATAGGACATCAGTGCTGAGAGCTATGCTGACAGTTTACCAGAGATTAGACACATACAAGCATGCATAATAGGACATCAGTGCTGAGAGCTATTCTGACAGTTTACCAGAGATTAGACACATACAAGCATGCATAATAGTACATCTGTGCTGAGAGCTATGCCGACAGTTTACCAGAGATTATACACATACAAGCATGCATAATAGTACATCTGTGCTGAGAGCTATGCCGACAGTTTACCAGAGATTATACACATACAAGCATGCATAATAGTACATCTGTGCTGAGAGCTATGCCGACAGTTTACCAGAGATTATACACATACAAGCATGCATAATAGTACATCTGTGCTGAGAGCTATGCCGACAGTTTACCAGAGATTATACACATACAAGCATGCATAATAGTACATCTGTGCTGAGAGCTATGCCGACAGTTTACCAGAGATTATACACATACAAGCATGCATAATAGTACATCTGTGCTGAGAGCTATGCCGACAGTTTACCAGAGATTATACACATACAAGCATGCATAATAGTACATCTGTGCTGAGAGCTATGCCGACAGTTTACCAGAGATTATACACATACAAGCATGCATAATAGTACATCTGTGCTGAGAGCTATGCCGACAGTTTACCAGAGATTATACACATACAAGCATGCATAATAGTACATCTGTGCTGAGAGCTATGCCGACAGTTTACCAGAGATTATACACATACAAGCATGCATAATAGTACATCTGTGCTGAGAGCTATGCCGACAGTTTACCAGAGATTATACACATACAAGCATGCATAATAGGACATCAGTGCTGAGAGCTATGCTGACAGTTTACCAGAGATTATACACATACAAGCATGCATAATAGTACATCTGTGCTGAGAGCTATTCTGACAGTTTACCAGAGATTATACACATACAAGCATGCATAATAGTACATCTGTGCTGAGAGCTATGCCGACAGTTTACCAGAGATTATACACATACAAGCATGCATAATAGTACATCTGTGCTGAGAGCTATGCCGACAGTTTACCAGAGATTATACACATACAAGCATGCATAATAGGACATCAGTGCTGAGAGCTATGCCGACAGTTTACCAGAGATTATACACATACAAGCATGCATAATAGTACATCTGTGCTGAGAGCTATGCCGACAGTTTACCAGAGATTATACACATACAAGCATGCATAATAGTACATCTGTGCTGAGAGCTATGCCGACAGTTTACCAGAGATTATACACATACAAGCATGCATAATAGGACATCAGTGCTGAGAGCTATGCCGACAGTTTACCAGAGATTATACACATACAAGCATGCAAAATAGGACATCAGTGCTGAGAGCTATGCTGACAGTTTACCAGAGATTATACACATACAAGCATGCATAATAGTACATCTGTGCTGAGAGCTATGCCGACAGTTTACCAGAGATTATACACATACAAGCATGCATAATAGGACATCAGTGCTGAGAGCTATGCTGACAGTTTACCAGAGATTATACACATACAAGCATGCATAATAGTACATCTGTGCTGAGAGCTATGCCGACAGTTTACCAGAGATTATACACATACAAGCATGCATAATAGTACATCTGTGCTGAGAGCTATGCCGACAGTTTACCAGAGATTATACACATACAAGCATGCATAATAGGACATCAGTGCTGAGAGCTATGCTGACAGTTTACCAGAGATTATACACATACAAGCATGCATAATAGTACATCTGTGCTGAGAGCTATGCCGACAGTTTACCAGAGATTATACACATACAAGCATGCATAATAGGACATCAGTGCTGAGAGCTATGCTGACAGTTTACCAGAGATTATACACATACAAGCATGCATAATAGTACATCTGTGCTGAGAGCTATTCTGACAGTTTACCAGAGATTATACACATACAAGCATGCATAATAGTACATCTGTGCTGAGAGCTATGCCGACAGTTTACCAGAGATTATACACATACAAGCATGCATAATAGTACATCTGTGCTGAGAGCTATGCCGACAGTTTACCAGAGATTATACACATACAAGCATGCATAATAGTACATCAGTGCTGAGAGCTATTCTGACAGTTTACCAGAGATTATACACATACAAGCATGCATAATAGGACATCAGTGCTGAGAGCTATTCTGACAGTTTACCAGAGATTATACACATACAAGCATGCATAATAGTACATCTGTGCTGAGAGCTATGCCGACAGTTTACCAGAGATTATACACATACAAGCATGCATAATAGTACATCTGTGCTGAGAGCTATGCCGACAGTTTACCAGAGATTATACACATACAAGCATGCATAATAGGACATCAGTGCTGAGAGCTATTCTGACAGTTTACCAGAGATTATACACATACAAGCATGCATAATAGTACATCTGTGCTGAGAGCTATGCCGACAGTTTACCAGAGATTATACACATACAAGCATGCATAATAGTACATCTGTGCTGAGAGCTATGCCGACAGTTTACCAGAGATTATACACATACAAGCATGCATAATAGGACATCAGTGCTGAGAGCTATTCTGACAGTTTACCAGAGATTATACACATACAAGCATGCATAATAGTACATCTGTGCTGAGAGCTATGCCGACAGTTTACCAGAGATTATACACATACAAGCATGCATAATAGGACATCAGTGCTGAGAGCTATGCTGACAGTTTACCAGAGATTATACACATACAAGCATGCATAATAGGACATCAGTGCTGAGAGCTATTCTGACAGTTTACCAGAGATTATACACATACAAGCATGCATAATAGTACATCTGTGCTGAGAGCTATGCCGACAGTTTACCAGAGATTATACACATACAAGCATGCATAATAGTACATCTGTGCTGAGAGCTATGCCGACAGTTTACCAGAGATTATACACATACAAGCATGCATAATAGTACATCAGTGCTGAGAGCTATTCTGACAGTTTACCAGAGATTATACACATACAAGCATGCATAATAGTACATCTGTGCTGAGAGCTATGCCGACAGTTTACCAGAGATTATACACATACAAGCATGCATAATAGTACATCTGTGCTGAGAGCTATGCCGACAGTTTACCAGAGATTATACACATACAAGCATGCATAATAGTACATCTGTGCTGAGAGCTATGCCGACAGTTTACCAGAGATTATACACATACAAGCATGCATAATAGTACATCTGTGCTGAGAGCTATGCCGACAGTTTACCAGAGATTATACACATACAAGCATGCATAATAGTACATCTGTGCTGAGAGCTATGCCGACAGTTTACCAGAGATTATACACATACAAGCATGCATAATAGGACATCAGTGCTGAGAGCTATTCTGACAGCTTACCAGAGATTATACACATACAAGCATGCATAATAGGACATCAGTGCTGAGAGCTATGCCGACAGCTTACCAGAGATTATACACATACAAGCATGCATAATAGGACATCAGTGCTGAGAGCTATGCCGACAGTTTACCAGAGATTATACACATACAAGCATGCATAATAGTACATCTGTGCTGAGAGCTATTCTGACAGTTTACCAGAGATTATACACATACAAGCATGCATAATAGGACATCAGTGCTGAGAGCTATGCTGACAGTTTACCAGAGATTATACACATACAAGCATGCATAATAGGACATCAGTGCTGAGAGCTATGCCGACAGTTTACCAGAGATTATACACATACAAGCATGCATAATAGGACATCAGTGCTGAGAGCTATGCTGACAGTTTACCAGAGATTATACACATACAAGCATGCATAATAGGACATCAGTGCTGAGAGCTATGCTGACAGTTTACCAGAGATTATACACATACAAGCATGCATAATAGTACATCTGTGCTGAGAGCTATTCTGACAGTTTACCAGAGATTATACACATACAAGCATGCATAATAGTACATCAGTGCTGAGAGCTATTCTGACAGTTTACCAGAGATTATACACATACAAGCATGCATAATAGGACATCAGTGCTGAGAGCTATGCTGACAGTTTACCAGAGATTATACACATACAAGCATGCATAATAGTACATCTGTGCTGAGAGCTATGCCGACAGTTTACCAGAGATTATACACATACAAGCATGCATAATAGTACATCTGTGCTGAGAGCTATGCCGACAGTTTACCAGAGATTATACACATACAAGCATGCATAATAGTACATCTGTGCTGAGAGCTATGCCGACAGTTTACCAGAGATTATACACATACAAGCATGCATAATAGTACATCTGTGCTGAGAGCTATGCCGACAGTTTACCAGAGATTATACACATACAAGCATGCATAATAGTACATCTGTGCTGAGAGCTATGCCGACAGTTTACCAGAGATTATACACATACAAGCATGCATAATAGGACATCAGTGCTGAGAGCTATGCCGACAGTTTACCAGAGATTATACACATACAAGCATGCATAATAGTACATCTGTGCTGAGAGCTATGCCGACAGTTTACCAGAGATTATACACATACAAGCATGCATAATAGTACATCTGTGCTGAGAGCTATGCCGACAGTTTACCAGAGATTATACACATACAAGCATGCATAATAGGACATCAGTGCTGAGAGCTATGCCGACAGTTTACCAGAGATTATACACATACAAGCATGCATAATAGTACATCTGTGCTGAGAGCTATGCCGACAGTTTACCAGAGATTATACACATACAAGCATGCATAATAGGACATCAGTGCTGAGAGCTATGCTGACAGTTTACCAGAGATTATACACATACAAGCATGCATAATAGTACATCTGTGCTGAGAGCTATGCCGACAGTTTACCAGAGATTATACACATACAAGCATGCATAATAGGACATCAGTGCTGAGAGCTATGCTGACAGTTTACCAGAGATTATACACATACAAGCATGCATAATAGGACATCAGTGCTGAGAGCTATGCTGACAGTTTACCAGAGATTATACACATACAAGCATGCATAATAGGACATCAGTGCTGAGAGCTATGCCGACAGTTTACCAGAGATTATACACATACAAGCATGCATAATAGTACATCTGTGCTGAGAGCTATTCTGACAGTTTACCAGAGATTATACACATACAAGCATGCATAATAGGACATCAGTGCTGAGAGCTATGCTGACAGTTTACCAGAGATTATACACATACAAGCATGCATAATAGTACATCTGTGCTGAGAGCTATGCTGACAGTTTACCAGAGATTATACACATACAAGCATGCATAATAGTACATCTGTGCTGAGAGCTATGCCGACAGTTTACCAGAGATTATACACATACAAGCATGCATAATAGTACATCTGTGCTGAGAGCTATGCCGACAGTTTACCAGAGATTATACACATACAAGCATGCATAATAGTACATCTGTGCTGAGAGCTATTCTGACAGTTTACCAGAGATTATACACATACAAGCATGCATAATAGTACATCTGTGCTGAGAGCTATGCCGACAGTTTACCAGAGATTATACACATACAAGCATGCATAATAGGACATCAGTGCTGAGAGCTATTCTGACAGTTTACCAGAGATTATACACATACAAGCATGCATAATAGTACATCTGTGCTGAGAGCTATGCCGACAGTTTACCAGAGATTATACACATACAAGCATGCATAATAGTACATCAGTGCTGAGAGCTATTCTGACAGTTTACCAGAGATTATACACATACAAGCATGCATAATAGTACATCTGTGCTGAGAGCTATGCCGACAGTTTACCAGAGATTATACACATACAAGCATGCATAATAGTACATCTGTGCTGAGAGCTATGCCGACAGTTTACCAGAGATTATACACATACAAGCATGCATAATAGTACATCTGTGCTGAGAGCTATGCCGACAGTTTACCAGAGATTATACACATACAAGCATGCATAATAGTACATCTGTGCTGAGAGCTATGCCGACAGTTTACCAGAGATTATACACATACAAGCATGCATAATAGTACATCTGTGCTGAGAGCTATGCCGACAGTTTACCAGAGATTATACACATACAAGCATGCATAATAGTACATCTGTGCTGAGAGCTATGCCGACAGTTTACCAGAGATTATACACATACAAGCATGCATAATAGGACATCAGTGCTGAGAGCTATGCCGACAGTTTACCAGAGATTATACA
Source organism: Calotriton arnoldi (assembly GCA_963921515.1). Lineage (NCBI taxonomy): Eukaryota > Metazoa > Chordata > Amphibia > Caudata > Salamandridae > Calotriton > Calotriton arnoldi. The sequence goes on from CAWUFW010006826.1 coordinate 116,954, forward strand.
CATACAAGCATGCATAATAGTACATCAGTGCTGAGAGCTATGCTGACAGTTTACCAGAGATTATACACATACAAGCATGCATAATAGGACATCAGTGCTGAGAGCTATGCCGACAGTTTACCAGAGATTATACACATACAAGCATGCATAATAGTACATCAGTGCTGAGAGCTATTCTGACAGTTTACCAGAGATTATACACATACAAGCATGCATAATAGTACATCTGTGCTGAGAGCTATGCCGACAGTTTACCAGAGATTATACACATACAAGCATGCATAATAGTACATCTGTGCTGAGAGCTATGCCGACAGTTTACCAGAGATTATACACATACAAGCATGCATAATAGTACATCTGTGCTGAGAGCTATGCCGACAGTTTACCAGAGATTATACACATACAAGCATGCATAATAGTACATCTGTGCTGAGAGCTATGCCGACAGTTTACCAGAGATTATACACATACAAGCATGCATAATAGGACATCAGTGCTGAGAGCTATTCTGACAGTTTACCAGAGATTATACACATACAAGCATGCATAATAGTACATCTGTGCTGAGAGCTATGCCGACAGTTTACCAGAGATTATACACATACAAGCATGCATAATAGTACATCTGTGCTGAGAGCTATGCCGACAGTTTACCAGAGATTATACACATACAAGCATGCATAATAGTACATCAGTGCTGAGAGCTATTCTGACAGTTTACCAGAGATTATACACATACAAGCATGCATAATAGGACATCAGTGCTGAGAGCTATTCTGACAGTTTACCAGAGATTATACACATACAAGCATGCATAATAGTACATCTGTGCTGAGAGCTATGCCGACAGTTTACCAGAGATTATACACATACAAGCATGCATAATAGGACATCAGTGCTGAGAGCTATTCTGACAGTTTACCAGAGATTATACACATACAAGCATGCATAATAGTACATCTGTGCTGAGAGCTATGCCGACAGTTTACCAGAGATTATACACATACAAGCATGCATAATAGTACATCTGTGCTGAGAGCTATGCCGACAGTTTACCAGAGATTATACACATACAAGCATGCATAATAGTACATCTGTGCTGAGAGCTATGCCGACAGTTTACCAGAGATTATACACATACAAGCATGCATAATAGTACATCTGTGCTGAGAGCTATGCCGACAGTTTACCAGAGATTATACACATACAAGCATGCATAATAGTACATCTGTGCTGAGAGCTATGCCGACAGTTTACCAGAGATTATACACATACAAGCATGCATAATAGGACATCAGTGCTGAGAGCTATGCTGACAGTTTACCAGAGATTATACACATACAAGCATGCATAATAGGACATCAGTGCTGAGAGCTATGCTGACAGTTTACCAGAGATTATACACATACAAGCATGCATAATAGGACATCAGTGCTGAGAGCTATGCTGACAGTTTACCAGAGATTATACACATACAAGCATGCATAATAGTACATCTGTGCTGAGAGCTATGCCGACAGTTTACCAGAGATTATACACATACAAGCATGCATAATAGTACATCTGTGCTGAGAGCTATGCCGACAGTTTACCAGAGATTATACACATACAAGCATGCATAATAGTACATCTGTGCTGAGAGCTATGCCGACAGTTTACCAGAGATTATACACATACAAGCATGCATAATAGTACATCAGTGCTGAGAGCTATTCTGACAGTTTACCAGAGATTATACACATACAAGCATGCATAATAGTACATCTGTGCTGAGAGCTATGCCGACAGTTTACCAGAGATTATACACATACAAGCATGCATAATAGGACATCAGTGCTGAGAGCTATTCTGACAGTTTACCAGAGATTATACACATACAAGCATGCATAATAGTACATCTGTGCTGAGAGCTATGCCGACAGTTTACCAGAGATTATACACATACAAGCATGCATAATAGTACATCTGTGCTGAGAGCTATGCCGACAGTTTACCAGAGATTATACACATACAAGCATGCATAATAGTACATCTGTGCTGAGAGCTATGCCGACAGTTTACCAGAGATTATACACATACAAGCATGCATAATAGTACATCTGTGCTGAGAGCTATGCCGACAGTTTACCAGAGATTATACACATACAAGCATGCATAATAGGACATCAGTGCTGAGAGCTATTCTGACAGTTTACCAGAGATTATACACATACAAGCATGCATAATAGTACATCTGTGCTGAGAGCTATGCCGACAGTTTACCAGAGATTATACACATACAAGCATGCATAATAGTACATCTGTGCTGAGAGCTATGCCGACAGTTTACCAGAGATTATACACATACAAGCATGCATAATAGTACATCTGTGCTGAGAGCTATGCCGACAGTTTACCAGAGATTATACACATACAAGCATGCATAATAGTACATCAGTGCTGAGAGCTATTCTGACAGTTTACCAGAGATTATACACATACAAGCATGCATAATAGGACATCAGTGCTGAGAGCTATTCTGACAGTTTACCAGAGATTATACACATACAAGCATGCATAATAGTACATCTGTGCTGAGAGCTATGCCGACAGTTTACCAGAGATTATACACATACAAGCATGCATAATAGTACATCTGTGCTGAGAGCTATGCCGACAGTTTACCAGAGATTATACACATACAAGCATGCATAATAGTACATCTGTGCTGAGAGCTATGCCGACAGTTTACCAGAGATTATACACATACAAGCATGCATAATAGTACATCTGTGCTGAGAGCTATGCCGACAGTTTACCAGAGATTATACACATACAAGCATGCATAATAGGACATCAGTGCTGAGAGCTATTCTGACAGTTTACCAGAGATTATACACATACAAGCATGCATAATAGGACATCAGTGCTGAGAGCTATTCTGACAGTTTACCAGAGATTATACACATACAAGCATGCATAATAGTACATCTGTGCTGAGAGCTATGCCGACAGTTTACCAGAGATTATACACATACAAGCATGCATAATAGGACATCAGTGCTGAGAGCTATTCTGACAGTTTACCAGAGATTATACACATACAAGCATGCATAATAGTACATCTGTGCTGAGAGCTATTCTGACAGTTTACCAGAGATTATACACATACAAGCATGCATAATAGGACATCAGTGCTGAGAGCTATGCTGACAGTTTACCAGAGATTATACACATACAAGCATGCATAATAGGACATCAGTGCTGAGAGCTATGCCGACAGTTTACCAGAGATTATACACATACAAGCATGCATAATAGGACATCAGTGCTGAGAGCTATGCTGACAGTTTACCAGAGATTATACACATACAAGCATGCATAATAGTACATCTGTGCTGAGAGCTATGCCGACAGTTTACCAGAGATTATACACATACAAGCATGCATAATAGTACATCTGTGCTGAGAGCTATGCCGACAGTTTACCAGAGATTATACACATACAAGCATGCATAATAGTACATCTGTGCTGAGAGCTATGCCGACAGTTTACCAGAGATTATACACATACAAGCATGCATAATAGTACATCTGTGCTGAGAGCTATGCCGACAGTTTACCAGAGATTATACACATACAAGCATGCATAATAGTACATCTGTGCTGAGAGCTATGCCGACAGTTTACCAGAGATTATACACATACAAGCATGCATAATAGTACATCTGTGCTGAGAGCTATGCCGACAGTTTACCAGAGATTATACACATACAAGCATGCATAATAGTACATCTGTGCTGAGAGCTATGCCGACAGTTTACCAGAGATTATACACATACAAGCATGCATAATAGGACATCAGTGCTGAGAGCTATGCCGACAGTTTACCAGAGATTATACACATACAAGCATGCATAATAGTACATCAGTGCTGAGAGCTATGCTGACAGTTTACCAGAGATTATACACATACAAGCATGCATAATAGGACATCAGTGCTGAGAGCTATGCCGACAGTTTACCAGAGATTATACACATACAAGCATGCATAATAGTACATCAGTGCTGAGAGCTATTCTGACAGTTTACCAGAGATTATACACATACAAGCATGCATAATAGTACATCTGTGCTGAGAGCTATGCCGACAGTTTACCAGAGATTATACACATACAAGCATGCATAATAGTACATCTGTGCTGAGAGCTATGCCGACAGTTTACCAGAGATTATACACATACAAGCATGCATAATAGGACATCAGTGCTGAGAGCTATTCTGACAGTTTACCAGAGATTATACACATACAAGCATGCATAATAGTACATCTGTGCTGAGAGCTATGCCGACAGTTTACCAGAGATTATACACATACAAGCATGCATAATAGTACATCTGTGCTGAGAGCTATGCCGACAGTTTACCAGAGATTATACACATACAAGCATGCATAATAGTACATCAGTGCTGAGAGCTATTCTGACAGTTTACCAGAGATTATACACATACAAGCATGCATAATAGGACATCAGTGCTGAGAGCTATTCTGACAGTTTACCAGAGATTATACACATACAAGCATGCATAATAGTACATCTGTGCTGAGAGCTATGCCGACAGTTTACCAGAGATTATACACATACAAGCATGCATAATAGGACATCAGTGCTGAGAGCTATTCTGACAGTTTACCAGAGATTATACACATACAAGCATGCATAATAGTACATCTGTGCTGAGAGCTATGCCGACAGTTTACCAGAGATTATACACATACAAGCATGCATAATAGGACATCAGTGCTGAGAGCTATTCTGACAGTTTACCAGAGATTATACACATACAAGCATGCATAATAGTACATCTGTGCTGAGAGCTATGCCGACAGTTTACCAGAGATTATACACATACAAGCATGCATAATAGTACATCTGTGCTGAGAGCTATGCCGACAGTTTACCAGAGATTATACACATACAAGCATGCATAATAGTACATCTGTGCTGAGAGCTATGCCGACAGTTTACCAGAGATTATACACATACAAGCATGCATAATAGGACATCAGTGCTGAGAGCTATTCTGACAGTTTACCAGAGATTATACACATACAAGCATGCATAATAGTACATCTGTGCTGAGAGCTATGCCGACAGTTTACCAGAGATTATACACATACAAGCATGCATAATAGTACATCTGTGCTGAGAGCTATGCCGACAGTTTACCAGAGATTATACACATACAAGCATGCATAATAGTACATCTGTGCTGAGAGCTATTCTGACAGTTTACCAGAGATTATACACATACAAGCATGCATAATAGTACATCTGTGCTGAGAGCTATGCCGACAGTTTACCAGAGATTATACACATACAAGCATGCATAATAGTACATCAGTGCTGAGAGCTATTCTGACAGTTTACCAGAGATTATACACATACAAGCATGCATAATAGGACATCAGTGCTGAGAGCTATTCTGACAGTTTACCAGAGATTATACACATACAAGCATGCATAATAGTACATCTGTGCTGAGAGCTATGCCGACAGTTTACCAGAGATTATACACATACAAGCATGCATAATAGGACATCAGTGCTGAGAGCTATGCTGACAGTTTACCAGAGATTATACACATACAAGCATGCATAATAGGACATCAGTGCTGAGAGCTATTCTGACAGTTTACCAGAGATTATACACATACAAGCATGCATAATAGGACATCAGTGCTGAGAGCTATTCTGACAGTTTACCAGAGATTATACACATACAAGCATGCATAATAGTACATCTGTGCTGAGAGCTATGCCGACAGTTTACCAGAGATTATACACATACAAGCATGCATAATAGGACATCAGTGCTGAGAGCTATTCTGACAGTTTACCAGAGATTATACACATACAAGCATGCATAATAGTACATCTGTGCTGAGAGCTATGCTGACAGTTTACCAGAGATTATACACATACAAGCATGCATAATAGTACATCTGTGCTGAGAGCTATGCCGACAGTTTACCAGAGATTATACACATACAAGCATGCATAATAGTACATCTGTGCTGAGAGCTATGCCGACAGTTTACCAGAGATTATACACATACAAGCATGCATAATAGGACATCAGTGCTGAGAGCTATTCTGACAGTTTACCAGAGATTATACACATACAAGCATGCATAATAGTACATCTGTGCTGAGAGCTATGCCGACAGTTTACCAGAGATTATACACATACAAGCATGCATAATAGGACATCAGTGCTGAGAGCTATGCTGACAGTTTACCAGAGATTATACACATACAAGCATGCATAATAGGACATCAGTGCTGAGAGCTATTCTGACAGTTTACCAGAGATTATACACATACAAGCATGCATAATAGTACATCTGTGCTGAGAGCTATGCCGACAGTTTACCAGAGATTATACACATACAAGCATGCATAATAGTACATCAGTGCTGAGAGCTATGCTGACAGTTTACCAGAGATTATACACATACAAGCATGCATAATAGTACATCTGTGCTGAGAGCTATGCCGACAGTTTACCAGAGATTATACACATACAAGCATGCATAATAGTACATCTGTGCTGAGAGCTATGCCGACAGTTTACCAGAGATTATACACATACAAGCATGCATAATAGTACATCTGTGCTGAGAGCTATGCCGACAGTTTACCAGAGATTATACACATACAAGCATGCATAATAGTACATCAGTGCTGAGAGCTATGCTGACAGTTTACCAGAGATTATACACATACAAGCATGCATAATAGTACATCTGTGCTGAGAGCTATGCCGACAGTTTACCAGAGATTATACACATACAAGCATGCATAATAGGACATCAGTGCTGAGAGCTATGCCGACAGTTTACCAGAGATTATACACATACAAGCATGCATAATAGTACATCTGTGCTGAGAGCTATGCTGACAGTTTACCAGAGATTATACACATACAAGCATGCATAATAGTACATCTGTGCTGAGAGCTATGCCGACAGTTTACCAGAGATTATACACATACAAGCATGCATAATAGTACATCAGTGCTGAGAGCTATTCTGACAGTTTACCAGAGATTATACACATACAAGCATGCATAATAGTACATCTGTGCTGAGAGCTATGCCGACAGTTTACCAGAGATTATACACATACAAGCATGCATAATAGTACATCAGTGCTGAGAGCTATGCTGACAGTTTACCAGAGATTATACACATACAAGCATGCATAATAGTACATCTGTGCTGAGAGCTATGCCGACAGTTTACCAGAGATTATACACATACAAGCATGCATAATAGGACATCAGTGCTGAGAGCTATGCCGACAGTTTACCAGAGATTATACACATACAAGCATGCATAATAGTACATCTGTGCTGAGAGCTATGCTGACAGTTTACCAGAGATTATACACATACAAGCATGCATAATAGTACATCTGTGCTGAGAGCTATGCCGACAGTTTACCAGAGATTATACACATACAAGCATGCATAATAGTACATCAGTGCTGAGAGCTATGCCGACAGTTTACCAGAGATTATACACATACAAGCATGCATAATAGGACATCAGTGCTGAGAGCTATTCTGACAGTTTACCAGAGATTATACACATACAAGCATGCATAATAGTACATCTGTGCTGAGAGCTATGCCGACAGTTTACCAGAGATTATACACATACAAGCATGCATAATAGTACATCTGTGCTGAGAGCTATGCCGACAGTTTACCAGAGATTATACACATACAAGCATGCATAATAGTACATCAGTGCTGAGAGCTATTCTGACAGTTTACCAGAGATTATACACATACAAGCATGCATAATAGTACATCTGTGCTGAGAGCTATGCCGACAGTTTACCAGAGATTATACACATACAAGCATGCATAATAGTACATCTGTGCTGAGAGCTATGCCGACAGTTTACCAGAGATTATACACATACAAGCATGCATAATAGTACATCTGTGCTGAGAGCTATGCCGACAGTTTACCAGAGATTATACACATACAAGCATGCATAATAGTACATCTGTGCTGAGAGCTATGCCGACAGTTTACCAGAGATTATACACATACAAGCATGCATAATAGGACATCAGTGCTGAGAGCTATTCTGACAGTTTACCAGAGATTATACACATACAAGCATGCATAATAGTACATCTGTGCTGAGAGCTATGCCGACAGTTTACCAGAGATTATACACATACAAGCATGCATAATAGTACATCTGTGCTGAGAGCTATGCCGACAGTTTACCAGAGATTATACACATACAAGCATGCATAATAGTACATCTGTGCTGAGAGCTATTCTGACAGTTTACCAGAGATTATACACATACAAGCATGCATAATAGTACATCTGTGCTGAGAGCTATGCCGACAGTTTACCAGAGATTATACACATACAAGCATGCATAATAGTACATCTGTGCTGAGAGCTATTCTGACAGTTTACCAGAGATTATACACATACAAGCATGCATAATAGGACATCAGTGCTGAGAGCTATGCTGACAGTTTACCAGAGATTATACACATACAAGCATGCATAATAGGACATCAGTGCTGAGAGCTATGCCGACAGTTTACCAGAGATTATACACATACAAGCATGCATAATAGGACATCAGTGCTGAGAGCTATGCTGACAGTTTACCAGAGATTATACACATACAAGCATGCATAATAGGACATCAGTGCTGAGAGCTATGCTGACAGTTTACCAGAGATTATACACATACAAGCATGCATAATAGTACATCTGTGCTGAGAGCTATGCCGACAGTTTACCAGAGATTATACACATACAAGCATGCATAATAGTACATCTGTGCTGAGAGCTATGCCGACAGTTTACCAGAGATTATACACATACAAGCATGCATAATAGTACATCAGTGCTGAGAGCTATTCTGACAGTTTACCAGAGATTATACACATACAAGCATGCATAATAGGACATCAGTGCTGAGAGCTATTCTGACAGTTTACCAGAGATTATACACATACAAGCATGCATAATAGGACATCAGTGCTGAGAGCTATTCTGACAGTTTACCAGAGATTATACACATACAAGCATGCATAATAGTACATCTGTGCTGAGAGCTATGCCGACAGTTTACCAGAGATTATACACATACAAGCATGCATAATAGTACATCTGTGCTGAGAGCTATGCCGACAGTTTACCAGAGATTATACACATACAAGCATGCATAATAGTACATCTGTGCTGAGAGCTATGCCGACAGTTTACCAGAGATTATACACATACAAGCATGCATAATAGTACATCTGTGCTGAGAGCTATGCCGACAGTTTACCAGAGATTATACACATACAAGCATGCATAATAGTACATCTGTGCTGAGAGCTATGCCGACAGTTTACCAGAGATTATACACATACAAGCATGCATAATAGTACATCTGTGCTGAGAGCTATGCCGACAGTTTACCAGAGATTATACACATACAAGCATGCATAATAGTACATCTGTGCTGAGAGCTATGCCGACAGTTTACCAGAGATTATACACATACAAGCATGCATAATAGGACATCAGTGCTGAGAGCTATGCTGACAGTTTACCAGAGATTATACACATACAAGCATGCATAATAGGACATCAGTGCTGAGAGCTATTCTGACAGTTTACCAGAGATTATACACATACAAGCATGCATAATAGTACATCTGTGCTGAGAGCTATGCCGACAGTTTACCAGAGATTATACACATACAAGCATGCATAATAGTACATCTGTGCTGAGAGCTATGCCGACAGTTTACCAGAGATTATACACATACAAGCATGCATAATAGTACATCTGTGCTGAGAGCTATGCTGACAGTTTACCAGAGATTATACACATACAAGCATGCATAATAGTACATCTGTGCTGAGAGCTATGCCGACAGTTTACCAGAGATTATACACATACAAGCATGCATAATAGTACATCTGTGCTGAGAGCTATGCCGACAGTTTACCAGAGATTATACACATACAAGCATGCATAATAGTACATCTGTGCTGAGAGCTATGCTGACAGTTTACCAGAGATTATACACATACAAGCATGCATAATAGTACATCTGTGCTGAGAGCTATGCCGACAGTTTACCAGAGATTATACACATACAAGCATGCATAATAGGACATCAGTGCTGAGAGCTATGCTGACAGTTTACCAGAGATTATACACATACAAGCATGCATAATAGTACATCTGTGCTGAGAGCTATGCCGACAGTTTACCAGAGATTATACACATACAAGCATGCATAATAGTACATCTGTGCTGAGAGCTATGCCGACAGTTTACCAGAGATTATACACATACAAGCATGCATAATAGGACATCAGTGCTGAGAGCTATTCTGACAGTTTACCAGAGATTATACACATACAAGCATGCATAATAGTACATCTGTGCTGAGAGCTATGCCGACAGTTTACCAGAGATTATACACATACAAGCATGCATAATAGTACATCTGTGCTGAGAGCTATGCCGACAGTTTACCAGAGATTATACACATACAAGCATGCATAATAGGACATCAGTGCTGAGAGCTATTCTGACAGTTTACCAGAGATTATACACATACAAGCATGCATAATAGGACATCAGTGCTGAGAGCTATGCCGACAGTTTACCAGAGATTATACACATACAAGCATGCATAATAGTACATCTGTGCTGAGAGCTATGCCGACAGTTTACCAGAGATTATACACATACAAGCATGCATAATAGTACATCTGTGCTGAGAGCTATTCTGACAGTTTACCAGAGATTATACACATACAAGCATGCATAATAGGACATCAGTGCTGAGAGCTATTCTGACAGTTTACCAGAGATTATACACATACAAGCATGCATAATAGTACATCTGTGCTGAGAGCTATTCTGACAGTTTACCAGAGATTATACACATACAAGCATGCATAATAGTACATCAGTGCTGAGAGCTATGCTGACAGTTTACCAGAGATTATACACATACAAGCATGCATAATAGTACATCTGTGCTGAGAGCTATGCCGACAGTTTACCAGAGATTATACACATACAAGCATGCATAATAGGACATCAGTGCTGAGAGCTATGCTGACAGTTTACCAGAGATTATACACATACAAGCATGCATAATAGTACATCTGTGCTGAGAGCTATGCCGACAGTTTACCAGAGATTATACACATACAAGCATGCATAATAGTACATCTGTGCTGAGAGCTATGCCGACAGTTTACCAGAGATTATACACATACAAGCATGCATAATAGGACATCAGTGCTGAGAGCTATTCTGACAGTTTACCAGAGATTATACACATACAAGCATGCATAATAGTACATCTGTGCTGAGAGCTATGCCGACAGTTTACCAGAGATTATACACATACAAGCATGCATAATAGTACATCTGTGCTGAGAGCTATGCTGACAGTTTACCAGAGATTATACACATACAAGCATGCATAATAGTACATCTGTGCTGAGAGCTATGCTGACAGTTTACCAGAGATTATACACATACAAGCATGCATAATAGGACATCAGTGCTGAGAGCTATTCTGACAGTTTACCAGAGATTATACACATACAAGCATGCATAATAGGACATCAGTGCTGAGAGCTATTCTGACAGTTTACCAGAGATTATACACATACAAGCATGCATAATAGTACATCTGTGCTGAGAGCTATGCCGACAGTTTACCAGAGATTATACACATACAAGCATGCATAATAGTACATCTGTGCTGAGAGCTATGCCGACAGTTTACCAGAGATTATACACATACAAGCATGCATAATAGGACATCAGTGCTGAGAGCTATTCTGACAGTTTACCAGAGATTATACACATACAAGCATGCATAATAGTACATCTGTGCTGAGAGCTATGCCGACAGTTTACCAGAGATTATACACATACAAGCATGCATAATAGTACATCTGTGCTGAGAGCTATGCTGACAGTTTACCAGAGATTATACACATACAAGCATGCATAATAGTACATCTGTGCTGAGAGCTATGCCGACAGTTTACCAGAGATTATACACATACAAGCATGCATAATAGTACATCTGTGCTGAGAGCTATGCCGACAGTTTACCAGAGATTATACACATACAAGCATGCATAATAGGACATCAGTGCTGAGAGCTATTCTGACAGTTTACCAGAGATTATACACATACAAGCATGCATAATAGGACATCAGTGCTGAGAGCTATTCTGACAGTTTACCAGAGATTATACACATACAAGCATGCATAATAGTACATCTGTGCTGAGAGCTATGCCGACAGTTTACCAGAGATTATACACATACAAGCATGCATAATAGTACATCTGTGCTGAGAGCTATGCCGACAGTTTACCAGAGATTATACACATACAAGCATGCATAATAGTACATCTGTGCTGAGAGCTATGCCGACAGTTTACCAGAGATTATACACATACAAGCATGCATAATAGTACATCTGTGCTGAGAGCTATGCCGACAGTTTACCAGAGATTATACACATACAAGCATGCATAATAGTACATCAGTGCTGAGAGCTATGCCGACAGTTTACCAGAGATTATACACATACAAGCATGCATAATAGTACATCTGTGCTGAGAGCTATGCCGACAGTTTACCAGAGATTATACACATACAAGCATGCATAATAGTACATCTGTGCTGAGAGCTATGCCGACAGTTTACCAGAGATTATACACATACAAGCATGCATAATAGTACATCTGTGCTGAGAGCTATGCTGACAGTTTACCAGAGATTATACACATACAAGCATGCATAATAGTACATCTGTGCTGAGAGCTATGCCGACAGTTTACCAGAGATTATACACATACAAGCATGCATAATAGTACATCTGTGCTGAGAGCTATGCCGACAGTTTACCAGAGATTATACACATACAAGCATGCATAATAGTACATCTGTGCTGAGAGCTATGCTGACAGTTTACCAGAGATTATACACATACAAGCATGCATAATAGTACATCTGTGCTGAGAGCTATGCCGACAGTTTACCAGAGATTATACACATACAAGCATGCATAATAGTACATCTGTGCTGAGAGCTATGCTGACAGTTTACCAGAGATTATACACATACAAGCATGCATAATAGTACATCTGTGCTGAGAGCTATGCCGACAGTTTACCAGAGATTATACACATACAAGCATGCATAATAGTACATCTGTGCTGAGAGCTATGCCGACAGTTTACCAGAGATTATACACATACAAGCATGCATAATAGTACATCAGTGCTGAGAGCTATGCTGACAGTTTACCAGAGATTATACACATACAAGCATGCATAATAGTACATCAGTGCTGAGAGCTATTCTGACAGTTTACCAGAGATTATACACATACAAGCATGCATAATAGGACATCAGTGCTGAGAGCTATTCTGACAGTTTACCAGAGATTATACACATACAAGCATGCATAATAGGACATCAGTGCTGAGAGCTATGCTGACAGTTTACCAGAGATTATACACATACAAGCATGCATAATAGGACATCTGTGCTGAGAGCTATGCTGACAGTTTACCAGAGATTATACACATACAAGCATGCATAATAGTACATCAGTGCTGAGAGCTATGCCGACAGTTTACCAGAGATTATACACATACAAGCATGCATAATAGTACATCTGTGCTGAGAGCTATGCCGACAGTTTACCAGAGATTATACACATACAAGCATGCATAATAGTACATCTGTGCTGAGAGCTATGCTGACAGTTTACCAGAGATTATACACATACAAGCATGCATAATAGTACATCTGTGCTGAGAGCTATGCCGACAGTTTACCAGAGATTATACACATACAAGCATGCATAATAGTACATCTGTGCTGAGAGCTATGCCGACAGTTTACCAGAGATTATACACATACAAGCATGCATAATAGTACATCAGTGCTGAGAGCTATGCCGACAGTTTACCAGAGATTATACACATACAAGCATGCATAATAGTACATCTGTGCTGAGAGCTATGCCGACAGTTTACCAGAGATTATACACATACAAGCATGCATAATAGTACATCAGTGCTGAGAGCTATGCCGACAGTTTACCAGAGATTATACACATACAAGCATGCATAATAGTACATCAGTGCTGAGAGCTATTCTGACAGTTTACCAGAGATTATACACATACAAGCATGCATAATAGGACATCAGTGCTGAGAGCTATTCTGACAGTTTACCAGAGATTATACACATACAAGCATGCATAATAGGACATCAGTGCTGAGAGCTATTCTGACAGTTTACCAGAGATTATACACATACAAGCATGCATAATAGGACATCTGTGCTGAGAGCTATGCTGACAGTTTACCAGAGATTATACACATACAAGCATGCATAATAGTACATCAGTGCTGAGAGCTATGCCGACAGTTTACCAGAGATTATACACATACAAGCATGCATAATAGTACATCTGTGCTGAGAGCTATGCTGACAGTTTACCAGAGATTATACACATACAAGCATGCATAATAGTACATCAGTGCTGAGAGCTATGCTGACAGTTTACCAGAGATTATACACATACAAGCATGCATAATAGTACATCTGTGCTGAGAGCTATGCCGACAGTTTACCAGAGATTATACACATACAAGCATGCATAATAGTACATCTGTGCTGAGAGCTATGCCGACAGTTTACCAGAGATTATACACATACAAGCATGCATAATAGGACATCAGTGCTGAGAGCTATGCCGACAGTTTACCAGAGATTATACACATACAAGCATGCATAATAGTACATCTGTGCTGAGAGCTATGCTGACAGTTTACCAGAGATTATACACATACAAGCATGCATAATAGTACATCTGTGCTGAGAGCTATGCCGACAGTTTACCAGAGATTATACACATACAAGCATGCATAATAGTACATCTGTGCTGAGAGCTATGCCGACAGTTTACCAGAGATTATACACATACAAGCATGCATAATAGGACATCAGTGCTGAGAGCTATGCCGACAGTTTACCAGAGATTATACACATACAAGCATGCAAAATAGGACATCAGTGCTGAGAGCTATTCTGACAGTTTACCAGAGATTATACACATACAAGCATGCATAATAGGACATCTGTGCTGAGAGCTATGCTGACAGTTTACCAGAGATTATACACATACAAGCATGCATAATAGTACATCAGTGCTGAGAGCTATGCCGACAGTTTACCAGAGATTATACACATACAAGCATGCATAATAGTACATCTGTGCTGAGAGCTATGCCGACAGTTTACCAGAGATTATACACATACAAGCATGCATAATAGTACATCTGTGCTGAGAGCTATGCCGACAGTTTACCAGAGATTATACACATACAAGCATGCATAATAGTACATCAGTGCTGAGAGCTATGCTGACAGTTTACCAGAGATTATACACATACAAGCATGCATAATAGTACATCAGTGCTGAGAGCTATTCTGACAGTTTACCAGAGATTATACACATACAAGCATGCATAATAGGACATCAGTGCTGAGAGCTATGCTGACAGTTTACCAGAGATTATACACATACAAGCATGCATAATAGGACATCAGTGCTGAGAGCTATTCTGACAGTTTACCAGAGATTATACACATACAAGCATGCATAATAGGACATCTGTGCTGAGAGCTATGCTGACAGTTTACCAGAGATTATACACATACAAGCATGCATAATAGTACATCAGTGCTGAGAGCTATGCCGACAGTTTACCAGAGATTATACACATACAAGCATGCATAATAGTACATCTGTGCTGAGAGCTATGCCGACAGTTTACCAGAGATTATACACATACAAGCATGCATAATAGTACATCTGTGCTGAGAGCTATGCCGACAGTTTACCAGAGATTATACACATACAAGCATGCATAATAGTACATCAGTGCTGAGAGCTATGCTGACAGTTTACCAGAGATTATACACATACAAGCATGCATAATAGTACATCTGTGCTGAGAGCTATGCCGACAGTTTACCAGAGATTATACACATACAAGCATGCATAATAGTACATCAGTGCTGAGAGCTATGCTGACAGTTTACCAGAGATTATACACATACAAGCATGCATAATAGTACATCTGTGCTGAGAGCTATGCCGACAGTTTACCAGAGATTATACACATACAAGCATGCATAATAGTACATCTGTGCTGAGAGCTATGCCGACAGTTTACCAGAGATTATACACATACAAGCATGCATAATAGGACATCAGTGCTGAGAGCTATGCCGACAGTTTACCAGAGATTATACACATACAAGCATGCATAATAGTACATCTGTGCTGAGAGCTATGCTGACAGTTTACCAGAGATTATACACATACAAGCATGCATAATAGTACATCTGTGCTGAGAGCTATTCTGACAGTTTACCAGAGATTATACACATACAAGCATGCATAATAGTACATCTGTGCTGAGAGCTATGCCGACAGTTTACCAGAGATTATACACATACAAGCATGCATAATAGTACATCTGTGCTGAGAGCTATGCCGACAGTTTACCAGAGATTATACACATACAAGCATGCATAATAGTACATCTGTGCTGAGAGCTATGCCGACAGTTTACCAGAGATTATACACATACAAGCATGCATAATAGGACATCAGTGCTGAGAGCTATTCTGACAGTTTACCAGAGATTATACACATACAAGCATGCATAATAGTACATCTGTGCTGAGAGCTATTCTGACAGTTTACCAGAGATTATACACATACAAGCATGCATAATAGTACATCTGTGCTGAGAGCTATGCCGACAGTTTACCAGAGATTATACACATACAAGCATGCATAATAGGACATCAGTGCTGAGAGCTATTCTGACAGTTTACCAGAGATTATACACATACAAGCATGCATAATAGTACATCTGTGCTGAGAGCTATGCCGACAGTTTACCAGAGATTATACACATACAAGCATGCATAATAGTACATCTGTGCTGAGAGCTATGCCGACAGTTTACCAGAGATTATACACATACAAGCATGCATAATAGTACATCTGTGCTGAGAGCTATGCCGACAGTTTACCAGAGATTATACACATACAAGCATGCATAATAGGACATCAGTGCTGAGAGCTATTCTGACAGTTTACCAGAGATTATACACATACAAGCATGCATAATAGTACATCTGTGCTGAGAGCTATTCTGACAGTTTACCAGAGATTATACACATACAAGCATGCATAATAGTACATCAGTGCTGAGAGCTATGCTGACAGTTTACCAGAGATTATACACATACAAGCATGCATAATAGTACATCTGTGCTGAGAGCTATGCCGACAGTTTACCAGAGATTATACACATACAAGCATGCATAATAGTACATCTGTGCTGAGAGCTATGCCGACAGTTTACCAGAGATTATACACATACAAGCATGCATAATAGTACATCTGTGCTGAGAGCTATGCCGACAGTTTACCAGAGATTATACACATACAAGCATGCATAATAGTACATCAGTGCTGAGAGCTATTCTGACAGTTTACCAGAGATTATACACATACAAGCATGCATAATAGGACATCAGTGCTGAGAGCTATTCTGACAGTTTACCAGAGATTATACACATACAAGCATGCATAATAGTACATCTGTGCTGAGAGCTATGCCGACAGTTTACCAGAGATTATACACATACAAGCATGCATAATAGTACATCTGTGCTGAGAGCTATTCTGACAGTTTACCAGAGATTATACACATACAAGCATGCATAATAGGACATCAGTGCTGAGAGCTATGCTGACAGTTTACCAGAGATTATACACATACAAGCATGCATAATAGGACATCAGTGCTGAGAGCTATTCTGACAGTTTACCAGAGATTATACACATACAAGCATGCATAATAGTACATCTGTGCTGAGAGCTATGCCGACAGTTTACCAGAGATTATACACATACAAGCATGCATAATAGGACATCAGTGCTGAGAGCTATGCTGACAGTTTACCAGAGATTATACACATACAAGCATGCATAATAGTACATCTGTGCTGAGAGCTATGCCGACAGTTTACCAGAGATTATACACATACAAGCATGCATAATAGTACATCTGTGCTGAGAGCTATGCCGACAGTTTACCAGAGATTATACACATACAAGCATGCATAATAGTACATCTGTGCTGAGAGCTATGCCGACAGTTTACCAGAGATTATACACATACAAGCATGCATAATAGGACATCAGTGCTGAGAGCTATGCTGACAGTTTACCAGAGATTATACACATACAAGCATGCATAATAGTACATCTGTGCTGAGAGCTATTCTGACAGTTTACCAGAGATTATACACATACAAGCATGCATAATAGGACATCAGTGCTGAGAGCTATTCTGACAGTTTACCAGAGATTATACACATACAAGCACGCATAATAGTACATCTGTGCTGAGAGCTATTCTGACAGTTTACCAGAGATTATACACATACAAGCATGCATAATAGTACATCAGTGCTGAGAGCTATGCTGACAGTTTACCAGAGATTATACACATACAAGCATGCATAATAGGACATCAGTGCTGAGAGCTATGCCGACAGTTTACCAGAGATTATACACATACAAGCATGCATAATAGTACATCAGTGCTGAGAGCTATTCTGACAGTTTACCAGAGATTATACACATACAAGCATGCATAATAGTACATCTGTGCTGAGAGCTATGCCGACAGTTTACCAGAGATTATACACATACAAGCATGCATAATAGTACATCTGTGCTGAGAGCTATTCTGACAGTTTACCAGAGATTATACACATACAAGCATGCATAATAGTACATCTGTGCTGAGAGCTATTCTGACAGTTTACCAGAGATTATACACATACAAGCATGCATAATAGGACATCAGTGCTGAGAGCTATTCTGACAGTTTACCAGAGATTATACACATACAAGCATGCATAATAGTACATCTGTGCTGAGAGCTATGCCGACAGTTTACCAGAGATTATACACATACAAGCATGCATAATAGTACATCTGTGCTGAGAGCTATGCCGACAGTTTACCAGAGATTATACACATACAAGCATGCATAATAGTACATCAGTGCTGAGAGCTATGCTGACAGTTTACCAGAGATTATACACATACAAGCATGCATAATAGTACATCTGTGCTGAGAGCTATGCCGACAGTTTACCAGAGATTATACACATACAAGCATGCATAATAGTACATCTGTGCTGAGAGCTATGCCGACAGTTTACCAGAGATTATACACATACAAGCATGCATAATAGTACATCTGTGCTGAGAGCTATGCCGACAGTTTACCAGAGATTATACACATACAAGCATGCATAATAGGACATCAGTGCTGAGAGCTATGCTGACAGTTTACCAGAGATTATACACATACAAGCATGCATAATAGTACATCTGTGCTGAGAGCTATTCTGACAGTTTACCAGAGATTATACACATACAAGCATGCATAATAGTACATCTGTGCTGAGAGCTATTCTGACAGTTTACCAGAGATTATACACATACAAGCATGCATAATAGTACATCAGTGCTGAGAGCTATGCTGACAGTTTACCAGAGATTATACACATACAAGCATGCATAATAGTACATCTGTGCTGAGAGCTATGCCGACAGTTTACCAGAGATTATACACATACAAGCATGCATAATAGTACATCTGTGCTGAGAGCTATGCCGACAGTTTACCAGAGATTATACACATACAAGCATGCATAATAGGACATCAGTGCTGAGAGCTATGCTGACAGTTTACCAGAGATTATACACATACAAGCATGCATAATAGTACATCTGTGCTGAGAGCTATTCTGACAGTTTACCAGAGATTATACACATACAAGCATGCATAATAGGACATCAGTGCTGAGAGCTATTCTGACAGTTTACCAGAGATTATACACATACAAGCATGCATAATAGTACATCTGTGCTGAGAGCTATTCTGACAGTTTACCAGAGATTATACACATACAAGCATGCATAATAGTACATCAGTGCTGAGAGCTATGCTGACAGTTTACCAGAGATTATACACATACAAGCATGCATAATAGTACATCAGTGCTGAGAGCTATTCTGACAGTTTACCAGAGATTATACACATACAAGCATGCATAATAGGACATCAGTGCTGAGAGCTATTCTGACAGTTTACCAGAGATTATACACATACAAGCATGCATAATAGTACATCTGTGCTGAGAGCTATGCCGACAGTTTACCAGAGATTATACACATACAAGCATGCATAATAGTACATCTGTGCTGAGAGCTATGCCGACAGTTTACCAGAGATTATACACATACAAGCATGCATAATAGTACATCAGTGCTGAGAGCTATGCTGACAGTTTACCAGAGATTATACACATACAAGCATGCATAATAGTACATCTGTGCTGAGAGCTATGCCGACAGTTTACCAGAGATTATACACATACAAGCATGCATAATAGTACATCTGTGCTGAGAGCTATGCCGACAGTTTACCAGAGATTATACACATACAAGCATGCATAATAGTACATCTGTGCTGAGAGCTATGCCGACAGTTTACCAGAGATTATACACATACAAGCATGCATAATAGGACATCAGTGCTGAGAGCTATGCTGACAGTTTACCAGAGATTATACACATACAAGCATGCATAATAGTACATCTGTGCTGAGAGCTATTCTGACAGTTTACCAGAGATTATACACATACAAGCATGCATAATAGTACATCTGTGCTGAGAGCTATTCTGACAGTTTACCAGAGATTATACACATACAAGCATGCATAATAGTACATCAGTGCTGAGAGCTATGCTGACAGTTTACCAGAGATTATACACATACAAGCATGCATAATAGTACATCTGTGCTGAGAGCTATGCCGACAGTTTACCAGAGATTATACACATACAAGCATGCATAATAGGACATCAGTGCTGAGAGCTATGCTGACAGTTTACCAGAGATTATACACATACAAGCATGCATAATAGGACATCAGTGCTGAGAGCTATGCCGACAGTTTACCAGAGATTATACACATACAAGCATGCATAATAGTACATCTGTGCTGAGAGCTATGCCGACAGTTTACCAGAGATTATACACATACAAGCATGCATAATAGTACATCTGTGCTGAGAGCTATGCCGACAGTTTACCAGAGATTATACACATACAAGCATGCATAATAGTACATCTGTGCTGAGAGCTATGCCGACAGTTTACCAGAGATTATACACATACAAGCATGCATAATAGTACATCTGTGCTGAGAGCTATGCCGACAGTTTACCAGAGATTATACACATACAAGCATGCATAATAGTACATCTGTGCTGAGAGCTATGCCGACAGTTTACCAGAGATTATACACATACAAGCATGCATAATAGTACATCTGTGCTGAGAGCTATGCCGACAGTTTACCAGAGATTATACACATACAAGCATGCATAATAGTACATCTGTGCTGAGAGCTATGCCGACAGTTTACCAGAGATTATACACATACAAGCATGCATAATAGGACATCAGTGCTGAGAGCTATGCTGACAGTTTACCAGAGATTATACACATACAAGCATGCATAATAGGACATCAGTGCTGAGAGCTATTCTGACAGTTTACCAGAGATTATACACATACAAGCATGCATAATAGTACATCTGTGCTGAGAGCTATGCCGACAGTTTACCAGAGATTATACACATACAAGCATGCATAATAGTACATCTGTGCTGAGAGCTATGCTGACAGTTTACCAGAGATTATACACATACAAGCATGCATAATAGTACATCTGTGCTGAGAGCTATGCCGACAGTTTACCAGAGATTATACACATACAAGCATGCATAATAGTACATCTGTGCTGAGAGCTATGCCGACAGTTTACCAGAGATTATACACATACAAGCATGCATAATAGTACATCTGTGCTGAGAGCTATTCTGACAGTTTACCAGAGATTATACACATACAAGCATGCATAATAGTACATCAGTGCTGAGAGCTATGCTGACAGTTTACCAGAGATTATACACATACAAGCATGCATAATAGTACATCTGTGCTGAGAGCTATTCTGACAGTTTACCAGAGATTATACACATACAAGCATGCATAATAGTACATCTGTGCTGAGAGCTATGCCGACAGTTTACCAGAGATTATACACATACAAGCATGCATAATAGTACATCTGTGCTGAGAGCTATGCCGACAGTTTACCAGAGATTATACACATACAAGCATGCATAATAGTACATCTGTGCTGAGAGCTATGCCGACAGTTTACCAGAGATTATACACATACAAGCATGCATAATAGGACATCAGTGCTGAGAGCTATGCTGACAGTTTACCAGAGATTATACACATACAAGCATGCATAATAGTACATCTGTGCTGAGAGCTATGCCGACAGTTTACCAGAGATTATACACATACAAGCATGCATAATAGTACATCTGTGCTGAGAGCTATGCCGACAGTTTACCAGAGATTATACACATACAAGCATGCATAATAGGACATCAGTGCTGAGAGCTATTCTGACAGTTTACCAGAGATTATACACATACAAGCATGCATAATAGGACATCAGTGCTGAGAGCTATTCTGACAGTTTACCAGAGATTATACACATACAAGCATGCATAATAGTACATCTGTGCTGAGAGCTATTCTGACAGTTTACCAGAGATTATACACATACAAGCATGCATAATAGTACATCTGTGCTGAGAGCTATGCCGACAGTTTACCAGAGATTATACACATACAAGCATGCATAATAGTACATCTGTGCTGAGAGCTATGCTGACAGTTTACCAGAGATTATACACATACAAGCATGCATAATAGTACATCTGTGCTGAGAGCTATGCCGACAGTTTACCAGAGATTATACACATACAAGCATGCATAATAGTACATCAGTGCTGAGAGCTATGCCGACAGTTTACCAGAGATTATACACATACAAGCATGCATAATAGGACATCAGTGCTGAGAGCTATTCTGACAGTTTACCAGAGATTATACACATACAAGCATGCATAATAGGACATCAGTGCTGAGAGCTATGCCGACAGTTTACCAGAGATTATACACATACAAGCATGCATAATAGTACATCTGTGCTGAGAGCTATGCTGACAGTTTACCAGAGATTATACACATACAAGCATGCATAATAGTACATCTGTGCTGAGAGCTATGCCGACAGTTTACCAGAGATTATACACATACAAGCATGCATAATAGTACATCAGTGCTGAGAGCTATGCCGACAGTTTACCAGAGATTATACACATACAAGCATGCATAATAGGACATCAGTGCTGAGAGCTATTCTGACAGTTTACCAGAGATTATACACATACAAGCATGCATAATAGGACATCAGTGCTGAGAGCTATGCCGACAGTTTACCAGAGATTATACACATACAAGCATGCATAATAGTACATCAGTGCTGAGAGCTATGCCGACAGTTTACCAGAGATTATACACATACAAGCATGCATAATAGTACATCAGTGCTGAGAGCTATGCCGACAGTTTACCAGAGATTATACACATACAAGCATGCATAATAGTACATCTGTGCTGAGAGCTATGCCGACAGTTTACCAGAGATTATACACATACAAGCATGCATAATAGTACATCTGTGCTGAGAGCTATGCCGACAGTTTACCAGAGATTATACACATACAAGCATGCATAATAGTACATCTGTGCTGAGAGCTATGCCGACAGTTTACCAGAGATTATACACATACAAGCATGCATAATAGGACATCAGTGCTGAGAGCTATGCCGACAGTTTACCAGAGATTATACACATACAAGCATGCATAATAGTACATCTGTGCTGAGAGCTATGCCGACAGTTTACCAGAGATTATACACATACAAGCATGCATAATAGTACATCTGTGCTGAGAGCTATGCCGACAGTTTACCAGAGATTATACACATACAAGCATGCATAATAGTACATCTGTGCTGAGAGCTATGCCGACAGTTTACCAGAGATTATACACATACAAGCATGCATAATAGTACATCAGTGCTGAGAGCTATGCCGACAGTTTACCAGAGATTATACACATACAAGCATGCATAATAGTACATCTGTGCTGAGAGCTATGCCGACAGTTTACCAGAGATTATACACATACAAGCATGCATAATAGTACATCTGTGCTGAGAGCTATGCCGACAGTTTACCAGAGATTATACACATACAAGCATGCATAATAGTACATCTGTGCTGAGAGCTATGCTGACAGTTTACCAGAGATTATACACATACAAGCATGCATAATAGTACATCAGTGCTGAGAGCTATGCCGACAGTTTACCAGAGATTATACACATACAAGCATGCATAATAGTACATCAGTGCTGAGAGCTATGCTGACAGTTTACCAGAGATTATACACATACAAGCATGCATAATAGTACATCTGTGCTGAGAGCTATGCCGACAGTTTACCAGAGATTATACACATACAAGCATGCATAATAGTACATCTGTGCTGAGAGCTATGCCGACAGTTTACCAGAGATTATACACATACAAGCATGCATAATAGGACATCAGTGCTGAGAGCTATGCTGACAGTTTACCAGAGATTATACACATACAAGCATGCATAATAGTACATCTGTGCTGAGAGCTATGCCGACAGTTTACCAGAGATTATACACATACAAGCATGCATAATAGTACATCTGTGCTGAGAGCTATGCCGACAGTTTACCAGAGATTATACACATACAAGCATGCATAATAGGACATCAGTGCTGAGAGCTATGCTGACAGTTTACCAGAGATTATACACATACAAGCATGCATAATAGTACATCTGTGCTGAGAGCTATGCCGACAGTTTACCAGAGATTATACACATACAAGCATGCATAATAGTACATCTGTGCTGAGAGCTATTCTGACAGTTTACCAGAGATTATACACATACAAGCATGCATAATAGGACATCAGTGCTGAGAGCTATGCTGACAGTTTACCAGAGATTATACACATACAAGCATGCATAATAGGACATCAGTGCTGAGAGCTATGCTGACAGTTTACCAGAGATTATACACATACAAGCATGCATAATAGTACATCTGTGCTGAGAGCTATGCTGACAGTTTACCAGAGATTATACACATACAAGCATGCATAATAGGACATCAGTGCTGAGAGCTATGCTGACAGTTTACCAGAGATTATACACATACAAGCATGCATAATAGGACATCAGTGCTGAGAGCTATTCTGACAGTTTACCAGAGATTATACACATACAAGCATGCATAATAGTACATCTGTGCTGAGAGCTATGCTGACAGTTTACCAGAGATTATACACATACAAGCATGCATAATAGGACATCAGTGCTGAGAGCTATTCTGACAGTTTACCAGAGATTATACACATACAAGCATGCATAATAGTACATCTGTGCTGAGAGCTATGCCGACAGTTTACCAGAGATTATACACATACAAGCATGCATAATAGGACATCAGTGCTGAGAGCTATGCCGACAGTTTACCAGAGATTATACACATACAAGCATGCATAATAGGACATCAGTGCTGAGAGCTATGCCGACAGTTTACCAGAGATTATACACATACAAGCATGCATAATAGTACATCTGTGCTGAGAGCTATGCCGACAGTTTACCAGAGATTATACACATACAAGCATGCATAATAGTACATCTGTGCTGAGAGCTATGCCGACAGTTTACCAGAGATTATACACATACAAGCATGCATAATAGTACATCTGTGCTGAGAGCTATGCCGACAGTTTACCAGAGATTATACACATACAAGCATGCATAATAGTACATCTGTGCTGAGAGCTATGCCGACAGTTTACCAGAGATTATACACATACAAGCATGCATAATAGTACATCTGTGCTGAGAGCTATGCCGACAGTTTACCAGAGATTATACACATACAAGCATGCATAATAGTACATCTGTGCTGAGAGCTATTCTGACAGTTTACCAGAGATTATACACATACAAGCATGCATAATAGGACATCTGTGCTGAGAGCTATTCTGACAGTTTACCAGAGATTATACACATACAAGCATGCATAATAGTACATCTGTGCTGAGAGCTATGCCGACAGTTTACCAGAGATTATACACATACAAGCATGCATAATAGTACATCTGTGCTGAGAGCTATGCCGACAGTTTACCAGAGATTATACACATACAAGCATGCATAATAGTACATCTGTGCTGAGAGCTATGCCGACAGTTTACCAGAGATTATACACATACAAGCATGCATAATAGGACATCAGTGCTGAGAGCTATTCTGACAGTTTACCAGAGATTATACACATACAAGCATGCATAATAGTACATCTGTGCTGAGAGCTATGCCGACAGTTTACCAGAGATTATACACATACAAGCATGCATAATAGTACATCTGTGCTGAGAGCTATTCTGACAGTTTACCAGAGATTATACACATACAAGCATGCATAATAGGACATCAGTGCTGAGAGCTATGCTGACAGTTTACCAGAGATTATACACATACAAGCATGCATAATAGTACATCTGTGCTGAGAGCTATGCCGACAGTTTACCAGAGATTATACACATACAAGCATGCATAATAGTACATCTGTGCTGAGAGCTATGCCGACAGTTTACCAGAGATTATACACATTCAGGACAAGTTGGATTGCCTGCTGGACACTGCACTCAGTGCATGGGTAATGCTCCTCGCCGACACCGCACTGGCTTCTACATGGTTTTGGTTGCCTGGAGTGGTGTTCACAAGTCACTTGGCGCATTAGGCATGAAAGGCAGCAGTGGACTGCGAAACAGGCAATTGGATTTTAAGGTCCTTCTGTCAGGTGGTGGGCATGTTTCACTGCCTGATGGGTGAAAGAAATGGTGTGCTGGGAAGGGAGACCTCAGAAGAATCAGAGTCAGAAAGTGAAGGAACATCAAAACACCAAAGTTGTGTATGCTCATTAACTCCAGAACTTGTTGCAAATGCACGCAAAGAACTACTAGAAAAACCAGAATGGAGATCACGTGATGCCCAGGCCCTCGGGGACATGATCTGTAAGGATTATCTAAATCTCCCAACATGTGTGGAAGATGCTTTTCTTTTGAGATTTCTTCGAGCCAGGAAGTTTGATAAGTATGATAAGGCACTGAAGCTTCTAGTGAACTATCATGGATGTCGAAGGAGATAGCCTGAAGGTTTCAATAATTTGAAACCCTCTGCAATCCAAGCTGTTCTAGACTCTGGATTTGTAACCGTTCTGCCTCAATCGGACACAAAAGGAGAGCAGGGGGCAGCGCCTTGCGTGGCCATGAGTGGTTTAATAAATCTAGAGTAATGCAAGACAGCACAAATTGCTATCTTGCGTTACTCCGCGGCAGGGAGGCGTGCCATGGGTGGAGCGTGGATGTTCCCACGCATCCAACCTTGGATTCAGACACGTTCCCAGATTAACCAACGTTGAAAGACCTGGGAATGCATCAGAATCGTACACCTCACCACCAGAGGCACAACGAGGAGAAATATCTGTATTTTCCATTGTTGTTTCCTCTTTCGAAGTGTGCTGCATTGTTCAGCGCATTTAGAAAGAAGACAATGCCTCCGATGATTGTTTTTGTGCAGGAAGATTATGCCTTCCTGCCCAAAAACATAATATAACGTGTATTTGAAACACGCATTTTCACCGCAAAGGGTATAGTGGCGCAGAATGACAGATGTTTATTGTTACCCAACTCAATGGTACTCATTTTATCAACCTCAGAACGATGAAAGGCTGAGTGGATCCGCTGGGATATAAACCTGTGACCATGAGGTCAAACACAGACCCCTAGTGTGGAAACATTAGTTCACTGAGCCACCAGATCCAGCTAAAACACTTCTGTCTGCAATGCAGGCACCCTTGCAGCATGACACAAGGGTACCTGTGTTGGTGCTAGGCAGCCAAAAATGAGCAAGTGCTAGGAAAGCACAGGAATGCGCCGTATAATGGTAAGTATATGCACATTCCTGCCATTTCCCTTTCGCGCAGCAAGGTGGCTTACTGCGTTGCGTTGCGTGATTTTTTCATAAATATGGCCCTGAGTCCTGGAAATCTTGCATTCTGAGTAATATTTTGCTCAGAGAAGCAACAGAAGAGGGTCCCGGTGAACAGAGCAGATTCTGGGGGCAACAAACTGGCCAGGGAAAAACACAACAATAATTAACGTAAACACTATCCCCCACTAAGTATTCATATAAATAGGTAATGTATTCAAATGCATATATGACCCACAGAGAGTTTAGTTTTCGTCCATTTATTATCAAAAATATGCACATTTTTATTTTTTATTTTTCATTAGTTTTAACACAGTTTGTACTAAAAAACACACTTATACATGTAATAAATAATCCCTATAATAGTGTGTACAAGAAAAAAAGGAGCCCTAAATCTATACTGTACAAACAAAAGCTGTATGTATATCGGAATAACAGATTTACAAATCATGTGGAAAAAACACTACAATAAAATACACAACTACAATGAACATATACATAAGACAAAAAGTTAACACATACAAAGAAAATATTTTACAACAAACGAAGAGACGGTGAGAGTGCGCCGACGCGCATTTCGGAAGTACCAAATATTAGAGATCCTTCATCAGGGCGCAAAATTCATCATAATTGGGTAGTGGTCACACAAGGCCATTTATATTTGTGGTACTTTATCCAACAATGAAGGAACAACAGGGCTCTAAACAAGTAGAATGGAGTGTATAATATCGAGGCAGAGACTGTCCCTGGGCGAGACCAGGCGGCTATAGATGTTAATGAGGCGAGATATGGAACAATCCAACCCCAGCAAGTCTTGCAAGGTGTTTTGAATTCGTGTGAGTGTTGCACCTGGGCTACAGAAGAGGGGGGGCCCGCAAGCCTCAGACTTGTGCCACAAACAGTGCAGGTGTATCGGGCATTAAAATGAAATCACATCAAGGTAGCCGTAGTTATTAATCCAAGCGATGAAAATCTACTGGGAATCTTATACGTTTGTATATTCAGAATATAGTTAAAAATCGAGAACCAAATAACGTCAAGGCCCACCTTTACGTGGTGGCAGGGGGTACAAATTATAAAGATAAGATCCTTCTTGCCATCTTGAAAAATGGGAGATGAACTATGCGGATAAAGTCCTGCGGTATGGAATGTCCCGCCGCGCGGTCCGAGTCACTGCTGCTCCGATGTAGTGCCTCTACCACTACCCAATTATGATGAATTTTGCGCCCTGATGAAGGATCTCTAATATTTGGTACTTCCGAAACGCACTGTTATTCCGATATACATACAGCTTTTGTTTGTACAGTATAGATTTAGGGCTCCTTTTTTTCTTGTACACACTATTATAGTGATTATTTATTACATGTATAAGTGTGTTTTTTAGTACAAACTGTGTTAAAACTAATGAAAAATAGATAAGAAAAATTTGCATATTTTTGATAATAAATGTACGAAAACTAAACTCTCTGTGGGTCATAAATGCATTTGAATACATTTCCTATTTATATGAATACTTAGTGGGGATAGTGTTTACGTTAATTATTGTAATATTTTGCTCAGACCAGTGCTCTGAAACCAGTGAAGTATTGTAAGCGGCATAAGTGGGAGAAGTGTGTTACATCGAGGTGTAAGCACAATCCCTTCAACAGCGTTGCTTCTTATCGGACAGGTGTCTTTACACCGTGATCGACATTGGCACCCTCTTCTGGAGTTCTTCAAGTATTAAATAAAATATTAAAAATGCCTGCCCCATGTTCCAATACCATTCGTGCTCATTAAAATCACGTTATTCTGTGTAGTAAACAAGCCCGCTCTACTCAGCGTAGAGTGCCACTTGCTTAACTCTGATTTCCACTTCTATTTATGAGCAATTGACACGAGAGAACTCGTTTGGACATCAGTCCCAAAGTATTAGCAAATTTTCCTTTTTTCTGGAATGAGGATTGAACACCCCACACATGCCTGTCAGTTTCAGGCTGAATGCAAACAGTTTCCACACGACAGTAAGCACACCTTACAGGGGACAGTGTCTGTCAGAAGCTGACGACCTGTATACGTCAGTATGAAACTAAGGGCTAGATGTACCAAACATTTTTGCTGTCGCAAACGGCCCGATTCGACCCTTCCTTTTGAGAATGTTTTAGAAACATTTTTTAAGAGTAGGCGGTGGTCCCACGGACCGCCGCCTACTCTTAAAAATGAAAATGAAACCTTTTATTTTTTATTTTTAAGCGCATCCCATTTTCCTTTAAGGAAAACTGGCTGCATTTTTAATAAATATTTTCTTTATTTAAAGCCAATCACAGACAAGGTGTTCTGCGCATCCCAGCAGGCCACCATCCCTGTGATGGCAGCGAATCCTGGTGAGCCACAGATTGCGACCTGCTTCATTAATATTCATGAGTTATGTCTATTTGCAAACCAATAGGAATTGCTAATTTGGAAATCGGGGCCAGATTTCACTTTAGTACATTGGTATTAGTAATCACCAAATAGTGATTTGCAAAAAATCGCAATATGGTAATTCCTGTTAATAATGTTCGTACATCAAGCCCTAAGAATCGCAGCACCGGGCAGCCTGCATTTTCTTGCATTATGGAAAGATTTGAAAACTTGGGGGCATATTACCAAGGATTTGCGATAATTATCGCAAAGCGCGCATAGCGCTGTTTTTTTTATCGCCGGCTATCGCTGGATTTCATTGTGGAGATAACGCGTTATTATCAACGCTATCTCCAAGGCGATAAAAAATCCAGCGATAGCGGCGAAACCCAGCAATAGCGCGAGAAAACCAGGGATAAATTCACTGCGCTAATGAAAAGCTTGCTGATAGGCAGGTGAGGACTTAACCTTACAATCCACCTCCCATTGACAAGATGGTTAAGTCAAGTTTTTATCAGGTGTTAAATTCCAGTGATAATTGCGGTTAGCGCGACTTTTTTTATCGCTTCGTGGGCATTGATAATAGGTGGAAGTTGTGTTTGCGACTGTTTGCAGTTGCTTTTAGTTGGGAACGCCTACTTTGCATGTCATTAGCGATAATTATCGCTGACATGCAAAGCGGCAACAAAACGGCCGCTATCGCCATTAAGCTGTCGCTAACAGCTGTTAGCGACATCTTGCTAATAGGGCGATAAAAATATCGCCGCTTTATCAGCAAAAAGTGCTGCTAAAGTGGCGATACTGCCCTTGATAATATGCCCCTTGGTTATTTTAAACAGTGTCTAGGTCACCCTACCCTCTTGACCAGGAAACTCTATGTGGGTAGCTGCAGCACTTTATAAGACTATAAATAAATGCAGCAACTTGCAGGCAAGGTTTGAGAACTAACGAATGAGCACTTCATAAGGTCAAACAAACAAAATCAGCGTGCAGAAATAAACACCGCGGTTTTTCGTGTTATAAAAGATTATTATTGTTATTAGGTTTTCAATGTTTGTTTATTTTATTACTTGAGAATTAAAATGTGAATTTGTATCAAAGTGCTCAAAAGCAGAATGTAAGGTTGCAGCGCCTGTTTTAATGTACCCAAGGACTATTCAAACAGCCTAGCACATTGACAATAAAATGTCACTTTCACACGGGTACAAATATAAATCCACCCGAATTTGCCAATTTTCATGATTCCGTGATTGCCCAATAACCTGTTCGGGCGAGAGCCCAGTATTTTCAGTCGGTACCGATGGCTTCCGGTGAAAGTACAGGGTTAGAGTGTTGGACGGCTTGGATTGCAGATTTTTTCTAAATGTTCTCTTGGTGGCCATATGAAGCACCGGTGATCTTGTGCAGAACATTTATTGTAATGTGGGATGTGGGACTGCGAAAGTCAGCGCTTGGTAAAGGATGTCAAACTTGGGCTCCTGCATGTGCCCAACAAACACCTGGAGGATCATAAAAGGGACATGTGCGCGCCTCTCCAGGAGCCCTTTCCAAGATGGTGGTCTGTACATAAATCCCTATCCGAGGTTCCCAATCCGAGATGAAGCCGAGGCTTTTCCTGTGACATCACTTCCTGTTTTCTGAATTTTATATATAGAGGCATTTGCAAGTGATGGATGTGATGCAACACATTGTTTTCCTTGTGTTTGGTCACATTCTTCTACCCCTTGATACTATTTTGTCCCTATTTATGATCTTGCAGTTGGAATTTCTACTTAAGTCTAATCCTGGATTTTGTTGCTTAGCTCTTTCCTGATTTCAAGTCCAGTTTGGTTCCTTGCTAATAACTTCTGTATTCATCCTCACCTCAGGCAAGAGCTGTACAATTGCTTCAGATCTTTTTAACCCACTGTGTTTTGTTCCTGCGCACTGGGACCTTCTTAAGGGGGCACTTGACACATTTCACGGGCACTGCTCGGTGTAGGGTGGCATCGTGGCTACTGGGGGAGGCGCCCTTTATTTGGGCAATCAAGAAGTGGACTCAACTGTCCTTCCTAGCCTGCCAGGACTTAAAGTGCCAGGACCCTCACCAGGAGGCCACCACAGCTTGTACCACCCATCGACCCTAACAATGCTGCGATCACAGTACCTACACAACTATTAATCCTCACACTGCTACAACTGTTACAGTTCAGTTTGCTTGGGCAGCAAGTATTAGTTGCTTTTAATGTATGTTGAATTAATAAAACAACTGTTGTTCTGCTTATCTCTAAATTACACAAACAGCGACACCATGAGGCAGCTGTCATAAGTGCCTGTGTTGACAATTAAGTGCCGTTGCCCAGCATCGGAAACCACAGACTCAAATTAAGCACCCCAGCCTGCAGCCCTTGCCAGAAACACAGCAACATAGCAACTGTCTCCTCAAGTCGTGCACGCATGGAACGTGATGACCACCATGCACAATGTTTCTCTGAGACCGTGCGTACTCCACGCTGCATCCCTTGTAGTACACACAGATGACTCCACAGATCTAGCAGCAAACACATTTTGTAACTACGCACTAGAATCATAAGAGAAGCACTTACAACAAGCGTTCATAGCAGCGTACAAGCTGTAATAGGAAGTGTACCTCAAACCGTCCTCTTAATGTGCCCATATATCACAGTCACGCACACACATTCGTTGAAAGTTTAATACAAGTGACAGAACAACGCAGGTAACAGCAAACCTGCCCCTCGCGTACACTACACAACAAAAACCATACTGAGGAATACCTCTAAACACAACCATTAGCACTGAACCCGGGAACAATCTGGTGTTGGTACTGCAAGTCATCCAACACATGTCCAACTCCCCAATCTGTACACCTCACCGCCAAAGACCACTTCACAGGCTGCGCTGGCACAAAAACCCTTCACAACGGCCGGTAAGCATAGAAGTGTTGAGGGGGCTGACTGAACTCCAGCAAGAAGTAGTCCTAAGACCCACTGACAGTCCCTCGCCCACCAGGGTTGTTCAGAATACTCTCTCGCCCTTGCCGCCATCTTGAAACATTCAACCCCACCGATGTCAAGTCAATGCAAACAACACTTGTGTAGTCACTGTAGACTGAGGCTGCCTTGAGCTGTCCCAGGGGTGCAATGCTGCAAGGGAAGAAACGAAAAGATTCCAAAGTGGAAAATATACATGGAACATAAGATGGTGGTACTGAGATACTAAGAGACAGTGGAAGAGCAGGAAGAGCTGACAAGAAGGAGAGACAGATAGACAAATCAGAACATAGAGACGAGGACAGCGACAGAGACTGAGTGTGAGGCACAGAGACATATCTGAATACACCCAGAAGAGAGATGAGACAACAAGAGAAAGAGTCACAGCCATTTGCCTTCCAGTAGTTTGCTTGTTTTGCAATCTTCCTCCTTCACCACATTTGAAGTAACCTTTCTGCTTTTCCTCCTTTTACAGAATCTGGGTCATCATCCTCCCGCGGGTGCCCAACCCGGGCAAGAACTTTGAGGAGCTTTTCATCACCCATAATGGCAACTTCTCAGTAAGACATTGGAGCGTTTCCTACCAATAACTGTTATCAGAAATCCAGAATACCTGCTCATAGTAGAAACCCTAGTTGTACCCGAGCTCAGCAGAGTCTCTAACCACCACAAGAGTTGGCAAAGTCTGAGTTCATAAGATCATAGTTTAGCAAAGTCTAATCTAGCAATGGCAACATTCAGCACCTGGACTTAGCAAAGTCAGGGATTACCAGTTAAAATGCTTAAATGCACCAGAGGAACTTAGCAATGTTAGAGCTGAGTACTACAAAAGCTTGGAAATGTATGGGCTGAGTAATGCCAAGGCTTAGCAATGTTAGAGCTGAGTACTACAAAAGCTTAGAAATGTATGGGCTGAGTAATGCCAAGGCTTAGCAATGTTAGAGCTGAGTACTACAAAAGCTTAGAAATGTATGGGCTGAGTAATGCCAAGGCTTAGCAATGTTAGAGCTGAGTACTACAAAAGCTTAGAAATGTATGGGCTGAGTAATGCCAAGGCTTAGCAATGTCAAAGCCTAGTAGTGCAAGAGCTTAGCAATGTCAAAGCCTAGTAGTGCAAGAGCTTAGAAGTGCAAGAGCTTAGCAGTGCAAGGTGTTAGCACAGCCACAGCTCACCAATAGATGAAATTACAGCGATAAAGTTTACCAAAGTCAGAGCTTAGCCAAGAAGAGTTTAGTAAAAGTGAGTTTAGCAGTGGGAAAGATTAGCAATGGTAGAGTTTAGCAATATCACATTTTAGCACTATCAGAGGGCAGCAGGGCCAAAGTTCGGTATAGCGACACATTAGTCAGAGTTTAGCAGTGAGATAGTGTGTAGTGGCCAACATTAGCAATGGCACAGATTAGCGATGTGAGAAATGTGCAATGTCAGAATCAGGGTGCACCGGAGCCCAGAAGGTAAGCGGGCCCAACGAGCCACGAATAGCGGGCCCAACGAGCCACGAATAGCGGGCCCAACGAGCCACGCACTGGATGCACTTAGTTAAGAAGGCACCCGCTCACAATGTATCTGCGAGAAGCCTGGCTGGGGCCTCGTGTTTCTTCTCTCCACCACTAGGGGCAGGGTGGAGGTCGTGTGTCCTGTGGAGGGAGGCTTCATGAGCTCATCTGCTTTGCTATTGGGTGACCGCGGAAGCTGTTATCCAATAACAAAGCAGCCCAAACTTGTGCAAGCCTGAGACAGTGAGGATCCTAGAGGCTTTATTCAGAGGTTAGTCCTGCAGCAAGGTAAAAGGGCCATTGTGAGGGGGCTTTTGTGTTACACAAGACATTTATTGTTGTCTCTGTTGATGGGTATGTCTTGCACTTATCGGTTGCAAGGGCTGTGAAACTGAAAAGAAGAAAAATCAATTATGCTTTGAAACATACACAAGCAGTAACAGTTAAAGAAAATAACAAAGAACAGTAAAATTATTGAAAGACCATTCCTGGGACTTACTCAAAGGGTGTACCGTTTTTCAGGATTTTCTATTGTAACTAAGGGTGGATGTAACTCACGAAATTCTTTGCAGAGTATCACTCAGAATTACCCAAGAATTCTGCGAGATTACGTGGAATTACGTGAGAAGAGTAATTCTGCTTTTAGCGCTATTTTCACAAGTGCCCCCTTGCATCCAAAATGGACGCATGGATGCATTTTGTGCTAATAAACAGTGCTAAATACAACAGAACATGAACAGCAAGTGATAAATGTGCACTCGGGGTAAGATTTTCCCCCAACTTACTCCTGGCATTAAGTGCAAGTTTCTTAGTGCAAAATGCATCCTTGTTTACAACAAAATAGTGCTAAATGCAACAAAATATAAACCGTAGCGAAAGCAGCCGCTCACGATCGCTAAATGTGCTCTCGCTGTATATTTGTTTCCCCCACATGACTCTTAACTACACAAGAGAGCGTAATCATTTTATTATTGGCCATCCCACATCAAAGAGTAATGTGGAATTACCAAAATTACTCAGAATACTCCAGCATAATTAAAATTAATCCCAGGCCACATTATACATACACAGTCGTGAATATGCCCACTTTTAGCTTGC
Organism: Calotriton arnoldi; assembly: GCA_963921515.1. Lineage (NCBI taxonomy): Eukaryota > Metazoa > Chordata > Amphibia > Caudata > Salamandridae > Calotriton > Calotriton arnoldi. The sequence goes on from CAWUFW010006826.1 coordinate 153,238, forward strand.
CGGCCTGCTGAATTAAATTGATTTCTGATAAGGGCTGCTAACTAAACCTCTACTCAATCCTTGAAAACCTGTCGCCCTCTGAGTGTGGCCAACCACCTCTGAAAATTGGGAGGTCTGCTGAATTTACTGAAATTTGCCAGGACAGATTGTGAAATCATGGGACTGTAACAGCAAATTTGGGACAACTGAACCCACGATTCATGGCTTCCTACAAAAGGGTGGTAAGTGAGCTTTGGCGAAAGGTCTACCTTCTACCTCAAGATCACACTTTGCAGGGGTTCTGATTAAAAGCTTGGACTGCCCCTTGCTGGTTCGGGGCTACTTCAATTCAGGGTTCCAGTTACTTGCTAACATCACTCAGCGCAGCAAGTCACCTTGCTGCGCTGCGTTATAGGGAAAGGGCAGGAATGCCCCATATTTAACATTATGTGTCGCATTCCTGTCCTTTCACTGCGTAGGTGCACAATGGGCGGCTTATCTCCAACTCCGGCACCATGGCACCATGGTGCAAGGGTGCCTGCTTTGTAAGCAGGATTGTTTCTGTGCAGGAAGGGACACCTTCCTGCACAAAAAACAATCTTGAGAGGCCTTTCCTCTTTCTATGTATGCCTCAGAATGCAGCACACATAGAGTAGAAATAGAGATATTTCACCTCGTTACGCCTCATCTGGGGAGGCGTAGCATTTTAATGCATTCCCAGGTCTACCAGTAACGGTAAATCTTGAAATGATCGAAAATCCATGGGTGGATGAGTGGAAACACCCATGCTCCACCCATGGAATGCCTCCTTGGGGCACAGTAACGCAACGCAGTGTTTTACGCTGCATTGCGGCACTCCAGATTTATCAAGCCACGGAAGGTCATGCAAGGTGGCCATGCGTGGCTTGCTAATTCTAAATTAAGAGTTGCATCGCTCTTGCACCCCTTTGCGTGGCACAAGGGCGACACAAGTCTATGATAAATGTGGCCCTGTGTTTCCTAACCTGCCTTGTGCAGGACACCTTCTTTGCTGCAGGCCCTCCCTCTGCACCCCTCCCTCATGCACCTTGTAAATAGGTGCAGGACCGTCCCAGGCACCTCCTCACAGAACTTCGGAGTGTACAGGGCCCCTCTAGAGACATCCAGTCAGGGATGCTCGAGGCCTGTGAAGCGGTCTCAGCCTGCTTCTGCACTAAGCCCGACTAGTAACAGTCTGTAAAGGTCAGCAGGTGAGTGGCAGGCCAGCAGTCTGGCACAAGGACTGTCTCTTGGGGGTTCAACAACCTGTTGTTATCCAGTCCTGCTTGGGACATTATCAAGAAGTAAATAAAAGGGTCTTTCTTTAGTCTGTGAACAACACTAGAACTGTGACTGAATTACTTTATTTCTAAAACCGCTTATACCGCCATTGCGACAAGAAAATGTACTAAACCCATCTAGCGATTCAGTAAAATATTACAGAAACACTAAATGGGTTTAGGAAACCGTTAAGAATCAGTATTTGGAAGGGGCATGTTTAGGGTGTGCTGTCCAAATAGCAATTCCTTATGGAATGTATTAATGTTTTGTAACCAAAACCCGGTTTTAAAGCATTGATATTCCACTGACTGTTGAAAGGCAATGGTAACCTATTCACAAACTGGGACGGGTGCCCAATGGACCCACCACCCCTTTGTGAATGGTCCAAAACATTTTTGGGAGTAAGGAGCGGTCTCTTGGACCACTAGCTACTATTAAAAAAAGGTTTTAGAACTTTTATTTTTTTTAAATGCATCTCATTATCCTTTAAAGAAAATGGGCTGCATTAAAAAAAAAGATAACTTTATTTAAAAGCAATCACAGACATGGTGGTCTGCAACTTGCAACCTACCCCATTATTATCCATGAAGTAGCTCAAATTAAGACCCACTGCAATTCAGTATTTAGTGAGCCGACCTAATAGTACATAGTTCAGTTCGCAAAATACCTTTGGATTCACAAAAGGTCGGCATGCAAATTCTGACCAATTTTTGCGAATCGTAAGTACATCTAATCCACAGTTCGTTTCTGACATGCCTCACTCATGCCTGCAGACATCCTTGTTAGGTTGTAGCATGCATGAATTTCTTTACAGAATATGAACTATAGTTGCACAGTTTATGGGGTTCTGATTACAACATAGGGCCTTATTAGGATATCAGTCGGTAAGCCTCCAACCACTCGTCGGAGGCTTGCCGACCGACATCCTTGGTTGGGACTCCGACCGCCGTATTTCAATGACGACGGTCAGAGTCCAAACCGGCAGGTCAATCCGACTGGCTCATGGAGCCCGTCAGCCAGTCGAAACTGCCACATAATCCCTTACGGACAGCGTTTCCACAGTCGGGATTATGTCGGTTTCTGACAGGCTTTCCATGTCGGGCTTTCCGACATGGAAAGCGACTTTGGGGCCCCTAGCAGAGCCCCCCTCCTTCCACCACCTCTGGTGTTGGCCTGGAAGGCACCAATGGTGCCCCACTGTAAATCCCTGCACCGTGTGGCCTGTCACACGGTGCAGGGATTTACAGTAGCCCCCATTTCTCTATGGGAGCTTGTGTTGCAGCCGGTTTCCGTACACCCCACAAGCTCCCATAGGGAAATGGGAGTTTGTGCGGTCGCATCATAATTGCGGTTTGGGACCGCCGACCCGAGTTCAGTCAGTTCCGAAATTGCAGAGATGTCGGTCAGAGGCTACTCCGACTAACATCATAATCAGGCCCATAGTTGTGCATTTGATGTTAAGTTTTCCTCTTGGTGGAGTGCGGACTGTCAGTTGTCAGTGCTATGTTTTAGGTAATGTAGCTGAAACGCTACACAGGAACATGCAAGAACTTCTTTGATTTTAGGAACACAGTAGAGGTATTGCATCAGCTGTGGACGGGAGGATTAGGCGAGTTGGGAGATAAGACCAGGCCATGAACTTGTTTGCTCACAGCTGAAGATCAGGATCCCTCCATCACTGTGGCACGGTCAGCAGATGAGCTGTTTGGCACTTTGCACTTCACGCGGCTTCACCAGGGCATTTCCGCGTTCATTGACTCTGCTGCTACTGCTTGGTTGGCAGCTACTGAACAGTGGCGGTTTCTCCCCGAGGGCGTCGGGGCTCCGCCCCTGTTACCAAAGTGCTCAATGTCAATGCTCATCATATGCTCATATTTTTATTTAATAAAAAAAATATCCGTTTTTTTATGTCTTCTAAATTAAAATTAATTTAGTCTCCATGTTACCGCCGATGTGACAGTGGCCGTTCGTTGTTGCGGCTGGAGGCATGTCACGTGACGTGACTGACTCTCCTTGCACGCTCCCAGCTCCCCCTTGCGGGCCCAAAGAAGCCTAAGTGTTTGCCGGGCTGACAACCTCACAGCCCTGAAGACTGTGATGTCATCAGCTCGGCAAAGACCTAGCTTCAGGGCCAATTCTCCACCCCCTGATGGCGTGGAGGAAAAGTTAGGCCCGGGCGTTTTAAGTACAAGCCCGGTATCGCTAACCCTCCACGTCAATCAGAGAGTGGAGAGCTTGTCACCCAGCCCTTTCCCAACTCATTAGAGGGCGTGGTGGGACCCACCCTGTGACGAGTTGGGAAAGGGGTGTGGCAGGCGGGAAGCCGAGGATTAGAGTCTGCGCAGACTCGACCTCAGACTGCTTCCCGCGTGTGTCTGCTCTGTGGTGGTGGAACTTTCTGGAAGGAAGCCAGCTTGCCGGTGCCACCACAGCACTGACTCGACTGCAGGTTGCTGTCCGGACTCCGGACTAAAGTGAACTCAGGAATGGAGTCGGCAGTTCACCAGCAGCCCTGGTAACATGGGCTTCTATTGGAATTCTCAAGGGCATATTATCAAGCCCATTATCGCCGCTTTAGCGGCAGTTTCCTGCCGCTAAAGTGGTGATAATTTTAACGCCGTTCTTGCTAATATGCCCCGTGGTTTTTATTTCTTTCCTCTCTCATTCATCACTATTGTCAGGTCTTCTCTCTTTCTTTCCTGCTCCTAATTCCCTTTTCTGTAACTTTTCCTGAATTTGTTCTTGCCCATAACTTTTCATTATTTCCCTCCCCTCCATGTCTGTCCCATTTCCAAGCACTCAAACTCTTCTATCGAGTCCCACCGCATGTGCATGGATGGGGATGCGTTTTTATCCTCATTAAGATTTGATTACAGTCGATAAAAGGTTAGTGGTGAGCATTGAACACACCTTACTGCTGCTTTATTCTTCAGACAAATGACAGATTCCTACTGAATGAAGATTTTCTACTTATGACCAGGGATATATATTGTAGGGCCCTCAGTGCTCTGCTACTGAACAACAGTTTCCCCCTGCCTTATTCTTTGTCTTGAGATACCAAGAAAGGACCAGGCTAATAAGTGTAGCATTCTTACCTGACTTGGGCCTATTCCTGTTCTACCTGTTCTAAGGAGAGAAGTCTGCTAAGGACTAAATATGCATATTTTCTCTATTAGGGGAAGAAAAAGCTCAGCTCAATATTTTTTCAATAAATAAAGTTATTGTTGTATGTACAGGCTATTTGCCAAGTATCAGGCTTTGTTTCGGCACCATCAATTCCATGCTTCATTTTGACAGTAAATAGTTGACTGGTCACAGTAACAGTGAAGGTTGAACTTGGTGATCCAGAGCCTGTATCAGGAACATGTTCTAACTTATTTAGCAGGCTCAGAACTGGTCCAGGCACCGGTTTCTGCTCAAATTATGCTATTTGCAGTACCTACTAGGAAGCACTGAGCAAGGGCTGCTTCTTCATGTTTCTAAGATGCACTGTTTGCAGCTCATATACTAACGTGTGGATTTTCTGTGTCAGTGTATGTGTTACAAGCAGCACGGTCGCAGTACAATAGTCATTTGGACCCCATCTGACTGTGCATCGTTGCTGAAGATATTCATGATATGGTCCTTGTCATTCTGTATGAGGAGATGCAGCTCATACAGGCATGCTTTTCAGACCAACACAATGTAAAACTAGAAACATGAGTGTTGGGTACAGTACATTATCGGAGGAAATAATTCTAGAGATGTCCATCTGCACAGTGATCTTGTTGCCTCAATCTTGCTGCCTGATCTTTCAGAAAGCAAAGCTCCATTCCACTCCTTATGAAAGAGGATGATATCATGGTGGCGCTCCTGCCCTGGACTGAGACCCTGCTCATAATTCCACTGAGAGCATGCTGACCACTACTCAGCACTGTCCAATGAACAGTGAGCTGTAGTCATAGGAAGTGAGACATGCTCCCAAAACAGGAGGGAAAGTATGTGCCAGAACATCAAGGGGCAAAATATTGAAAGGTAAGTTTATATACATTTTCTATACCTAACTCCATATATACGTACCTTGGTGATATATATATATATATATCTTCAAAATACGTAGGTGTGGAGTTAAGATTAGTAAATCTTACCTCCCTCTGTGCATCTGCATAACCACATGCACTTTACTCTTCACAGTCAAAAAGGAGGTGAGCGTTGGTCTAGGCAAATTTGCTTGAAAATGCACCATCTGCCTACTCATTTTTCAAAATTTTCTCGGGGGGAAACCCCCCCGAACCCTCCTTAGGTCGTTTGGGCTCGCAAGCTACGCTCGCTCGCCGCGGTGTGCTCCACCACTAATTTTACGCCTCACCACTTTCAAATGTCACCAGCTGCCACTGCTACTGAAACCAAGGTGGTGAAATCTAGGGTGGAGAGATCAACAACAGGAGAACTAACAAAATCCAGCTGTCACTCTGCGTATCACCGCCATTTCCTCAGTGTATTTACCACTGACTGTAGTGGGCTGGCCCACGTGTACAGCATACAAAGTAGACGTAGCCGAGTTGTAGTTCATGTAGTTTATCCAGTAGTAGCTGTAAGCTGGAACAGGCCCCACCAGGAGCAGCCTCCTAGCTGCTCAGCCCATCTTCTCAACTGTCTCCCACACACCCAGGCACCCAAGCATTCCACTCACACTAACATTCTAACCGGAACACTCACACTGGCAGAGCAGCTATGTAGAGGGAACATAATGACATGACCTGAGGATACTACATATCCTATCCCTTTTATACTGAACAATAAAAAGAACCAAACTAAATTGAAAACAACTATACACAGAAATGTACGAGAGATGTAAATAGTCCGTAAACCCAGGGATGCAAAGAATGACATCACGCGAGGGAAAACAGACAAGCAAAAAGGAGGAAAGAAGGATGAAAGAATAAAAACACACACTAACACCATCCTCCTCCTTTAACAGTGAACAAAGAAAAATGTAAGAAGACCAAGAAGAACTCACATACACCAAGTGAGAATAACGCACAAGACAGAAGAAAAGGGTAAACTTAACCCAGACTAGAATACAATGGGTGGAACAACACCCAACGAAGTACTCCTCACGTGAGGAGACTGTGGTGAAAACACCATACGCCACCCCTCATGTGAGGGACACTGTGGGACTAAAACCCCAGTGAAAACAAACGATGATTGGGACTGACACCCCAAATGTACAGATTACATCACATGGGACTAACCCCCAAGGAGTTGTGCAGCATGAGGATACAGATGCAGCACAGTGTGGAATCACAAGAGGACAACCCACACACATGAAAACGTAGAAGGAAGTGAAGGGACTGACACCCAACACCAAAATAACAAAGGTGGGGCTAACACCCCCTTTAAACTAAGTAAATAGGACTAACACCCATTACTACTAACATAGGTGGGACAATAACCCCCTATAACTGCGTAAATGGGAAAACACCCCATAACCCCACCACAAGCGGGTTAACCACAAAGGTGAGGAGACTAATGACCAGGAAGTGGGGCTGAAACCCCTCCCAAATGTAAGTAACTGTGAACGTGGGGTCATGGGACTAAAACCCACTCCCATCCCTAGGCAGGGATAAAATATCTGAAACAAGGGGACATGGGGCTGAGAACCCACTCCCATCCTTAGACCGGGATAAAATATAAGAAACGAGAGGAAATGGGACTAACACCCACTCCTATCTCTTAGGCAGGGATAACATTGTCTGAAACATGGGAACATGGGACTAAGACCCACTCCCTCCATAAACAACCCTCACGTAAGACTTGTAATATGGACAAAATTAACATACTTATGCGAAAATAAGACAAGCTCAGACAATGAATCATAAACATTTTCCCAAATGTGTTTCAAAAACATTTTCCAAACAAGCATGTAATGAAAATGCTGCCCAAAGATACCAAATGCACCCAAAACACATGGCAAGTTAACATCAAACCTCCTAGGAAATCATTTTGGCATGTCGACTTCAAACCTCATCGGATACTATTTTTCTAATGCTAACATTTGGTCCCCCACAGAGCATAAATCGTCTGAACAGTAAATTTCAAACTTTTTCCAACGTGTGTTTCCTTTTGCTTACGGGCAAAAAGGTGAAAAGTCTCAGGTATCGAGCACACACGAAAAAGCAACAGGAGTATAGCTAAACTTATTTCACAAATTGGAACAATCCTACGCTGCACTCGTGAAATGAAGTGCTCCGATAAGCCTTCCAAGTATTTTTGTCCATTACGATGAAGACCTTTCTTCATGTTGATTTCCCTTGGTGTTGAACGTGAAGAATAAAATCAATCCTGTCACCGGGTGATAGACACTTTGAAAAAAAAAAAAAAACTTTCTCTCACCACCGGTGTAGAAAAAACAGCATCATGCTCATTCCTCTTAACACGACAATCTTGTCAGTCTTCATGCTCCAAATAACTCTTTTGAAGACGACGAACATGTGAAAACGTGGTTGGCAAAATACGTGGTTGGCAAAACAGCAAACATTGCCAACATCAAAATGGCAGCACGTTGGATCACGCCATGCCGGGAGGCTCACGGCACGAGCGTGCTCTAAACTCACGAGGCATCCCCAGCAGAGGAGAGGAGTGCGTCACAACCAAGACTCCGACTCCAGGACTGAGGCAGGTAAGCGCGTGCAAACTTCATTTTTTTTTAAAGTACAAAACGACGGTTGAGCGCTGCAGACAAAAACCCTCAGCTTTGCCCAACAATCAAAAATGAAAACATTGTCTCACCTGTCTTCACTTGTCACAATTCACAAAAATGCACTTTGGAGGTTGTGAAAACATTGTGTAGGAAGAGTCTTCAAACACATAACCTCTCAATAGTCTTTGCCCCCAAAGATACAAAAGTGATATTCACAGTGTGGCACAAAACGAGTCCACTCAAATGCCATCACTTTTCCACACATTGCCAGTGTAAAGACATTCAGTGACAGATTTTCCTTTCACTTGCAACCGCTCTTTAAATATTGTCAATCAGTTGATGAAACAAATCCGTACAACATAGTACTTGAGAGCCTGTTGATGCGAACTGTAGGTTGTGGTTTGTGGACACCAGAGCTGTTTGGCCCCAAACACGTCTTGTCACCTGACATCGTTCTTCCAGCCACTGCCACTGATGAACTGAAAAAGTCGGAGTGGTTCTGACAGCGTAGCTTCAAACATGTCACTTGGCACATTTCCAACGCTGGCAAAAATCAGGCATCTACATGCAAATTTTGTCATACTCTGCGCAGCATCCATGAAACAACAGAAGTGACTTACTGTACATGAAAAGTCTCTCTGTGCAGGATCAATGAAAAGTCTTGAAGTGGAGAATTCTTCTAACGGTGTACAGCACACCTTGACTGGGCTGTCCGCTGGGTTGGACACTGGTGGGGCTTCGAGGCGTGCTGGACATGTTTCTTACTTGACTGGTTTCTTTTCCTTGAGTTTCTTTATACTTGTTGCTCTTCATCTGTAAATGTGATAGGTTCTTAGCTCCAGATCGTCGCCATAAATATGTAGTGGGCTGGCCCACGTGTACAGCATACAAAGTAGACGTAGCCGAGTTGTAGTTGATGTAGTTTATTCAGTAGTAGCTGTAAGCTGGAACAGGCCCCACCAGGAGCAGCCTCCTAGCTGCTCAGCCCATCTTCTCAACTGTCTCCCACACACCCAGGCACCCAAGCATTCCACTCACACTGACATTCTAACCGGAACACTCACACTGGCTGAGCAGCTAGGTAGAGGGAACAGAATGACATGACCTGAGGATACTACACTGACCTCCCTTCTAGAGGGCGGAGGTCAGGATTAAACGATTTAAAAAACAGAGCACCAGGCTGACCCTAGTAATTACAGCACCTGGAGTTGTTTAGGCAGAAGGACCATGAAAGAGTGAAGATCTGACTTTGTGTCATGCCTTCTTAAATTTCCAGTGTGTGCTCCCCCAATAGGGCTTATTTTGAGGGGCAGCCTCTTAACTCGCAGGGTGGGAGTTCCTAGGGAGGGACATGCGCTTGAAGGTCTGGGAGAGTTTCTAGTATGGACACAACTGCGAAAACGAACCTGACATGGCTGCACTTTGACTGCTCTGCCCCCAGAGGGAGAAAAAGCACAATAATTGCCAAGAATTTGCTGTTTTCCCTGTTCCCACTGAAAGCCCAGAATTTGCTCCGACAGCTTCTTATTGTTTGGTTTTAGGGTGACATCGAACTGCGAAAACCCGACGCATAATTATATCTCCATGTCATATGCAACATTATCTTGGCATCAGAATTCTTCCTGGTTCATCACAGAAATTAACAATTCCTAAAGGCTTTATCAATGCTTAAAATCAAATGTTCAAAACAGTTCAAAGTTCTTTTTCTCAACGCAACTTGATTTTCAAAATACTTATTCCCAAATGTCCTCCAACAATTTGTCAAGGAAGCAACTGTTCTTTGCAAAAGAAAATACTGAAACCTAGTAGCAATGTCCTGGCTCAGCAACATTGTAGCACGATTGTCTAGGGAGGATAGAGTGAAACTCTGGGAAAGTAAACCCTGATGATCCAAGATGGCTGCTGCCATCGTGTGTGAGAGTTCAAGGACTGCTGGGATATGTAGTTTATCATTGAGGCACTGTCGCTAAGTGCATTCTCCACACACATAAACCCTCCCACCAGACAGCACCAACGCTCTTTGCAAACAGCCAGCTTTTTCTCCTCTGAAATGGACTTTATGCAAGTGGTTTTGGAGTATGGCACCACCGTCCCAACCGAGTCGTAAGCCAGAAGCCATACTTCCTGGCATGCCTCCTGCTCAAAGTTTAAGGTAAAAAAAGCAGTTCTTCTCTAACACTTGCCTAGCCCCGCCCGCTGAATGGGCCATACAAGACATCAGGACTGAGGAAGTGATATTCAAGTTGCAGGACTATCTATTCTCCCTGGAATATCGCAGCACAGCAGACAGTCCAGCAAATATATCTCTGGACATCCCTATCTGGCAATGAAGCATAAAAGAGAAAGAAGAAAGGGATAGGCGAGAACATGTAGGTGGTGGTGGCGCCATTATGGACGCAGAGGTGAGCCAGAGGAGGCTGGAGTCCTGCACCTTTGGACCACAAGGCAGAAAACCAACATCACACCCTGATGATGAACAAAGACTTGGTGGCCCTAATGAACATTCAACAAGAAACATCACAGAAAAGATTCCCGCTAGCCTACTTCATTTTTATAATGAATAAATCTTCAATCATTAGTGACCCACCAATTGCTTTAAAAAGGTTTTTATTTCATTAACTATTAATTTTTCATGTAACAATCTTATTTTTCATATTAGGAAACATAATTGGTCTATACATCCAGCATTATTACTTGCCCAATAATACATTAAAAACACAATATTTCATCATAATTTCATCAGCACAAAATTAAACAACTCACAACAAATCCCAATCAATTCTCACATCCATACAAGCGTACACAATCACACATTAAGGACAGGCTGAGCACCATCATGTGGGAACAGCAATCGGATGTATTTTGTGGCACGCCTGATGGGTGACAACAGCTGACAGGAATTGGTGAGCACCCACGGTGACCTGAGGCGGATCAACGGAACATTGCAAGGACCCACCGTTGACTTTGTTTCCCTTTCTCAGAGAATAGAGTAGCCCCATGTACTGCACCTACGAGGCCCATGCTACCACACTGAGGGGCCGAGTGGTGAATGCAACAGTTGCCAACATCTCAACAAGGGTTTGCACACCTCAAGTGCCCAGTGACCGCAAGATAATCAGACCAAGAGCAGCCAGTGTACTTAACACTCATCCACTGAAACCATCAATTGAGCCCTGGAGGCACACTGTCATCCCAGGCCACGTTCAATCAATCAGTCAATAAATCAGTATTTATAAAGCGCTGCAAATCACCCATGAGGGGCTCAAGACGCTGGAGTTGATAGCTGCTGCGAGGTGGTTTGTTATTCGAACAGCCAAGTCTTAACTCCTTTCCTGAATTGCTAGAGTGATGGGATGGTTCTGAGGTACAGGGGAAAGTTGTTGCAAGCTTTGGCCACTAGGTGCGAAAAAGAGCGTCCTCCCATATGGGCTCATCGGATCCGCAGGTGTCTGGGAGGAGGAGGGAGGCTGATTGTAGGTGTCTGGTCGGTTGGTGGAAGGTCATGCATTTGTTGATGTAGACTGCCACTTGAACTTTAACCCCTGGTAGTAACTGACACTGTTACCCAGGATGTGATTGGTACAAGAAATACCATAGGTCAACCTCTGGCAGACGTGAGCGGCTGTAAGAGTCTCAGGATACCGGGAGTGTGCAAGGACAATGATGAAGATTCAGACCCCTCCCCCCACCAATAGAGCATTGGCCAAGTCCTATTCGTTGGTCCAGGTCTCCGATGCTGGAGCCCCCTGGTGCCAGTCAGCCTGACCTGACACTTCCTGGGGGTCTCAGCAGCTGGGCATGGCAGGGGTATGGCTCTGTCAGTGGGCACAGTAGCCACCATTGTAGGCTGCGGCCACCGTTGAAGGCCACTGTGTGGCCCTGAGGCTACAGTAGCTTGAAAGGACTAATGCTGTCTGACACATCTGTTCTCTTTGACCCCAGGCACCTCTGTGGGCTTAGTTCATATTTAGAATTCATTGGACCCCACTTCTGGTTTTGGGGGGGGACTTTATATTCATGCTGGCCTGGTCACTTTGGACTTGAGGCCAGCAGACCAGCCTCCCGTGACTCATGTGCCTGAGACTCTGGGCTAATAAAAAGGATCTCCCTGCACTGGAGAAGGAGTCCAGCTTGCACTGTCCGCCCTCTCTGGGCACCACGTGCAGCGCGTGCTGCGCCTGTTCAAGGTGCATCACAGGGTGCTTACAGCGCTCAACCTATATCACACCACCCTCTAGGCCAAGGATGGGAGGAGTGCCAACGCATTGTTTGCTGTTCTCAGTGTCTCTTCAGACGCGCCCAGCTGCTGCTGGCATTGCACTGGTGAATGACGTCTTTTGGGCAAAGGTTTGGTTTTGTAAGGAGGGCTAATGCTAGCTCATTAGCACTGAGATGTTCACTTTGCATTTGTAAGGCCGTCTCTGCCTCCCACCCACTGAGCCGGCTGTTTACAAGAAAAAGGCAGAAAGTCAGGAACTAAATTGCATTTTGCATTTCCATCCAACCCAACAGCAGCCCAACGAGTTGTTGGCCACAATGCCAGAACTCAACAAAGGTGTCATCCATGGCACGGAGCCACATAGCAGCTATGTTCTAATCTAGTCCATTTCAAAGGCTGCAGGTTTCACTCATTCATTCACAACATGCATTAAAACAAGCTTTGGCAATACAAACCATTTTGTCTTTCGTGTTGTGGAAAGTTTTATTCTGAGCTTTGCTATTCAACAATGGTACAACATGGACAGCTGCAACACAACCTTCGCTATCGCAAAGAATAAGTAAAGGACAGGCGGCTGGAGCAGGAGGAATGTCACATGATTCTCTCATGCAAACAAGCCAGGTGGGTACCGCACGAAAGAGGAAGCCAGAGGAGTTAAAGGACTGTCATGGGAGAGACATAAACACACAATAATTATAAAACTCCTTTAAGAAACAGCCAATTATTGACTCATCGTACATTCATCTACTCCATCCAGATAGAATACTAAACGATCGCCTATCTAGGGTGGTGCGCTTCATCAATGGTTCCACGTCTAGCTATGAGAAGCATCCGAGAGCACTATTGTTCATCTGTTGTACAGTCTCCTAAATTGAGTTTCAATAGCTTCTGGTATGTTATGTCCCTTATGTCGACATATAGCTTCTGGTATGTTATGTCCCTTACGCCGACATAAAGCTTCTGGTATGTTATGTCCATTACGTCAACATATAGCTTCGGGTATGTTATGTCCATTACGTCGACATATAGCTTCTGGTATGTTATGTCCATTACGTCGACATATAGCTTCTGGTATGTTATGTCCCTTACGTCGACATAAAGCTTCTGGTATGTTATGTCCATTACGTCGACATATAGCTTCTGGTATGTTATGTACATTACGTCGATATAAAGCTTCTGGTATGTTATGTCCATTACGTCGACATATAGCTTCTGGTATGTTATGCCCATTACGTCAACATATAGCTTCTGGTATGTTATGTCCATTACGTCAACATATAGCTTCTCGTATGTTATGTCCATTACGTCGAAATAAAGCTTCTCGTATGTTATGTCCATTACGTCAAAATATAGCTTCTGGTATGTTATGTCCATTACGTCAACAAATAGCTTGTGGTATGTTATGTCCCTTACGTCGACATATAGCTTCTGGTATGTTATGTCCATTACGTCGACAAAAAGCTTCTGGTATGGTATGTCCATTACGTCAACATATAGCTTCTGGTATGTTATGTCCATTATGTTGACATAAAGCTTCTGGTATGTTATGGTCATTACGTCGACATATAGGTTCTGGTATGTTATGTCCATTACATCAACACATATCTTCTGGTTTGTTATGTCCATTACGTCAACATATAGCTTCGGGTATGTTATGTCCATTACGTCGACATATAGCTTCTAGTATGTTATGTCCATTATGTCAACATATAGCTTCTGGTATGTTATGTCGATTACGTCGAAATATAGCTTCTGGTATGTTATCTCCATTACGTCAAAATATAGCTTCTGGTATGTTATGTCCATTACGTCGACAAATAGCTTCTGGTATGTTATGTCCCTTACGTCGACATAAAGCTTCTGGTATGTTATGTCCATTACGTCGAAATAAAGCTTCTGGTGTGTTATGTCCATTACGTCAAAATATAGCTTCTGGTATGTTATGTCCATTACGTTAACAAATAGCTTGTGGTATGTTATGTCCCTTACGTCGACATATAGCTTCTGGTATGTTATGTCCATTACGTCGACAAAAAGCTTCTGGTATGGTATGTCCATTTCGTCAACATATAGCTTCTGGTATGTTATGTCCATTATGTTGACATAAAGCTTCTGGTATGTTATGGTCATTACGTCGACATATAGGTTCTGGTATGTTACGTCCATTACATCAACATATAGCTTCTGGTATGTTATGTCCATTACGTCAACATATAGATTCTGGTATGTTATGTCCATTACGTCGACATAAAGCTTCTGGTATGCTGTGTCCATTACGTCGACATATAGCTTCTGGTATGTTATGTCCATTACGTCAACATATAGCTTCTGGTATGCTGTGTCCATTACGTCGACATATAGCTTCTGGTTTGTTATGTCCATTACGTCAACATAAAGCTTCTGGTATGTTATGTCCATTACGTCGACATATAGCTTCTGGTATGTTATGTCCATTATGTCAACATATAGCTTCTGGTATGTTATGTCGATTACGTCGAAATAAAGCTTCTGGTATGTTATCTCCATTACGTCAAAATATAGCTTCTGGTATGTTATGTCCATTACGTCGACAAATAGCTTCTGGTATGTTATGTCCCTTACGTCGACATATAGCTTCTGGTATGTTATGTCCATTACGTCGACATATAGCTTCTGGTATGTTGTGTCCATTACGTCGACATATAGCTTCTGGTATGTTATGTCCATTACTTCGACAGATAGCTTCTGGTATGTTGTGTCCATTACGTCGACATATAGCTTCTGGTATGTTATGTCCATTACATCGACATATAGCTTCTGGTATGTTATGTCCATTACGTCGACTTAAAGCTTCTGGTATGTTTTGTCCCTTACGTCGACATAAAGCTTCTGGTATGTTATGTCCATTAGGTCGACATATAGCTTCTGGTATGTTATGTCCATTACGTCGACATAAAGCTTCTGGTATGTTATGGTCATTACGTCGACATATAGGTTCTGGTATGTTATGTCCATAACGTCGACATATAGCTTCTGGTATGTTGTGTCCATTACGTCAACGTATAGCTTCTGGTATGTTATGTCCATTACATCAACATATAGCTTCTGGTATGTTATGTCCATTACGTCGACATAAAGCTTCTGGTATGTTATGTCCATTACGTCGACATATAGGTTCTGGTATGTCATGTCCATTACGTCATGTCCATTACATCGACATATAGCTTCTGGTATGTTATGTCCATTACGTCGACATAAAGCTTCTGGTATGTTATGTCCATTACGTCGACATATAGCTTCTGGTATGTTATATCCATTACGTCGACATATAGCTTCTGGTATGTTATATCCTTTACGTCGACATATTACTTCTGGTATGTTATGTCCATTAGGTCGACATATAGCTTCTGGTATGTTATGTCCATCACGTCGACATATAGCTTCTGGTATGTTATGTCCATCACGTCGACATATAGCTTCTGGTATGTTATATCCATCACGTCGACATAAAGCTTCTGGTATGTTATGTCCATTACGTCGACATATAGCTTCTGGTATGTTATGTCCATTACGTCGACATATAGCTTCTGGTATGTTATGTCCAGTACGTCGACATAAAGCTTCTGGTATGTTATGTCCCTTACGTCGACATAAAGCTTCTGGTATGTTATGTCCATTACGTCGACATATAGCTTCTTGTATGTTATGTCCCTTATGTCAACATGTAGCTTCTGGTATGTTACGTCCATTACGTCGACATAAAGCTTCTGGTATGTTATGTCCATTACGTCGACATATAGGTTCTGGTATGTTATGTCCATTACGTCGACATATAGCTTCTGGTATGTTATGTCCATTACGTCAACATATAGCTTCTGGTATGTAATGTCCATTACGTCGACATAAAGCTTTTGGTATGTTCTGTCCATTACGTCAACATATAGCTTCTGGTATGTTCTGTCCATTAGGTCAACATATAGCTTCTGGTATGTTATGTCCATTACGTCGACATAAAGCTTCTGGTATGTTGTGTCCATTACGTCGACATATAGCTTCTGGTATGTTGTGTCCATTACGTCAACATATAGCTTCTGGTATGTTGTGTCCATTACGTCGACATATAGCTTCTGGTATGTTATTTCCATTACATCAACATATAGATTCTGGTATGTTGTGTCCATTACGTCGACATATAGCTTCTGGTATGTTGTGTCCATTACGTCAACATATAGCTTCTGGTATGTTGTGTCCATTACGTCGACATATAGCTTCTGGTATGTTATTTCCATTACATCAACATATAGATTCTGGTATGTTATGTCCATTACGTCGACATTCCTGTTCTCCTTTTGTTAAACTGTCAGATCTATAGTAAAATTGTGTGTTGTGGGCTACAAAGTTTTTACAGGTGTCTCCTTACTCCAGAGTTATAAACAGGGAGTAGTTGAGCAACAAGCCCTGTTTCTTTTTACCATGTTTATGTTTTGGCGCTTAAATGTGGCCCTTATAGAGTCAAGTGCCTTTCTCAGGGCTACAAGTCTTAATGTTTCACATCCAATATTGTAAACAGTCGCTGGTTCATGAGGCATGTTCTGTAGGTGCATTCAGTATATCCTTTGTTTCCATATGATGGGGTAGCAGCAGTGGAAACACCTCTTCTTTATAGAACCAGTGCACCGTGGGCAGAAACAGTGCAAGCTGTCCCTCCTCAGAGAACACATACAGCGAGGGCAGCATCAGTGCAAGCTGTCCCTCTTCAGAGAACACATACAGCGAGGGCAGCATCAGTGCAAGCTGTCCCTCTTCAGAGAACACATACAGCGAGGGCAGCATCAGTGCAAGCTGTCCCTCTTCAGAGAACACATACAGCGAGGGCAGCATCAGTGCAAGCTGTCCCTCTTCAGAGAACACATACAGCGAGGGCAGCATCGGTGCAAGCTGTCCCTCCTCAGAGAACACATACAGCGAGGGCAGCATCAGTGCAAGCTGTCCCTCTTCAGAGAACACATACAGCAAGGGCAGCATCGGTGCAAGCTGTCCCTCCTCAGAGAACACATACAGCGAGGGCAGCATCAGTGCAAGCTGTCCCTCTTCAGAGAACACATACAGCAAGGGCAGCATCGGTGCAAGCTGTCCCTCCTCAGAGAACACATACAGCGAGGGCAGCATCAGTGCAAGCTGTCCCTCTTCAGAGAACACATACAGCGAGGGCAGAAACAGTGCAAGCTGTCCCTCTTCAGAGAACACATACAGCGAGGGCAGCATCAGTGCAAGCTGTCCCTCTTCAGAGAACACATACAGCGAGGGCAGCATCAGTGCAAGCTGTCCCTCTTCAGAGAACACATACAGCAAGGGCAGCATCGGTGCAAGCTGTCCCTCCTCAGAGAACACATACAGCGAGGGCAGCATCAGTGCAAGCTGTCCCTCTTCAGAGAACACATACAGCGAGGGCAGCATCGGTGCAAGCTGTCCCTCCTCAGAGAACACATACAGCGAGGGCAGCATCGGTGCAAGCTGTCCCTCCTCAGAGAACACATACAGCGAGGCAGCATCAGTGCAAGCTGTCCCTCCTCAGAGAACACATACAGCGAGGGCAGCATCAGTGCAAGCTGTCCCTCTTCAGAGAACACATACAGCGAGGGCAGCATCAGTGCAAGCTGTCCCTCTTCAGAGAACACATACAGCGAGGGCAGCATCGGTGCAAGCTGTCCCTTCTCAGAGAACACATACAGCGAGGGCAGCATCAGTGCAAGCTGTCCCTCTTCAGAGAACACATACAGCGAGGGCAGCATCGGTGCAAGCTGTCCCTCCTCAGAGAACACATACAGCGAGGGCAGCATCGGTGCAAGCTGTCCCTCTTCAGAGAACACATACAGCGAGGGCAGCATCGGTGCAAGCTGTCCCTCCTCAGAGAACACATACAGCGAGGGCAGCATCAGTGCAAGCTGTCCCTCTTCAGAGAACACATACAGCGAGGGCAGCATCGGTGCAAGCTGTCCCTCTTCAGAGAACACATACAGCGAGGGCAGCATCGGTGCAAGCTGTCCCTCTTCAGAGAACACATACAGCGAGGGCAGCATCGGTGCAAGCTGTCCCTCTTCAGAGAACACATACAGCAAGGGCAGCATCGGTGCAAGCTGTCCCTCCTCAGAGAACACATACAGCGAGGGCAGCATCGGTGCAAGCTGTCCCTCCTCAGAGAACACATACAGCGAGGGCAGCATCAGTGCAAGCTGTCCCTCCTCAGAGAACACATACAGCGAGGGCAGCATCAGTGCAAGCTGTCCCTCTTCAGAGAACACATACAGCGAGGGCAGCATCAGTGCAAGCTGTCCCTCCTCAGAGAACACATACAGCGAGGGCAGCATCAGTGCAAGCTGTCCCTCTTCAGAGAACACATACAGCGAGGGCAGCATCAGTGCAAGCTGTCCCTCTTCAGAGAACACATACAGCGAGGGCAGCATCGGTGCAAGCTGTCCCTCCTCAGAGAACACATACAGCGAGGGCAGCATCAGTGCAAGCTGTCCCTCTTCAGAGAACACATACAGCGAGGGCAGCATCGGTGCAAGCTGTCCCTCTTCAGAGAACACATACAGCGAGGGCAGCATCGGTGCAAGCTGTCCCTCTTCAGAGAACACATACAGCGAGGGCAGCATCGGTGCAAGCTGTCCCTCTTCAGAGAACACATACAGCAAGGGCAGCATCGGTGCAAGCTGTCCCTCCTCAGAGAACACATACAGCGAGGGCAGCATCGGTGCAAGCTGTCCCTCCTCAGAGAACACATACAGCGAGGGCAGCATCAGTGCAAGCTGTCCCTCCTCAGAGAACACATACAGCGAGGGCAGCATCAGTGCAAGCTGTCCCTCCTCAGAGAACACATACAGCGAGGGCAGCATCAGTGCAAGCTTTGCTTCCTCACAGAACAGGTGCAGCCTGCTAGTAGCACAGCAAGCTTCACTCTCTCACAGAAGGCAGCAGAGTCAGTCTTCTGTTCCCAAGAGATCCAGCAGGGCAGGCTAGTCCCAGCTTCCATCAGTCATAGAACAGGTACAGCTAAGGCCTCAGATTAGAGACAGATCTCTGGAGCGGGCGATTAACTCACTGAGGGGAATGTGTAGGTGGATGAGTGAGTGACTATTCGAGTACTGACACCATTCTCACTTAGGTGATATTACTCGTCACCCTCCTGAAACTCCTGCCACTGTCACTCAGGGACCTGGGGTTTGTTTTGATTCTGCGCATGTTCGGAAGCAGTCATAGCCTAGTAGGTCAGTGTTGTATGGAGCAGGCCAGTCGCAGCTGGAGTAACCCGGCTGTAGACAGACAGACAGGTGCCAGCCTCTTTGAAAAGGTTTTGAATGTGCGTGCACTAGGCGCTATGCAATCCCAGCCTCTGTGCTGCACCGTGCCGCTCCTGCCGAGCTGTGGGTGTGTGCTTGTGTCACGGACCACGGTGTGCACTTGTGCACCTGCACGCAGTCCGCTCGGGCTGCTGGTTGAGTGGCTGATTAGATTTACACTGCGCACAGTAACCCACACGAGGCCTTTGGCACCGCTCTCGTGGCCTGTCCCTTAGAAAAGACATGCTGCAGTGTGGTTGGGGTGGATACGTTTCTCATCCGTTGCAGCAGCGCTTTGAGTAGTCATGTTGGCACACAGGCAGTGGCTAGAGACATTTAAAGACAGCCAAAGTGGGCACTTGCCCAGGACCCCATCTTTGAAGGGACCCCAGAGGGAGAGTGATTTTCTGCTCCAGCTCACCCCTACTTCTCCATCTCAACTTCTTTCTGTCTCTCTGCCTACTTCCCCCTCCGACTCCTGCTACCCAGTGGCATCTTAAGAACTTTGGAGCCCCCGACAAAATATATTTTGGCTGTTTTTGTTTGACCCCCTTTCTGATAATTGAATGCATGACACCATGCTTGCATCAATTAGCGGAAATGGGTAATATAATACAAAGTAGTTGCAAACTTGAGGCCCCGAAAATAACTCACCCGGGCCCTCAAAGGACCTTAGAATGACACTGCTGCAGCCCTGCATTAAGGCAGCTGCTTAATCAGTGCTTAATTTGAGCTGGAGTTTGCCGGTGGGTGCCAGCGGCACACATCTGTGGGGACTGGCCCTTTTTCCTCATTAGATATTCACTAAGAGCAAGAGAGGGAAGCAGGCCCGGCTCCAGGAACTTTTATTTGGGTGGGCCAAGGGTGCATTCGGGTGGGCCACTGCGGGCCCGATTTGCTGCTTATATGTCTAGACAGGCCTGCTTCTGGGCCCTCTTTTATCTCTCCTTAGTCTTACAAGGCCCAGTAAAATGCACTCTTTTCAAAATCTCTTTCTAAATGTTATCACTCTCAAAAAGTGTTTCTTTTTCCATTAAATGTCCCTTTGATGGGAAGAGGAGGTTTCTAAGGTGGGAGTATCAGGCAAGTGACACTACTCAGGCGAATAGCACTCGTTACAACGCGTACCAATACAAAGCGTACCATTACAACGCGGGTATTAGTACGCGTTGTCAATTACGAGATACCATTACAACGCAAACTTTTACAACGACTATACCTTTACCACGCATGCCATTACAACGCAAAAACATGCGTGGGAAAGGTATAGTCGTGGTAAAGTTTCTAAGGTAAGTGACAGTCCTCTCACTACATTTACACTACCCAGCACGACCCCCGACACTACCCTAAACCACTACCCTACACTACACATACACCACACCACAACACTACCCTAAACCCTAAAACACTACCCCCAGCACGACCCCCTACACTACACAAACACCACAACACTACCCTAAACCCTAAAACACTACCCCCAGCATGACCCCCCCCGACCCCCAGTCCGGTCCCTACACTCAAACACTACCCTGTACGACCCCCGACACTACCCTAAACCCTAAAACACTACCCTACACTACACATACACAACACTACCCTAAACCCTAAAACACTACCCCCAGCACGAACCCCTACACTACACAAACACCACAATACTACCCTAAAACACTACCCTACACTACACAAACACCACAACACTACCCTAAACCCTAAAACACTACCCCCAGCACGACCCCTATACTACACAAACACCACAACACTACCCTAAACCCTAAAACACTACACCCAGCACTACCCCCCCACCCCCAGTCCGGTCCCTACACTCAAACACTACCCTGCACGACCCCCCGACACTACCCTAAACCCTAAAACACTACCCTACACTACACAAACACCACAACACTACCCTAAACCCAAAAACACTACCCCCCGCACGACCCCCCCGACCCCCCTAAACCCTAAAAAAGTAACCCCCACCCCATGCCCAATCCCCCTTACTTCTCTCTCCTTGTGGTTCCTCTCTCCTCCTGGTTCCTGCTTCACGTCGTCTCTGAGGGGCGGTGCACGTCGTTATGAGGAAACGGAACAGCCTCTGTTTCCTTACAACGACGTTGATCGTCTACATCTTTTTAGAACGCATGGTCATTTACTATACATACCTTTACAACGAAATTTGTTGTAAAGGCATGCGTGGTAAATGACCATGCGTTCTAAAAAATGCGTAGTTTTACTCAGCGATGTACAAAGCATGCGTGATAATGCATGCATTGTAATGGTATCGCAAAGTAAAAAACTCGTAATAATGGCTGTTTACCTACTCGGGCACCCTCTGTGCGAGCCTTCAGGGAGAATCCCTCTTCATTACTACCTTCACCTCACCCCTGACTCTGCAGCGCACTCCTTACAGGCTTGATTATCCACTTTTCTACCACCCCTCTCTAGTGCATCTTATCTCGCAGCTGACCTTGGGCTCCAGCCCCATATCAGCCACCATCCGGTTCCACTTTCATTATTCCCGGTAAAAAACATTAGTAAAATCACCTTCAAACTTGAAACATTGAAAATAGCAGTAAATGTAATTAGCACTTTAAAGTATGCTCCACAGTTGTCCTAATCACCCGACTGTTAATTAAATAAACGAAAACAGAAAGGCCATGACAGGGCTTGCTTTAGTGCTGGTGCAAAAGTCTTTTTGGGGCCCCACCAATGACCTCTTTCTTCGTAGATACCTTTACTACCACCCTCCAACAGTGCCCTTCATCTCTCCGTAGCCCCTCTCCCTCATGACCTCCTCCTCGGCTTCCCTCACTACCACCCTCCACCAGTGTCGCTCGTCTCTCCATAGCTGCCCCCCACCCCATGACCGCCTCCTCGGATTCCCTCACTGCCACCTTCCACTAGTGCCCCTCATTTCTCTGTAGCTCTCCACCCCATGACCTCCTCCTCGGATTCCCTCACTGCCACCCTCCACAAGTGAACCTCATCTCTCCGTAGTTCCCCCACCCCATGACCTCCTCCTCGGCTTCCCTCACTGCCACCCTCCACTAGTGCCCCTCATTCTCCGTAGCTCCCCCCACCCCATGACCTCCTCCTCAACTTCCCTCACTGTCACCCTCCACTAGTGCCCCTCGTTCTCCGTAGCTCCCCCCACCCCATGACCTCCTCCTCGGCTTCCCTCACTGCCACCCTCCACTAGTGCCCCTCATCTCTCTGTAGTTCCCCCCACCCCATGACCTCCTCCTCAGCTTCCCTCACTGCCACCCTCCACTAGTGCCCCTCATCTCTCCGTAGTTCCCCCACACTCCATGACCTCCTCCTCGGATTCCCTCACTGCCACCCTCCACTAGCGCCCCTCATCTCTCCGTAGTTCCCCCACCCCATGACCTCCTCCTCGATTCCCTCACTGACACCCTCCACTAGTGCCCCTCATCTCTCCATAGCTCCACCCCATGACCTCCTCTCTGATTCCCTCACTGCCACCCTCCACTAGTGCCCCTCATCTCTCCGTAGCTCCACCCCCACCCCATGACCTCCTCCTCGGATTCCCTCACTGCCTCCCTCCACTAGTGCCCCTCATCTCTCTGTAGTTCCCTCACTCCATGACCTCCTCCTCGGATTCCCTCACTGCCACCCTCCACCAGTGCCCCTCATCGCTCCATAGCCCCTCACCCCATGACCTACTCCTCGGCTTCCCTCACTGCCACCCTCCAACAGTGCCCCTCATCTCTCCGTTGCCCTCTCTCATATGCATTTCATTTGTTGTATAGCGCTACTCATATCAGAGTAGGGTGTCACAGTACTTACATCACGCACACATTATATAGAGACAATAAATCAGTCTACGGGGAATGTCACATAAGCCAATGAGGATTACAAGGTATAGGAATCACGTCATCCATACTGGTGGGCAATATATTTTAGGAGGGTTTGGTCTGGAGAAGCACAAACTCAGGATTTCAAGAATACTCCATTGGTTGGGGGTTGGCTTTACTGATAAAAATGTATAACTGCCCAAACAAACTCTTTTTAGCAACATTAGAATAATGAAAGACTGGAGAAGTTCTAACTATATCACAACACAAAAAGCGAAGTTTGCATGCAGCTCTTTAATGACAATTCATAGGTCACTGTCCTATGTTAGGATAGTAACTTCTGAACTGCAAGTAACACAAGGATCTCTGTGACAAAGGCAGTGACCCACTGAGCTATCCCCATAAAATTCAGTTTATCTGCATTTAAAAACTACCAACAGACAAATGATTGCTCTCCAGCAGGATCATAAATCACCAGTTATCTGAACATGTTTTATTGTTGTTGTACATCGGTGGCAGATTCACTGCGAGGGCCAAGGTTCATGTTTGGGTGGGCCAGGCTCATTTTTGGGTGGGCCTGGCCCACCCGGCCCAACCCCTAGAACCGGGCCTGGAGGGAAGACACACAAAAGGCCAGATTGCGAGAGGGTCCTATTTTCCGACTTCTGCTTAAACATCTATTTACGCAGGGGTCGGAATTACGAGTTGGCTGTTGTTAAATACATTCGATAATTATCAAATGCGTTAAATAACTCAACCTTCATTTTCTTTTGAGAGGTCAAACCTGCCGAAATGTAACAGGGGAGAAGCATGCGTGATTTACTGCATCATGCAGATTTTCATGCGTTAAACACCGAAATCTGCGTGTTATTCCCCACAAACTCGTGATAGGTGCTATTTATCGCACCCGATAGTAACGTACCCCGTGGTATTGTTATTTACGAGTTATGATTAATAACTTCACTATCAGGGACCCAGGGGGGGTGGGGGAGGAGAAGGAGAAAGATGGAAAAATAAAATAAAAAGTACAAAGCAGGATCCTGCAAAAGTGAAATAAAGGGGCGGGATTAAAGAGGCCGGAGGCGACGTCACCGCTATGCGGATACGTATTCCACAAGCAGATATTTAATAACACCGGGTATATAAGAATGGGCACTGACAGTCAATCTTTTGCCAGTTAGGCCCTGGCACTAATCCAGCCTGGCATTCGCTGCTGTGCCTACCACCACAGCCTTGTGAGGAGTGTGCGGCACAGGGAACTCGAGCCTAAGTTCTGCTGCGGGGACACCAGGCCAAACCCGCTCAGCCTCCCCCACTTCCCTCCTCATCCAACGTGCTGTTGCCCCTCACTGCTGGTCCCACCCCCCTCTCTGAGGGGAGGAGCCTCTACCCCGCACAATCAGTTCCGGATTACCATTAGGCAAAGTAGGCACCGGCATGTGGGCCCCACTCCTTTTAGGGACCCCCCAGCATTGCAACCGTACAAACTAATTTTTGAAAATATGGTGCAATCAATGTTCCCAAATGTTATGCCAGCCTTAAGATTTTATAGGTGTCTCATGATCACAAACGCTACTGGTGAATGAACCTTTTCGAAGATAAAACTACTGAAATGTTGTCCCTCTTCAATGACATAAGAGTGACTGAACTCACTTGCCATTATGGCCACTGAATACGATGTCTTGCAAAAGGTAGACTTCCAAGGTATCCTCAAAGATTTCACCACAACCAAATTGGGGAAAGTGAATATTTAAAGTTTTGTTGGTTTATTAAAATTTAAAAAATATATTTTTCTTTAATAACATTAATAATTGTTAATGTTTAGTTTTGTGTAATAACATTTTGTTTATTAAAATTGTTGATTGGTAAAATTAAAAACGTATTAGGAGATATTTTACGAGTGGGGGCCGAAATTTCGACTGCCTAGGGGCCTCCACAGAGTTTAATCCGGCACTGCACATAATTACTCGGAGGGTGGGCCTGTGACCACATCCCTCCTGCGAGCAGAGGCAGCGTGTGAAAAGGTTCTGTGCCTGATCTGTGCTCCACTTCCGGCTTCTGGTGTGTTTCACCCACTTCCTGTTGAGCATTGTGTGTGTGTGTGTGCTGTGATCGCGTTAAACCCTGAACGACGCTCTTCAGAAGAGCGCTACACAGAAGTGCATTAGTGCATAGGAGACAACTTTGGAACCCGAGACGCTTCACTTCTGCACATTAGACGAGTGAGGAAAAGGAAGTGAAACGGTGCATCTTACCCAAGATATAGAGGGGCAGCAGAGCGCAACACTGGGTTATGGACACACAAGGGCACTGGTGCATATTACAGAATTGTGGACACACAAGGACACTAGTGCATATTACAGAATTGTGGACACACAAGGGCACTGGTGCATACTACAGAATTGTGGATACACAAGGGCATAAGTCCTTCTTAACGAATTGTGTACAAAATGGCACTAGTGCGTATCTCCAAATTCTGGATACACAAGGGCACTATTATGTATTTCCGAATTGTGGTTGCACGAGAGCACTAGTGCGTATTGCCGGATTGGGGATACAGAAAGGCCTGAGTGTCTATTAATGAACTCTGGACGCAAAAGGGCACTAGTGCATATTACTGAATTGTGAATACAAACAGGCATTAGAGCCTTTTAATGAACTGTGGATGCAAAAGGGCACTAGTGCACATTAGTGAAATGTGGATCCAGACTGGGATTGATGCTTGATATGAACTGTGGATGCAAAAGGGCACTCGTGCATATTACTGAGTTTTTTATACAGACAGACATTTATAGGCTCATTTATGGGTTTTTTGCCGTAGGGCAGCGCAGCAGGCCGTCCTGCTGCGCTGCCCTACAGCAAAGAAAAGGGCAGGAACGCGCCGTATCTATTAGATACGACGCATTCCTGTCCTTTTCTCCTGCGCTGGCGCACAATGGGCTGCCGTGCACCAACAGAGGCACCTTTGCACCATGGTTCAAGGGTGCCTGCATTGCGGGGATGATTATTTTTGTGCAGCAAGGGAAGCCTTCCTGCACAAAAACAATCACAAGAGGCTGTGAAAAACGAGGAGAAATAAAGATATCTCTCCTCGTTGTGCCTCCCTTACGCCTCCCCTGGGAAGGCGTACATTTGTGGCGCTGCCTCAGGTTTACGATTTCTCGTAAATCTGGGGCAGTGTCAAAAAGCCATGGATGTTGCAGCAACGCCCATTGCCCACCCCTTTCACACAGTTTTCTGCGTGAAGAGGGTTCATATTTATAATGCCATGAAAAACCACGTAAAGTGGCTTTAGGTGGCCTTATAAATATGCTGTGGCACATTGCGCCACCGGAACATCAATAAAGAGACATTCCGGATGCGCAAAAGTGCTGTATTAATGAATTCTGGATGAAGGATGCCACTAGTGCATGTCGAGGAGCAGTGAAATAGGCCACTAGTGAATATTAATGAATTATGGATGCAGGAGGGCATATTATTAACTTGTGAATGCATGAGGACACTGATACACATTAATAAATAGTGGATGAGCAAGAGCACTAATCCATAATATTGAATGGCACTATTGTACATGTCTTTATTGTGAATAGAGAACAGTGGTTATAGGAACACACTAGTGCATGTTAATGAATAGTGGATTCAGAAAGATGGTAGTGCATATTAAATGTGGATGCAAAAGTTCCATATTGCATATTACTGAATTGTGGATAAAGAAGGACACTAGTGCACATGAATAAATTGTGGATGCAGAAGGACAGTAGTGCACATTAATGAATTTTGGATACAGAAGGACACTAGTGCACATGAATAAATTGTGGATGCAGAAGGACACTAGTGCACATGAATGAACTGTGGTAAAGAAGGACACTAGTGCACATGAATGAATTGTGGATACAGAAGGACACTAGTGCACATGAATAAATTGTGGATGCAGAAGGACACTAGTGCACATGAATGAATTGTGGATACAGAAGGACATTAGTGCACATGAATAAATTGTGGATGCATAAGGACACTAGTGCACATGAATGAACTGTGATAAAGAAGGACACTAGTGCACATGAATGAACTGTGGTAAAGAAGGACACTAGTGCACATGAATTAATTGCGGAATGCACATGAATGAATTGTTTTGTGGATACGGAAGGACACTAGTGCACATGGATGAATTGTGGGAACAGAAGGACACTAGTGCACATCAATAAATTGTGGATACAGAAGGACATTAGTGAACAAAAATAAATTGTGGATGTAGAAGGGCACTAGTGCATATTATTATTGTGTGGATGCACAAAGGAATTAGTACATATTACCGAAGTGTGGATGCACAAGGGCACTATACCTTATTATTGAATAGTAAATTTATAAGGGCACTAGTACCTAACACTGTACTGTGGCTATATACGCGCACTATTGAATATTAATCAATTGTGGATGCAGAAGACCACATATCCATATTTTGATGTTGTGTTTTCCTTTTTTGTTTCTTCTAAACTACAACTGAAAAGCAAAATGATGTCTGCTACAGAATCTGTTTGGGTGGGGGCAAGACTTCCAAAACTCACAGAAATTTGCATCACAAATAGTACTCATGCTGTGCTGAAGTTGATCTCAGATTCAGCCGAATTTTTAACAGTTTTTAGATAATTTGCCTGAAAAAACTCATAGGCAATTACTTCTTATTGGAAACACATTTATTTTTGAAGCATGTTCAAAGTAACTTTTTGCTTATCAGATTTGTCTGCTGTTCTAACTAGGATGCGTACTACATGTTTCGCTCATTAGAGTCATCAGGCTAAGTGGGGCTTTCTCAGGTACTCTGTATATTAATTCACAGTTAGAATGTCACAAATGAAATATAATTAACACTGTTACTTTCTAGGTGTTCCTCAGTTGTACGTCCACTCTGACTGTCCATCTCGGCTCTCTTCCAGGAGTGGACCGGTGTGCCTAAGGATGCTCTTGATAGCCTCAAGCCAACCTTCAACGAAAGCATCTGTTACGTGAGCGAGCTTCCTCTGCACCAGGGCTCCGGGCAACCAAACGTCCCTGTTCAGAAGACTTCGAGCACCTTCCCAAGAGCTACGTCCAGCCCAAAGAACGTCTTCTTCCCAACACCAACCTCAATGGGGAACCTGTACACTGATGGTCTGCATCAGCAAGGAGTGAGCAAGAATGGATACATCACGCTCCAGCACTCGCTGCCTCCCGTGCAAGCTGCTGTGCCTACTCGCAAACCCGAGCAGAGCTCCATGCCTCCCAGACCACAGGAGATCTAGTGCCTAGAGCTTCTCTCATAGCACAACCTCCGCCCTTCATCCTGTCCCTGCAGGTTTCCTTTTCTTGTCTCATACCACCTTTCCATGCCTGAAGGGCTTTACTCCCTCTCGCCCTGTCCTGGCACGGCTTCAGCCTTTGTTCATTCCCTCTAGAGCTTCAGTCTCTGTTATCCTATTCCGTCAGACAGTCAGCCTCTTCGAGCAGGTAGCTCCAGTACTTCCTCTTCAGATCCCTCATCCTTCAAGTACACCTGTCTCCCCTCTTCCTGGACTTGTTCACCTTCCCTCTTTCCCATCCTTTCACTGTAGACCTTCACCTCTATCTTGCTCGCCATTCCTTTGACCAATCTCTGTAGGACTGGAGCTTGAGACCTGAGCTTCTCTCACCCTATCACTGTAAACTTGCTGTGTCCCTATTGTTTTCATCTAATGCTTTCTCTGCCCCTGTGGGGCAGCGTTCCCAGTCCTCCTGTCCCCGTAGCATTTGTGCTCTATTGTCCAGTGCATGTTGACCTCACCTCCTCTTGTCCAATCCCTGTGTGGCTTCACAGGTTTTCATCCTTACCCTGCTGTACTCCACTCCCCTTCTCCAATTCCTGTCAGGCTTGGTCCCCTTTCACTCTACCAGTGTTGGCCTTAAATCCTATTTTCCCGGGCCCATAGGGTTTCATCTCTTTTCATCCTAACCCTGTTGCCTCTTGTCCTTTTCCCAATCGCTGTCAGCCTGCACCCCCTCTCACCCTAGCCCTGTTTGCCTCATCTCCTTTTGTCGTCCAATCCCTATCGCGATTCATGCCCTCTCACCCTACCCCTGTTGGCCAAATATGCTCTTGTCCAATCCCTGAAGATCTTCATGCCCTCTCCCCCTACCCATACGGCCTCATTTCCTTTTCTCCAATCCCTGTCACGCTTCATGCCCTCTCACCCTAACCCTCTTGGCCTGATCTGCTCTTGTCCAATCCTTGAAGGTCTTCAGGCCCTCTCACCCTACCCCTGTTGGCCTGATGTGCTTTTACCCAATCTCTAAAGGTCTTCATTCCCTCTCACCCTACCCCTGTTGGCCTGATGTGCTTTTACCCAATCTCTAAAGGTCTTCATGCCCTCTCACCCTACCCCTGTTGGCCTCATCTCCTCTTGTCCAATCTCTGAATGTCTTCATGCCCTCTCACCCTACCCCTGTTGGCCTCATCTCCTCTTGTCCAATCTCTGAAGGTCTTCATGCACTCTCACCCTACCCCTGTTGGTCTCATCTCTTCTTGTCCAATCTCTGAAGGTCTACATGCCCTCTCACCTCACCCCTGTTGGCCTCATCTCCTCTTGTCCAATCTCTGAAGGTCTTCCTGCCCTCTCACCCTACCCCTGTTGGCCTCATCTCCTCTTGTCCAATCTCTGAAGGTCTTCATGCCCTCTCACCCTACCCCTTTTGTCTCATCTCCTCATGTCCAATCTCTGAAGTTCTTCATGCTCTCTCACCCTACCCCTGTTGTCCTGATCTCCTCTTGTCCAATCTCTGAAGGTCTTCATGCCCTCTCACCCATCCCCTGTTGGCCTGATCTCCTCTTGTCCAATCTCTGAAGGTCTTCATGCCCTTTCACCCCACCCCTGTTGGCCTGATCTCCTCTTGTCCAATCTCTGAAGGTCTTCATGCCCTCTCACCCTACCCCTGTTGACCTCATCTTCTTTTGTCTGATCCCAGTAGGGCTTGTGAGAACTCACCATTACCTCAAATGCAAGTCAATGAAAAATTATTACCTTTTTCCTTCTGGAAAAATGTGTCATCTCCATCCCTTCACAAAACTGATTACTGAGGCGAAGACACTCCCTCCTCAGTTGCCGGGAAGATCAACAGATTGTATAGTGGGCCCTAGATTTACAGAGGACTCACCTGTGCAGGTCAGCAGTGCACTCACCTGTCCAGGTCACCCCAGTTTGCAGCGCTGCTTTATTTGCTCAAATGAGCGCCAGTGACGAGCTTCAAAAAATGGCCCATGCTCTCCTGTAGCCCATGAGAGATTATTGAGGTGAAGTTGTTTCAATGGATCCACCCTGGTCTCCCCTCCGGCTCTCATGAGATGGCACAGCCTACAGCATCCTGTTCACAATAGGAGAGTGGAAGGGTTGTATGGGTATATCACACAAACCATCAAGAGAGACCCGACTGGTGATGGTGAGAGGCAAGACTGCAGTGTAAGAAAGACTAAGGGGTTTTATAGGATGGCAGGTGTTCTGCCTGTTCCACTGGGAGTGAATACACAGCTATATATTATGGGGTCCATATATTATGGGGTCCAGAGATCCCCGGCTACTGAAATGACCCAGGGCTGTATCCCGCCACTCCTAAAAAGGGCCAGAAGTGCTATAACCTCTGGGTGAGTGAGACATGGTGAGGAGAAACCTAGGGGCTTATTTACAAGCCCCTTGCGCCGCCACTGCGTCACTTTTTCTCATTTTGAAAGTGGCATATGGGCGGCGCAAGGGGCTTGTAAATAAGCCCCTTATTATTTTAGGAACCAAAACACTTGCATAGATTCCAGATCCCCTGTTGTTCTAGAAAGCTCTCCCACTCTTTAAAAAATATCCTACAATATTTGGAGTGTATTTCACGAGTGCTGGTTTTATGATTACTATTTCTGTGTTTTATGTTTTAGTTTTGTGATCGATTTAAACTCTGAATTGCTCTAACACCAATGAGCCATGGGCCATACCTTGAAAACCAGTGAAACGATGAATGAGGGAGCTGTAGTGTCAGATTCAGCCTCAGGAGGCCTGGTGCTGCCCAGGGACACAAGAGAACACGGCTGTGTTCATGCTGTAAAAATAACCAAATGACCCCTCTGCATGCTCTCTCATCTTATCCAAACACAATAAAAAAAAGCCATGTGGGAGGGACTAATAGACACAAAGTCAGAGTGTGAGACTGCCTGACCCAGAGAGACAGTCAAGAGAGCTGTCTCTACTGACTGTAAACCAGACGAGAGCTCTCAGTGCACGTCAGGAAATGAATGGGATTAGACGCTCTCCTTAAGAGACTGCCTCACACACCCGGCGAGGTGTCTCATAGAAGCAGGAACTCAGAGACTGCAGGCATGTGTGGAAGGAGAGAGAACCACATAGGCCACACCTACAGAGAGTGTGAGGGGCTGCAAAAAAGAGAGTATTGTAAATCTAGATCACCCAGAGGGTGTGACACTGACATAGAGACAGCCAGCGGGTGTGAGAGACAGATATAGAGACAGCCAGAGGGTGTGACACTGACATAGAGACAGCCCGAGGGTGTGAGAGACTGAGATAGAGACAGCCAGCGGGTGTGAGAGACTGAGATAGAGACAGCCAGGGTGTGAGAGAGACTGAGATAGAGACAGCCAGAGGATGTGGGAGACTGAGATAGAGACAGCCAGAGGGTGTGAGAGACTCAGATAGAGACAGCCAGAGGATGTGAGAGACTGAGATAGAGACAGCCAGGGGGTGTGAGAAACTGACATTGAGACAGCCCGAGGGTGTGAGAGGTTGACACAGACACAGCCAGAGGGTGTGAGAGACTGACAAAGAGACAGCCAGAGGGTGTGGAAGACTAACACAGAGACAGCCACAGGGTGTGAGAAACTGACACAGAGACAGTCAGAGGGTGTCAGAGACTGACATAGAGACAGCCAGAGGGTGTGGAAGACTAACATAGAGACAGCCAGAGGGTGTGAGAAACGGACACAGAGACAGTCAGAGGGTGTGAGAGACTGACATAGAGACAGCCAGAGGGTGCGAGAGACTGACACAGAGACAGTCAGAGGGTGTGAGAGACTGACATAGAGACAGCCAGAGGGTGCGAGAGACTGACACGGAGACAGCCAGAGGGTGTAAGACTGGCAGAGACAGGGGGTGTGAGAGACTGACATAGAGACAGCCAGAGGGTGTGAGATTGACAGAGAAAGCTGGAGGATGTGAGAGACTGACAGGGAGGCAGTCAGAGGGTGCGAGAGACTGACACAGAGACAGTCAGATGGTGTGAGAAACTAGCACAGAGACAGCCAGAGGGTATGAGAGTCTGACACAGAGACAGTCAAAGGGGGTGAGAGACTGACATAGAGACAGCCAGACGGTGTGAGAGACTGACACAGAGCCAGAGGGTGTGAGAGACTGACATAGAGACAAAAGGTGTGAGAGACTGACATAGGGACAACAGAGGGTGTGACAGACTGACATAGAGACAGCCAGAGGTTGTGACAGACTGACATAGAGACAGCCAGAGGATGTGACAGACTGACATAGAGACAGCCAGAGGGTGTGAGAGACTGAGACAGAGTCTCTATACTGTGTACCTGTCACTGGCTGACAGGTACACAGAGCCAATGACAGAGAGAGACAGAGCGAGAGATGGAGTGATAGATAGAAATTGACAATCAGAGACTGCTAACCATACAGAGGCAGCCAGAGGGTGTGAGAGACTGACAGGTGCATTGAGCCAATGACAGAGAGAGAGAAAGAAACTGACAGTCAAAAGCTGCCAATCAAAGAGACAGCCAGAGAGAGTGAGAGAATGACAAAGCGACTACATACAGATAGATTTCCAGGGTTAATAGAGAGAAAAACTGACAGTCAGATAGACAGACATAGACTGATAATTACACAGAGACAGCCCCTTCAATTCACAGCAAACTAGAACTATACTCCGACCAGGAGAGAGCTGCGCAGACGGGGTGACCTTGGGACGTCCATCTACAGCTCACAGGGTGCAAGTGCCAGAAAAAATACATTCCAGCTGATAATAAAATTATTTTATCTGGACATAGTCTGGTTCTTAAATAACACATTTTTAAATATAAAACTATTACATTGTGTACATTTTAAATGTCGTACCGGCAAAATATCGTATCTGCTTTTGTCTCTTGTTAAATATCAACTGAGATTTTGTAATTTTTATTTTCTGTTGTGTGTTATTATTTCATGACGATTGATTAACGGATGCCGAGACCTCTTTCGGTGCTAGAAATTACCTTTAAAAAAATATAAACGCTTTGCTTTTAGGCGCTATACAAATGCAGCTAGCAGTAATGACCCCTATGACGCTCAGTTTACGACCTTCCTTTTTCGCACAGCAATGCAACACACTGAGGGGCATATTTACGTTCCCTGGCGCATCCCTGCATATCAGCAGGGATGCGCCAGGGAAAATGCGTCACGCAAGTTTACCCTTGCGCCACGTCCGATGCGCCGCATTTACAATGCGGCGCATCGTGGCGCAGAGATAAGCAGATGCGTGACGCATCTGCCGACGGAAGGTTGGCGCAGTGCTGAAGTTGTGTCGCAAGCGCGACGCAACTCCAGCACTGTTCCAACCTTCCCTATCCCTAACATGGTGCGTCAATCCTTACGCCTGCTTGAAGCAGGCGTAAGGATTCGACGCACCAGCGTCGAAAAAGTGACTGCGTGAAATCTTGTAGATTTCACTACGTCCAGCCTTCCGAGGCGTACCTGCGCCGGAACGCCCCCTGCGCCGGGATGCCCACATGAAACCTGACGCAGGTTTCATGTGGCGCAGGGGTTTCACTACGTGACGCATCTCCCTAGATGCGTCACGTTGTAAATATAGCGCGACACGGCGCATGGTTTGCGTCGCCGCTGCGTCACATGCGTGACGCAACGGCGGCGCAAAAGTGGCGCAAGGGGCTTGTAAATATACCCCTCAATACTTTTAAAAGCAAAGATTTATGGCATAAGACATACGTAACAACTGCGGCATTTGCATGTTTGTGCTGGCAGTGCCTACTGCGTGATATACGCTTGCTGTTCGATGGATAATCTTTAAACTTTATTTTTATTATGTGTTTTTATCTGCAAGGTCAGCTGCTCACAATAAAAAGAACCAGATGCCACCACTGCAGTCGTGAGAGTCTCTGTTCAGCTTCCGGGGGAGGGGGTTCAGGGGGCGGGGCCGGAAAGGAATCAAACCTTCAGAAGGTCCCGGGGTCGAGTCAAGGGGTCAAGAAGTGGACCTGAAGCAGCCAAGGTTGTGGGGTATTTCTCATGAGAGTTTCAGTGATTGCAAACAGTGTGGCACAGAGTAAACTCTCTCCACAGAGTGAACACTGTTTACAAGACCCACTTTTCTACTCATATCAACTTCCGTTCTCAAGGTAGCTTTGGTTACTGTGGGGTTTGATACAGATAAAAGCTGTCCGTCGTAGGGCATTCATTTTGGAACAGACATTGAGTATCTGAGTAACGTGGCTTTGTGTTTACAGATTGAACACCTTCAGTGGTGGCTGGTGACATTTGAAAGTGGTGAGCTGCGAAAGTTAGGGATGAATTTTAAGTAGCGAGCAACCGCTGCATTTTCTTTTAGTTTCACCTTGTCTTCATTTTGAAAACTGTGTACCCCTATGGAGGGGACCCCATGGCACCCATTTGCACAGAATCACAATTTCAACTCATATTTGCGACCACTGCCCTGTGCGCTCTGCAGGGAGGCCAATGATTGGATGGCCATGTATCGTGATCACCTTTTTTGAGCCACTGACAGACCCTGTGAGAAACTCGCAGTGCTTTCAACCACGACTGCAGAGCTCTCAATCATGCAAACAAATAGTGGCACTCAGTTCAAACCATGCCCTGTACAAGAGTAATGTGGTACATGAAAAAGTACATAAACATCCTGGAAGTAGCTAAAATGATTCTACATTATCCTGCATATAGAAATGGCGCCCATGCAATACTGATCGCTTTGTCATTCAGGTAGGCGACCCCCTGCTGCCAGAAAGTACCAATTATTAACCAAGAAAACATAGACTTGGCACTTCATAAAGTAGATGCATAATATATAGTTAAATACGTATGTATGTTCAGTAATGAAACTAGCATGTTTCTCCTATACTAACCAAGTCAACCATAATTGCAGAGTTGACACCTGTAAGCTGAACTATGGAGCCACAGCCATTGACTCGCCAAAGGCTTTAACCTTGAAGCACCACAAAGGAAGAGTATTGTCTCCCATTTTCATGGTACTCATTTTATCGACTGTGGCAGAATGAAATACTCAACTCTTCCCATCAGGATTGAAGCCAGTGACCTTCAAATTGAACACGCATCTCTCCAAGGAGCACTCGATCCACTAAGCTACCTGATCAACTCTTGATCTCTGGTATTCTCTGTGCACGGGTCTCTTCCCCAATCACTGTGTCCCACTGATCCTTTTCTTAGTCTTTGTCTCTTTCCAGGGCCGCCTCATATTTTCTCTACTTTTTGCCTCATTCTCCCCCGTTTTCCCCCTCTCTGTTTCTTTCTCTCTCTGACTCCTGTTTGTCTCTAGCATCTTCTTTCTCTCTGCGTGCATCCACCCCTCTTTTACCATATCTTTCTCTCTCACACATACATACTTCAGCTAAACGACCAGATGCACTCTTTAGAGATGCAATAAAAATAACATGCTTC
The DNA here is from genome assembly GCA_963921515.1 of Calotriton arnoldi. NCBI lineage: Eukaryota > Metazoa > Chordata > Amphibia > Caudata > Salamandridae > Calotriton > Calotriton arnoldi. Next base: position 189,249 of record CAWUFW010006826.1, read on the forward strand.
CACAGGAAAATATCAATGTGGCAGAAAATGTTCAGCGCCTAAAAAGCAGTGAAAATATAATATGTGGCAGAATGGACAGTGCAGAGGGTGGCGGGTGCCACACAAAAGGAGATCGAAATAACAGGTGATAGGGGGAAGAGCAAGGCACCTCACGACGGCAATAACTGTGCTGGCAGAGGTGCTTGGGTCGAGAGGTCAGATTTCGTTCGTATGGAGACCGTGGACTCATGAAATGTATAAACGAGGCCTCAGCAATCGCGGCTTGCATCGCAATACTCGCGGGGGGTGGGGGCCGGGGAATGAATAAAAATAAATAAAAGAAAACTTACCTGACCGCCGGTCCGCGCCGCATCTTCTGGGCCCTTGGCGCCTTCACTGGAGTGGCAACCCTGCCCTCCTCAGCCAATACTGGCGCTGGAGCAGCGCCAGGATTGACTCAGGGCACGGTTACTCTCCGCCCGCCAGCCCATTAGGAGACCAAGGTTTGAGCCTTTGCTCAACCCTCGCTCTCCTAATGGGCATGCGCCAACCAGAGCAGACACAAGTGCGCATGACTGGGCACGGCTGAAAAATTCGCTGACCTTCCCCACTCATGCGCACTTGTGCTGCTGCCTGCTGCCCCTGGTCTGACAATGCATGTCAGTCAACATGACGCAGGACCGCCCACCCCCTTCAGACTCTGAAGGGGTGGGCGGTCCGACGTCATGCTGACTGACATGATTGTCAGTTCTCCCTCTGTGTCTTTGAACTTAAGTAAACTGAGAGTTTACTTAAGTTCAGAGACGCCGAGGGAGCAGCGGGCGGGGGGGCAATGCCCCAGCGCCCTAATGGACGCACCACCCCTGAACACCTTACTCAGTGAGGGTTTCCCATATATCTGAGGTTGATTGTAATGTGAACTCGGCTACCCGTGAAGTGTACGGTATGGGGTCAATGTTGCACATACACATGCTTGTTGCACCCAAGAGTTGTGTCTGTGATGCATTAATGAGGCTTCATCTTATTCTGAGCTCTTTTGTTCTTACTTTCAGGCCTCCAATGCCGTACACGTTTATAAAGCAATGTGTGCAAAAGAAGCTTGGATGATGTCATCAGTTATGTCATCAATGATGTCATTTGGGATGTTGTCAGAGATGTCTTAAATGATGTCATAGAACATGCCATGAGTGATGTAATATGTGAGGTCATAAGCAGTGCATGGCAGGAGCACAAGCTACAACTGGTGAATTTCTGTTTTTTTTTAGTCCAAAACATTGATGTTGCGACTGACATATTCTCCTAACTAAAACGGTAGTTTAACATTGTTTCTTTTCAGTAACTCTCTAAGTTTTTTTTTTTTTAAAACAAAACTTATCACACCTAACTATAACGTTATATTAACCCTTAGTTTTTTACCGTGAATTTCTAGTGATTTTTAGTTACTGCTGCTGGTCATGTCGGTTTTCCAGTTCCAGCGTATCCGAGATTCTGCTTCCAGCGTCTGGGTAGGTGGTCGAGGGCAGCGCTGTGGCAGCCAGAGCCGCCTGAGGAGTTCCATCCCTACTGACTAAGCTCCGCTCCTGTCCGTGCAAGTACTGCGGCTGCACTCAGCCTCTGCAGGGTTGTCCCCCCGGGAGCACTGCGGATGCGGTTCAGCTAGAGCTGAGTGCAGCTTGCGGGCTTCCCGGTGTGCCCCGCATGCAATCTTTTGCCGCTCCGCAACCGCAGCCCGGCCCCTTCCCTGACAGAAATGCAAGCAGCCATACCCGACCACCATTCTGCTGCCCCTCTTGCCACCGCACCTCACTGCCCCCTGCTGGTCCTAAGACGCAGGTAAGTGGTGCACCGCAGCATGTCTGGGGAGTGGCTGGGCTTGGCTGGCCGGATTGAGGGGGCTTGATCAGGTCTGCACAGCCACACCCAGGAAGACCAGCACAGTTCTGCTCTGTGGCCAGTGCTCCCCACATAGCCCGTGCCACATAGTCCTTGCCCTCCCTGATGTCCTTGGCCCCATCAGTCCACTGCCCTCCCCCTTGGGTCTCAGACGCAGACACCCAGCGCTGAGCGAAAGCCCCCACCAGCCACGGCCAGCCGCTCAGTCTCACCATTAGTCTCACCATCATCTCTATCTCATAACAACATCTTCTCTACGTGGCAGAGGCTCAGAAAAAAAACAGTCAAAGTTTGCATTCATGAAGGATGAAGGCACAGCTCTCTCTCCCACCAGGGAGGAGGTAAACAGAGTATATCCTTCTCTTCAGCCCCCTTTAACGCCTACACCTGCTCCTCTAGGGGAAGGACAAGTGGGAGCTCAGGGAGAGCAGCATGGTTACGGGCTCAATCAGCCTTTCAGACTCATTTCTACCAACATATCCGCAACTTCGCCTGCTGATGAGCAAATAGAGCCTTCCTCACCTGTGCCATCCCCACCCCTGGACCGAACCTCCAGCAGGGCGATGGGGTAAGTCAATTTGAGGAGGACCAATTGTCGAACTGCTCCATATCCTCAACCAACCTCAGCCTGCATAACACCCACAACGAAGCGCTCAGTGTTGCACTGACTGGTGACATCACCCCACCACCACAAAATAAATACCCCAAATCGGACCTTCAACAACTAGTTTTGCCCTGCACTGGCAGTGGCATTCAGAACTTGGTGAACAGGGCGAACATAGAGAAAAGCGAACAGGATCAGGACAGCCAGTCGACCCCTCCGCCTCTCATAATTGCTATCAATTCGTCCGATACAAATGATGACATATCTATCGATCACTCTAAAGCCGTGATATTCATGCAAGACCCATGTCCGACCCTTTGCCAAACATTAGGACCTAGCAGCAAATATTCAACATGTTAGACACTACAGCTAAAGCCCTGGAATATCAGTCCAATGAGTTCGATATCCAAATCTCTTTACTTGAAACATTAGCCAGTACATATCCACAATAGACTCATGATTTGAATTGAACGCCTCAACGAAACTATAAGCAACTTACTCACAAGTGCTCGGAAACCATTCTACATTGCCCACGCCTAACACAAATGAATGCATATGTGCTATCCTTATAGAAAAACTGTTCACTCTACACTCAATAGCGAGTGATTTATTACATGAAGTAAAAAAGGTTGGCGGGGGGCGCTAGCGAGCCGGCTGCAAGATGGCTGCCACGCTGTGAGGCTCTGCAGGCTGGGCAGCTAATCCAGCATTTATCCTGTGGGTGGCCTGCCCATCGCGACCCGCAAAGACGCGGGATCGACTCGGTGTGGGCTGCTGCACCTGGTGGTAGTGAAGCTGGCGATGGCGGGGTACTGGCTCCAGTGATTCAAGACGGGAGCACCTCCCGCGGTGAAGTGGCAGCTCCGGCCTGACGGCGGCCCTGTCTGGTGTGCCCTGCTTACGGACCTGGCCGGAGGAGGAGCTGAGGCCTCATCATTGCTGCACGCAGACGGCAGCGACTGGCACTGGCTGCGGAGAAGACCCGAGGCCCGCGGCTGCTGAGGGACAACTGGGGCGAGCGGACTGCGGCTCCGCCTTCCGGACCTCGATTGGGTTCCACGTGGGATCCCCTGCCCTGAGAGACAAAGTGAGTGGCGGCGGCATCGGGCAGGGGAGCGTCAGCCGGGAGATCGCCAGGCGGGGGTGTCCCATTGGGGGCCGGACGTAAGGAGCTGAGAAGAGGTGGACGGCCGGCCTGTGGGGTTGCTGCCCTAGATCTGCAGGGCACGATCCTGACCGGGCTCTCTTGGTCATGTGTGCCCTCTGCCTGGTGTGGTGCCAGGAAGGCCCCCTCTACGGAGGACTTGAGCAGCGGGCGTACGGGCCTCCGGGGAGAGTACGGCCCCCGCTGGCCCTGACTGTGCTGTCGCTGATCGGGGGGCCGGGTCCTCCGTTCTCTGCTTGGGCCGTAGACCGGGCCCTCCTGCACACTCACGCGGTGCGCGCGGGTCGGACCGATCGGCGTGGGCGGCGTGACGTGGATTCCTGCAGGGGTGCGCGCCATGGCCTCATCTGCACCTCAGTGAAGGAGGCCCCATGGGATCCGCATGAGACTGGTCCTTGCCCCTTGAAGTGAGCGACTTTGGGCCTCCTGCAGCCTGCCTACTAGCGCAGCTCGGTGACTTTGAGTGGCGGGCCCCTGCTTTCGCTCCACTTGCCTGCTCTGATTGCCCTGAGCCTGAGCGGACATCGCTGGCCTGGCAGGGGGACCGACCTGCAGGCAGCTCGTCGGGGTGCTTGGGGGGCCCTGCTGCGGACCACGGTAGGGGAGCGTTCCGCGGCCTCATCCGCGCATCAGTGAAGCTGCACTCGGGGACGTGAGTGGGGCAGGGCCTGACCCCCGCGGATTGGGGCCTCCTGCGGCCTGTATACAAGCAACACTTGGTGGACTGAAGGGGTGGATCCGGGGGGTCAGGCGGACCCCCGCCTTGACCACGCGTGCTTGCCTTGATTGTCCTATGTCTGGGCGGACTCTGTTGCTCTGGCTGGGAGGTTCGACCGGGGGACGGCCCGTCGCGGTGTTTGGTGGTCCCGGCCGGCCCTGGGGACGATGAGGGTTGCTATCCCCCCACTTTCGACAGGCTCTGTGACGGCCTTGAGACCCCTGGCTTTCGGAGGGTGACTTGTGCTTCACGCAGTGCTGCTCGCCTGGCTGATCCTGGTTCGCACTGATCTGGAGGGGACTCACCGACGAACAGTGTGCAGTCTGGGCATTGTAGGAGAGTAGGATCTGCATCTTATAGTTACCCCCACTTTTTGCTAATGTTTCACTGTTTTTCGACTTAGCCAGACTGAGGCCCTGCTAATCAGGACCCCAGTCTATCTGCTTTCTACTCTAAACTGATTGTATGTACTTTAGGTACACTCCAGATTGGATTCTGGGGTACCCTTGTGAGTCCTTAGTATATGGTATACTATGTACCCAGGGCATAGGTACCCCAGAGGCCTACCAGGGGCTGCAGCATGTATTATGCCACCCCTGGGAAGCTTTGTAAAATGACACAACAGGTCTGCTACAGCAGCCTGTGTAAGGTGATGTATCCACTCCTTACAGAGATATAGGTTCCCTATATCTCTCCATATCACTGCACATGTAAACCTATCAGTTACCCCTATGGCAGGCCTTAACAATCCTGAAGGCAGGGTGCTGGGTTTCATGTGAGAGGGTGCCCATGCATGAGCAGAGCCCCTCTGCAGCTTTCGGAATCTTTATTCCAGGGTTGTTTGTGATGCAGCCAGACCATATACTCTTAAGTGCATTATAACCAAACGTTAAATGCTAACTTTGGAGTGGCTGCATGGAAAACTGTCGTGTTTGGTGTCAAACACCTTGGAATCATACCCCCACACCAGTAACTGGTGTGGGAGTATGATCCCACCCTTCTAGAGCGAGAGACATGGCAGCACCGGGATACCCGGTACCAGCTAACAGAGCCCTGGCATCACAAAATGGATGCTGCAGCCACAGACACGAGTCTGCCCTCCTGCTGCTGGACGAAACTCCGGCAGGGGAGGCCTGGACAATAGGTTTCCTGTCACAGGGAGGTGTGACCACCTCCCAGACAGGCTTTAGTGTATTGGGGCTGGGTGGGTGCACTCTCAGAGTGCTTTGAAGTCTGCACTGGGGGCACATTTGGTGTCCCTGTGCATAGTCCAGCTCAAACCGGTTGCAGGGGCACACAGCCCCTGCTATGGCATGAAACTGGACAAAGGAAATGGGTGTAGCCACCCCTCTTTCCTGACCCTCCCATAGGTGGGTCCCCAGACTTTGTCCAACCCCTTCCTTGGGTATAAAGTAGGAAACCCTGACTACAGGACTTTAGATTACACCTGGACTAAACTCTGATACCAGAAACCAAGTACTTTGACGATCTGCACAACGCTGGACGACTGAAGAATCTCCCTTGGAGTAAAGGAGTTACTCCCCTGCAAGGCAGGCACCTTTAACGCAACTGACCGGTTGGCATCTCCGAGCTCTGACGGACTCCGAAGATTATTGCCACACAGGAGGTGGGTTTTCCGAGGTCTCTGAGGTCGATCTGTGCCCCCAGCAAGTCTGAGGCCCGTATCCCTCGTGGAGACCGTGCACCCTGAACCCCTGGACACCGCAACCATTTGCAGAAGCATCAGCTTTCCGGCAACCCCTGAGACTGAGCTTTGGGATACTTGTAGCCCTGACCCAAAGCAGTAACTGCACTGAAGATTGTCGGCCTACACTCAACGAGTGTTCCGTGGGCCGCCATTTTATGATTCCTCTTGAGGTCCCTTCACGATCCCTGGTCCGTTGACCTGTGGGTCCCCAAGAAGGCAACTCTAACTTTTATTGGGCTTCCCTGCTTGCTCCAGAAGTGCCATGACTCTCTATTGCTTGGGGAGTCCCCAGGACCTTGCTGGTCCGCACAGAAGCATCTTTTCTCTTCCTGCGTGGTTTGCTGTTGCCAAGGCTTGTTGTGGTCAATCCGATCACCGACACCCCAGCACTCGACATCCTTTGTGGGACAGCTCGAATCCGGCTCCTGGTCGTCATTGACATCTCCAGGACCCCGTGGCTGCAGAGTCAAGCTTCACCTCTTCGCACCTGAAGCACCCGACATCGGTGGGCATTCGATTGCTCCGCTCCTGGTCACTGGCTAGTGACCCAGACTCTGTCCCCTCTGCTTTCAGGTTCTTCACATCTTCGATCCAGGCTTGGATCACACCGGACACTTTTCTCCTTCACGGCAGCAGCACTTTGCAGCAGTTCGCCATTGAAAACGACGACGATTCCCGACACCTTTTGGCACCTATGCACCCGGCTTCCCTGGGTGAGGTAACTCGAGTACTCTGGTGCTCCCGTGGGTGTTGGCCCTAGAAACCCTTAAGTCTAAAGGGGTTTGCTCAAAGTCCTCTCCTAAGTGTCCTTTAACTTTAAAATTCCAACCGCGACTTTCCGCATTGAATCCTACGGCGCTCGCGGCTGTGTTCTCACACTGCACACGTCTCCCGTGGGTCTCCTGTGTCACTACCTTGGGTGGTTCCTTGGGGTCCCAGCGATTCTACGTGCTCTAGGCACTGTGTCTAGTCAAGTCGTGGTTCTTATACCACTTTCTTAGTATATGGTTTGGTCTCCCCCTGGAGCCCACTGTGTATTGTGCTATTTACTGTCGTTTTAATACTGCGATACTGCGTATCTTGAACTCTAATCTCATAAAGGGATTAGTAGTTAGTGTTTAGAAATAAATACATATATTTTATATATATCTTGTGTGGTTCTCCTTTCATTTAGTTATTCAAGAGGTTATAATCTGGTAAACCAAGCTGCTTTACACTCCTTCAAGACTTAGCCTGAAGGCTGCTCTCCACAGCTACCACTAGGATAGCTTTCAATAAAAGTTGTCTTTAAACCTATCATCAATAAAGGTCGTTTGGACTGGTGCAAGGTGCCCACTATAACTAGTGGACAGCATATACCAGGCCAACTTCTCACATTGGTGGACAGCGGTTGGATTCAAGCTTGCTATTGCTTTACCAGATAATCTCTTTGAAGTGACTAACTGAAAACCACTATAGGTACATAGGTACATATAAATCAAGTTTAGAATACAGTAAGTTCTACTGAACTTAGAGTTGTGTGTCAAGGGTTTAGCACACCCTTTCTACAACTCAAGAGAGTTTCAGTACCCACTAGAGTAGGTAGGTGCATACACCACACCATACTAGAATGTCTGCTAGGCCTGAAGTAAGTGACTCCTTGCCCACTAGGTATGACAATCTCTCATTCCAGGAATTGAGAAACATGTGTACCTCTAGGAGACTGAAAACAGGGAGAGATGCAAGCACTCAATGCCTCATAGAGACTTTGCTGTTAGATGACCTCAGAAAGACACCAGGGTCTGATGAGGCAGGCAAGTTGGGTGGGGCAGTAGAAGAGGAAAGGCCAGGTAGTGAAAACTACTATGACCCAGACTCTGATGCTGGCCAGGGGGATCAACATGATTCCCCCCTGGAAAATCTAATTCTTCCTGAAGGAGAGGAAGGCCTCAGTGGCCCCCTCTTCACTCCCCAGGAAGGGTTAATAGTCTACCAAGAAGATCAAGATCTCCTTCTCAGGAGTCTAATCATTCTGGTACTTCTATAGGGTCCTCTGCTTCTCATAAAAGGGCATCCTCTTATGAGAAGAAGTGCCAACTGCTTGAGTTTGAGAGAGCTAAGCTCAGAATCAAGAGAGAGCAATTGGCCTTAGACAGGGCATCCCTGGAGCTTCAGAAAGCTTCACAAAAGTTGGGGCTAGAGCCCCATGGTGGCAGCAACAGCGTCCCTAGAGGTAGAGATCATACTCATGACCATAGGAACCTGAACAAGATTGTCCCTCCCTACCAGAGTGGGGATGACATCCACAAATGGATAACTGCACTGGAAAGGGCCTGTAAGGTACAGATGGTCCCTCAGGAGCAGTGGGCAGCAATCTTGTGGCTCTCCTTTGCAGACAAAGGTAGAGACAAGCTCCTCACTGTAAGAGAAGAGGATGCTGACAATTACAAAGTCCTGAAGAGTGCTCTGATTGAAGGGTTTGGCCTAACCACTGAACAATACAGGTTAAAGTTCAGAGATACCCAAAAGGCACAGACTCAGGACTGGGTTGACTTTGTTGATTGTGCTACTAAGGCTCTGGAAGGCTGGTTACTTGGCAGTAAGGTGTGTGATTTCAAAGGATTGTATAATTTGATCATGAGAGAGCAGATCCTTAACAACTGTCAAAATCAACTGTTGCATCAGTACCTGGTGGACTCTGATCTGACCTCTCCCCAAGAATTGGGTCAGAAGGCAGACAAGTGGGTCAGAACCAGGGTGAGGCAGAAAGTTCAGAACCAAGGTGGTGACTCTAAGAAGCAAGATTCTAAGAACTCTGATAAGGGTGGGGACAAGGGTAAAGACCAGAAGTCTTCTCAAGGGCCCCAAAAATCTGCATCTGGTGGGGAGTCCCAATCTAACAAAGGAAAAGGCCAAAAGAAACCATGGTGTAAAATCTGTAAGCAGAAAACCCATTGGACTAGTGATTGTACAAAGACCAAAGACTCAACTCCAGCCACCATTGCCCCTAAGGCAACTGTTCCCCCTAGTTCAGCTCCAAGTGGTGGTGTTCCAAATAAGGGTGTAGTAGGGTTAACCCTGGGATCTGAGATGGACTCTGGCCTAGTCAGAGTTCCAACTCAGGCTGTACTGATCTGTGATGGAGACATAGATATGTCCTCCTATGTGAGTCCCATAATCTGGGCAAATACAGACAGCAGCCCTTAATTAATGGAAGAGAGGCTTTGGCATACAGGGACACAGGAGCAAGTGTCACAATGGTGACAAAGATCTTGTAGCCCCTGACCAGATCATACTTGGTGAAATGTACCAAGTGACCAATGCTAGCAATGTCAGGACAGACCATTCCCTGGCAGTTGTTAATTTCTCCTGGGAGGGGTAACTGGCCCTAAGAAGGTTGTGGTAAGTGCAGACCTCCCTGTTGAATGCTTGCTTGGAAATGATTTGGAAAGTTCAGCTTGGGCTGAAGTTGAACTCAGGACCCATGCAGAAATGTTGGGCATCCCTGCAGATGTGTTTGCTATGACCAGGTCACAGGCAAAAATGTCTAACACTGAACAGGCCCTGGATTCTGGAATAATGGACCAGGTGCCTCCCAAGAGGAGGAGCAGTAGGGTTAAGGCAGTGTCTTCCCCCCTGCCTCAGAAAGAAGATCAGTCTCTTGAGGGAGATGATCTCAGTCCTGAAGAAGGAACTGTCCCAGAGGAGCTTGAGCCCGATCAGGTTGAGTTCTTGGGGACAGGGGCCCTTCCAGGGCAGATCTGAGCCAGGAGCAACTGAGCTGCCCCTCTCTTGAACCCCTCAGACAGCAAGCTGCTGCTGAGGCTGCTGGGAGTGCTAGTGGTACCCATAGGATCTATTGGGATGATGGACTCCTTTACTCAGAGTGTAGAGACCCCAAGCCTGGAGCCACCAGGAGGTTGGTTATACCTCTGAAGTTTAGGAGCTTCCTATTGACCCTAGCACATGATATCCCATTGGCAGGTCTCCTAGGCCAAAACAAGACTTGGGACAGAATTGTCCCTCACTTTCATTGGCCTCATATGTCTGAAGACACCAAGGAGTTTTGTCGCTCCTGTGTTACCTGTCAAGCCAGTGGTAAGGCAGGTAGCACTACAAAGGCCCCCCTGATACCACTACCTGTGGTGGGGGTTCCCTTTGAGAGGGTAGGGATTGACATTGTTGGTCCCCTAGACCCCCAAACAGCATCTGGGCACAGATTTATCCTGGTGGTGGTGGACCATGCCACTAGGTACCCAGAAGCAATTCCCTCAGGACCACCACAGCCCCTGTGGTGGCAAGGGCCCTCCTGGGAATCTTTTCCAGGGTGGGTTTTCCTAAGGAGGTATTATCAGACAGAGATGCAAACTTCATGTCTAGTTACTTGACTGCTATGTGGAAGGAGTGTGGAGTAAATTATAAATTTACCACCCCTTATCACCCACAATGCAATGGTTTAGTTGAAAGGTTCAACAAAACCTTGAAGGGCATGATTAAAGGTCTCCCAGAAAAGCTTAGGCGCAGATGGGACATACTTTTGCCCTGCCTTCTTTTTGCCTACAGAGAGGTTCCACAGAAGGGGGTTGGTTACAGCCCATTTAAGCTTCTGTTTGGACATCCAGTTAGGGGTCCATTGTGTCTAGTGAAGGAGGGATGGGAGTTACCTCTCAAACCCCCTAAACAGGATATTGTGGACTATGTACTTGGTCTCCGCTCCCGGATGGCTAAGTACATGAAGAAGGCAACTAAAAACCTTGAGGCTAGCCAGGAATTACAAAAAGCCTGGCATGACCAAAAGGCTGTGTTGACTGTTTATCAGCCAGGACAGAAAGTATGGGTGTTGGAGCCTGTGGCCCCAGCAGCCCTCCAAGATAAGTGGAGTGGCCCCAATACCATTGTTGAACAGAAGGGAGAGGTTACCTATCTGGTAGACCTTGGAACTCCCAGGAGCCCCCACAGGGTGCTCCATGTCAACAGACTGAAACCATATGTTGACAGGGCAGACATGGACTTGCTCATGGCTACTGATGAGGGACAGGAGGAAGAGAGTGATCCACTCCCTGACCTGCTCTCTCGGAACCCTGATGATGGATCAGTAGATGGTGTAGCCTTGGCAGGCAGCCTCACTGGCCAGCAGCAAACTGATTGCAGAAAGGTTCTCAATCAGTTCAGACATATGTTCTCTCTGACTCCAAGTCAGACTACCTGGTGCACTCATGAAGTGGACACTGGGGACAGTCTGCCTGTTAAAAATAAGATTTACAGGCAACCTGACCATGTCAGGGATAGCATCAGGACTGAAGTCCAGAAGATGTTGGATTTGGGTGTGATTGAACCCTCAGATAGCCCTTGGGCTAGTCCAGTAGTCTTAGTGCCTAAACCTCACACCCAGGGTGGTAAGAGAGAGATGAGGTTTTGTGTAGACTACAGAGGTCTCAATGCAGTCACTAGGACTGATGCCCATCCCATACCAAGGGCAGATGAGCTCATAGACACTTTGGCCTCAGCCAAGTTTCTCAGCACATTTGACCTGACAGCTGGCTACTGGCAAATCAGATTAGCTGAGGATGCAAAAGCCAAAACAGCATTTTCTACCCCTAGTGGGCACTACCAATTTGTGGTGATGCCCTTTGGTTTGAAAAATGCACCTGCCACTTTTCAAAGGTTGGTGAACAAAGTCCTTAGAGGCCTGGAAGCCTATAGTGCAGCATATCTAGATGATATTGCTGTCTTTAGCTCTACCTGGGAGGATCACCTGGTCCACCTGAGAAATGTTTTGGAGGCCCTGCAGAAAGCAGGCATAGCTATCAAGGCCACCAAGTGCCAGATAGGGCAGAGTCAGGTTGTGTACCTGGGCCACCTTGTGGGTGGAGGCCAGGTTCAACCATTGCAGAGCAAAATCCAGACCATCATGGACTGGGTTGCTCCAACCACCCAGACTCAGGTCAGAGATTTCTTGGGCCTGACTGGGTACTATAGAAGATTTGTCAAAGGGTATGGATCCATAGTGACCCCTTTGAATGACTTAACTTCTAAAAGAATGACAAAGAAAGTTCAGTGGACAGTTAGCTGTCAAAAGGCATTTGATGACCTGAAGCAGGCCATGTGCACTGCTCCCATTCTACAAAGTCCTGATTACTCCAAGCAATTCATTGTCCAAACAGATGCATCTGAGTTGGGGGTAGGGGCTGTGGTATCACAATTGAATGATGAAGGTCAGGATCAGCCAGTAGCTTTTATTAGCAGAAGGTTGACCCTGAGAGAGAAACGTTGGTCAGCCATTGAGAGGGAGAACTTTGCTGTGGTTTGGGCCTTGAAGAAGCTGAGGCCATACTTGTTTGGCACTCACTTCATTGTTCAGACAGACCATAAGCCCCTCTTATGGCTAAAACAGATGAAGGGTGAAAACCCCAAACTTTTGAGGTGGTCCATTTCCCTACAGGGGATGGACTATACAGTGGAACATAGACCTGGGAGTAACCATGCCAATGCAGATGGACTCTCCAGATATTTCCAATTAGAACATGAAGACTCAACTGGTCAAGGTTAGTTTAATGTCCTGACGTTTGGGGGGGTTGTGTAGGAGAGTAGGATCTGCTTCTTATAGTTACCCCCACTTTTTGCTGATGTTTCACTGTTTTTCGACTTAGGCAGACTGAGGCCCTGCTAATCAGGACCCCAGTCTATCTGCTTTCTACTCTAAATTGATTGTATGTACTTTAGGTACACTCCAGATTGGATTCTGGGGTACCCTTGTGAGTCCCTAGTATATGGTATACTATATACCCAGGGCATAGGTACCCCAGAGGCCTACCAGGGGCTGCAGCATGTATTATGCCACCCCTGGGAAGCTTTGTAAAATGGCACAACAGCCTGTGTAAGGTGGTGTATCCACCCCTTACAGAGATATAGATTCCCTATATCTCTCCATATCACTGCACATGTAAACCTATCAGTCACCCCTATGGCAGGCCTTAACAATCCTGAAGGCAGGGTGCTGGGTTTCATGTGAGAGGGTGCCCATGCATGATCAGAGCCCCTCTGCAGCTTTCGGAATCTTTATTCCGGGGTTGTTTGTGATGCAGCCAGACCATATGCACTTAAGTGCATTATAACCAAATGGTAAATGCTAACTTTGGAGTGGCTGCATGGAAAACTGTCGTGTTTTGTTTGGTGTCAAACACCTTGGAATCATACCCCCACACCAGTAACTGGTGTGGGAGTATGATCCCACCCTTCTAGAGGGAGAGACATGGCAGCACCGGTATACCCGGTACCAGCTAACAGAGCCCTGGCATCACAAAATGGATGCTACAGACACAAGCCTGCCCTCCTGCTGCTGGACGAAACTCTGGCAGGGGAGGCCTGGACAATAGGTTTCCTGTCACAGGGAGGTGTGACCACCTCCCAGACAGGCTTTAGTGTATTGGGGCTGGGTGGGTGCACTCTCAGAGTGCTTTGAAGTCTGCACTGGGGGCACATTTGGTGTCCCTGTGCATAGTCCAGCTCAAACCGGTTGCAGGGGCACACAGCCCCTGCTCTGGTGTGAAACTGGACAAAGGAAATGGGTGTAGCCACCCCTCTTTCCTGACCCTCCCATAGGTGGGTCCCCAGAGTTTGTCCAACCCCTTCCTAGTGTATAAAGTATGAAACGCTGACTACAGGACTTTAGATTACACCTGGACTAAACTCTGATACCAGAAACCAAGTACTTCGACGATCTGCACGACGCTGGACGACTGAAGAATCTCCCTTGGAGTAAAGGAGTTACTCCCCTGCAAGGCAGGCACCTTTAACGCAACTGACCGGTTGGCATCTCTGAGCTCCGACGGACTCCGAAGATTATTGCCACACAGGAGGTGGGTTTTCCTAGGTCTCTGAGGTCGATCTGTGCCCCCAGCAAGTCTGAGGCCCGTATCCCTCGTGGAGACCGTGCACCCCGAACCCCTGGACACCGCAACCATTTGCAGAAACATAACATAACATAACATAACAGATGTATTTGTAAAGCGCACGATTACCCGTAGGTGTCCTGGCGCTGAATAACAGATGTTTATTGTTACCCAACTCAATGGTACTCATTTTATCGACATCAGATGGATGAAAGGCTGAGTGGACCCGCCGGGATTTGAACCTGTGACCATGAGGTCGAACACAGGCCCCTGCAGTGGCTGCTTTAGTCCACTGAGCCACCAGACCCAGCTTTCCGGCAACCCATGAGGCTGAGCTTTGCGTTACTTGTAGCCCTGACCTCGAGCAGTAATTGCACTGAAGATTGTCGGCCTAGACTCAACAAGTGTTCCGTGGGCCGCCATTTTGTGATTCCTCTCGAGGTCCCTTTGCGATCCCTGGTCTGTTGACCTGTGGGTCCCCAAGAAGGCAACTCTAACTTTTATTGGGCTTCCCTGGTTGCTCCAGATGTGCCCTGACTCTCCATTGCTTGGGGAGTCCCCAGGACCTTGCTGGTCCGCACAGAAGCATCTTTTCTCTTCCTGCGTGGGTTGCTGTTGCCAAGGCTTGTTGTGGTCAATCCAATCACCGACACCCCAGCCCTTGACATCCTTCGTGGGAAAGCTTGAATACGGCTCCTGGTCATCGTCGACATCTCCGGGACCCCGTGGCTGCAGAGTCAAGCTTCACCTCTTCGCACCTGAAGCACCCGACATCGGTGGGCATTCGATTGCTCCGCTCCTGGTCACTGGCTAGTGACGCAGACTCTGTCCCCTCTGCTTTCAGGTTCTTCACATCTTCGATCCAGGCTTGGATCACACCGGACACTTTTCTCCTTCACGGCAGCAGCACTTTGCAGCAGTTCGCCATTGAAAACGACGATGATTCCCGACACCTTTTGGCACCTATGCACCCGGCTTCCCTGGGTGAGGTAACTCGAGTACTCCGGTGCTCCCGTGGGTGTTGGCCCTAGAAACCCTTAAGTCTAAAGGGGTTTGCTCAAAGTCCTCTCCTAAGGGTCCTTTAACTTTAAAATTCCAACCGCGACTTTCCGCATTGAATCCTACGGCGCTCGCGGCTGTGTTCTCACACTGCACACGTCTCCCATGGGTCTCCTGTGTCACTACCTTGGGTGGTTCCTTGGGGTCCCAGCGATTCTACGTGCTCTAGGCACTGTGTCTAGTCAAGTCGTGGTTCTTATACCACTTTCTTAGTATATGGTTTGGTCTCCCCCTGGAGCCCACTGTGTATTGTGCTATTTACTGTCGTTTTAATACTGTGATACTGTGTATCTTGAACTCTAATCTCATAAAGGGATTAGTAGTTAGTGTTTAGAAATAAATACATATATTTTATATATATCTTGTGTGGTTCTCCTTTCATTTAGTTATTCAAGAGGTTATAATCTGGTAAACCAAGCTGCTTTACACTCCTTCAAGACTTAGCCTGAAGGCTGGTCTCCATAGCTACCACTAGGATAGCTTTCAATAAAGGTTGTCTTTAAACCTATCATCAATAAAGGTCGTTTGGACTGGTGCAAGGTGCCCACTATAACTAGTGGACAGCATATACCAGGCCAACTTCTCACAGGCATCATGAGCAAAACAGATGTCAAACAACCAAAACTCTCTTTTGACCTTCGGAAAAACCCCAAGGCGACCAACGCCCCGGTGGAGGAACCTGAAGGAGAGAACATGGCGACTGCGCTGGACCCGGAGCCCAGCATACGCACCATGTTTGTTGAGCTGAAGAACTCCCTGGCAGCCATTGACTTAAAAATCGACTCTATGTCTGACCCCCTGGACCGGCTAAAAGATAAAGTGGCCAACCACGATGAGAGCATCGTGGAGGTCGAGCAGCGGACCTCCGCACTGGAAGATGAGGGTACGGCGACGCGAGAAAAACTTCACAGTATGGAGAAGGTACTCGAGGTCATCCGTGCCAAAAATGAGGACCTTGAGGCCCGGTCCTGGCGCAATAACCTGCGCATTCTGGGGGTCCCCGAGTCTACCGCAATGACACGGGTGGAGGATTATGTTGAGGACATGCTTCGGGCCCTTTTTGGAGACGCCCTGTCGTCCGTGTGCATGGTGGAGCGCGCCCAGAGATCCCTGGGCCCGTGACGCCCCCGGGCGCCCCTGCCCACCCTATCATCGCGAGGCTGCTGAACTATAGGGACCGAGACACAGTGCTTTGCAAGGCCCGCGATCTGCCGGACTCCAGATATCAGGGCAATGATGTCTCATTTTTTCCGGACTTCACATTGTCGGTCCAGACGGCCCGTCGTGAATTTGTGCCCGTCAAGCGGATACTACAGCAGCAGGACAATAAGTACTCTCTCCTATACCCGGCGAAATTGCTGGTGTTTCACTCCGGCAAGACATCCTATTTCACGGACCCCAAGCTGGCTGCCAAGTTCGCCCGCACTCTTAAGCACTCGAAGCCGGCCGCCACCGTGGATAACGATCAGCTGGCAGGAGACACGCTCAACGAGAACGACTGATTATTGTGCAGCAGCCCCCCCTTGTTTGATTGGTTCCAATGTACACTAGTGTTTAATTGTTTTTTCACTTAATTCTTGCCACAGTGGTTCTCGCTCTTTTTGGTAATTCGAGTCAAATGGGTATTGCGTGGGATGACCGCCCGCCTGATACTGTGAGCTCCCTATGGGCTGTTGCCCGGGCACCCAGCTCTTTGGGCTGGGATACGCCGAGCTTCCAGGTGCAACCCCCCTGGGATGAGTCCCGTGTTGCGATTTGATGTTGGCCCCTAGCAGCCTGGTTGGGGGTGGGTGGTTATTCTTCAGCATAGTTGGGTGGCTGCAGTGGGAGGGGAGTGGGTTGGGTGGATGGTGGGTGCACTGCAAGTGATGTTTTTTGTCTGTATTTCCCTTGTCCCCCTCCCTTCCCCCTTTTTTTCCCCTCTCTGGCCCAACAACTACAGCTGTTTTCTGTTTTCTCTCCTTCATTGCTCGCGATTTGAGGTGCTGTTGTAATGGCTGACAACTCTAACACCAAGCGCACGCTCAAAGCTATCACCTGGAATGTGCGGGGCTTGAACAATTGTAGAAAGGTGCGGCTTGTAGCAGTGCTGCTGAATCGCCACAGGCGGATATATGCTTTCTGCAAGAGGTACATCTGACGCATGACACGTACTCGCGCTTTCGGGCGGGCTGGATGGGTGAAAAATTCATTGCAGGATACTCTAGTTACGCACGGGGCACAGCCATCGTCCTTCGAAGGGGCCTTCCTTGGCACACGCGTAATACCATCCTGGATCCCCTGGGTCGCTACGCTATGGTCTCGGGAACACTGGGTGGGCGCCCCATCACACTGGTCTCGATATATGGGCCTAATGACGATGACCCCCAGTTTTTTAGCGAAATGTGGAGGCTGGTGGAATCTCTGGGCCCGGGGGCAGTGCTGTGGGGTGGGGATTTCAACGTGGTGCTTAATTCTGACAGGGACAGATTGGGAGGATCGCGCTGGCCCCATCCTCAGGCTGCGGCGCAACTCTAGGTGCTGATGGAGGACTATGGTGTGACGAATGTCTGGCATCGGCTCCACCCGCATAGCCGTGAGGGTACCTGGGTCTCCACCGCAGGCCCCACAAAGTCCAGGATAGACTATTGGCTCATCTCTCACGACGTGGCTACCTGGGTTCGACACTGCACGCACCTCGCACGCACCCTTTCAGATCACGCCCCAGTGTTGCTGGAATTTGCATTGCCCGACGCGCCGAGCAGGTCCTTCAGCTGGAGACTCCCTGCTGGAGCTCTCCGTGATCAGGTCTTTCGGGAAGACATCGAACTTGCTATAACAGAAAACTTTGAGCTCAGTGAGGGCTCGGTAGACTCCCCATCCACGTTATGGGAAGCTTTTAAAACAGTAATTAGGGGTAAATGCATAGCTAAACAGGCCGGCATCCTTCGCTCTCTTCGTGGGGACCTATGGCGCCTTGAAGGCGAGATACAGCTGCTGGAGCAGGAATACTTTGATATCGCGTGAATCCTTGCATTATCGCCCTTTCCCCCAACGCCCATCTTTGCATCTCTAATGAGATGCAAAGTGGGCGTTACTGGGCGTACCCCGATGGGCTACGTTGCAAATATCGCCGATGTTCACATCGCGATATTTACAAGGCAGCCCACAGGATTATAGCAGACGTTAAATTTTGGCGAAAACGGCCGTTTTCGCCAAAATCTAACGTCTGCTGCAATCCTGACTTACCTATGTTAGACATAGGAGGTGGATTCTGCTGATACGACCACAGGAGTCGTATCAGCAAGGTACTCGCCGTTTTGCAGGGAACATCGCTGGAAAACCAGCGATGTTCCCTGCAAAACGGCGATAACCTCGCTATCTCTGGAATTTTTATCACCCTGGAGAAACGCGTTGTTAATAACGCGCTACCAGGGCGATAAATTCCAGAGATAGCCTGCGTTAGGGAATACGTTGCTAATCACGGCCAGCGATAATTATCGCTGGCCATTGATAATATGCCCCTAAGTTTGCAGAAAATAACATTAGGTAGGAAGCTGCGAATACTCAAAGCTAGCTGAAGTCAACACCCTTCGCACCCAATACAAAAAACAAATCTGGCAAGCCAAACAAAAACTTGAGGAAGCAGCGCAGACAGAACCTTTTCTGGCATGTCGAAATAAAAACTCAAAATATTTCTTGACAATAATAAACCAACTAAACAGGGGATCACAACTCCCCAGCACACATGGGAGCAACATCACCTCAGAGAATTGGACTAAATGCATCGCTATGGTCTACAAAGCAAAAAGTAAAATACCTGACCAGCAACCATCTCCAGACCCTCAAACAATGGAGCAGGAGAGTTCAGTGGCAAGAGAAACGCAACTGAGCCAATATGCGACCATCTTCAATGCAAGGAGAATAGCAAACCTGATCCGGAAAAGCAGAGCTGACAGCGCACCTGTCCCCAACGGCATTCCAGCAGCCGTTTACAAACAAGACTGGGAGCAAGACTTGAAAAGCTATTCAAATACTGCATCATCACCGAAACCTCACCATCATCTTGGCACAGCTCGATCTTACACCCGATTTACAAAAAGGGCCCAGTGTCGCTCCCCGACAGCTACAGGTACATCGCACTGTTTGACATTGAGGCAAATATTTTGCGGCACTGCTACTGGAAGATCTGAAAGCATGGGCAATTACAAACAACATGCTGCTGTTCAGTCGTACTGCTTTAGACCACTCTCTGGCACCACCGGCCTCATAGCCTTAAAGATACTTGCAGCAAAACAATTAACAAAGAAGGAACAGCTTTATTGCTGTTTCATCGAATACAGCAAGGCATTCGACCAGGTCAATCGCCAACTTTTATGGGCAAAGCTAAAAGCCTGGAAAATTCCAAACCCCTTCTACGAGGCATTCTGTTGCTCTACTCAGATACTTGGGCTAGGGTTAAACTGGGCTACAACACCACAGTCTTAGAGAAAATAAACACTGAACAAGGTGTCAAGCAGGGGTGTGTATTAACTCCGACCTTATTCAATCTATTCATATGTGATCCAGTACCAGCATTAAATTTAGTAATCAATCATGCACCAAAACTAGTACATCATCTCGCTTTTGTATGCGGACGATTTTGTTCTTATCAGCTAAACCCCGATTGGGCTCCAAAGGTTATTAAATGCCCTAAATAATCAAAGCTGTGCAAACAGCATGACAATCAACTTTGAAAAAACAAGCATCGTGGTCTTTGGCAGGAAAAGGATAAAACGGGGCATCTGGCACCTTAACAATAACCGCCTGGCCATCTCGAACAAATATAAATACCTGGGGACCAGAACCAACCAGAAAGAGTCCAAGTACCATTCTCTTGGTGGATGTCAGATGCGAGCCTATGCAACTTCTGTATGGCAGCATATACATTAGGGGCGTGGTCCGGTATATACACGCAAGAACTGCTGCCAATGATGCAACAGGCCCCTCCCCGATCAGCAAGGATGACGTCTAACACCATCCGGTTCTGTAGAGCAATAAGCCTTGTAGCCTGAAGCTCAGCTGTAATATTGGTCAAAATACCTGCTGTGGTATTAATGACCCCTTCTACAACTCTGGTGAGCCGACGAATATTAGGGCTATTGGACATAGGGCCCCAAAAGGGTATGATACCCTTCATAGCATCTGTGAACTGCTGCAGAGTTGTGTCTGTCTGATCTATGTCTTCTGTATTAATGACCCTTCTAATCCGGAACAAATGGGCACTCCTACGCTGTAATCGAAGATCCTTATGATAATTGGGCGGTGCTATGTACACTGGGGGAAGGAGAAAAGAGGGGTAACATACACCTGCCCATCCCCTAGGAAGCCAAACATAAGCTTGAGACCCACAAACAAAGTAGATATTATGCGTTGGGAGCAAAGGCTGGCTACTACTCGTGCTCAGCGTATATGTATAGTTGCAATTACTCTCACCCACTTTTACCTTCCCAAGCCCTCGAACACAAAAACCAGCTGTTGAGTTGACTACTGGCACCGGTATTGCCTCATCCTGAGTAATATTGCGTATTTGAAAGGAGCGGAAGTATTCAGTGACGTTGAACCCCTGAAAATCCAACATTTCATTTAGAAGCCATGTTACAGTTTTCTCTCTCTTATATACATTCATGCAAGCTGTCGGTGACAATGTATCAGGGGTCCCTTGATCGCCCAGGCTAAACCCTTGGTGGACACGTATATATTCTAACACTGTGTGATAATAAGCAGAGGTCATATTCATAGTACAGGAATGATAATGAATGTATACCATAGAGAACAGTTCAAACCAACCCTCACAGCTCCCCAGATATGACAAGGGCAACAATAACAGGCTATCACTCTTATGTGTAACTGAAGGGAGCAGCCCACATATCCAACAATTAGTGACATTAGACGTATCATGGGCTTGGTGGAGCGTTTGTAAAAACACATTATGTACATATGTCTTTCTGTGTTCACCTTTATGAGGGGACAAAGTGACAAGCATGTGTTCAGGAGGAACAGGCGTTGTACCAATCAGAGAGTGCACAGGATATTTCTCCTCGAGGAACCATACTATTCCAAGTTCTGTTGTTAGGGAAATTAGAACAATCACCATGAAAACTATTTTACTCTTTGTGAACCAACTGGACCAACCAGACTCATCCCGCCCAAAACATGGTGCTGCAAATGGCTGTTCCTCCTCAATAATGGGGTGACCAAACGGATACATTATAACCAGAGGAAAGGAAATGCAATGGAGCCAGTGACAAGAAAACAAGAAGGGGCAAATGTTCCCAGTGTCCTTCTGAGCCTCACTGGTAGACTCCTATTGTTCATCAACGTTGGCGCTGTTGAGCACCGGCGGTGGAGCCAGGCGATCCCAGCTCTTCTGAGGAAATCCCACATCACTCTGGATAAGGCACCCCCCCTCCAGGGGAGCACTCTCTATTTATCCTGTCCAATGTCTGAACAATGCACCAATTTCGCCTCTCCCTATTCTACTGCAGCCTAACTTATCGAGTCCGTCCCTGCTAATCTGACTTTTCCTTTGGTGCACTGTTCCTCCGTCGGGCGCAGATTGTACCTAGCTACTCCAGGCACAGAAGGGTCAGGAAAAAGGGGTTCGGACACAGAGGGGACAGTGGGCTGGGACTCAAGCACAGATGGGCCAGCAGAACGGGGATCCTGAATGGCTCGGATCTCAGGGGGCACTGCTGCATTTAACACTGCATCATTCTCATCCTCCGTTTGGGTCCACGTTAGCTGGGCATCCGAGAAGGGGCCCCGATGCCATCAAGAACCCATTGATCGTAAGGCAGGGGCAAAGGCACTCGGCGGCACTGATTTGTATGAATCCAGTTCTTTCGGCCGGTGACCTTCACAGCAGTGCGGGTGGCAAGGAGCACCTGCACTGGCCCCTTCCACCGCGGCTCCAAACTCCCTTTCCTCTGGAAATGCCTCACCAGGATAAAATCTCCGGGCTGAATATCGTGTCCTGGCCCCTCAGGTGCTGGCGGAAGGGCGTCTTGGATCTGTTGGTGAACAGAACGCAGACTTTTAGTTAACTCATATAAGTAATCCACCAACAGAGGGTATTCAATTTCTGAAAACCTACGAGGCCACGACACACCCCACACATATGCGGGGCATCTGAACACGACCTCGTAAGGTGATAATCCTGTCCTAGAGTGTGCTGTGGCCCTTGTAGACAAAAGGGCTAATGGTAAAGCATCTGGCCACTGCAACCCTGTGCTCTCCTGAATCTTTGCCAATTTCAGTTTGAGAGTACCGTTGTACTTCTCAACTAAGCCTGCTGACTGGGGGTGGTGTGCGGCATGAAATTTCTGCTTGATATCTAGCCCATCGCACACTAACTGAATGACCTTTGAATTAAAATGGCTGCTGTTATCACTCCAAATCAAACGGGGCAAACCGAAACGAGGGAAGAACTCCTTTAGGAGTGCCTTCGCAGTCGCCACGGCTGTGTTCTCTTTAGTGGGGTAAGCCTCAACCCATTTACTGAAGACACAAACAACCACTAACACATATTTCAAATTGTTGACTCGCTCCAGCTCAATGAAGTCCATCTGGAGGACCTCAAAAGGAAAAGTGGGGGGTGCAAAATTACCAGAGGGTGAGGGGTACCTTTCCCAGGATTATGCATCATGCATACCATACAATATTTAACTAAGTGGGCGGCCGTCTTTGGGATATTGTCATTCTGCCATACAGGGTCTAACAATTTACAAATGCCTTTTGCACTGATATGTGCTGGCCCGTGCGCCATAGTGACTACAGGGAGTACATACGCGTCTGGTAACATCCATCTCTTTTTCCCTGACTTATCTGTCCAACATCCGTCCTCATCTAAACATGCTGTGCTTTCCTGCCATGCTGCTAACTCTTCAATCGTTGCTTCACTTTGAATCTCCTTCACATTGTCCAGCGTATCCTCAAACATAGTAACCTCGGGCACCCACCTAGCGGGACCTGCTACAAACATCTTTCTCATCTTTGTTCGAGCTGTCAACTTAGCTGTCTGATCTGCAAATGCATTTCCCTTACCTACGTTGTCAGTAATTGCCTTGTGGGCACTGCACTTTATTATGGCCAATTTCTTAGGAAGTGTCAAAGCGGACAGAAGCCTGTGTATAAGAGGGCCATGCTGGATGCGTGTCCCATGGAGGTAAGGAACCCTCTCTCTGCCCAGAGCCACCCAAAATTATGGGCGACCCCGAAGGCGTACTGTCTGTCAGTATAAATATTAACAACCAGTCCCTTGCTCAATTCACAAGAGCGAATAAGGGCGACTAGTTCAGCTGCCTGAGCGGACTGATAAGGGACTCGTGATGTCTCAACTACCGTATGCAGTGTAGTAAGTGCATACGCTGCAGTGGTGGTGCCATCCGGTAATTTGAAACAAGAGCCATCGACATATACTTCCCCTTATGGGTCAGATATGGAAACATAAGTCAAGTCTACCCATCCCTTCGTCTCCTCCTCCGTTCGATAAATGCAATCATGTATATCAATTTCCTCCCTCTCGGAAGGGAGGGTAGCAACGTGACTGGGTTTAGAGTGGCACACCTTTTGATCGTAACGTGTGGTGCAAAAAGGGTCAATTCGTAACCGGTCCGACGTGCACTGGTAAGGTGCTGTGTCTTGGTTTTATTCAAAAGTGTATCCACAGCATGGGGCACCATGACTGTGAGATCAGTATCAAGTACGAGCCCAGCCGATTGCCTTATAGAGATGGCCACTGCCACGACAGCTCTTAGACAGCTCGGGAGGGCTCTTGCGACAGGGTCAAGAAGAGCAGAAAAATAAGCACACGGCCTTTGCTTACCTCTAAAGGCCTGTGTTAAGACAGAGAGCGCACAACCAGCCGTCTCGTGTATGTACAGCACGAACGGCTTCAGGTAATCAGGCGTACCAAGCACAGGTGCAGAGCAAAGCGCAACTTTTAATTGCTCAAAAGACTGATGACATTCAGGCGTCCAAGGCAAGGGTTCATGCACATCTTTAGTGGTTAGCGGGAGCAAAGGCTTTGTTAGTAATGAATAATTAGGGATCCAATGGCGACAGTAGGAAGTGATGCCAATAAAAGCGCGCACATCCCTCTGAGTTTTAGGGCTAGGCATTTTCACAATGGTGCTAATGCACTCAGGGGTCAATCTCCTACCCTCCTACGACAGTAGGTGACCTAAATAGGTGACCTCCTGTCGACAATATTGAAATTTGGAAAGGGACACTTTATGTCCATGGTGAGCCAAATGTAGCAACAACTTAACCGTACTGTCTTTGCATCCCTGTTCAGTATCAGAAGCAATTAGTATATCAGCCACATATTGAAGCAATACATTACCTGCCAGAAGCGTGAGGGAGTCCAATTGGGCTTTCAAGGCTTGGCTATATATACTAGGGTTCTCAGTATAGCCCTGAGGAGCTCGACAGAATCTAAAGCTTCTGCCAGCTAGGGTAAAACCGAACAAATGTCGGCTGTCAGGATGGATCGGAATACTAAAGAATGCATTTTCCAAGTCAATGACAGAGAAGAATTTAGCAGAAGAAGGAATCATTGTCAGAAGGGCAGTAATGTCAGGGACCACCGGGAACTGAGGGACCACTATTTTATTAACTCCGCGCAGATCAATCACAAAACGATAGACATCTGGGTGATCATCTGAGGAGTCTGAGGATGCCTTTTTAAGAATGGGAAGAATAGGGCTATTACACACATTGGCCGTTGTCTCTTCAACTGCACCTGTCTCAATCAAGTCCTGTATAATCCACAACAAAGCTCGTTACCCCGCTTGTAGAATTTTGTACTGGGGAATACGAGGCAAAATGGCATTATCTTTAACTTTAATGGAAACCGGGGGAATTTGCAATAGTCCTACATCCGTGTCACCCGTTGCCCACAAAGTGGGCAGCACATCCTTAAACTCAGCAGGAAGTGGTGCATCTTTAGACAGACACTGCCTAGAGCTGACCACATTCAGATGCATTGTCATGTAAACACCTTCCGGAGAACAATAAATGGTTGCATGCAACTTTTTCAATAAATCTAGGCCCATTAAATTTTCTCCACAGTTTGATGTCAACAAGAACAGTGAATCCACAGTAAAAGGACCTATACTCAATGGAAGAGGCTTGGAAATGGGGCTTACAACCGGTACACCAGAGAATCCTACCGAAACATTATTATGGCCAGACAGAGCTGCCCCGGGGACCAGTGAACGGGAGATAGAGCTATTCATAGCACCTGTATCCACCAAACATTCCTTAGCTGAGCCATGCAAATCTGCAGTAACATAAGGGCAGCGTTGAACTACAGGTATCTGGACTGGTCCCTCACTCTGTCCCTGGCTGTCCTAGCTGCGAGACATTCCTGTCACTTCATCAAACTCATAGTCATCGTGGTAATACTGGCCACCCCTCTTTTCATCGAAATAATTACTATCTGAACGATCCGGCGATGTTGCAGCATGCTGGGCTCTGTCCTGTCCACCAGCTCCACGACCCCGTCCACCAGAACCTCGTCCTCTAGGGGCCTTGACCTTCTGCAACAACACAGGACACTTGCTACGCTAGTGTCCCTCCTCTTTACAATATGCACACTGATTCGGCCCTACGGGCATGGTATTCCGGCTGGTCCGAGGCAGCTGACGGGCAGTACCACCTCATCCTCTACCATTTCCCCGAGAAGCCTGCTGCAACAACACTTTCATCTTCAATTCCTTGTGCTTTTTCTCCACCTTCTCCTTCTCCTCATTTTCCCTGTACTCATAATACTGTGCCATACTCAGTATGACAGAAGGGGAGGATGTCGTCCAAGTGCTCTCCGAAGCCTGCAAGCGAGCCGCAATTTCTGGGAGCAGATTCGTAACAAATCTGTTAACGAACAATCGGACACCCCCTTCCACTGACAAGTCCTGTCCGCTAAAGTCCAAAAACACACTCTCAAACCGAGTGAAAAACTCAGACACACTTGCGTCCTTCTTCTGACGACATGCTGTTAACTTGTCCCAATCTACTCTTCCTGGTGGAATAAGAGAATGCATATAAGAGATATTTCGGCCAGGCAAAGCTAGTATCTCGGCCCTAGGCTTCTCACCATGCTTCCTTTCCTGATCCCATGCTTTAATCTGATCCCAGGTACCACCCAATTCTGCACCGTGGTCCTGTGTGTGTACCTGTCTCCAAATATCAATGGGTACCAGTAGACCAAAGAACATTTCAATATCCGCAAGCGTCATCACTGTCGATGAAGCGGCCTCCGTCAATTCCTTATAGTACACAGTAGGATTTTTCCTAGGGTCGGGTAACTGAGTCTTAAGGGACAACACCTCACTCCTCTTCCATGGGGTATAAACCCATAGCTCTTGGAACCGAGCCTCTACCTTTGGTCGGATAACGATATCATGCTGGTCTCGCTGCTCTGGTATTTCTGGGTGATATATGGGGTGCACCTCCCTCATCGGAAACTGAGACACCATCTTTGGACTCTTATCAAGCAATCTACTCCGGTAGGCAACCATCGTCGCAACATTACCAAACTCCTGACCAGGCGCCATGTCATCTACATAGACATAGATCATAGATAATCTGTGGCGCTGCCTCATTAAAACACTGCTCCTAAAGCCCAATCAAAGTAGCAGACATGTGCTTAAGGGCATGCTGTTGGACAAAAGGCTCATGGTCTTTCATCACCTCCCACACATCCTCCACACTGTAAATGGGGTTACGAGCCCACTGAGCTGCCTGATTAGCCACCACCTTTTTCTCGGCCTCCCCCACATCTGATCGTATCAACGTCCGTCCTAACCGGTCCTTGAGTTTCTCCAGGCCTTGTCCTCAGGGCCACGTACCGGCGTGTCAATATTTTGCGCCACCGGGGAATAGGGAAAAACAATAGGGGTGAAGACAGAGTTGCCAGGCAATAATGTCGCTACTGGCTGTGTTGTAGGCGTAAGAGCTGGTGAGAGGGATGCCGAAGCAATAGGTGTTGCCAGAACACCCACAGGCGTAGTTGCCACAGACGGCGAAGGCAAAGAAAGGACAGGAGGTGCTGGGGCCAAAGCAGATGAAGCAGCAGTAGCAGAGGCAGAGGCAGCAGAAACAGAAGAATCGGGTGACTGAGGCGGTGGGGGAAGTACAGGGTATACCCTCTGGGGGGCATACGGAGGCGGGGGTCGAGCATCCAACAATTCCTCCACAAATTGATCATTATCATCTCGAGCAACATAAGACTTTTCACATTGCAATCGGAATTTTCTATCGGCACATTCTATTCCTTTCTCTATTTTCTCCCTATCATACGCTACAGCTTTCTGAGTCACTGTCTGCATCCTTCCCTTCCGGGCCTCCATCTCTGCCTTCATTCGTCTCTGTTTAGCCTCCTTCTGCCATGTTCTAACGGAATCAAACATCTACTTCCTACTTCTTTTTGAAAACAATTTATCCTGCAGAAAATTATGTTTTTTTCATCAAAAGTGCCCGTCAACGGCCACTGCAACTCGGCATTGTCCCTCGTATATTTGTGCCATAATGTACTAAACATAATGGGGCCAAGGCCATGCTTGACATACATCTCAAAGTTGGGAGTGCCTTCTGGAGGCGCAGGCTGACTTTCTTCCAGACGAGCATCAGTGGAACAACAACGACAACCCACATAACACAGCTTGCTAAAACAGGGCATTTTCTACAAGGAAGTTAGTTCACCATGTATGCCAAGCAGATATTTGCAAATATCTTACCAAAGTTGGTCCTCAGACCTCATCAGATACAAACCAAAATGGTACCATGTTCACAAAGAACTCAAACAAATTCAAGTGCTTGTCCAAAAACGGTCCTCAGACCGCACCAAACACAAACCAAAATGGCACCGTAGCCACCACAAACTGAAGCAAACTCACCTGGTGCACACAGGGTGAACCAATTTATTCTCCACTGCCGACTCTTCAGACCAAACAGTCAGATCCAAGGGTTTCACCGTTCAGGACCCCAGCCGGGATGACCACTGGCCGAGGCACCGCCCGGTCAGGCAGACGGGGCAGCTGCGAGTACCAGACTCTCTCGTGCAGGGATCCCCGGTCCACCCATCCGACCCGACGTGGCCCGACCTCCTCACCCGTCCGGGGGCAAGGAAGGGTCACTCGTCCGATGGGGTTCCTGTTCGGGCACCAACTGAAGGAA
Organism: Calotriton arnoldi; assembly: GCA_963921515.1. Taxonomy (NCBI): domain Eukaryota; kingdom Metazoa; phylum Chordata; class Amphibia; order Caudata; family Salamandridae; genus Calotriton; species Calotriton arnoldi. The sequence goes on from CAWUFW010006826.1 coordinate 217,443, forward strand.
GTGACCCGATTAGGGCCACCCGGGTCACTCGCGACCACCTCTCAGCCTTCCAAACAAATGAAGAGTCGGTTAGACAGTAGAGAATACAACCAAAGTTATTTATTAGTATGCGCTCGAGCGGAGTCTGGTCTGACCTGCCTCCTTAGATTGCTGCAGAGTGACTGACCTTAGACACCATGGTAGAGCATAAAGTACATTTCCAATACGGATCACTGACAAAATATCGACGGACCGAATATCGAGGTACCAAAATATCGACGCAAAAATATCGAAGTCAAAAATATCGACATCCTATCTACATCATGGTAAGTACAAAAATATCGGAAAAAAAATATTGATGTCAAACATATAGGGGCCGATTCCGATCTCGGCCGGTAGGGCTCCGAATCGGATTCGGCTTTACCGGATCCGATTCGGAGCCCTATTTCCCGACCGATTCGTACGCGCGTCCGGGCGAGCGAGTACGTTGCGAAATCGCCGACCGACTCGTCCGGGCGTCCCGACCGCTCCGACCGACTCGTTCCCGGGTCTAATCGCACCGACCGACTCGCTTGGACTCGACTCGCACCGCGCAATGGAGACGTTCCCCGGCCGGGTAAGTACGATGCGTGCCGCGAGCAGTCCGACCGAGCCGCGCACTCCGGCTCCAAAGAGCAGTCGGAGCCGTACTTTGGGGGTCCGTGTCGGACCCCTGTACGCGTAGCCGCGCGAGTCGCACACAGGGGGACCCATGGGTCCCCCTACATGTGCGTGTACGGCGCGAGTCGCTTCGCCGCGTACACGCTATAGGGGGCGCCCTTGTCCGCCTCGCACCCATTGAGTCAATGGGAGCCCGCGTACGCGTTGTACGGCAGGCTCCCATTGACTTCAATGGGAGTCCGACCGAATCGAGTCCGATGGCATACGTGCGCATCGTACTCGTTCGGTCGGGCTGCACGGGTCCGATTCGGTCGGAAATCTCTCCGGGTCCGGCTCGGTCGGAGAGATTTCCGGCCCGTATCCATAATATGAATCTCCTGTAATAAAGCAATGTCCCCCTTTAAACTTGCAATATGTGATAAAACTCGCTGACGTTTAATTGGAGAACCCAAACCTTTAACATTCCAGGATATTATGTTTAACTGACATCTAAAAATACACACTAAATTGAAATGTTTAGACTCAGTAATACAATAAAAATCAAAATTATTAACATGAAGAATTTTCATAGAAAAATAGTAAATACAGAACAGAAGGTATATGAGACAAAGGAAGAAACAGAAACATAAGAAGAAATGGAATAAGTGAAACAGAGGCAAAGAAGACCAATAATTGAAGAAAAATGAACGATTAGGATTAAGAGGAAAAATAGAGAGAAAAAATAACCAGTCAAGTAGGACATAGAAAATTATTTTGTATACTTTATAAGAACTAGAATGATCGCTGAAAGAAAGAACAAAATTAAGCATAAAAGGATTGAGAAAGGGAGGAATGAGGAGAGGATGGAAAGATACACAGAAAGGATAATGCAAGTTATACAAAAGTGAGAAAAAGAGGAGTGAGAGAAAGGAAGAGATTAGGGAAGAAAGAAGGAGAACAAAACATAAAACAAAAACACAATACAAATCCAACATTTGATAATAGAGAAAAATGTCAAAAAGACATACCACAAGCAGACAATGAGAGTGGGGGAGGTGAAGCCACATAAGGAAGGTAGCACACCAGACGGGGAATCCGGGACGGAGGAAGGCACAAGGAAAAACGATCTCCAGGAGCAACGAAGGAACATAAGGTGAAGGATCACAAAACCGCATCTAATAAGGAAGGGAAAGAAAAGATGTTAACAAGAGATAATACAACACATCCAAGGCAAGACAGAAACAAAAACAATAGGCACCAAACGGAATAAAGTCAGTCCAGAAATGTTATGGTCGCGGAATATCCATGGATTCATCTCTGCAGGTATTCAAGAAGTTTTGGAGAAGCGCAGGATCTTCATAGTTTGTAGTTTTATTATTGTAAGTCACCTTAAACAAACAAGGATGAAATAGGCCATAACGAGCATTTAAATTTCGAAGAGCAGGTCTCATGTCCAAGAATTTCTTCCGCCGGTCCGCAGTTGCTTTAGCATAGTCTTGAGCAAAAAGATATTAGAACCATTCCAGGAGATTTTCCCTTTTTGTTTGGCAGCATGAAGGACTTTGAGCAAATCTGTGTATTCCAAAAAATATAGGATAATTCCCCTAGGTCTCAAGACCGAGGATGAAGATGGAGAAAAACGAGGACTTTGTCCCAGACGATGAGCACGTTGAATGTTTAGAGGAGGATTATCAGGAAGACCAAGAAGAGTTGGTAAAAAGGTTTGAAAAAAGGACAAAGGATCAGCACCTTCGAGGCCTTCCGCAAGGCCGTAAATACGTAAATTATTGCGCCTGTTACGATTTTCCAAATTTTCAACTTGTTGAGTAAGACGCAAAACCTCTCTACGCATACCTGGAACTTGATCAGTGACTGTTTGGATGGACTCAACACGGTTTTCAAGATCACCAACTCTTTGCTCAGACTGAGACCAGTTGTCCTCAAGACTCTGAAGCCGGGAGTTAGTCTCTACCATGTATGGTTTGAGGGAACGTATTTCCTCCAATAAAAGTTCCATGGAAATTGTGGAGGACGCATTGGTAGGAGAAGGAGGATTAACCTTTGTTCGCTTACCAGAAGAAGAGAAGGATGCAGAAGGAATTTTAGAACTTGTTTTAGTGCCAGAGTGCTTCATGGTAGAAGACAAGTGCTTAGAGCTGGCAGCATCAGTAACTGGTTCTTCCATATTATCTTGTAGGACGCTGAAAGGGTTATGATCTTCTAATGAGATATCCTTGGTATGTTGAGCACTGCTACGATTAGCTCGAGACATTGCCATTAAAAAGTAAGGGGAGAAATGCACCAAAAGCGTAAGAGAAGGTCCAAGGCGATAGGTAAGCTGAGAACGCGTAGACTCCAGAGATAAAAGTCACAGCCAGATCGATGGATACAGCCTTGGTGTGGGTTAGTAATCAGAAATAGGCAAATGCAGCAAAATGAGAACTCCAAACGGTCATTTAAGAACTTTGAGGCGCAAGGCCGTGTGAAGAGGTGCTGCAAGATGACAGGCGTCTCATAAAAAACATTCCTTCCTTGCAGTTGTCAACAAACTAGCTGGAAAATGAGGTAAAAATCGCCATATATGCTCACACAAGTATTAGGGTGTGAGGAGAAGTGACCCCATTATGAGCGCGCGGGAAAAACGAGGAGAGCAGAAAATACAAAATGGCGGCCGCGGCTTTTCATTGAGCCGCGAGTAACGAGAAAATTCCGAAAAAAGCCACTTGCGCTCACCCTTGGCTTCCGCAACTACTGCCAGTGACACAGGAAGAATTCCGACGCATGAGGATGCAGTCGAGGGATCCAGAAGACAGGAATAGGAGCCTGGAGATGTTCCGTTGCATCATCCCGTCACGGAGCTCCGACGGATGGCGGCCATTTCCTTCGGCTCCCAAGCCACGCCCCCGGTCGTCGATATTCTTGATGTGGTTATTCTGTCCCTACGATATTTAAAACTCGATATTATTGTAGGTCGATATTAAAAACTCGATATTATGTCTGTGCACCTTCCAATACCCCTGAAGACACGCCCAGACAGGAATTTTCCAGTCTGGGAGCTGATGAACAAAGGAGGTACAGATGGATGAGCTACGATCCTGAGACCGGGCACACATTATCTGAAACTCAAGGTTACTCTGCTTGCCCACACCGCTCTGAGCTGTGGGAGCAGGCCTATCTAGATGGAAAGGTATGCATGAGATAGATAGTTTATTCATTAGCACAGCAAACTCAGCCTTGAAGAAATTCACATACAGAGGGCACATTGGTAGCTGCTTTTCGATGGTCACACAGAGCATGAGACAGACGTTAGTTTCGATCATTACCCAAAATGGAGGCTAATACAAAATGGTGCTGCAAATGCTAACTTAAACCGCACAATACTAGAAGGAGTCGACCAGACGCATTTTCAGTCCAACAGGTGTTGGCTGGATGACAAGGGAGGAGACTTATTACACCTAAACTCCCTAAAACCAAAATTGGCCTCATTACAATCTGCCTTCTGAACTATCAGCAAAAGCACAAAACACTTTACACTTGAGCTATTACTGAAAATAGTTGCTGCTAAACTCACCCCCACCTTGGCACATGTGACAGAAGCATTCCCGGGGAAACTAGGCGCTTTCTTGAACATTGCACAGAGCACAGAATTTCTATCATTAGTTAAACTTCCGCATAACACCTCCCTGCTCAAATCAGGATGGAGTTCTCCTTGAGTGACCAACTTCTTACACAAAGGGCTTGCCTCTTAAATGACATGCATTCAGCATGTTCAGCAAAAGAAGGATCCTTGAAAAACCTCATCTGTCTCGAACCCACAAACACAAATAGTCAGTGCCCAACAAACCCCTGGTCCTGTGCCCTCTCAGATGAGCTCAGACTGAGGGGCGCCGCAGACCTGTGGACTCTAGGTTTGCTGCAACCCCAGTTCAAAGCAGCCCTGAACAAAAACATCAAAATGGAATCCTTTGCATCAGACTTTCGGGCCTTCAAAAAAAGAGAGCACGCTGCTCTAGTTCTCAGTAGTTACGACCAGGGAGGTCTCCAACAATATATTAAGGAACCATTCTCATCCTACCTCAAAATGAAATTCTGCCAACGCCGGATGGGCTGCTTTCCATCTTTAGATTTACTACCCCCATGGGTATCCCAGCTACCCTCTAACCTGTGCCATCTATGTGCCTTGCTCCAGGAATCGTTAGGGCACCTGCTCTGCATTTGTCCCGCCCTCCTTGAGGAACGCAGAGACCTCCGCTGATCAAAGAAGGGACACAAACTATTCTTGAAGCTGTTAATTATCTTTTGAACAACGCTCAACCCCAAGGGATTGCCAGACTTATACAATTTGTGGCCATAGTAGAAAAACAACTGAGGAATAAAACCGCGGGCCCAAAGACACTCTAATTCAGCAGGGCCAGCCTTAATGATGAAGCCGAGAATCAGGCTGCCATGGGCGGGCCACGGAGCGGCAAAACACATGAGACAAAACAAAACAATGTGTTAACAGAGCCACCAAAGGAAGCAGCAAAAGAGTTAACAGAGCCACCAAATAAAATACTTCAGTGTCAGCTAACAAATGAAATGCTCAAAATGTACATTGTTTTAACACGCATCCGTGTCGCCCATCTATGGCACATCATTAACATCCTCACCCCTGAGGTGATGAGAAATTATTTTTAAAGTGTATACTTTTAAAAGATATGTATTTCTGATATCATAAGTTGTTTATTTTGTATCTAAGGCTAAATTTGTGCATCACTCTGATGATCTCCTTCAATGCACTTTTAAACTAGCACTTTGCACTTTAATGGACTTGATTGTCTAAATAAAGTATTTCTCTCTAGTGATTTTTAACGTAAAGTATATATTTTGTTTTCAAAGTACAAATGTTAGAATGACTAAAGGATGCATCATGTCTGCACACATCATTTGCACAAGGAATGGCTTTTCATTGTTCTGTGTGAGAAGAGAGTGCACTGCTTGTGAAATCTCTGTAATGAGTGATGTCTCAGTGTTTTAAAATGTGAGAAGACAATGGGGCATATTACCAAGGATGTGTGATAATTATCGCAAAGCGCACTTAGCGCTGTTTTTATTATCGCCGGCTATCGCTGGATTACATCATGGAGATAACGCGTTATTATCAACGCTTATCTCCAAGGCGATAGAAAATCCAGCGATAGCGGCGAAACCCAGAAATAGCGCAAGAAATCCAGCGATAAATTCCACGCGCTAATGAAAAGCTTGCTAATAGGCAGGTGAGGACTTAACCTTACAATCCACCTCCCATTGACTAGAATGGCTAAGTCAAGTTTTAAAGAGGTGTTAGATTCCAGCGATAATCGCGGTTAGCGCGAATTATTTTATCGCTTCGCGGGCATTGCTAATAGGGGGAAGTTGTGTTTGCGACTGTTTTCAGTCGCTTTTAGTTGGGAACGCCTACTTTGCATGTCATTAGCGATAAATATCGCTGACATGCAAAGCGGCAAGAAAACGGCCGCTTTCGCCATAAAGCTGTCGCTAACAGCTGTTAGCGACAGCTTGCTAATAGGGCGATAAAAATATCGCCGCTTTAGCGGCAAAAAGTGCCGCTAAAGTGGCGATACTGCCCTTGATAATATGCCCCAATGTTTCAGTTGAGGTTATCTATGCTCTCACTCCTCGTCACTGTCACATGAAGACATGTACTCACCAAGTTTAATAATAATTTAACAGAAGATTGTTCAAGGGCTGTGTTGGTATATTTACATCAAAGAATTGATTATAAATGAGAAAAAGAGGGTGATCACTTCTTTCAAAAATGTATGCTTCTTTCAAAAATGTTGTGTAGTTCCTATTAACCTACATAAGATCTGCGTGTTTAGACAACATACACTGTAGGATTGGTGTCCAGACTGATTCTAGACACCCCCACCGGGTCTGTTAGCCTGTATACCAGCTAGCTCACAGTGCCAATAGAAACCCCTCTTACCAAGGAGAGAATAGTTCTTGGCAACTATTGAACATGACAACTCTGTCCCATCAGGGATCGTGGAAACAGTGTATTACTTTTCACTCAGTCACTCGTGCTCACTTTGTCTCAGAGAGATACACAGAATAAACAGTGGGGACGTTTCTCAATAAGCATTTATTTAACCCGCGTCATTCTAATGTAAAATAGGTGTGCTGAAACAACCATAAGACAGTAACAGTAAAATCAGTACTCCTACGATGCGATCCTAACTAGATGTACCTAAGTGTACCTAGCATGTATGTAGGTGTAGAGCCAAGAATCCCTCTAGGATAAAGTCAAGTCCATTACGTGAAGTGAGAGACTGTGGGACCCCGTCTTGGTCTCGATATGGACACCCGCGAGGGATGTCAGACCATTGCGAGCTGGAGTGTCTGCATGCAGGAACCTCAGCGTCTCGCGTCAGTGTGTCAGCATGGAAGTCCTTTTCTCCTCTGACTACCTCAGCAAGATATGGTGTTTATATACCCAAAGTGGTACCCTCAGGGGTTCTACCTTGCTGTGTCATGTCGGACTTAGGATGATGGAAGGAATGACCCTTATACATAGTTATTATGCAGGAGATGGTAGTCCTGCTGAGTTTCCAAGAATCCTCATGCATAATGGATGAGGCTAGTTTTTCAGGGACAGCCCCACGTCCTGTAAGCAGTACCGTAACTAGGTAAAAGGTCAGTCCCAAGAACCGTTATGTAGTGTAATGGTAGGTGAGAATATAGGTACAAGTTTGAGTTGCTACTTGAGCCTATATTGGGGTACCTATATGAAACATAACACCCACTCCTCATCCGACTGGACGACATACTAAAAATTCTAACGTTCAGCTAGGCGTTGTACGCAAATGACTAATGAGTCCATAAAAATAGTACTTAAAAACTTAAAATTCTAAAAAATGCTAAAAAAAAAACCATTTATTGCAAGTGATAAAAGTCTTGGTTAGTTCGGACAATGAGTGACTGAAAGCCATGCAGTTTAGCAAAAGTGTCTCTTGTTTAAAATTCCAAATTTGGTTGTTTAGAAAAAGGCCAAATTTTCCCCAGCACACAATGAGCCAAATGTTTATGTGTCCTGGCTGGGAAACGCAACATCACTGTTGCTTGCCATCACAGACGACGATCCCTGCAACACCTCACAGATTAGGTCAATCGAGCACAGATGTTCTTCTGCACTATCCACAGCCAATGCTGGGGTAGCCTGTGTGCCATCCAAGGCCTGAGTATTTGTTGAGGAGCCGGTATCCGTTCCAACAGGAGCTGAAGCATCCTGTGATGGCTCTAAGAATACAGACATCAACATGGGAATACGCTGAGGACACAGCAGAACATGGGCCGTTATCGGGTCCAGTAAAGCATCAACGTCCGCTGGCGCAACCAATGGAATTGTTAGACAGAGATCCAACACGCATTCTTGTCCGCAGAACAGGCATCGAAGGATAGGCAGAACACAGTAGATCCATACTGGTCTAAATGACAGGAACCAAGACTCGCTCAATTCGCGGAGGCGAGGTGTGCCCAGATGGATTACCATGCAATCACGGTAACGGCGCTCCAAGAGCGTTCTTTCCATCTCCTTGGTGACTGGGACATCCATTGTGTAGCAGGATACCTGCTATTAGGAACAGGATCAGCGGAAGCCCTCCAAAAATGCTTCTGAACATGGAGTGTATGAAGTTGGGAATAACTCCGAAGACTGTCTGAAAGGTGCTTAACAGTCCAGAACCTATGGTCTTAAATAGGTGTACTATACCTGTCGTATCAGACATGTTAAAGATACGTTGTACCATTTCTGTGAAATGGAAAGGGCAGTTTGTTCGTACTAGTGCCTGTATCTCAGCTGAGGACCTTGCGACCTGAAGATCATAAGTTTCTCAGGCGTAGGTTAGGGGCATAGTATTCTGTAAAAGGATGGCTTTCATTTGGCTCAGAGTATCAAACCGTATAAAGGAAACATTCAACGAAGGCCATAACGGCGCCTTCCTGACTGTATGAGTCAGTGGAACACAGTACTTGCATACAGCAAGTAACCCTGGAGCTGACAGTGACAAGATATGCGATGCCCGGGAGCATCCCACAACAACCTTGATCATTCAGCATCAAGTAACTCCCATTTGAACACCGGATTAATCACGGCAGCTGGGTAACCTTTCAAGTGACAGGATAAATTAGTAACTGAACCATTACAGGCCCCGTGAAGCATGATGTCCTGGAATATGAGAGATCCACTTAAGGAGTTCTCGCAGTTTGTACCGCTTAGAAACACTTCCATGTCCCCACTCCTGCATCGAAATCTGTAAGGCAATTCCCAAGATTCCTTGATGAATTCCCTACCCATCGCTTCACATCTGCCCGCCTGTTGTTGTTCTAGGCAGTACTGAAACTGGAAAGTTGTGACCAGTAATGTTATATGGCCAAGGATTAACCATTCTGTGGATGGTGACTGCCACAGTAAAAGGTAATTGGTCCAGTTTTTCAATACGCAGCATTGTATATTTTGCTCCCCTTTGTGCCATTGTTATCTGTTTTTCAGTTAGATAATATGCAGAAAATAGTGACATTCTGTTGATAAATCGCCAAGGTGCATAACCAGCGCGCAATGATTGCAGCGTCCTGCTTAATAATATAATAGAACGTAGTTGAGATTGTCCGTGGTGTAGTATGGACAACTCCTGTTCTAGTATATCTATAGCAGAAGATACAATGTTGCCCAGTGAATAGATCCTGGATGTTATTGTAGTCATACCGTTATCAACTACAGCTAACGCCTTTTCTAGGTTAATTCTATCTATTTCACAAAGTCTCTCTGCGGCTTCTTGTTTAGAGATTTTCCAGATTTCATAATAGACAGCATATAAGAAATGTTTCTGACGTGGCTTTCGGGGACCCTCATCTGAGAGGAAGGATAAGTGCTGTTTCACCTGTGACAGTGTCGAGGTTTTTAGCCAATCGAGGCATAACTTCCCAGCACTGTATGATGTCACCACCCCCGGATGTTCTCTTTGTACTTAGCGTTGGTCCGGCCTATAGATACTAAACCCTTCGGTGGTACCCCTGAATCTTGTTAGACATCTGCTTGTGTCTGTGGGCCAAACTAACCATCCCTTCCAATTGGGGTCTGATGAATTGTACTGTATTATGTCATCTATTGTATCCCCTCCACGTGATGTAAAATTTTGCCACCCCTCAAAGTGTGATGGTGTTGGAATCCGAGGTGTGTTCAAATCCTTGTTCTTGGCCATCCCAAGACAGGAAGTCTATTGCACAGTGTCATTTAGAAATATTATCTGCTGTGGAATGAAGCACGCTCTAAATAGTGCTTCTGTTCCCTGTACTTGCCATTCCTTTGAACCCCAGACTGATTTTATGTCTATAGTGTCCCTCCGTAAGTCGAAACCCTGTTCAGAGAGTTGGGAAATGAAGGATGCAGAATATATCTGTTTGGTGTTAGTCAGCATATTTTTCTGTGCAAGTGTAGGTGCAACCTTATAGTAATATGAGGTCGGGTCAGAAGTGTTAAACCCTGAAAAATACTAACATTTCTGTGCAAATGTCCTCGAACTACTTTTCGGTGGTGTCTGGCAATATTCCCATTGGTGGTAAGGAAAAACATTTCATGGGATACTGGATTTGTGTAAAAAGTGATGACCATAATGTTGGTAACAGTACATAGTGTTATCGTCTGCTGTGTCTTCTAACATTTCAATGCTTGAAAATGCAGCAAATTGTTGTAAATCAGACAACATATTATTTACAGTTTTAAAATCCCAATCATCAGAAAATGTACTGGAGGTAATGATATCACTTAGAGAAATTTTGAACACGAGGAATTTTCAAAAGTTCTGCTGGTCCAAATACATCATAATCAACCTTGTCCCAAACTATACCATCAGGAATAGGAACAGCTGTAATGTTCATGAAGGACAGGTCCCTATGTTCACGATGAGATGATGTATGACGTTTCAGGACCAAGTTCACATTTGATACTGCAGAGCATTTTGGGAGATAGTTTCCATTCGTTAGTAAGCAAAAGACAGTCACTAGGTCAATCCAGAACAGAAAAAACAGTATTCCAGTTATTATCCAGAGCTGGAGCCAAGGTGATACTAAGTAAGTCTTTGTCAGAAAAACGTAGAAGTCACGAATTTGTTGCTTACAGGAAACTGGAACTGGCGTTGTTTCCGGTTCACTGGGATCCAGAGAGAATGTATCAAGGTCGATGAAGTAGCCAGATGCAGTTCGATCTATTTTCGGTAGCTCAGCAGGTTTTGTTGAACTGGCAGACGTCTCTTGTAGAGGCATATTGATGTAGACATCGGTGTTAGGCCGAATTGAAATGTCTTTCATTTATGTTTTGAAGTTCTGTTTCAAGAGGAACGAGTTCCATTTCATTGTTGGACATTCCATCATTTTGTATTGGTGACTCTTCAAATGTTATGAGTCTTTCTGTCTGAACTTCCTGTATGGTAGCGAGAGGAGAGCGTCGGCTACCCAGGAGCCCACGAGGCCTACTATTCAGTATCAGCCACATAGTGTGGTTTGATCAGATCAATGGAGACGAATCTCTTTTCTTTTTTTCCGGCAAGAGGCGGAAGAAGTACTGTTCTTGTTCCTTGGACAGCCAGGACAGGTACAGGCTTTCTGTATGATGGCCCAAATTCTTTCTTGTCCACAATCTTTTCTCTGACCAGATCCCCAACTTTAGGGATCCAGGCAGGTCTTGCCGTGACTGATTTGACTTCCCCAGTGGCGGTGCGTTTTACTTGCACGTTGCTTTGTAGTGCCCGGAATTCATTGAGATCCTGTAAAACAGCCAAACATTTATTGATGTCAAATGGTTTTTCATCCGCCACTGTGCTTTCATAATCGATATCAGGTACCCACATTCTAGTCCCAAATAGGACCTCGTAAGGAGTGTCACCCCCTAGAGAACTTCTTGGCATGTTATTAAGGGCTCGTTGGACCCCGTATAAGTGATTGGCCCAACTACCACCCGAACCTAATACCCTCGCTGTTAAAGATTGCTTTTTCCTCTCCACAGTTTTTCCTCTCCACGACCGACTTTCCCTCAGGATGGTACGAAGAGGAGTACCGCAGTGCAACACCCAGACTTCCCATGGCATCCTTGTAAGCCCTAGAGCTAAACGAGGGGCCACGGTCAGAGTGTAATGTGGCAACTGCGTATGTCCCTATAAAGACTTGCAAATCTTTTATAACAGTTCGAGCGTCAGCCGAGCGCTGAGGCCATACCCATAGGAATCTAGAGCATGAATCCACTGTCACCAAGATATACTTGTAAGCCCCATCTGATTGTAGGGGGCCGCAGTGGTCCAAATAGACACACGCGAGTAGTCTGTCTGATATTAGTAGTGGTGTCTGTGCTGGACGTGCCACGGTGGAACCCTTCATCTGCTGACAGATGTTGCATTTTAAGACAAAATTCTTTGTCTGTTTATTTAAACCGGGCAACCAATAGCGCTGTTTCAGCCATGAAACTGTTGCTGTTACATCCTGCGTGTGCAGAACCTAGACCCTCGTGTTCAGCTAATATTAAACCTAATCTGCGATCCATGTTTGGTATTACTCTATCCCCCACTCCTGGAATTTGAGCATACGGAATGTTATTGCCATCTAACTTGTAGGAGTACTTGAGTGGAAAGCCTTTCGGTAAGGCTGTGCTATCTTTGCGTGAAGCAGTGACAGCTATCATTATCTGTCCGTCTATTCTCGTTTTTGAACGAGTGATTGCAGCTATGGAAGCAGTACGTACTGCCCCTTTTGCGGCTTCATCCGCCAATGAATTCCCTTTAACGTGAACGCCTTCACGTTGATGACTCAGCGCGTGTATCACGTGAGCTCTTGGTAGTTCGTTCTTCAACTCAGCTACCTGTTCCCACCATAGCATTTTATGCTTAATTGTGCAACCTTTTGAGTCTTTAAACCCATTTTGACTCCAGTAGTGAAGCTATTCATTGTAAGACTGGACACAGTAAAAAGAATCGCACACTATCAGTGTGGGGAATTCTCGATCTGTATTTATAAGTGCCAGTAATAGGGCTTTTAGTTCTGCCAGCTGAGCCGTGCAGTCTCCTCGAGACTGTGTCTTCGTACTGCTAGGCTGGAACTTGCCATCTTGCATACGACCCTTTACAATCGCACATGCGGCGCTGTATTGTTGTTTACTTCCTATGGCTAGCTGAGCTGATCCATCAGTGTAAATAATATATTCATACTGATCTAGAGGCATTACTTCATTTGGGAGAGGATATTCTTGTTCATATTGCAGAAATGCTTGTGTTTTTAGCCTTGGGTCATATCTGTATTCTACATCTGTTGTAGTGAGAGAATTAGCCCATTATATCCATCTTGGATGTAAGGCTTTAGCAATAGGAACGCTTGCCTTTGTAGCAGCCTCTAAGGCTGGTGCCGGAGTTACGACAATGATTAGTTTCCCCTGAGCCAGTGCTCTTTCTCTCACTACAGCGGTCTGTACTGCTGTCAGGATTTTTTGTGTAGAAGCAAAACGCATTTCAGCATTTGTGTACAAATGTGATTTGTATGCAATTGGTACTGTTTCGCCTTCATTGAAGGTTAGGTAAGTGTACCCAGATTGACTCGCTATAACACGGATCACCAGGTTGCGGACATTTACACATGTCTGCAAGTGTTTAAATGCTATCATGTCAGTTTGTAGGGAACAAAGGATATCTGTGTGTTCCTGTGTCCAATCCTTAACTGAAAAATCAGGTCTTATTAAATCGTAGAAAGATGTTACTTTTTCTGCGAAATCTAAAATGTAAGTTCTACCAAAATTTAGGAATCCCAATATGGATTGCAAGTTTTTCAACGATTTTGGAGGTTGAAGCAGCCCACACGTTTCTAAAAAGTTAGCTGCAAGGCTTTTCCCTTCACTTGATAACTCATACCCCAAAAATAGGACATTGAGATGGGCTATTTTTGCTTTTTGAAAGTTAAATTTGTAGCCCTCAGAGGCGAACCCCAAAATTATGTTGCTCACCCTGGTCAAGTGATTCTGTAAATCATCATCCGTCAGATAAATATCATCTACATAGGACAATGCCTCTTCATCCAAATTCTGAAGTAACTCCGTTACCCTAGCGGAAAACAACCCAGGGCTATTTTATACCCTTGGGGGAGTCGACAAAATTGACGCTGTAAACCTAGCACTGAAAATGCTGTCAAATACCTGCTTTCAGGTGCTATATTTTGTGATATCTAGTGTTGTTTTGTATTTTTTCCACACAATGTTATTCATTAATGCGGCACTATGTGAATTCTGTACTGCAAATGTTTTTGTGCATGTGTTCAGATGTCTATAGTCTAAAACTAGACGGTATGAATTATCGGGTTTCATTACGGGAAACAAAGGATTATTCATTGAAGATGTGCAACTTTCAATCACACCTTGCTATTCAAGTTGATCTAAGATCTCCCTGACCTGTTTTTTCGCTTCTTGTTGTATTGGGCACTGTCTCTGAGGAGTTGGAGCAGTTTTTACTGTGATTACATGGTGATGTGACTCAGCATCCCACCCAACATGGTTGAGATATAGTGCTGGGGCAAGTGCTTCTGCCCACTCCTGCGCGTATGTGTGTTTTATGTATATTGGAACGAGGTCGGAAAAAGCCGGTAAAATTACCGTTTCTCCCTTTGGGCATTCCATAACAATTTCAGGCGGCCGATCTTTTTCAGCTAAAAGGATGTCATAGCCAAAAGTCAGGTTCTCCCAAAATAGACCTTTAATTTTTCTGGGTTTGTCTCACTCCATTTGGAGTGTTATTTCATGTAACCTATGTGGGACACTTACCCTTGTATCAGGCATTTCCACCGTGATATGCTCATTCAACTCCACTGTCACCAGAAATTCCATCAGGTTCTGGCGAGCTATTGTTACTTCTGCCGCACTGTCTAGCATCGTCAGAGCCCACTCCCCGTTCAGAAGTTGAGGCCTCCGAATGCAGGCCATGTCTTACTTTAAGACCTGCTACTTTCTTTTTTTTAATTGAGGTTTTGATTTTGGCTTCTCTTCTTTTTTGAAATTATAGTCTGAAGTGCTTGGCGTGTCTCTGGACTTTGTACGCTCTTCATGTCTTTGTTCTGACCGTCCTTCCCTCTCTGAGTTTTTTGATGAACCCTGAAAGGAACGAGAGGAACGTGTATCAGTATCCTGATACCTGTCCGATTTTTTAATGTTATCACGATTCCTAAGGTTGTACCTCCTTTCGGAGGGCTCCTGTTGAGGAGACCCACCCCTGGATTGTGATCTATTCTCTCTATACTTTTGTTTTTTGTTGTTATTATCCCATTTCTTCTTGTAAGAATCAGGTGCTTGCTTGGTGTTATCCTTTTCAGGACCACCCATCAGTTCAGGTTTTGTTGCTCTAGCTCCCAAACTATCTCTACCTAATTCTGCATAGGTGTCTTCAATAATTTTAGGTAATTCACGTTCCTATTGTAAAGGAGTGAAATCCCTCAGGCGTTGGCGTATTGCCACTGCTTCTGCACCCCCTTTATTGTTAGCTAATATGATAGCTGATACTTGGGCAAAATTACCTAATAATTTCATCCCTAAGTTCAGAGCAGGCTCTGCTTCATACTCAGTCTGTATCTGTCTTAATACGTCTGGCATTACTGCTAATGAAGGGATACCATGAGTTCTGGTATATATAGCAGCGAAAACTGTACCCCCAGTGGTACAATCCTCTATCTGGGGAGCTATCCCCATTGGCAAGGAGATTGTTAGCATTCTGTGTTTTTCTTGAGGGCTTGTGTGTGGAAATACTGCCTCTAGCTGTGTTATTTTCTGAGCTATCCAGAATGGCATTTGCTCACGTTTAGTGGGCATTTTACCCATAACTGCGTGTAGCATTTGTGGTGTTATTTTAGTTGTAGATCCCTGAATTTGTCCTGCTTGTGTAGCCCTTGGTGGCTGAAGTGTGAGTGTTCTCATCACGAACTGTGTCAGGTTTCTGTATAGTTTTATTATTTCTTTATGAAGTGGACGTAAGTCTGCTACTGGCATTGTGTCAATATCTGGATGCTGTGTGTAAACCGCAAGAACAGGCCAAGTGGCTCCGTCTCTTCCGAGCGGACCGAGTCTTACTTTGTCTTTTGTGTGGGGGAGGGTGCCTTTAAACCAGTTTATGTGCTCCTGGTAGGTGAGCGGAACTTCAATGTCCTCATACGGACAGTATTCATTTGGTGTTTCATCTTCAAAGTAAGAATGAAATGTATGTGATTGTGCATCTGCTTGTGGGAATTTAACCCATGAATAGAATACCTCTGTTCTATATGATTCGTGTGCCTCAATCACGAATGTTACTGTCCCACCCCTAGCTGTGACTCCATAGTCTGCTAGTTTTAGAGTAAGGGCAGTTCTAACACTCTCTGAAATGTTGATTTCCCCTTCTTGTTCTTCCTCCCTAGCTCTTCATCCCTAGCTGCAGCACGTTGTGCTGGTGCGGCGGCATCTTCGTCAGCCATTATTTTGAAGAAGGAAAAAGTTTCAAGGAAACTGAGATAAGGTTTTATGCACAATAGGAACTGTTTGTCCTTCAAGCTTGATAAACCTACAGCAAATACGTAGGATATGCCTACTCAGCTGTGGTGGATAGTTCCCTTCCCACTCCATACGTCTCTGGGGAAATGTGAGTAGGGGTCTCTGAGAATAGCATGACTGAACTACTCAGATTTGACTGTTAAATAAGTGCCAAACCAATGTTGGCGGCGCCATGTTGTGTAGTTCCTATAAACCTATATATAATCTGCACGTTTAGACAATGTACACTGTAGGATTGGTGTCCAGACTGATTCTAGACACCCCCACCGGGTATGTTGGCCTGTGTACCAGCTAGCTCACAGTGCCACTAGAAACCCCTCTTACCAAGGAGAGAATAGTTCTTGGCAACTATCGAACATGACAACTCTGTCCCATCAGGGATCATGGAAACAGTGCATTACTTTTCATTCCATTACTCGTGCTCACTTTGTCTCAGAGATATACACAGAATAAACAGTGGGGACGTTTCTCAATAAGCATTTATTGAACCCGCGTCATTCTGGTGTAAAATAGGTGTGCTGAAACAACCATAAGACAGTAACAGATATAAATGATTATAAGCACCAACAGAGTAAAATGGATGGTAAATTTCAACCATAGTGCTAAAACAATGACTACAGGAAGGTAAAAATACATGACAGTAAAATGCGCACTCCTATGATGCGATCTTAACTAGATGTACCTAAGTGTACCTAGCATGTATGTATGTGTAAAGCCAAGAATCCCTCTAGGATAAAGTCAATCCCATTACCTGAAGTGAGAGACTGTGGACCCCGTCTTGATCTCAATATGGACACCCCACGAGGGATGTCAGACCACTGCGAGCTTGAGTGTCTGCATGCAGGAACCTCAGCGTCTCGTGTCAGTGTGTCAGCATGGAAGTCCTTTTCTCCTCTGACTATCTCAGCAAGATATGGTGTTTATATACCCAAAGTGGTACCCTCAGGGGTTCTACCTTGCTGTGTCATGTCGGACTTAGGATGAAGGAAGGAATGACCTTTGTACATAGTTATTATGCAGGGCATGGTAGTCCTGCTGAGTTTCCAAGAATCCTCATGCATAATGGATGAGGCTAGTTTTTCAGGGAAACCCCATGTCCTGTAAGCAGTACCGTAACTAGGTAAAAGGTCTGTCCCAAGAACCGTTAAGAAGTGTAATGGTAGGGGAGAATATAGGTGAAAGGTTGAGTTGCTACTTGAGCCTATATTGGGGTACCTATATGAAACATAACAATTAGTATTAACTATTTAAAACTAATTTTTTGGGTGTGTGATTATTCTCGTGAGTGGCTTGTGAGACACCCTCAAGATCGTAGAGGCATACATTTTGTTTTTTAATGTTGTATGTAGTTGTCATGCTTGTGCTAAATTAAAGTTAAATACTAATGTAGCATAAGGGTATCATTTGAAGATGTAAATCATATTTATTAAAAAATGTTATGTTGAGAGATGACGGGTGTGCACAGTAGGGTTTGGAGAGAGAGTGATCTTTCCACTGAGATCTCTCTGTTAGATAACAGGTGTCTGTAGTAGGGTGTGTTGAGGGATAACAGGTGTGTGTAGTAGGGTTTGAAGAGGGATTGCCCTCTTCACTGACACCTCTGTGTTAGATTACAGGTGTGCATAGTAGGGTGTGTGAAGGAACTGGCCTCTCTGCTGAGACCCCTCTCTCAGATGACGGATGTGCATAGTAGGGTGTGGCGAGGGACTGGCCTCTCCGCTGAAACCTCTCTCTTGTATGACAGGTGTGCATACTAGGGTGTGTGGAGAAACTGGTATCTCCGCTAGGACCTCGCTCTCAGATGACAGATGCACGTAGTAGGGTGTGTGGAGCGACTGGCCTCTTACCTTAGACCCCTTTCTTGAATGATGAATGTGCTCAGTGGGGCATGGGGAGGGACTGGCCTCTCCACTGAGACCTCTCTCTCAGATGATGGGTGTGCATAGTAGGGTGTGTGAAGAGACTGGCCTCTCCTCTTAGACCCCTTTCTTGAATGATGAATGTGCTCAGTGGGGCATGGGGAGGGACTGGCCTCTCCAGTGAGACCTCGCTCTCAGATGATGGGTGTGCATAGTAGGGTGTGTGAAGAGACTGGCCTCTCCACTGAGACCTCTCTCTCAGATGATGGATGTGCATAGTAGGCTGTGTGAAGAGACTAGCATCTCTGGTGAGATCTCTCTCTCTTGTATGACGGGAATACATAAAATGGTGTGACGAGGGACTGGCCTCTCCCTTGAGACCTCTCTATTGGATGACGGGTCTGCATAGTAGGGTGTGGCGAGGGGCTCTCCGCGGAGAGTTCTCTCTTGGATGATGGGTGTGCATAGTAGGGTATGCGGATGGACTAGCCTCTCGTTTGAAACCCTTTCTTGCATAACTGATATTCATATTGGGGTGTGGGAAGGAACAGTCCCCTCTACTGGGACCTCTCTCTCACTTGACGGGTGTGTGTATTAGGGTGTGAGGAGAAACTGGCTCTCCGTTGAAACCTCTCTCTCAGATGACAGGTATACATAGTAGGGTATGTGGATAAACTGGCCTCTCTGCTGAGACCTCTGTCTCAGATGACCAGTGTGTGTAAGGATGGGCCTCTATGCTGAGACCTCTCCCTAAGGTGACCAGCCCTGCCAAGAGCCACGCATCACGTGTTAGACTAACGCATTTCAGTGTGGTGGTCCGCATCACCACACTGAAATGCATTGGTCACGCATTATTAGCGCCCATGGAGCACTACGAGGCACGCACAACGAGGCTGCCCTAGAATACATAAGTAAGCTGCAGCAGCAGTGCAGTGAGCGTTGTCGGCAGCGTGCACTGCGCTGTGGAAAGCTTGCTGTGTTAAACATAGGAGTCCGTTTTCAGGAGGATTACTGCCCTGTAATGCACCATGCGGGCATTGTCGTGGCTCGCTTCAATCAAGTTGAGCCTGGCCGACGTCTCTCAGCACCACGTGGTCTGGGTCAGGTGAGAAACACAAAATCCGGCTTCATTCCTGCAGTGGCAGCACGTGGATCCGGGGGAGTGTCGTGCCTGTTCTTTCACGGCAAGGCACCTGCCCGACTATAACTCCTGTGAGACCATTGGCTGGCCGCAAGCAGTCACTGTGGCGGCAGCTTTGCTATCCAGCAAGTGTTGCCGGCCTCTTTGTCTAGGCGCGAGTCGGCCCCTTTGACAGTCAGTGCTGCTCTGTGCTATGATGGGGGGGGGTCGTGCACTTGGCCATCAGCTCACCAGGAAGATGCTTTTCACTCTCTGCGTCAGCAACCCTCCCCACCCCCATGCAGGTGAGCATTTCACCGCCGCCGGGCACGAGGCCGAAAGAAATAAGTTACACCTCACTTTTCCCAAGGTTTGTCTCAAAGCCCTAAATTAAGAGAGGTCCGTATTGGGCATGCCTGAATGTTATGGTTAAAAAGACAAACCTATTTGGAAGAATGTGCATGCTGCTCTTGGGCTGGTGATTTGGTTCGTGTGGGCCAATAATGTACGTCTCGTTCAGCAGCAGGAATTATCACCTGCATGCAAATGTGATTTTTGAGCGTCTGAAGAGGGACATCTGGTAGCAGGAAGACAGAGGATCATATCTGCCTTTTCAACCTGCTTTGCAGAAAAGAAGGCCTCTTTTCAGTGTGGTTTTGCCCGTCACCCACTCTTTCCTGCTTGGCCAAATGGTGTGATCCTGGGCAAATGCTTTATTTCACTGGGCCTACTTCTATTCATTATCACGTATGAGAGCACATTCAAACTTGTGCGTTCTGGATTGAACGCTGTGCAAACATTTCTATTAAACTGTACTACAGTGAAATGCATTTGGCAGAGCAGATGTGTTGCAGTGTAAGACCACTGCTGGCAGCTGTTACATCTCCCTAGTTCCTAAATTAAAGAGGCCAGTTCAGGAGCTCAGCAAGCATGTGAAGGAGGCTTATGCAGGCAGGATCTTGTTTTTCCTGCATTCTGCCTGCGCATCAAGGCCTGCCAGCCCCCACCTCCTCAGGTGCTTCACTAGTTATTTACATCCAGGGGCTCTGGCCGCCGGTCCTAGAGGAGAGGCGTGCAGCCACCTACAGCCTGCTACTTACCTCTCAGCACTGTGCGCAGCTCACGTGCCCACCCTGACCAACAACCTGGCCGAAGACGCTCGCTGGGCTTCAGATGGCACAAGAGGTGAGTCCAGCAGAGCACAGAAGGTGAGTGCTGTATAACCCGGGGGGAAATAATCATGTCTTTCAGAGTGTGCTTGAGGGGGACAAAGACATCACATGGCTTAGAGAACAAAATGTTCTACAACTATTTTGGTCTTTGGTCTTCAGGTAACCATATATAGAACTAACCAAGGCATACTTTAAATGAAAGATGCTCATAGATCATGCAAGTTAAATTGATGGGAAAATGCATTATTTTTTCTTTTACGTTTACCTTATGAAACCTCCACTGATTAGTACTATCACTGTAGGTTGTGTGTCTAACTAGAGAGAGACGGTAAACAACCCTGTCCACGAAACCATCACCCCGCATGTTGTTACAACGACCGCGTTGTAACAATGCATACCATTACCACGCAAGTCGTAACCACGACTTGCGGAGGGGGGAGAAGGTGTTGGATTTAAAATCTACCTTCCCTACTGTCCGCACAGACTGGAGTTGGAAATTTGAGCCCAGTTTGGTGCTGTGGGGATTAGTGATTTCTGGATTCATAGTGCTATGAGGTCCTGACCAGCAATTAAGGCACTGTGTGAATATGCAATAGTCGTCTTAGAAAGCAGCTGTAGTTTGGTGACCTTCCATTTCAAGGATTTTGAAGTAGTTTAAATATCTTTCTTTAGAGCTTTCCATTGCTCAAAAGGGTGTAATTTATGAAATCAATGTCTTTCTGTGCACTAAATTGCTTGGTTTTACAAGTGCAAAAGCAGTTTCTTGTTGCTCAAATGGGTATAATTTCTGATATTTATATGTTTACCTCGTCTTCAATGCTTGATTTTGCTCGAGAGAAAGTGTCACTCATTCACGTTGAATGTCACTCATTATTAAACTGAAATTATGAAAATGTCACACATAAGCAATCCGAAATCTTGGCAGCTATGGGTGACAGGTATGGTTGGCAGGGTGTAGGAAGGAACTAGCCTCACCACTGACACCTCTTGCCAAGGTGAATAGCATACGCAGTAGAGTGTAGGGAGAGAGTGCCCTCTCCATTCAGATCTCTTCGAATATTGATGGGCGTGAATAGTTGGCTCTGATAAACAAACACCATCGCCAGTAAGACTGCTTCCTATAGTGACAAGTGTGCATAGTAGATTGTATTCAGAGATCACCTACTCCTTTTTACTTTTCAAGATCCCGCGAGATCCCCGATAGATGGCTAAATGTTTTTCAAAATAATTTACATTTGTTTCCAATACAGCATTTATGCCTTACAGACCTCCTCTCAATAACTAGGGGGACCAGAAGCCTTTGTCCTGCCCCCTAATATAGCTTTTTTACTTCATTCCCACAACACCAGTAATTTTTCAAAGTAAACAGTAACGGCGGCCATTTCATTTCTAAACATCCAACAGCCAGCCAATCAGAGCACTCACTCCCGCTGAATTAACAGGAGCCTCTCGCTCCCAGGGAAGCGAGACGGCCCAGGGAAAAATGAGCCTCTCAACCAATCACAGGGCTCCATTTTTTAATTTGCCCTCTTGCGGGACTCTAGAGAGCCTCTCGTGAACCCAACTGTTCAGATATCTATATTTTTTTAAGCTTCATTTCTCAAAACCCAATGAACGGATTTCCACCAATTCACCAAAAGCACAATCTGCGTACCAAGATCTAGCTCCCCCCAAATTTGGTGTAATTCCGTTCAGCAGTTTTTGCTGTTGCCTTGTATCAAGAAATCTATGGAAAATGCATGGGAATTTTGCGTTTTGGGATCTCTCCTTTTTTTCAGCCTCGACTTGACGGACAACCCTAAAACTTTCCATGCACAAACTAGGCAAAAAGTAGCACCATTTTGGAATGTTTTGTGGAGATTTGTCATATTTTTCCCCCACTGGGTAATATATATATATATTCACTGAAAAAACCAAAGGTTATACGGGCGCTACAGTTAGGAAATAGAATTTTTTTTAAACGTAGAAATTCACTAAAAAAACCAAAGGTTACGGGGATGTTATAATTAGGCTGACTGTGATGTTTACACTTCTTTCATTTCTATTAATGTTGGTTTCTATGTGATGATGCAAAGGATCAGAATGTGGATGGTTGCTGGGGTGGAATTAAGAATGTAGAAAGAGGCAGTTAACCCTGGCTCAATGGTGGATGAGGTCTTTGCATCAGTAGCTCTTAAATAAATCTACCTGTTCTTTTAACCTGGAAGTGTCTATTATTCATTTGAGTCCAAGACACCCTTCACACTGACATTTGACTCGTACAAAACCAGAGAAATTCAGCAGTTATAGTTACCTGAGCTAAGTGTAACTTACGACCCCGCAATGCACTGCTTATGACTTCACATATTACATCATTCATGACATGGTCAGTGACATCACTGATGACATCACTGATGACATCTCAAATGACGTCCTAAGCACGTTCAGGTAGATCTGGCTATGCCATTGGTTACGGCAGGCTGCCCGGTCCTTCATAAAACGCCAGCCAGAGGTAACATCCAATGCTACCAGTGATCATGAGCAGCTGTATCTTACTAATGACGCAGTATTCCTGAATATTTTGGACAACACAGAGGATGACTGTAAGGTCTATGAGGACGCGAACTTGTATTATGTGTGTGTTCTCTTGGGCATTGCTTTTGATTTTTCCTTGTTTGTTCTCCTTTTCTAAAAACATAACACACTCCCTTGAGTGTGACTATAGGCGGCGCCCATCCAGAACAGACCATGAGGCAAAGCGCCCTCTGGCACTAGGTAAAAAGTCCATGCACCGACACTGGAAATATGCATGTAATTCCATTTCACGTGTGTCTTTGTTACATGTGCATGCATGTAGAGTATGAGTGAGTGACATCTCACTGTTGTTTTTAATGTTTGTGATGTTTTTAATATACTTGGAACTATACCCCACTATAAATAAGTGTGTTTTACACTGTATAGCCACACACCAGCTACACCTACTTTCCCTATCACTGCTGCTACCCGTTAATCCTTTTTTTTCTCAATCAGGTACCATGACCCAGTGATTGAAGAGAGGTAGGTCCTTTAGACTTTATTGGAAGGGCAGAAGCATGATGGTACAGCACCTCAGAAGCATGTAAGGGTCATAGCAACCACTAACATCCTCTGATAATACTGCATCGTATTTTTAGTCAGGCCTGGGTACCACCGTAATAAAGGATTCTTTGTGGTTCAGCCTAAGGTTTTTTTAATAGTACTAAACTGGATCGAAGTACTCTAGCCCGAGGAAAAAAGAATTATTTCTGAGAACTCCCTCAAGCCAGTCAAACTTGAGGTTGAGTCCGACCTGGTAGTACTATCTCACCAGGGTGGGACGGGGTGGCCTTTGATGAAGCATTCCATAAACTGGCTAGTGCAACATCTCATACCAGACACAAGCGTGACAGCCATACTCGCAAAGGTTGCAATAATTCAAACAATTTACTCCAATTCATCCTTTATATTCCATTTTATTCCAAAGTTCAACATGGTTACCAAGTTTTACGCAGAGGCTACATGATTCCACACTTTAACTGCTGCAGAAATGCCCATCCAGGCCTTAGTTTGCAGCCCGTCAGAATACACGTTATTCCTGAGTATCCACCCAATGCATTTCGGGCTAAAAAAAAGCCCTTCGTCAGGGGTCTGTAATGTAAAGGAGGCCCATCAATAAACACAGTCAGTTACCCAAAACAAAGAGAAACATTTAATAAACCTAACATATAAACCTATGATGAAGCATGTCACATGACGTGAGTGAGCCCCCCTCGTCCAATTCTGGGAATTACCGATTTGAAAAATAGGGGTGTTAGCAGCAGGGAGATAGGAGTACACAACAGACATTGGGAATATTGTTTCCCAATGCTGACAACACGTCATCGGGCCATTTTTGTGTTTTGTGTGGTGGATGCAATGCACACATTTGGTTTACCAAGGATGTTGGCAAAATAGAATTCCCGTTCTCACAACATAAATATAGAAAGGTGGAGTTAAGTAAATGAAACCTATATTTATCTATAATCTGCTTACATTATCGATATTCGGTCACCAACATTTTAGCCGCGCTATTTTGGTAACCTGGAGTCGATATTAAGGTGGAATACCATATTTGGAACAGAGAAGGGGCACTCTGCAGGCACACCTGTATTTCAAAAGTCCCCAAAACTTTGGAGGACAACTTTTCTTCAAGTTATTTAAGAGACCATAAGGGTGTTTTTTATGTCTGTATTGTTTGTATTATCCAATTACACGACGAACCAGCAGGCTCAGTGCACCTCCTTCTGTGGAACATGATGGCGCGGGGCGTATTTATAGAGAACGGAAGCCCTTGAACCATGAACAAAAGTGTTGAACTAGCAAAGAAACTAAAGTTACATTTGTTTTTCTCTAAGCAGAATTTCTATATTTTTGCTCATTGCTTCGCCCTGTAGGAGATATTCAATGTTAAAATGATAGAACACCTCCAAGGGTATTCACAGTCCTACAGCGCCATCTGCTGACGGTTGTCAGAACTGACAAAGCACAATATCTCTCGCAGGCTTTGCCTGCACTTGAAGCCCAGCAGCACAATTTATTTATGCGTTTTTATATAGCGCGGACTTTACCCGAAGGTGTCAGAGCGCTTCACAATAGGAACAGTAACATTGCATGAGGAGAAGGTTACAAGTGAGCATAATACAAAAGCAAGCGTTACATTACATGAGGAAAAAGTGACAATTGTGCAAATAACAAAAACAAACAAGATACAAAAAGAGGTATACGTTGCAAGAGGAAAAAGTGACAGGTGTGCATGATACATAAGATACAAAATACAAATAGAGGTATAATACTGCAATAGGTGACAGTCACTCAGAACACACTGGGAAGGCACTTCTATAGGCATGGAGTACAGAATTTCCTATAGTGGAAGAACTTCCTTGAGGGAGTAGAGAGGGCGTGAATTAAACAGAAGACTTAAAATGAAGGGTACACAAACATAAAATCCAACACAGCATGCAAGGGTGAGGAATGTACAGGAAAAAGTACAAATTTACAATGAAGAGCGAACTTCCTAGAGGGGCCTGAGAATGAAAGTATTAGTTCTGAAAGTGTCTTTGGAAGAGAAGAGATTTGAGGTCAGCTTTGAAGATCCGGGTAGAGGAGGTGGCACGGAGCAATGGGGGAAGCGAGTTCCAGATTCTCACCGCATTGCCAGAGAAGGATTGAGCCATCGATCTTTCCCTTTTGAAGACGGGGGCTCAAGCAGAAGCTTTTCCGCATTGCGAGAAGGGCGAGAGCCACCGGACAATTTCAATTTATTCGCCAGGTAACGAGGGGAGGACGTGTGTAAGGCTTTGTGTGTGATGCAGGCAGTTTTGTAAATAGATCTTGCCTCGATCGGAAGCCATCGAAGAGAGGTCAGGATAGGCGTGACGTGGTCGCTTCGTTTAGACCTTGAAATGAAGCGAGCTGCTGAATGGAGGATGGATTTGAGAGAGGAGAGGTGGGATTTGGGTAGGCCCGTCAGAAGAGAATTGCAATAATCCAGTCTTGAGAGAACCAGAGATTGTACCAAGGTTTTTAAGTCTTTCTCCGGGAAGAACCGACGGATCCCCCATAGAAGGCGCAACTGGTAACGTACGCTCTTAGCAATAGAGTTAATGTGGGAGATTAGGTTGAGTCTTTTGTCAAGAATGACACCTAGGGATTTAGCGCTGTCGACAATGATGGGTTTGTTGTTGAGTAGGTTCAGCTGATCCATCCAAGATTGAACAGGAGGAGGTGAGAGAGAGGTAGAGAGGAGGAGGAATTCAGTTTTGGCGGGATTAAGAATGAGTTGGTGAGCTAACATCCAGTTGTGAATAGAGTTGAGAGTAGAGTTGAGTAGTGAGAGATCGTGTGCGGAAGACACCTTAAGGTAGATTTGAGTGTCGTCCGCATAAAGATGGTAATGGATCCCAGATTTGCTTAGAAGGTTCCCTAATGGTTCCAGGTAGAGATTAAACAAAGTGGGTGCCAGGATAGAACCTTAAGGGACGCCTTGACCCACAGCCAATGGAGATGAAAGACTGTTCGCTATCTTGATCATTTGGGATCTGTCCGAGAGGAAAGAGGCAAACCATTTGAGCACTGTGCCATCCAATCCCATTCTCTGTTGAAGAGTGTTGAGGAGGGTGCTATGATTAACAGTGTCAAAGGCTGCAGAGAGGTCTAGAAGAATCAGAAGACACGATTCCCCAGAGTCGAGTATATGCAGCGCATTATCAATCACTTGCAGCAGGGCTGTTTCAGTGCTGCAATTTTGGATGAAGCCAGACTGGAAGACGTCGAGGAGGTTATTGTCCATAATATGTAAGGAAAGTTGTTTCGCAACACATTTTTCGGTGATTTTCGAAAGAAAAGGGAGGTTGGTGATAGGGCGGAAGTTGTTGAGGTCGTTCGCATCGGCGGAGGTTTTTTTTAGAAGAGGGGTGACCTGTCCTGATTTGAGGGCAACCGGGAGGGAGCCTTGACTGAGGAAGAGATTGACTAGCCTGGTCCAGTAAGAGAGAGTATAGGTGTAGAAATCGATGGCGATGTCGCTAGGGATGGGGTCAGAAGAATGGTTGGAGGGTTTAGTTTCGAGGATGCATTTGAGGAGGTCATCTTCCGAGATGACGTCAAAGTTCTGCCAGGTAACTAAGGATTTCCGCTCCTCAATGGGGGAGGGGTGGGCGACCTGATCCACCAGTGCTTTGACCTTTTCATCGAAGAATATAGCGAAATCTGCTGCTTTCTTTGAGGAATCCTCAGGCTTAATGGTTAGGGGAGAACAGTTTGGGTTTTTGATGAGGTCAAAAAGTTTTTTGGGTCTGTTTTTGGCTGAGTCAAGGAGGGATCTGAAATGTGATGCTTTTTCAAAGAAGATGTGGTTGTGATATTTGGATCTTGCTGAGCGTAAAAGAGAGAGATTGGAGGTGGAAGGAGATTTTCTCCAATGTTTCTCCAGGAATCTAAGGTTTTTCCTTTCCACGTAGAGAGCTTTATTGAACCACGGTGCTGAGGGGGTGGGTCTTTTCCTTTTGCTTTGGAGAGGAGCGACATTGTCGATTTCGACTGCTAGTACTGAGAGGCACTGAGAAGTGAGAACGTTGACATCCACGCTAGGGTCTAGTCTCGGAAGTGCCCGCATAGCACAATCACAAAAAGTGTCCAGATCAATGTTCTTAGTGTTGCGGAACCAGGTAGTAGCTCTTTTAGGTTGGCCGAGAGTTATAACGTGCGATAGGTGAAAACGGAAGGGAATGAGGAAGTGGTCAGACCAGTCTACATGGATGGGGGAGCAGTAGTCAGCAGGTCTGCTTTGGATATGACAAGGTCCAGAATTGAGCCCTTGGAATGTGTGGTTTCCGAGCAATGTTGGAAGAGATCATTGGCTGAGAGAAAGGTGGCAAGCTTGTTGGCAGCCGAGTCTTCCAAAGAGCCCCAGTGGAGATTAAAGTCACCCAGGAAGATCTGTCTGTCACTTTGAGAAAATTGGTCACTGATGAAGTTACCGGGCGGGTGGTAGATGGCATGGAATCTAACGGGTGAGCCGTGATGTATTTGAAGTTCTAGGGATAGGCATTCGAATGTACGGAAAAGGGTGGTAGGGAAGGCTTTCATTTGAAGGGAGTTCCTGATGATGATAGCGACACCGCCCCCAATTTTGTCTGCCCTGTCATTTCTGACGATCGAGTAGTCAGTGGGTACCAGAAGATCAAACAAAGTATGAGAGGAGTCATTAAACCAGGTCTCAGTGAGGAAGAACATGTCAAGATTTTGGTGGGTGATAGTATCAGAGATTTCCACTTTATGTTTGATTGCAGATCTGCAGTTGTGGAGCAAACAGTGCAGCTCTGACGCAGATGTTTTGGTGATGGGCGTGTTAGGGTTGTTCAGGGGGATAGGGATAAGATTCTTGAATGAGGGAGCCCGGTAAGAGGTAGGCTGGTAAGGTCTGACAGAGGAGATGGTCTGAATAGGAAACTGCGTAGAATTATTAGGAGAGGAAGGTGGAGGGGGAGTGACGTTGGTGGTCTTGTAGCTGGCCAGTAAGTTGGTGATGTCTGCAGAGGACAGACTGTGGTTGGTTTTATTGGGGCGCGGGAGCAAGGAACTCCTCGGGAGGATGTTAGGGACGGGGGACATCTTGGCGCTTAACAGTGAGATGGACGCTACAAGCTGGGAAATAGAATAGATGAGAGAATCAAGTTTATTTTCCAGAGAGAGGAGAGCTGAGCACGGAGTGTTGGGTGGCTCGATGGATAAAGGAGGGAGTGCAGAGGGTGAGGGAGGATGGGGAGGAGGACGGGGAGGGGTGGGGGAACGGGTTGAGGGAGGCGGTGCAGAGAGTGAGGGAGGACGGGGAGGGCTGGAGGAGCGGGATACGGGAGGGAGTGCAGAGAGTGAGGGGGACGGGGCGGGGTGGTGGAACGGGATAAGGGAGGGAGTGCAGAGGGTGAGGGAGGGAGGGGAGGGGTGGGGGAATGGGTGGGGAGTTGGGGAGCAAGGGTAGAAGGTGAGGAAAGATGGTGGACAATAGGAGTGGATGGTTAAACAGTGGTGGGAAGAGAAATATTTTTACTGGTGTTGAACAGAGGGGAAGAGAAGAGGGCATACGTATGAGGAGAAAGTTGAGGAGTAGGAGGGGGACAAATGAAGGCCGGAGGTAAGGGGAGAAGAGGGGAGACGAGGCTGAACCGGGAGGGGAGGGCGGGGGGTCAGATGAAGTCCGAAGGTACGTGGAGACGAGAGGAGAGGGGGCTGTAAAGGGGGTGGAGGGCGGGGGGTCCGAGGAAGGCCAGAGGTATGGGGAGAAAGGAGAGGATGGTGCTAGACAGGTACTGTAGGCTATGAAAGGTGAATGTAGGGGGACAGGTAACAGGTGGAGTGGGGGGGAATTGGCTAGATGGAAACTGAGGGAGGAGTAAGGGACTGCAAGGTGAGAGGGAGAGACGAGGAAGGAATTGTCGGGGAGGGAGACAAGGTTGGGAAGCAAGGGATGAGGAAGGTGGGGTTGAAGATAGATGGGAGGTGGAAGAGAAGAGTTTAGGGTACGGGGGACGGGGAAGAGCGGAAAGGGATGAGGTGAAAGGGGGAGGGAAGGGGGAGGTAAGGAAAGTTGATCGGAAGACCAGGTTGTAAGAAAGGTGGATTAAGAGAGGGGCGGTGGGTTGGATTAGGGGCGGCGAAAACGTTGGAGAATCGGGCAGATGCAGGGTGGGGAGGGGGTGGAGGCCGGAGGCCGGACAGACAAGATAGGGGGTGGGACATTTTGGGAAGGGGGAAGAGAGGGAGAGTTGGGAGCAAAGGCAGGGGGGAACAAAGGGTAGGCCTGTGTCTCCCGGGAGAGCGGCCTGCTGGAGTATCGGGGGGTCAGGGGGGAGAAAGGGAGAAAGGAGAGGAGCTCAAAGAAGAGTTGAGGGAAATCATAGTTGTGTGGGTTGGGCGAAGGGAGTGGAAGAGATGGTCAAAGAGAGAGAGACAGGAGTCTGTCGCTTGAATCATGACGGTGCCATTATTGTAGAGTGTAATGGTGAGAGAGCCCTTAAAGCTCCTGGAGGGGGACATTTTTAGCCGCTGTCCATGCGGGATAGATGAGGAGGAGGAGACGTTGAAGAAATTGAAGAAGCTGGTGGACCAGGAAGCGATGTCGTGGGTGAAGAAAATTAAGTTTTTTTAGCTTCCCTAGGTGCCCATTATGGAATTGATCAACAAAGAGGGAATCAGGGAAGTGTTCAATGGTGTTGTGCTTGAACCGTTTTGCTGCTGCTTTGGACAGATTGGGGGGATAGATGACTTTGAAGCAGTTAACTCCCGACTTTATTCGAGTGGAGGCCATGATAGGGAGAAGAGGGGCCACTAGGGTAGCGATAGTGCAGAGGAGAATAGTAAGAAGAGGAGGGCACATAATCCGGAGGACGAGTGAGGATAATCCAAAAGGATAGAGGTCAGTGGGCGACTAGAAATGCAGGGCCAGGGACTCTGGTCTAACTCCCTAATAAAGCATCATACCGGTGGGATAGAAGGCTTGCTTGCCTCCCGTGACTGTGGGGGTGTGGGATCATAACGGGGCAAACCCTACCACCAGGGATTGGGACCTCCAAGTGTGGAAACCAGCATGGAAATGGGAGTCACCAAGAGGATCAGTGATAGGTATAGACGTTCTTAAGCTCCCCAGGGAGGAGGCCAAAGTGGACACCAAACCTCAGCCAAGAGCACTGTTAGAGGAGAACAAAATGGGTGCCCATTATGTGAATCACTCATCTCATGGGCCACCGAGCGAGCCAAGACAGCCCAATAGGAAGCAACAGACCCAGTCTTGGTCACGCGTTAAAACATGTCAGCAAAATGTGAGAGCCATTAAACCAAGTGTCAGTGTTCCCTTACTTGTTACTTGCAAAACGAGGGGAAAGGCATGGGGGTCAAACGGGACCGTAGGAGAACAGTCCAATGAACGCATTACACTCAACCTTCATCCAGCGCCACGTCAGATTCACGAGACGCTCTGGGATCACAGTGAGCACAGGATAGTTTCACCGCAACTGGACTGCTTAGAACCAGATAGCTGCTCGGACCATAAAGCACCCCTCAGAGGCGAACGAGCCCCAGGAAGTGCAGAAGGGAGGCAGTCCAATCAGGGAGGCACAAAGTCACCTTCATCGGGAGCGGCCACCCCAGGCACCGGGGGTGGGGAGGAGGAGGCCCAGTGCAGACCGCGATCGGCCAGAGTTCGCTAGTACCACCCCTCGCCCGGCGCTCTCACCTCTGTGCGTACCCTGCGGGGGCCTCCACGCTGAAGGATCAGGGCCTCTGTAGCCAAGCTTCGCAGGGCTCTTCACCCTTGGGTCTCTGGAACCAATTAACCTGCCCAGAGGCCAATCCGCATGGCAGCGCCGATAATGCTGGCCCCTCAGAGCCAGCGCTGCTCAGGCCACGCCGGGTCTCCGCCACCCCGGCCCAGCCACGCTTCCCCCAGCCTCGTCTTGTGGAGCCCCACATGGGCAGGCTGCCAAGGGACCACAGGAGTGCTTTGCCGCATTGCGATCTTGTGGAGGCCCGCCCCAGGGGGCCCGCCGCAGCAGTAAGAGCTCCCTTATGCCAGGCCCTTCAGGGCGGATCGCGGACACCCGCGGACCGGGTGTCGCAGACGACGGCGCCTCCGGTAGGCCCGGGCGCTCACCCAGGACCTTCCCCGGTCAGGACGGGTCTGCTCCCATGGCCTCCCGGTCTCACTCGTCCACGTCGGGGCCCCTGCCTTCTTCCGGAGCGGGGGGGGGGTCACAAATCCGCTCACGCCCTCTTTGGGACCGGTCGGCTGTGCGGCAGCGGTCCGCGGATGATGTCTACTCTCCGTTGAAGGTCCCTTCTCACCGCCCGGTACGCCAGGCCAGCAAGGAGCATCCAAGGCCCGGTGCCACCGGTAACTAACAGCAGTCGTCGGGCAGAGGCCGCAGCTCCCGGACCCCAGGCGGGCGCCTCGGGCAGGCCTAGCCCCGGCCGCTAAACGGTGCCAGGTCCCTTAATTT
This sequence comes from Calotriton arnoldi, assembly GCA_963921515.1. NCBI lineage: Eukaryota > Metazoa > Chordata > Amphibia > Caudata > Salamandridae > Calotriton > Calotriton arnoldi. The sequence goes on from CAWUFW010006826.1 coordinate 249,317, forward strand.
CTGCTGGCGGTGACTCACCGTGTCTCCTGGGGTCGCCGCTATTGAGGTCGTCTCAATGCACTTCCAAAGGATAAGTGCATTAAAGGGCATTGACAGGAACACTTGCGGGACAGTTGTCTTCACCTGTGGAGCCGCCCCAGCTTCCTGCTTGCAGCCGATCACGTTGCTGCGCAGACCTCCTCCCGCCGGTCGCGACACCGGGGACCGTGCCGCCGGGTACACCGCACTGTCGCCACACACGGAGAACGTCTCTTGCTCCGCTTCCTCGCCTGCCGGTATCCAAACCCCCCTAGGGCCGAAGATGTCTGTGCCCCTGAACTCTCCTCTTCGCTGACCGTCTGTTGGTCAGTGTGTGGGGAGGTACTCTGCTGATGTGTCTGCCTTTTCGCCGCTCCTTTTGCTGGTCTGGCGCTATTATTAAATTTTCCAAGTGTTGCCACGTACTCCACTGTTCAAAAAGTGTCCTGCCTGGGCGCCATTTTAGGGTCAGGCAGCATGGAGCATCTACTTCGGCCCGGGAGGCCCCACTGTCTGTTACTTCTCAGGGAAAGGGGGGGGCAGGGCGAAGGCAGCGATAGGAGGGTGGTCACTCTCCCGCTTGGCCGGTCCCCCCCGCCTCCGCATCTTTGCTGCAGCTCGAGCACTCACCGGTTCAGCCGGTCGTACTCCCGCTCACTAGCGAGACAGCAGCTCGTCACTGTATCTCGCCGAAACTCAGAGGCGCCTGACCGCCATCATGCAGCCGGGCCGGGCGGACTGACGGTCTGGCATCACCTTCCCGCGCTCACTGGTCAGGACTCCGGTACTCAGGATGAGATGCCCTCGACTTCCCTCGCTGATTGCTGTTGCAGCGGAGCTGCTTTCCCCATGGGGACCGCTGCTTTCAACTTCGCCGCGGCGGAGCTCCGCAGATCAGCTGCCGTACGGGCGCCATCTTGGTCTCGCGAGGCCTAGTATGTGAAGCTAAGCAGAGGCCACTCATGCCTTTGCAGTTCATGGTGTGACTACTAGTGCTGGTTGAGTACAGATGCACTCTCTGATTCACTTCACGTGGGCACCTAGAAGCACGGCTACTTGACTCAACGTAAAACTTCATCCTCCTTACAAATTGCAAAGCCAAGGGCAGTGGAAACTCACCCAGTAACCAGCAGGGGGCAGCCTGCACCAGAGTCACTGAAGACCAGGACATCTTTTAACAGCTTAACTGGTGGTTAAGAACCACATACATGGCAACATTTCTAAACAGATTGATTTTTTTTTTGGGGGGGGGGATTTATTTCCCTATTCATTAACATTGAGACAGAGACAATTTTAGGTGGGAGACAACTAAACTAAAGCCATTTTTAGCTTTAAAAATCGTGAGTCTCCCGTCTGAATTGGGTCTGTTGGCATGCACTGGACCAAGTGAGTGTCTGAAAGATGGCTGACACTCTACTACAGGGAGCTGATGATGTCTGGAGCTCCGATTCAGTCTTCAGGGCTCTGAGGGCCTTAAAGAGGTGTCCGAAGGCACCCTCAGGGTATCTAAGGTCTGGCTGGAGGAGTGCAAAGAGCCTTTGGGGGTGACTGAAGGTAAGCTAAGGGTCTCTTGCGGACATGCTTGGACACCAACAGTTTCTGATTGGGAGCGTTTAAGTCTCAGCTGAGGCCTGGGGCAGTATGTGTCTCTGAGGGCATATTCATGGAATCTCGGGGCATCGCTGAAGGTGTCTGAGGGCACACCACGAGTCTCCGAGGGCACATCTATGCTGTAAATACCAGGCGTTGGTGCCTCAAGGGTGAGGTACAGGCAAGAATGTCTAAGGGCCGAATAGAGGTGTTTGGGGGTCTGCTGAGACTTCTTTACGGGTCAGCTGGTGGTGTTTGAGGGTGGTCTGGAGGTGTCTTAAGGGATAGTCAGGGTGTCTAATGGGTGGCTGAGGTTTTCATGGGTTGGCAGGTCCGTAGCCACGGGAGGGCAGGGTAAGGGGGCGGCAGGTAGCAGGGACCCTCTTTATTTGCTCGTTGCCCCTCCTAAAAAACAAAAGTCTCCCTGTTATTTATTTTAAACAACAGTCCCAGCTGCCACTCTGAAACTTAGGCAACTGCCAAGTAGTCTAGGAGCATCAGGCCTGGTTTCAGCCCCGCCGACCTCGTCTACTGATTAACTAAAACAAGAAATTAAGAAAAATGGTGCAGGGAGGCTGTGAATTCATTACAACCAGCCGCAGCAGCATTTTAAATTCATGTCTCTGTTTTCTGTCTGTCGTGCTAAGGAAGTGTGTTGTAAACCAAGTGTTAGAGCCAGTGCCTCGGGTAAGGGAGAGGATGGGAGAGCCGTGACACTCACATGTGGAGAAGGGCTTCTGAATGACCCTGGGGTAGGTGTCCTGTGCACCACTCTCTGCAGCCTGTGGGCCTCATTTATGAGGAATTGGCATAGGGCAAGTCTTCTTGCTGCGCTGCTGTACGCCAATGTGAAAGGGCAGGAATGCGCCGTATTTATAAAATATGGTGCATTCCTGCCCTTTCCCCCTGTACTAGTGCACAGTTTGCTGCCTAACGCCAACATAGGCACCCTTGCACTACGGTGCAAGGGTGCCTCCGTTGCAGGCAGGACTGTTTTTGTGCAGGAAGCGGCACCTTCCTGCACAAAAACAATACCGAGAGGCGTTTCCCTCTTCTTGTGATATTGCAGCACACATGGAAAGGGGAAAAAACGAGGCAGAATAAAAATATTTCTGCTCTGCGGAGGCATATGGTTTTGCTGCTGCCCCAGGTTTAAGTGATTAAATAAATCTGGGGCAGCGTCAAAATCCATGTGTGCTGCGTGGGAAAACCCACTGCAACGCCCATAGAACGCCTCCTTGATGCAGAGTAAGGCAAGGCAGCGACTTGCGCTGCGTCGCCTTACTGCATATCTATGAGCCCATTAAAAGCCACGCACAGTGGCTCTGCGTTGCCTCACAGATATGATTGAGAGGCCTGTGCCGCTGGAACGTCAAAAAAGTGATGCTTCGGCATAAATAAAGCCCTGTGTTTCAATACTCAAGCCTTGGTCTCCCCGACTGGCAGAGGGTAATAATTATCAATGCGATCCTCTGAGCTGCAGAAGCACTGTCTTTCCAAGTGAGCACTGGACCAGGCAGTGAGTTAGAGGGCTCTTGGACCAGGAAGGGTGGTGCAGGGCTTTGGTTGGGCCGGGTGAGATTTTCCTAAACAGGGCAGACTTCTATACTCACTTCTCCCTTAGAGCCATTCAAATGCACACCCACTTTAAAAAATATAGTTTGCTGACACTGTCAAATTTTTCCAAAGGCAGCCATTTTCATGCTTCATGACCAAAATGATTCAGGTGAAGTTTTTAAAAAGAAGATCTATACCATTTCCATCATGAAATGTGCAAATGGTAACGTTATAAAAAAATCTACACTGTTCACATACATCAGAAATAGTTTTATTAAGTATGGAATTGCTGGCAAGGTAGCTTAGTGCTAGCTCTGAAACCCGCTTGAGACCTCCACGTTACACATTGCCATCCAGGACTGCCACCTCAGCCTTTCATCCTTGTAAGGTCATAAAATGTCTGTAAATTGGCTATCCCACCTCTTGTGTACAGCACTTAGATGGCAACATTTCAGTACTCAGCACTGTACAAAAACAAACATTTTATTAGCAGATGCCCATCATTACAGCTTGCATACACGTGTGAGGGAGATTTGCCCAATGTTGGTGTAATGTTGCCCCTGGCACATAATGTTGGTGATTAAATATTGTGGGCATCCATTCATATGATTATGGGAAATAGGCATTCTCACAGGGTGTTTCAAAGTGCGGCCGTGGTACATTTAGATACTTGATGAACATGGCAAACTGATATTTGGGTACTAAACATGCATTTACTAAAAGTGAAAAGCTGGTGTTTCAAGACAAAAATTGTATTTTGTGTCATGGAAGTGCTCACTTTTGTTTTGGAGAATCACATTTATTATTATAGAATTTCAGGGTGTATTTCTGTTAGTGCTTCATTTTCAGACAGCACAGCTGATAAAACTGAAATGGCAAACATCCCACAGTTTGCAAGAGGTATTTCATGAAAATAAAACACTAACTAAAAAAAATATCAGGTTAACTGAATTCACTTTATGCCATGGAGGCACATAAAAAAGGCGTTCAGCTCTGCGTTGCGCCAGGAAATTCCATCAACATACGGCCTCGTGTCAAATAGCAAAATTCATGTATTCTCATAATTTGAAAAGCTGCAGTTCAGACTTAAAATTAATATGTTTACAAACGAAAAAGAAAAACCCCATATTTGCATGAGAATCACTACTGTGGTGTGCCGTACTGCTCATTGTCCTGACAGATGTGTGTCACAGTTATCTGGTTGCAAAAGACCTATTGTGGGCTTACTGAAGGCTTACGTGGGCTTAAAACCTGCCCATTGCTAATCATTGGTTTACTTTCTTGTCACTCTCATTTGCTTGCTTCCTATAGAATGGCTTTCTGTGTTGCAACATGTCAATCTTGTGATTGTCCCTCCCCCCACTGCAAAAGACACACAATTGATGGACGGAATGCAGAAGTAATCAAAACGTTCACCCCCAATCAAGAGATCTGGGTTAAATCCATCATTCTTTTGCTCACCATGCCACCCCAGTTTAGACCTGGCCATATGCAAATCATTCTTGACCCTGTGCCTCATGGAAACAGTCCAGCCCGAACTACCAAGCCAGGTCCTCCCTGGACCGGAAACAAGCATCCTAGGACCGGTTTCTGGGTTTCACCCCTCATCAGCCAGATTAGCTTGAATCTAGTGGCACAGTGAGCCCGGGACCCACGTCTGGGCATACCCGGCGCACTTAGGGCGAGAAAGCAAAAGACACACAATTGATGAACGGAATGCAGAACGAATCAAAACATTCACCCCCAATCAAGAGATCTGGGTTAAATCCATCATTCTTTTGCTCACCATGCCACCTCAGTTTAGACCTGGCCATATGCAAATCAGTCTTGACCCTGTGCCTCATGGGAAAAGTCCAGCCTGAACTGCCAAGCCAGGTCCTCCCTGGACCGGAAACAAGCATCCTAGGACCGGTTTCGGGGTTTCACCCCTCATCAGCCAGGATAGCTGGACTCCAGTGGCATGGAGAGCACGGGACCCACGTCTGGGCATACCCGTACCACTTGGGATGACAAATGCAAAAAGAACAATTGATGGACAGAATGCAGAACAATGTCATACATTCACCCCAGTACAGAGATCTGGGCCTAAATCCATCGTTTTTTTTCTCCCCATGCCATTCCAGTTTGAACCCAGCCATATTCAAATCAGTACTGACCCTGAAACTGGTCCTGGGATGCTTGTTTCCAGTCCAGGGAGGACCTGGCCTGGCAGTTCGGGCTGGACTGTTCCCATTGGGCGCAGGGTCAAGACTGATTTGAATATGGCTGGGTTCAAACTGGAATGGCATGGGGAGCAAAAAACGATGGATTTAGGGCCAGGTCTCTGTACTGGGGTGAATGCATGACATTGTTCTGCATTCTGTCCATCAATTGTTCTTTTTGCATTTGTCACCCCGAGTGGGACGTGTATGCCCAGAGGTGGGTCCCATGCTCTCCATGCCACTGGAGTCAAGCTATCCTGGCTGATGAGGGGTGAAACCCCAAAACCACGATGGATTTAGGCCCAGATCTCTGTACTGGGGTGTATGTATGACATTGTTCTGCATTCTGTCCATCAATTGTTCTTTTTTCATTTGGCTCCCCCCACTGCAGCATAGCCTCTTTGCCATTGCTGTGATTGGCAGGTGTTTATACCTTACACTGTTGACTTTTAGCAAACATTGTTTTTTCTTTTTAGCTGAAGCCCTCCATGAGAGTGCTTGCTTGTTCAAGCTGTCTCCCTCATGTGCTTCTCTCCATCCCCATGCTCCATGTTGCTCTCTCTTCCCGTGCGCCACCACCTCACTCGTGTTCCTATCTCACGCGTATTGACCTGAATATTCTGATGTCACTTAAGCCTTGAGAAAGCCTTGGTCTGATTGACACTGTAGGGCGAAACACGTGTCGGCTGTTCAAGATCTTTTTTTGTACTTCACTTTACAAAGAAAAACGGATCTATGAAAATACAAAAAAATACATAAATAAAGGAATACATTGGAAACTACTATGTGGTATTGAGAATGATATCTGTGAATGAAGGAACATTGTGAAATGGAGGAGGAGGGAGTCTCATATCCACATCTGGCGACGGCTTCCATTCCGTCTTGAAAGTTGCGTTTGGTGATTTTGGGTTCGTTGGATAGGGAGAGGATGAGTTGGGTGTTGTCTGTGTATGATATGATGTTGAGTCCGTGTGCTCTGACGATGGATGCGAGCGGGCCATGTAAATGTTGCAGAGGGTCGGGTTTATGGAGGATCCTTGTGGGACCCCGCAGGTGGTCGGAGTCGGTTCTGAGAGGAATGGGGGGCATCTGACTCGTTGCGTTCTGCCAGAGAGGAAAGAGAGGATCCAGTCGAGGGACTTTGTAGGAAAGTAGTATCTGCTTCTTATGGTTACCCCCACTTTTTGCTGATGTCACACTGTTTTTGGACTAGTCTGACTGGGATCCTGCTATCCAGGACCCCAGTCTATCTGCTTTCTCCCTTAAATTGCTATGTATGTACTTTAGGTACACTCCAGATTGGATACTGGGGTACCCTTATCAGTCCCTAGTATATGGTACACCATGTACCCAGGGCATAGGTACCCCAGAGGCCTCCCATGGGCTGCAGCATGTATTATGCAACCCATGAGAGGCCATTCAAAATGACACAACAGGCCTGCTACAGCAGACTGTGTAAGATGGTGCTTGCACCACTTACTAAGATATAGGTTCACTATATCTATATAAATCACTACACTTAAAAACCTATCAGTCACCCCTATGGCAGGCCTTATCAATCCTGAAGGCAGGGTGCTGGGTTTTACGTGAGAGGGTGCCCCTGCATGAGCAGGGCCCCTCTACAGCCTTCGGAGACCATTCTCCGGGGTTGTCTGTGATGCAGCCAGACATATAGGTCTAAGTGCATTATAACCTCGCGGTAAATGCTAACTTTAAAACTGCTGCTTAGAAACATGTCGTGTTTGGTGTCAAACACCTTGGAATCATACCTCCACACCAGTAACTGGTGTGGGAGGTATGATTCCACCCTTCTGAAACCACTACTGTGGGTCACCGGTCTACCCGGTACCAGCTGTCTCGACCTGGGCAGCACAAAATGGACGCTGCCAGCCACAGACACGATTCTACCCTCCTGCTGCTGAGCCAAGCTCGAGCAGAGGAAGGCATGACAATAGGCATCCTGTCACAGGGAGGTGTGACCACCTCCCAGACAGGGTTAAGTGTATTGGGGCTGGGTGGGTGCACTCTGAGAATGCCAGAAAGTCTGCACTGGGGGCACATTTAGTGTCCCTGTGCATAGTCCAGCTCAAATCAGTTCTGGGAGCCATTGGCTCCTGCTCTGGCGTGAAACTGGACAAAGGACATGGGTGTATCCACCCCTCTGTCCTGCCCCTCCCCTAGGAGGGTCCCTAGAATCTTTCCAACCCCTTCCCATGGGTATAAAGTGGGCAACCTGGCTACAGGACTTTAGATTTTACCTGGACAAGATTCTGCTAAGAAGAAACCAAGTACTTCGACTGCCTGCACAACGCTGGACGACTGAAGAATCTTCCTTGGAGTAAAGGCGTTACTCCTCTGCAGAAGCAGGCACCAAAGACGCATCTGACCGGTTTGCTTCTCCCGAGTGCCTGAGGATGCCGAAGATTTCAGCAACACAGGAGGTGGGTTGCCGAAGGTCCCTGAGGTCGATCTGCCCTCTCAGCGATTCTGAGACCAGTATCCCTCGTGTGGGGCTGTGCAACCCGAACCCCTGTGCACCGCGTACATTTGCAAGTGCATATGCTTGTTGGCAATCCCCGAGCTTGTGCATTGGACTCCGTGTAGTCCTGAACCCGAGCAGTATTTGCTCTGAAGATATCCGGCCTCCACTCACCGAGTGTCCTGTGGGCTGGTACTTTGCAAACCAGCTTGAGGTCTCCTCGCGATCCCTGGTCCGTTGGCCTGTAGGTCCTGGCGAGGGTCACCTTGTTTGTTCTTGGGCTTTCCTGGTTGCTCCAGACATGCCCTGACTCCCCATTGCTTGGAGAATCCCCTGGACCTTGCTGGTCCACACCGTAACCTGTTTCCTCTGACTGCGTGGGTTGCATTTGCCAAGGCTTGTTGGTGCTCCAGCCGGACATCGACCCCTCAGCACTCGACATCCTTCATGGGACACCTAACCTCCGGACCCTGGTTGTCCTCGACGTCTCCTGGTCCCCCTGGCTGCAGAGTCAAGCAACCCTTCTTCGCACCTGAAGCACGCGACATCAGTGGGCATTCGACTACTGAGCCCCTGGTCACCTGAAGGAGCGCCAAAGGCAAGCCCGTCTGCGCCCGTCAGCGTCCCAGAGGCGTCCGGCGCTGGCCATAATGCCAGCCGTACTACCAGTAAGGTCTTGCCTATATGTTATAACAGGGAGTCATTATTGAATTGTATGCAAACACCTGTAGATCAGTGTGGTGTTGCTGATCTCTGCCAACTGTCAGATTTCTGCTGCAAGAACTGCAGATGGTCCCTTCCTCTCGCCAAATCACCAGCTCTCAAGTTCTTCAACGATGACAAAGAATGCAAAAACTTAAAAAAATCTCGGGGTATTAGGGCTGCCCTGGTTAACTGTCGTTCCCTGCAAAAACACGCCACACATATATATGATTTACTTGTTGATAAAAAACTGAATTTGTTGTTTCTTACTGAAACTTGGCTTTCCGATGCCTCTAACCCCACTATCGCTATGGCTGTCCCTACGGGCTATAAGATTCTTAGGAAAGACAGATTGTTGGGGAAAGGGGGGGGCGTGGCAATAATTTTAGGCATGACTTAGAATGTTCCCAAATTTCTACTGAATCTATAGAGTCCACAGAGTTTCTAAGTTTTCGCTGCATCATCTCCCCTCACCAGAGCATCGCTGGATTTCTGATTTATCGGCCCCCGGGTGCCATTAGTAATTTCATCGCTTCAATTAATTCAGCCACTTCTTCGTTGGCCTTAAAATTTAATAACTGTCTTATTTTAGGGGACTTTAACATACATATGGATCATGATAAAGACCCCCATGCTAATCTTCTAATGGAAACGTTGTATAGCTTTAAGTTGCTTCCAGCTATTTCTTTGGCTACTCATGTGAAGGGTCATACCTTGGACCAAATTTTTCATAATTTTGATCTAACGGCTAGTTCTCCCCTTCCTGTCACCTGGTCCGACCACGCTCTGCTTAACTTTGACATCCCCCTTGACGCTGTTGCCTCCCCGGCACCTTCAGTGCACATACCCTCTATTTTCAGGGCATTTCACAAGATTTCTACTCCGGCGTTAGCAGATGCCCTAAATTGTTCCTTACCTAGGCTGATGGGCACGGCCGACCAGGATGCTCTCCAAGTGGATCGTTGGCTTCGCTCCAATATTGAGGCCGCTGCTCCGGCTATCACTCGTTCTCCGAAAAGGTCAACCCCCCCCCGGCTCCCTGGTACTGTAATCTCCTTAGAGATAGTAAAAGGAACTGCAGAATAAAGGAACGGAAGTGGTGAAAAATGTACCTTCCAGAAGATAGGAAGGCGTATAAAGTTAGTTTAAAATCTTATCACACTCTGGTTAAAAAGGCCAAGACCGATATTTATAAATCTAAGATTGACAATGCCCAAAATAGGAGCAAAGAAATTTTTAGGATAGCCAAATCCTTTATTTCCCTGAAAGCCTGTGCTACGGCAGGGCCTTGCACAGAGGAATGGGCAAAGAAGATTGCCGAATTCTTTCATGGGAAAGTTTCCCTGATCCAACTTGCACTCTCTAACATAACTGAGGACGAGCTGAATTTTTACAATAATTCTAACTGTAATTCCCACACCTCTGATCCTCCACTCCTTCTCACTTTCCCTGAGCTTCAGCTAGAAGAATCTTTGTCTCTTCTCCAAAGTATTAAGTCTGGCTCTCCCTCTGACCCCTGTCCAGCTAATATTCTGTCTCAGATTGCTTCTACAATCAATCCGATTGCTTATCAGCTTTTTAATACTTCCCTTTCCACTGGCATAATGCCTAAATCATGGAAGCACGCTATGATTCTGCCCTTGTTAAAGAAGTCTAATGCGGATCCAACAGATCCGGCCAATTATAGGCCAATCTCCTTGCTTCCGGCCCTTTCAAAGGTCTTGGAGAAGTTTGTAAACAAGGTTCTGCAAGAACATATTGAAGATGGGAAGCTTCTCCATGAATCCCAGTCCCGATTCAGGGCCAACTTCAGCACTGAGTCTGCGTTGTTGGAAGTTACTGCGTTTATCAGGGGTAGACTGGATGCGGGAGGTAAGGCCGTTCTGATACTGCTTGAACTGTCAGCGGCCTTTGATACGGTCCCACATGAGAGGCTCTTAAATAGACTTAAGAACATTGGCCTCGGTGGGACCGTCTTCAAGTGGATGTCTTCCTATTTGGAAAATAGATCTCAGGACATCTGGCTCCCACCCTTCTCCTCTCCAGTCCCTGCTATCAATGTTGGTGACCCCAAGGCTCTATTCTTAGCCCAACCCTGTTTAATATCTACCTCTCTCCCTTAGCATCCTTAGTGGAGGAAGCGGGCGCCAAAATTGTCTCCTACGCTGACGACACGCAGCTCATTTTCTCGTGTGACAAAGGCTCTGACTTTGATGGGGCAATGATTAATTCCTGCCTCTCGAAAGTTTTTAATTGGCTCAAGGTAAACCAGCTGAAATGCAATCCGGACAAAATGGAGGTGGTTTTCTTTGGTGGTCATGAAACACCTGATTGGAGCTCTTGGTGGCCTAGGAACTTGCCACCTCGGCCTGTTGAAAAAGAGAAAGTAAAAAATCTAGGAATAATCATTGACAAATCATTGTCGATGAGTCCTCAGATTCAACACCTCTCAGGTGTTTGCTTCGGTGTACTCAGAATGTTGAAAAGATTCTTGCCACTCCTACCGTTGGAAAGCAGAAGGATCGTTGTGCAGGCTCTTGTGACATCTAAGCTCGACTATGTCAATTGTCTGTACCTCGGTATCCCTAAATCTCTGACCCAGCGTCTGCAAGTAGTCCAAAATGCGTCCGCCAGAGCTATCACGCGATCGAGTCTTAGAACCTGTATGACTCCGGTTCTTAAATATTTGCACTGGCTCCGCATTAAAGAGCGGATTGACTTTAAGGCCTTGACCATCTTTTTTAAAGCTTTTCACAAGGTTGATGCTGGGTACCTCAATAAACGTGTCAACCGGTATTCAACGTCCAGACCCTTACGGTCCTCCAATACTAATTTGGCCACTCTGCCCAAAATTCGTCTCACTCGTACAGGCGGCAGATCCTTTGGTTTTCTGGGGGCAAAATTATGGAACAACCTGCCGGAATTTTTGAGGCTTGACCCTAACTTACTTTCTTTTAGAAAGAACCTTAAGACCTGGTTGTTTCAATAAATACCGGCCCTTCACTTTTCTCTTATCGCTGCACAAGTGCCAGGACACTCTTGTTTGAGTAGCCGTGCGCTTTATCAAATACCTGTTTTCATTTCATTTCAAGTGACCCAGACTCTGTCCCCTCTGCTTTCAGGTTCCTCTCACCTCGAATCCAGGCTTGGATTCCACCGGATACTCTTCGCCCTCCTGGCAGCAGGACTTCTTTGCACTACTCCATTGAAAACAACGAAGGTTTCCGACACCACTTGACCCCTATGCACCCGGCTCCTCTGGGATAGGTAACACGGGTACCTCGGTACTCACGGGTGGGTTGGCCTTAGAACCTCCTATGTTCCAAAGGGTTTGCTCGAAGTCCTCGTAGAAGTGTCCTTAATTTGTAACTTTACAACCGCAACTTTCCCATGGAGTTGCAAGCAACACACGGTCGTGTTTCCTCACTGCATCCGTCCTCCGTGGGCTCCCTGTGTCACTCCTCTGGGTGGTTCCTTGGGGTCCCAGCGATTCTACGTGCTCTAGGCACTGTGTCTAGTCAAGTCGTGATTGTTATACCATTTTTTTAGTATATGGTTCGGTCTCCCCCTGGAGCCGGCTGTGTATTTTGCTACTTACAAATGTTCTATTGATTCAGTATTGTGTACTTTGTGCCCTAGTCTCGGGTAGAGACTAGTAGAGAGTGTTTTAATAATAAATACATATTTTTATATAACTACTGTGTGGTTCTCCTTTCATTTAGTCATTCAGGAGGTGATATTCTGGTAAAACAAGCTGCTTTACATTCCTTCAAGATTAAGCCTGAAGGCTGCTCTCCACAGCTACCACTAGGATAGCTTTCTAAAGGTTATCTTTGACCTCATACATCATAAGGGTCGTGTGGACTGGTACAAGGTGCCCACTTTAATTAGTGGACAGCATATACCAGGCCACCTTCTCACATTGGTGTGCAGCAGTTGGGATTCAAGCTTGCTATTGTTTTACCGGATTAATCTCATTGAGTGATTAACGGAAAACCACTAAGTATTAGGCACATATAATACATCAAGATTTGAATAAGTAAGTTCTACTGAACTTGGAGTTGGGTAAGCCAAGGGTCTAGCACACCCTTTCTCCAACTCAAGAGAGTTTAGTCTCCACTAGGTTAGGTAGGTGCCTACACCACACAACACTAGTATGTCTTCTAGAGGAGAAGCCAGTGGCTCTCTGCCAACTAGATACAATGGCCTCTCATTTCCAGAATTGAGAGCCATATGTGCATCTAGGAAGCTGAGAACAGGGAGAACAGCAAACACCCAACGTCTCATTGAGATTTTGCTCTTAGATGACCTTAGGAAGACCCCAGGGTCTGATGAGGTAGATAGAGTGGGTGGGGCAGGGAATGAGGAAAGGCCAGGAAGTAAAACCTTCTTTGACCTGGACTCAAACCCTGACCAGGAGAATCAAGAAGATTCTAACCTGGACAACATAGATCTTCCTTTAGGTGGGGGAGAAGGCCCCAGTGGCCCTCTTTTTACTCCACCAGGAAGAGTGCAGAGTTTACCTAGGAGATCCAGATCTCCCTCTGCAGAATCTCATCACTCAGGAACTTCTGTAGGGACTTCCATATCAAATAAGAGGGAATCCTCTTATGATAGACAGTGCCATCTTCTGGAGCTTGAGAAAATCAAGCTTAGGCTCAAGAAGGAGCAGTTGGCCCTAGACAGGGAATCCCAAGAGCTCCAGAGAGCAACAAAGAGATTGGAACTAGAGTCCCATGGTGGCAGCAACAGTGTCCCTAGGGTTAAGGAGTATACTCATGAACATAGGAACTTGAACAAGATAGTCCCTCCCTATCAGAGTGGGGATGACATCCACAAATGGATAACTGCACTAGAGAGGGCCTGTAAGGTACAGAGGGTCCCTCAAGAGCAGTGGCCAGCTATCTTGTGGCTCTCCTTTGCTGACAAAGGTAGAGATAAGCTCCTCACTGTTAGAGAAGAGGATGCTGACAATTATTCAGTCCTGAAGAGTGCTCTCATTGATGGGTTTGGCTTAACCACTGAACAGTATAGGATTAGGTTCAGAGACACCCAGAAGACACAGACTCAGTACTGGGTAGACTTTGTAGATTGTGCTACTAAGGCTCTGGAAGGCTGGTTACTTGGCAGTAAAGTGAATGATTTTAAAGGATTGTACAATTTAATTATGAGGGAGCAGATCCTTAATAATTGCCAAAACCAGTTGTTGCATCAGTACTTGGTTGATTCTGATCTGACCTCTCCCCAAGAATTGGGAAAGAAGGCAGACAAATGGGTCAGAACCAGGGTGAAGCAGAAAACTCAGAATCAAGGTGGTGACCAAAAGAAGCAAGATGCTAAAACTTCAGATAAGGGTGGGAAGAAGGGTAAAGACCAGAAGTCTTCACAAGGGCCCCAAAAACCTGCATCTGGAGGGGAGTCACAATCTAACAAGGGAAAAGGCAAAAAGAAACCTTGGTGTCATATCTGTAGAGAGAAGACACATTGGACAAAGGATGCCAATTGTCCAAGGGCCAAGGAATCTACTCCAGCCACCACTGCCCCTAAGGCAACTGTTCCCCCTAGCTCAGTTCCAAGTGGTGGTGTACAGAACAAGGGTATAGTAGGGTTAACCCTGGGATCTGAGATGGATTCTGGCCTAGTCAGAATTCCAACTCAGGCTGTTTTGGTCTGTGATGGAGGCATGGATATTGCCTCCTTATTTGTCAGTCCCAGTAATTTGGGCAAATACAGGCAACAGCCTTTAACTAATGGTAAGGAGGCCATCGCATACTAGGACAGAGGTGCAAGTGTCACCATGGTGACAAAAGATCTTGTGGCCCCTGAACAGATCATACTTGGTGAGATGTACCAAGTGACCAATGCAAGCAATGTCAGGACAGACCATTCCTTGGCAGTTGTGAATTTCACCTGGGGAGGGGTAACTGGCGCTAAGAAGGTTGTGGTTACCTCAGACCTCCCTGTAGAATGCTTGTTGGGCAATGATTTGGAGACTTCATCTTGGGCTGAAGTGGAACTCAGGACACATGCAGAAATCTTGGGCATCACTGCAGATGTGTTTGCCATGACTAGGTCACAGGCAAAAATGTCTTCCACTGAACAGGCCCTGGATCCTGAAAAGATGGACCAGGTGCCTTCTGAGAGAAGGAATAGAAGGGGTAAGGCAGTGTCTTCCCCCCTGCCTCAGAGTGAGGATAGATCTGAGCCAGGAGCAGCTGAGCTGCCCCTCTCTTGAACCCCTCAGACAGCAAGCTGCTGCTGAGGCTGCTGGCAGTGCCAGTGGGTCCCACAGGATCTACTGGGATGATGGACTTCTATATTCAGAGGGTAGAGACCCCAAGCCTGGTGCTACCAGGAGGTTGGTTATACCTCTGAAGTTTAGAGGCTTCCTATTAACACTGGCACATGACATCCCATTAGCAGGACACTTAGGCCAAAGTAAGACCTGGGACAGGCTTGTCCCTCACTTTCACTGGCCTCACATGTCATAAGACACAAAGGAGTTTTGTCGCTCCTGTTTCACTTGCCAAGCCAGTGGTAAGGCAGGTGGTACTACAAAGGCCCCCCTGATACCACTAACAGTGGTGGAGGTTCCCTTTGAGAGGGTTGGGATTGACATTGTTGGTCCCATGGATCCTCCAACTGCATCTGGGCACAGATTCATACTAGTGGTGGTGGACCATGCCTCTAGGTATCCAGAGGCAATATCCCTTAGGACTACCACAGCTCCTGCTGTGGCTAGAGCCCTCCTGGGAATCTTTTCCAGAGTGGGTTTCCCTAAGGAGGTAGTATCAGACAGAGATGCAAACTTTATGTCTGGTTATCTTACTGCTATGTGGAAGGAGTGTGGAGTGAATTACAAATTCACCACACCCTATCACCCACAATGCAATGGGTTAGTTGAGAGATTCAACAAAACCCTCAAGGGCATGATAAAAGTTCTCCCTGAAAAGCTTAGGCGCAGATGGGATATCCTTTTGCCCTGCCTTCTCTTTGCCTACAGAGAGGTTCCTCAGAAGGGGGTTGGCTACAGCCCTTTTGAACTTCTGTTTGGACATCCAGTTTGGGGTCCCTTATGTTTGGTTAAGGAGGGATGGGAGTTACCTCTCAAACCACCTAAACAGGACATAGTGGACTATGTACTTGGTCTCCGCTCCAGGATGGCTGAGTACATAAAGAAGGCATCTAAAAACCTTGAGGCTAGCCAGGAATTACAGAAGGCCTGGCATGACCAAAAGGCTGTTGTGACTGTGTATCAGCCAGGACAGAAGGTATGGGTGTTGTAGCCTGTGGCCCCAGCAGCTCTTCAAGACAAGTGGAGTGGGCCCCATACCATTCTTGAGCAAAAGGGAGAGGTTACCTACCTGGTGGACCTTGGAACTCCCAGGAGCCCCCACAGGGTGCTCCATGTGCACAGGCTCAAGCCATATGTGGACAGGGCAGACATGGGCTTGCTCATGGCTACTGATGAGGGACAGGAGGAAGAGAGTGATCCACTCCCTGACCTCCTCTCACAGAACCCTGATGATGATTCAGTTGATGGAGTAGCCTTGGCAGGCAGCCTCACTGAACAGCAATAGACTGATTGTAGGAAGGTCCTCAAAAGACAACAGACTGATTGTAGAAAGGTCCTCAAAAGACACATGTTTTCACTGACTCCAAGTCAGACTACCTGGTGTACACATGAGGTGGGCACAGGTGACAGTCTGCCTGTTAAAAATTAGATTTACAGGCAACCTGATCATGTCAGGGACTGTATCAGGACTGAAGTCCAGAAGATGTTGGAACTGGGAGTGATTGAGCCCTCAGATAGCCCTTGGGCTAGTCCAGTAGTCTTGGTACCAAATCCTCACACCCAGGGTGGTAAGAGAGAGATGAGGTTCTTTGTTGACTACAGGGGACTCAATGTGGTCACTAGGACTGATGCTCATCCAATTCCTAGGGCAGATGAACTAATTGATACTTTGGCCTCAGCCAAGTTCTTAAGTACATTTGACCTGACAGCTGGTTACTGGCAGATCAGATTAGCTGAGGATGCTAACCAAAAACAGCATTTTTGACCCCTAGTGGGCACTACCAATTTGTGGTGATGCCTTTTGGCTTGAAGAATGCACCTGCCACATTTCAAAGGCTGGTGAATAAAGTTCTCACAGGTCTGGAAGCCTATAGTGCAGCTTATCTTGATGATATTGCTGTCTTTAGCTCCACCTGGGAGGATCACCTGGTCCACCTGAGAAATGTTCTGGAGGCCCTGCAAAAGGCAGGCCTCACTATCAAGGCCACCAAGTGCCAGATAGGGCAGAGTAAGGTTGTATACCTGGGCCACCTTGTGGGTGGAGGCCAGGTTCAACCATTGCAGAGCAAAATCCAAACCATCATGGAATGGATTGCTCCAACCACCCAGACTCAGGTCAGAGCTTTCTTGGGCCTGACTGGGTACTACAGGAGGTTTGTCAAAGGATATGGCTCCATAGTGACCCCTTTGAATGACTTAACTTCCAAGAGAATGCCTAAGAAAGTTCAGTGGACAGTTAGCTGTCAAAAGGCATTTGATGACCTGAAGCAGGCCATGTGCACTGCTCCCATTTTGCAAAGTCCTGATTATTCCAAACAATTCATTGTTCAAACAGATGCATCTGAATTGGGGGTAGGGGCTGTGTTATCACAATTGAATGAATAGGGTAAGGATCAGCCAGTAGCTTTCATAAGCAGAAGGCTGACCGCCAGAGAGAAACGTTGGTCAGCTATTGAGAGGGAGGCCTTTGCTGTGGTTTGGGCTCTGAAGAAGTTGAGGCCAAATCTGTTTGGCACTCACTAATTGTTCAGACAGACCATAAGCCCCTCTTATGGCTAAAACAGATGAAGGGTGAAAACCCCAAACTCTTGACGTGGTCCATTTCCCTACAGGGGATGGACTATACAGTGGAACATAGACCTGGGAGTAACCATGCCAATGCAGATGGACTCTCCAGATATTTCCACTTAGAACATGAAGACTCAACTAGTCAAGGTTAGTTTAATGTCATTGCATTTGGGGGGGGTTGTGTAGGAAAGTAGTATCTGCTTCTTATGGTTACCCCCACTTTTTGCTGATGTCACACTATTTTTGGACTAGTCTGACTGGGATCCTGCTATCCAGGACCCCAGTCTATCTGCTTTCTCACTTAAATTGCTATGTATGTACTTTAGGTACACTCCAGATTGGATACTGGGGTACCCTTATCAGTCCCTAGTATATGATACACCATGTACCCAGGGCATAGGTACCCCAGAGGCCTCCCATGGGCTGCAGCATGTATTATGCCACCCATGAGAGGCCATTCAAAATGACACGACAGGCCTGCTACAGCAGACTGTGTACGATGGTGCTTGCACCACTTACTAAGTTATAGGTTCACTATATCTATCTAAATCACTACACTTAAAAACCTATCAGTCACCCATATGGCAGGCCTTATCAATCCTGAAGGCAGGGTGCTGGGTTTTACGTGAGAGGGTGCCCCTGCATGAGTAGGGCCCCTCTGCAGCCTTCGGAGACCATTTTCCTGTGTTGTCTGTGATTCAGCCAGACATATAGGTCTAAGTGCATTATAACCTCGCGGTAAATGCTAACTTTAAAACGGCTGCTTATAAACATGTCGTGTTTGGTGTCAAACACCTTGGAATCATACCTCCACACCAGTAACTGGTGTGGGAGGTATGATTCCACCCTTCCAAAGGGACAAGTGTGGGTCACCGGTCTACCCTGTACCAGCTTTCTCGACCTGGGCAGCACAAAATGGACGCTGCCAGTCACAGACACGATTCTGCCCTCCTGCTGCTGAGCCAAGCTTGAGCAGAGGAAGGCAAGACAATAGGCATCCTGTCACAGGGAGGTGTGACCACCTCCCAGACAGGGTTTAGTGTATTGGGGCTGGGTGGGTGCACTCTGAGAGTGCCAGAAATTCTGCACTGGGGGCACATTTGGTGTCCCTGTGCATAGTCCAGCTCAAACCAGTTCTGGGAGCCATTGGCTCCTGCTCTGGCGCAAAACTGGACAAAGGGCATGGGTGTAGCCACCCCTCTGTCCTGCCCCTCCCGTAGGAGGGTCCCTAGAATCTTTACAACCCCTTCCCATGGGTATAAAGTGGGCTACCTGGCTACAGGACTTTAGATTTTACCTGGACAAGATTCTGCTAAGAAGAAACCAAGTACTTCGACTGCCTGCACAACGCTGGACGACTGAAGAATCTCCCTTGGAGTAAAGGAGTTACTCCCCTGCAGAAGCAGGCACCAAAGACGCATCTGACAGGTTTGCTTCTCCCGAGCTCCTGAGGACTCTGAAGATTTCAGCAACACAGGAGGTGGGTCCCCAAACGTCCCTGAGGTCGATCTGCCCTCTCAGCGATTCTCGTGGGGGCCGTGCAAGCCGAACCCCTGTGCACCGCGTACATTTGCAAGTGCATATGCTTGTTGGCGATCCCCGAGCTTGTGCATTGGACTCCGTGTAGTCCTGACCCCGAGCAAAATTTGCACTGAAGATATCCGGCCTCCACTCACCGAGTGTCCTGTGGGCTGGTACTTTGCAAACCAGCTTGAGGTCTCCTCGCGATCCCTGGTCCGTTGGCCTGTGGATCCTGGCGAGGGTCACCTTGTTTGTTCTTGGGCTTTTCTGGTTGCTCCAGACGTGCCCTGACTCCCCATTGCTTGGAGAGTCCCCTGGACCTTGCTGGTCCACACCGTAACCTGTTTCCTCTGACCGCGTGGGTTGCATTTGCCAAGGCTTGTTGGTGATCCAGCTGGACATCGATCCCTCAGCACTCGACATCCTTCATGTGACAGCTCACCTCCGGACCCTGGTTGTCCTCGACGTCTCCTGGTCCCCGTGGCTGCAGAGTCAAGCAACCTTTCTTTGCACCTGAAGCACGCGACATCGGTTGGCATTCGACTACTGAGCCCCTGGTCACCTGAAGTAACCCAGACTCTGTCCCCTCTGCTTTAAGGTTCCTCTCACCTCGAATCCAGGCTTGGATTCCACCGGACACACTTCGCCCTCCTGGCAGCAGGACTTCTTTGCACTCCTCCATTGAAAACAACGAAGGTTTCCGACACCACTTGACCCCTATGCACCCGGCTGCTCTGGGATAGGTAACACGGGTACCTCGGTACTCATGGGTGAGTTGGCTTTAGAACCTCCTATGTTCCAAAGGGTTTGCTCGAAGTCCTCGTAGAAGTGTCCTTAACTTGTAACTTTACAACTGTGACTTTCGCATAGAGTTGCACGGAACACGGGGTCGTGTTTCCTCACTGCACCCGTCCTCCGTGGGCTCCCTGTGTCACTCCTCTGGGTGGTTCCTTGGGGTCCCAGCGATTCTACGTGCTCTAGGCACTGTGTCTAGTCAAGTCGTGATTGTTATACCATTTTTTTAGTATATGGTTCGGTCTCCCCCTGGAGCCGGCTGTGTATTTTGCTACTTACAAATGTTCTATTGATTCAGTATTGTGTACTTTGTGCCCTACTCTCGGGTAGAGACTAGTAGAGAGTGTTATATTAATAAATACATATTTTTATATAACTACTGTGTGGTTCTCCTTTCATTTAGTCATTCAGGAGGTGATATTCTGGTAAAACAAGCTGCTTTACATTCCTTCAAGATTAAGCCTGAAGGCTGCTCTCCACAGCTACCACTAGGATAGCTTTCTAAAGGTTATCTTTGACCTCATACATCATAAGGGTCGTGTGGACTGGTACAAGGTGCCCACTTTAATTAGTGGACAGCATATACCAGGCCACCTTCTCACATTGGTGTGCAGCGGTTGGGATTCAAGCTTGCTATTGTTTTACCAGATAAATCTCATTGAGTGATTAACTGAAAACCACTAAGTATTAGGCACATATAATACATCAAGATTTGAATAAGTAAGTTCTACTGAACTTGGAGTTGGGTAAGCCAAGGGTCTAGCACACCCTTTCTCCAACTCAAGAGAGTTTAGTCTCCACTAGGTTAGGTAGGTGCCTACACCACACAACACTAGTATGTCTTCTAGAGGAGAAGCCAGTGGCTCTCTGCCAACTAGATACAATGGCCTCTCATTTCCAGAATTGAGAGCCATGTGTGCATCTAGGAGGCTGAGGACAGGAAGAACAGCAAACACCCAACGTCTCATTGAGATTTTGCTCTTAGATGACCTCAGGAAGATCCCAGGGTCTGATGAGGTAGATAGAGTGGGTGGGGCAGGGAATGAGGAAAGGCCAGGAAGTGAAACCTTCTTTGACCTGGACTCAAACCCTGACCAGGAGAATCAAGAAGATTCTAACCTGGACAACATAGATCTTCCTTTAGGTGGGGGAGAATGCCCCAGTGGCCCTCTCTTTACTCTACCAGGAAGAGTACAGAGTTTACCTAGGAGATCCAGAACTCCCTCTGTAGAATCCCATCACTCAGGAACTTCTGTAGGGGCTTCCATATCAAATAAGAGGGAATCCTCTTATGATAGACAGTGCCAACTTCTGGAGCTTGAGAAAATCAAGCTTAGGCTCAAGAAGGAGCAGTTGGCCCTAGACAGGGAATCCCTAGAGCTCCAGAGAGCAACATTGGGACTAGAGTCCCATGGTGGCAGCAACAGTGTCCCTAGGGTTAAGGAGTATACTCATGATCATAGGAACCTGAACAAGATAGTCCCTCCCTTTCAGAGTGGGGATGACATCCACAAATGGATAACTGCACTAGAGAGGGCCTGTAAGGTACAGAGGGTCACTCAAGAGCAGTGGGCAGCTATCTTGTGGCTCTCCTTTGCTGACAAAGGTAGAGATAAGCTCCTCACTGTTAGAAAAGAGGATGCTGACAATTATTCAGTCCTGAAGAGTGCTCTCATTGATGGGTTTGGCTTAACCACTGAACAGTATAGGATTAGGTTCAGAGACACCCAGAAGACACAGACTCAGGACTGGGTAGACTTTGTAGATTGTGCTACTAAGGCTCTGGAAGGCTGGTTACTTGGCAGTAAAGTGAATGATTTTAAAGGATTGTACAATTTAATAATGAGGGAGCAGATCCTTAATAATTGCCAAAACCAGTTGTTGCATCAGTACTTGGTTGATTCTGATCTGACCTCTCCCCAAGAATTGGGAAAGAAGGCAGACAAATGGGTCAGAACCAGGGTGAAGCAGAAAACTCAGAATCAAGGTGGTGACCAAAAGAAGCAAGATGCTAAAACCTCAGATAAGGGTGGGGAGAAGGGTAAAGACCAGAAGTCTTCACAAGGGCCCCAAAAACCTGCATCTGGAGGGGAGTCACAATCTAACAAGGGAAAAGGCAAAAAGAAACCTTGGTGTCATATCTGTAGAGAGAAGACACATTGGACAAAAGATGCCAGTTGTCCAAGGGCCAAGAAATCTGCTCCAGCCACCACTGCCCCTAAGGCAACTGTTCCTCCTAGCTCAGTTCCAAGTGGTGGTGTACAGAACAAGGGTATAGTAGGGTTAACCCTGGGATCTGAGATGGATTCTGGCCTAGTCAGAATTCCAACTCAGGCTGTTTTGGTCTGTGATGGAGGCATGGATATTACCTCCTTATTTGTCAGTCCCAGTAATCTGGGCAAATACAGGCAACAGCCTTTAATTAATGGTAAGGAGGCCATGGCATACAGGGACACAGGTGCAAGTGTCACCATGGTGACAAAAGATCTTGTGGCCCCTGATCAGATCATACTTGGTGAGATGTACCAAGTGACCAATGCAAGCAATGTCAGGACAGACCATTTCTTGGCAGTTGTGAATTTCACCTGGGGAGGGGTAACTGGCCCTAAGAAGGTTGTGGTTAGCTCAGACCTCCCTGTAGAATGCTTGTTGGGCAATGATTTGGAGACTTCATCTTGGGCTGAAGTGGAACTCAGGACACATGCAGAAATGTTGGGCATCCCTGCAGATGTGTTTGCCATGACTAGGTCACAGGCAAAAATGTCTTCCACTGAACAGGCCCTGGATCCTGAAAAGATGGATCAGGTGCCCTCCAAGAGAAGGAGCAGAAGGGGTAAGGCAGTGTCTTCCCCCCTGCCTCAGAGTGAGGACAGATCTGAGCCAGGAGCAGCTGAGCTGCTCCTCTCTTGAACCCCTCAGACAGCAAGCTGCTGTTGAGGCTGCTGGGAGTGCCAGTGGGTCCCACAGGATCTACTGGGATGATGGACTTCTATATTCAGAGGGTAGAGACCCCAAGCCTGATGCTATCAGGAGGTTGGTTATACCTCTGAAGTTTAGAGGCTTCCTATTAACACTGGCACATGACATCCCATTAGCAGGACACTTAGGCCAAAGTAAGACCTGGGACAGGCTTGTCCCTCACTTTCACTGGCCTCACATGTCAGAAGACACAAAGGAGTTTTGTCGCTCCTGTATCACTTGCCAAGCCAGTGGTAAGGCAGGTGGTACTACAAAGGCCCCCCTGATACCACTACCAGTGGTGGGGGTTCCCTTTGAGAGGGTTGGGATTGACATTGTTGGTCCCATGGATCCTCCAACTGCATCTGGGCACAGATTCATTCTAGTGGTGGTGGACCATGCCACTAGGTATCCAGAGGCAATATCCCTTAGGACTACCACAGCTCCTGCTGTGGCTAGAGCCCTCCTGGGAATCTTTTCCAGAGTGGGTTTCCCTAAGGAGGTAGTATAAGACAGAGATGCAAACTTTATGTCTGGTTATCTTACTGCTATGTGGAAGGAGTGTGGAGTGAATTACAAATTCACCACACCCTATCACCCACAATGCAATGGGTTAGTTGAGAGATTCAACAAAACCCTCAAGGGCATGATAAAAGGTCTCCCTGAAAAGCTTAGGCGCAGATAGGACATCCTTTTGCCCTGCCTTCTCTTTGCCTACAGAGAGGTTCCTCAGAAGGGGGTTGGCTACAGCCCTTTTGAACTTCTGTTTGGACATCCAGTTAGGGGTCTGTTATGTTTGGTTAAGGAGGGATGGGAGTTACCTCTCAAACCACCCAAACAGGACATCGTGGACTATGTACTTGGTCTCCGCTCCAGGATGGCTGAGTACATGAAGAAGGCATCTAAAAACCTTGAGGCTAGCCAGGAATTACAGAAGGCCTGGCATGACCAAAAGGCTGTTGTGACTGTGTATCAGCCAGGACAGAAGGTATGGGTGTTGTAGCCTGTGGCCCCAGCAGCTCTTCAAGACAAGTGGAGTGGGCCAATACCATTCTTGAGCAAAAGGGAGAGGTTACCTACCTTGTGGACCTTGGAACTCCCAGGAGCCCCACAGGGTGCTCCATGTGAACAGGCTCAAGCCATATGTGGACAGGGCAGACATGGGCTTGCTCATGGCTACTGATGAGGGACAGGAGGAAGAGAGTGATCCACTCCCTGACCTCCTCTCACAGAACCCTGATGATGGTTCAGTTGATGGAGTAGCCTTGGCAGGCAGCCTCACTGAACAGCAATAGACTGATTGTAGGAAGGTCCTCAAAAGATAACAGACTGATTGTAGGAAGGTCCTCAAAAGACACATGTTTTCACTGACTCCAAGTCAGACTACCTGGTGTACACATGAGGTGGACACAGATGACAGTCTGCCTGTTAAAAATAAGATTTACAGGCAACCTGATCATGTCAGGGACTGTATCAGGACTGAAGTCCAGAAGATGTTGGAACTGGGAGTGATTGAGCCCTCAGATAGCCCTTGGGCTAGTCCAGTAGTCTTGGTACCAAAACCTCACACCCAGGGTGGTAAGAGAGAGATGAGGTTCTGTGTTGACTACAGGGGACTCAATGCAGTCACGAGGACTGATGCTCATCCAATTCCAAGGGCAGATGAACTAATTGATACTTTGGCCTCAGCCAAGTTCTTAAGTACATTTGACCTGACAGCTGGTTACTGGCAGATCAGATTAGCTGAGGATGCTAAACCAAAAACAGCATTTTTAACCCCTAGTGGGCACTACCAATTTGTGGTGATGCCTTTTGGCTTGAAGAATGCACCTGCCACATTTCAAAGGCTGGTGAATAAAGTTCTCAAAGGTCTGGAAGCCTATAGTGCAGCTTATCTTGATGATATTGCTGTCTTTAGCTCCACCTGGAAGGATCACCTGGTCCACCTGAGAAATGTTCTGGAGGCCCTGCAAAAGGCAGGCCTCACTATCAAGGCCACCAAGTGCCAGATAGGGCAGAGTAAGGTTGTATACCTGGGCCACCTTGTGGGTGGAGCCCAGGTTCAACCATTGCAGAGCAAAATCCAAACCATCATGGAATGGGTTGCTCCAACCACCCAGACTCAGGTCAGAGCTTTCTTGGGCCTGACTGGGTACTACAGGAGGTTTGTCAAAGGATATGGCTCCATAGTGACCCCTTTGAATGACTTAACTTCCAAGAGAATGCCTAAGAAAGTTCAGTGGACAGTTAGCTGTCAAAAGGCATTTGATGACCTGAAGCAGGCCATGTGCACTGCTCCCATTCTGCAAAGTCCTGATTATTCCAAACAATTCATTGTTCAAACAGATGCATCAGAATTGGGGGTAGGGGCTGTGTTATCACAATTGAATGAAGAGGGTCAGGATCAGCCAGTAGCTTTCATAAGCAGAATTCTGACCCCCAGAGAGAAACGTCGGTCAGCTATTGAGAGGGAGGCCTTTGCTGTGGTTTGGGCTCTGAAGAAGTTGAGGCCATATCTGTTTGGCACTCACTCATTGTTCAGACAGACCATAAGCCCCTCTTATGGCTAAAACAGATGAAGGGTGAAAACCCCAAACTCTTGAGGTGGTCCATTTCCCTACAGGGGATGGACTATACAGTGGAACATAGACCTGGGAGTAACCATGCCAATGCAGATGGACTCTCCAGATATTTCCACTTAGAACATGAAGACTCAACTGGTCATGGTTAGTTTAATGTCCTTACGTTTGGGGGGGGTTGTGTAGGAAAGTAGTATCTGCTTCTTATGGTTACCCCCACTTTTTGCTGATGTCACACTGATTTTGGACTAGTCTGACTGGGATCCTGCTATCCAGGACCCCAGTCTATCTGCTTTCTCCCTTAAATTGCTATGTATGTACTTTAGGTACACTCCAGATTGGATACTGGGGTACCCTTATCAGTCCCTAGTATATGATACACTATGTACCCAGGGCATAGGTACCACAAAGGCCTCCCATGGGCTGCAGCATGTATTATGCCACCCATGAGAGGCCATTCAAAATGACACGACAGGCCTGCTACAGCAGACTGTGTAAGATGGTGCTTGCACCACTTACTAAGATATAGGTTCACTATATCTATCTAAATCACTACACTTAAAAACCTATCAGTCACCCCTATGGCAGGCCTTATCAATCCTGAAGGCAGGGTGCTGGGTTTTACGTGAGAGGGTGCCCCTGCATGAGTAGGGCCCCTCTGCAGCCTTCGGAGACCATTTTCCGGGGTTGTCTGTGATTCAGCCAGACATATAGGTCTAAGTGCATTATAACCTCGCGGTAAATGCTAACTTTAAAACGGCTGCTTATAAACATGTCGTGTTTGGTGTCAAACACCTTGGAATCATACATCCACACTGGTGTGGGAGGTATGATTCCACCCTTCCAAAGGGACATCTGTGGGTCACCGGTCTACCCGGTAGCAGCTTTCTCGACCTGGGCAGCACAAATGGACGCTGCCAGTCACAGACACGATTCTGCCCTCCTGCTGCTGAGCCAAGCTTGAGCAGAGGAAGGCATGACAATAGGCATCCTGTCACAGGGAGGTGTGACCACTTCCCAGACAGGCTTTAGTGTATTGGGGCTGGATGGGTGCACTCTTAGAGTGCCAGAAAGTCTGCACTGGGGGCACATTTGGTGTCCCTGTGCATAGTCCAGCTAGAACCAGTTCTGGGAGCCGTTCGCTCCTGCTCTGGCGCGAAACTGGACAAAGGTCATGGGTGTAGCCACCCATCTGTCCTGCCCCTCCCCTAGGAGGGTCCCCAGAGTCAGTCCAACCCCTTCCCATGGGTATAAAGTGGGAAACCTGATACCAGGACTTTAGATTATACCTGGGCAAGACTCTGCAAATAAACCAAGTACTTCTATGGTCTACACTTCGCTGGACGACAGAAGAATCTCCCTTGGAGTAATCTCCCAAGCTCCTGCGGACTCCGAAGATTTTTGCAACACAGGATGTGGGTTTCCTAACGTCCCTGAGGTTGATCTGACCTCTCAGCAACTCTGAGACCAGTATCCCTCGTGGGGATCGTGCAACCCGAACCCCTGTGCACCGTGTACATTTGCAGCAGCATATGCTTTTTGGCGATCCCTGAGGCTGTGCTTTGGGCTACGTGTAGTCCCGACCCCGAGCATCATTTGCACCAAAGATATCCGACCTCCTCTCCACGAGTGCTCTGTGGGCTGGCACTTTGTACATTCGCTCGAGGTCACCTCGCGATCCCTGGTCCGTTGACTGGTGGGTCCTGGCGAGGGTCACCTTGATTGTTCTTGGGCTTCCCTGGTTGCTCCAGATGTGCCCTGACTCTCCATTGCTTGGAGAGTCCCCTGGAGCTTGCTGGTCCACACCGTAACCTGTTTCCTCTGTGTGCGTGGGTTGCCGTTGCCAAGGCTTGTTGGTGCTGCAGCCGGACACTGACCCCTCAGCTCTCGACATCCTTCGTGGGTCAGCTCACCCCCGGACCCTGGTCATCGTCAACATCTCCTGGTCCCCGTGGCTGCAAAGACAAACACCCTTTCTCTTCACTTGAAGCACCCGATATCGGTGGGCATTCGACTATCGAGCCCCTGGTCACCTGAAGTGACCCAGACTTTGTCCCCTCTGCTTTCAGGTTCTTTACATCTTGAATCCAGGCTTGGAGTCCATGGAACACTCTTTGCCTTCCTGGCAGCCGTACTTTCTTGCAGTCCTCCATTGAAAATGACGGAGGTTTCCGACACCACTTGACCCCTATGCACCCGGCTCCTCTGGGATAGGTAACTCGGGTACTTCGGTACTCACAAGGGTGCTGCCCTTAGAACCTCTTAT
Source organism: Calotriton arnoldi (assembly GCA_963921515.1). Taxonomy (NCBI): domain Eukaryota; kingdom Metazoa; phylum Chordata; class Amphibia; order Caudata; family Salamandridae; genus Calotriton; species Calotriton arnoldi. The sequence continues at coordinate 276,846 of CAWUFW010006826.1, forward strand.
GCTCCAAAGGGTTTGCTTGAAGTCCTCCTAGAAGTGTCCTTAAATTGTAATTTTCCAACTGCGACTTTCCCAACAGAGTTACACAGAACACGCGGTCGTGTTCCCACACTGCACCCGTCCTCCGTGGGCTCCCTGTGTCACTCCTCTGGGTGGTTCCTTGGGGTCCCAGCAATTCTACGTGCTCTAGGCACTGTGTCTATTGAAGTCGTTGTTGTTATACCATTTTTTTAGTATATGGTTCGGTCTCCCCCTGGAGCCCGTTGTATATTTTGCTACTTACGTACGTTCTATTGATTAAGTATTGTGTGCTTTATGTTCTAATCTCGTGTCGAGATTAGTAGAGAGTGTTTTAGTAATAAATAAATATTTTTACATAACACTTGTGTGGTTCTCCTTTCATTTGGTCATTCAAGAAGTGAGATTCTGGTAAAACAAGCTGCTTTACATTCCTTCAAGATTAAGCCTGAAGGCTGCTCTCCACAGCTACCACTAGGATAGCTTTCATAAAGGTTATCTTTGACCTCATACATCATAAGGGTCGTGTGGCCTGGTACAAGGTGCCACTTTAACTAGTGGACAGCATATACCAACCCACCTTCTCACAGTGGGGTCATCGTTTGTGGTGGTGGGAGCGGAGCTGCTAATGGTGGCGGTGAGCTGGTCGTCAGAGATTTTGTTCCAATTCCTGCGTTGGAACTGATGCGGGAGTCTGCGGGGGATGTTGGATTTGAAGGTGAAGTGGACACAGTGGTGGTCCACCCATGGGAATTCGGAGGTGTGGCTGAAGGTGATGGAGTTCCCTGCTGTGAAAACGGGATCGTGGGTGTGCCCAGCTGAGTGCGTTGGTTCAGGTACGATCTGCTTGAGTCCGATGGTGTGGAGGTGGTCCAGGAGGGAGGCGGAGTTGGGGTCCCGGCGGTTGTCGAGGTGGAAGTTGAGGTCTCCTAGCAGCGTGAAGGTTGTGGAGGTAATGGCATGTGGCGTGATGATGTCGGTGATGGAATCGGCGAAGGGAGCATGGGGTCCGGGGGGTCTGTAGATGAGGGTGCCTCGGAGGGTGGAGGACGGGCTGGTCTGGATCTTGAAGTGGAGGTGTTCCATCAGGTCTGTGGGCCCATCGGAGTAGGTGCTCAGCCGGAGATTGGTCTTGTGGGCGATGGCGATGCCTCCTCCGGGGGCCACCAAAAACCTTTGTTAAAGCCAATAGGTCTCAAAGATAAGGCCTGTTGATTTGCCAACGCTTGTTTTGGTTTTCTACTTGTACTTTCGAAGGAGAGTTCCAGTAATAACTTGTGACTGACAATCTACCAAGAAGTGACTGGAAGCCAAAGTGTCAGGAAGTCAAAAAGTAGAAGTGAATAAACATGGTATGACAGTGATGGGTCGTGTGAAAATCGCTTAAATGAGTTGCCTGTACACGTATGACATTTTAGACCTTCTTATAGAAATTGTGCTGAAAAAATCACCGCTCGGTTACCATTTCCTCAAAAAGGTTTGAGGCTGGTGAACCACCAACATCCCTGAGAAGATCGCCTTTGCTTTTCGCTAGCGCCCAGATACCCCTAGGATGACCGTGCGGTGCTTTACAAAGGCTATCTTATTTATTGATTGACTCCATGGAAGAGCTGGGATATTTGCCTGCTCCATATTCAAAGGCTTTAACGTTTTTGCAAACTTATGTGAGATTAGTTCTGCAAAAAAACTATTTGGCCTAGAATTGTTAACCCTTTCTTAAGGGGAAAACATCTTCATGCCCTCTACAGGAAGTTAGGCTTCGCTCGCTCAGTCGAAATTATGGCCAATGTTTGCTTCCCAATATTTTCAAAGGTCCCCGACTAGCAATGCTTGGAGATGAATTCATTGAGAATTGTGGGGAGTAAAAGTCAACACACTAATAAAAAAAAAGAAATCTGAGCGACAAACGTAAATTGTTGATATAGTATCGCTATATTTTCTTATTAATGAAGACAAACATCTTCATAACAATTGATCACATATCAAACGGTACGCTCCAGTTTGAGGCAAGATCAATCACAGGTAAGCTCTTATGAGAAGAGTAAATTATTGATGGTTTTTGAGAGCAAGCATGACATTCAAGAAACAGAATTTGATTGCTGAACGTAACATCAAAAGTAGCCATAAACCTACCAGACGCATTCTTTAAGGAGGTAGACAGTGAGTTAAGAACGTTGCTGTGGGATGGGGGGGTGCACGGATAGCATTGGCCAAACTGCAGATAGGGGTGTACGAGGGGGGTTTGGCCGTTCCAGACATCCAAAAGTACTATTGGGCGTCACAACTTATGGTCATTAACGACTGGGCCTTTGCAGATAGGAACGATCCAGCATATAGGGTCGACCACTGGGCAATGGGGGCAGACGGATACCTGCGGGCATTATATGGTCAGGAGAGACGGGACGGTATGCCCCCGCATACTCAATTAGTACGGACGGCATGGACTAAGGCTACTAGATTCCTGGGCTGGGCGGGACGGTTGACGGAGCAGACTCCTTTAAGGACCAGTGACATGCTCCGGGAGGTGGGTCGATTGCAGGGCTTCTCGAAATGGAAGCTAATAGATATTGTACGCTTGGGGGATGTGAGGCGGAGACAGGCGGTGTTATCATTCTCAGAGCTGCAGGCAGAATTTCAGTTGGCACCTACGGAACACTATAAATATTTGCAGTTGAAGCATGCGCTGGGCAGACATCTTAAGGATGGAGACCAGATCCCCGAGTATAGTCCTTTAGAAGACAGATTGTTGGTGGACCCAATTCCGGAGAAGGCACTGTCCTGTACATACAAGAAAATTATAAACAACTCACTAGATTTGCTAACCAAGGTGCGAGAGGCGTGGGAGTCCGATGTGGGACTATTGGAGGATGATGACTGGGTGGAGGTAGTGCAGAGTCCCAGAGAGGTGGCAATCCGCGCACAATTTAGATTAGTCCAACTGCGGATTCTGCATAGGTCCTACTACTCCAGCACACTTATGTTTAAATTAGGGCGCATCTTAACTGAGGAGTGTCAGAGGGGGTGTACCCAGAAGGGAACGTTTTTCATATCCTGTGGGATTGCCCGATCATACAGATATACTGGACGAAGGTGGTCCGGCTTATGTCAGAGGTGTTGGAGCAGGAAGTCCCCCTGGACGCCAGATGGTATATATTGTGTGTAACTGGGGAACTGAATTGGCCCAAATATCAAAGAATCTGGCTACAGGTGGCTGCGATGGTTGCTAAGAGGAATATTGCGGGGGCATGGGGGGCGATTCAACCGCCTAAGGTCTCACAGTGGAAAAAGGACATGGACTGGTGCTGTGCGGCAGAAAAGACCATTTACGAAAGCAGGGGATGCCCCGGGAAATGGGCGAAAATCTGGCAGCGGTGGGAAGACTACAGGGGGTTCGGGGGGTATGATCTAGTTAGGTGGGGAGGGCACAGGGGCTGGTGTGAAATGAACTGTTAAACGCCAAGGAGCCATTGATATTATGACATGTCTGTACATTAGAATGTGTATGCCATCAATAAAGAACGCAACCCAATGTAAGACTATGATCATGTTTTTGCAAGCTGCCTATTGTTTAATAAAAAGAGGTTTTTAAAAAAAAAAATGTAGCCATAAACCTGAAGAATCTAACACGTGTTTCGCTGAATCCCAGCTTCTTCAGGGCTACAAACAAAAAAATAGAGAAAAGACTACCAATAAGTTGCTATATTCGCACATTGCATGTCAATATCTAAACATATAGTCAAAACAACAGCGAAAGAGTCAAAAGGTGAAAAATAGGTAAAAAAGTGAAATGAAGAAAAAGGGGACATGTAAACAAAGCAGAACGTAGGGACGGGAACACACCTGAGAAAAGGGGGAAAGGAAGTAAAAAGCACATTGGTGCTATGGTGATATCTATAACAGAAATAACGAAAAAGATAAGAGCAGATAATATAAATAGCGAAGAGTCAAAACATACTCAAAAGGATCCAAAAAATATGCTAGTCTAATATCGTGAATGTGCCTTCAAAGAACATAACAGGGAGGGGACATAAAAACTAAAGAGCAAAAGAAATCATGACTTTTAACAGAAAAGCTACATCCATTGTTAGGAGGGAACAACAAGAATCAAAAACCTGCTTGGAGGTGACCAGCCCGTGCTTAATTTGTAAAGCAAATATGTGCCAGGGCTGTCGCCAGGAGGCCACTGCAGCTTGCACCATCCATTGCCCCTGCCATGCTGCCAATGATAGTAACAACACAACTACTAACCCTCACACTCCTACAAGTGTGACAATATAGAGTAGTCCATGCCCCAAAGTTATAATAATGACTTCGACAGCAGGTAATAGTCATTTTTAGGGTATATGGAAACAGTAATTGACTGTTGTTGTTGTCATCTCTAAATTAGCCAGACAGCACCACCTTGTGGCAAACTGTCACAAACCCTGGTGTTGAAAATTAAGAGCCGGTGCCAAGCACCGGAAACCACAGGCTCAAATTAAGCACTGGGTGACCTCCCAAATACCCTGGAGAGCATTGGGTTTGCACGCTCCACTCACTGCCATGCCATGATGTTATGAATGTCATGTTAGCCATGAGCCCGTGCAGAGGGGGGCACAGAATAAAACTGACAAGGGAGAGAGGCTGAGTGCTAGGACAAGAGGCCACGGAGGCCCCTGCCTGGCTATACCTCCACAGACTATCATTATCACCAAAATAATTGGCCACCCTGGCCCACCCTGGCATGGCAAAGTGGAGTGTGTGCATATAACTTACTGCTGTAGCCAGCACCATGTGTGCCACACCTCAGCATCATCAGCTTCCGTTCTGCCCTGTAAGACCCCTGGCAGTGCTTTGCACAGTGCAGGATGGTGGAGCTGCAGCTCATGTTGCGAGCTCTCAGCTCCAAGGGTGATTGTTGGTGCCACACAGGCTGACCAGGAAGCTTGTTTGCACTGGTGCCTTCCATCCAGGGAGACAACAGTGCCGCCCATCCTTGGGCACTGGTGCTGACAGTTGCATCATCCCAGACCTGGATCTGCATTCATCACTGTGTCTGTGGCAAGTCTGTTCCACTAGAGACAGTCACAGGCTTACTTGCTCTGCCTCTCCGCTGCCCAGGTGAGCCGCATGGCAACAGATCGCCCGGGGCAGCAGTCAGGCTGCTCCTGGGTCCTGGTCACTAGCCTTCCCTCCCTTCAGCTGAGTACATGCATCTGAGACTGGAGGTGCAACAACCGTCAGTCACTCACACATGTAGACTGGACTGAGGACCACTATATAGTGAGTGATAGGACCCAGTAACTGATGCCCACAGCCAGTCCAGGTGAAGCTAAGAGTAAATGCCAGGTCACAAAATTCAGCCGAGGCGAACCGACTGTTGCAAATATGAAGGTACTATGTATGGAGCCCATATGGCTCGATATTGACAATGGAAGATGCGAGAGCCCTCAACCAAGGTAACCTCAGGGAAGGCCGAGTATTAGACATTATTTGCATATACCTGACATCAACATGTATATGAGGATAAGAAGGAGAAGATAGCTATCCTTGTGATAGTAATGCCCCCGAAGTAGGGTAACACTGGATGAAATGAGTGTGAGGTTATTTTGAAAAAGATACTTTGATTGACAAGGAGGCGCTCTACAAAGGGATCTTTATTCTGAGGAAGGCCAATGACCCATAGTCGCAAATTGACGGCTGAAACATGTTGAGAACAGCAGAGAGGGTGACAGGGATCTAGTTTCCCCAGTACACCCCATTTCTACAATTTTAACTCTGCTGGGGGGGGGGGGCATAATAAAATTGAAAGGGTACCCTGTTAGACAGTTTTAATTTATTCTTCAGATAGGATCCCTCTCTCCACTCTGAGCGTTGGTCTGCGCCAGGCTGCGTTAGCGGCCCTATGATGCCACTATTTATTGGGTGAGGGCAATTTCAACAACCTATGTGGCTTTCCAGGGAGGTACTTTTCCCTGTTGTTTCGTAGCTAATCAGTGCTTTAAGTGGGCCGGGTCTCACCGGTGCTGAGCACCGGCAGTTTTTAGGTCTCGCTGAGCCAGCGCATGCGCTGCTCTGCGAGAAATTTAGTGAGTGGCTTTTGAAAGTGCTACCACAGGCTTTTCCTGGCCTCAAGCTTGTGTTCACGCGAGCGTGCACGCGCGCAGCCGCCATGTGGGTTTCTGTCAAGGCTCATTAAGCCTTGCGTGCCTCTCTCCGCCTTGCTTGCTTGCGCTTCAATTCCCTCCCCCTCCCCCACCACAGATCGCGTCACGCTGCTGGTCCTGCACAATACTTTCTATAGTGAAGAATATGTTGTATTGATTTATCCAATTATTCACCTCACACCCGACTGTTGGTGGTGCACGGTGCCCTTAGACGATTTCAAACTACCTGTCTCTTAAGGTTACCTTTTGTCCTCTGACTACGCTGTTGACTAATGCTGCCTTATGAAAGTGTTGCTTTACTCTGTCGTCATACACATCTTGTGTGCTTGTACGCTGGTTATTTGTAAACGCCCATTGGGCTCAAAGGGCTTCAGCCCCCCCCCCCCCGTCGTGTGGCAGCCCGGGCTGAGTCAGCTTCCCGGGCACACACAGCCGCACCCGAGTACTTCACAGGTCTTTAAGACCATTTGCCTGTTAATGAGGCTTTGTTGTGTTTTTCACGCCTTCCTAGAGCCCCTCCATCCCCATTCGGCCTATTGCTGTGAGAATTAGCCCCCCCGACATTTTTTCTTAGCTGCATTCTTTCCTTGGATCATGTTACTAATGACAGCGCAGTCGCTTGGCTTTCACTTTTGCGGTCGCGTTTTTTTGTTTGTTTTTGTTTCTAAGTTTTAAGTTGCATTCCTAGTGAGCTATTTCAAGTTGCATATAACAGCGCCACCTACCGGCCGCATGTCTCTGGTCGCTCCTAGCTGATTCACTCACTCAAGGGCAACTTTCAGGAAACAACAGTGAATATAGTTGGAAAAAAGTGTCAGTTTTCAAGACTGTAATACACCTTTCGAGTCAACATTCCTTTAGAATATACCTGCCAAGGACTCCTTTCACAAGCTGGAAAGAGAAACTGACGGACAAAATCTACAACGAGGTGGAAGCTCAAATTCCTTCTCCAGCTGGTAACAAGCACTTTAAGTTCTCTATTTTTATTTATTTGCGATGCAGCCTCTTGGTTTTTGTCGGCATTTTCAGATGGATTTACACAGCGCAATTAAAATACTAGGAAATCTAGTTGTTTCGTATCTGTAACCACCTCTTTGTGCGCGCGCTTTGTATGCGCTCGTATATGTCAATTGTTAACACGTAGTTGAAAATACCACCATTAGGACACACTCATTGTTTGCTGGCTAAGCCTTCTTTCCTCATCGAACTCCTTACAAAACAAGCATTTGCAATGCAATAGGTCTCACATTTACGCAAGTTTGACCTATTGACATTGCAAATAACAATGCCTTTTATTTTTGTTTTTAAAACATAAATAAACAAGCATTGGCATAGCCAATAGGTCCCTCCTTTGGGACCTTATAAGGGTTTAGTTAACCAGCACAATATCCTTGGTGCAACAACATCAACTGTTGCATAGCTAAACACTTATAAGGTCCCAAAGGCGAGACCTATTGGCTATGCCAATGCTTGTTTAAAGGGGGCCTCGAAACGGGTCTCTATCGGACTCTGGTTTGTGCCCTGGCACAGGCGGTCCGTTTTCCTCCGGACTGCAGTGACAGCAGGCCCATCGATGTGCGCTGCTCACACTGCTCAATTCTCACTAGTGGAGAAGTTACGGCATGATGTCATGCCAGGTGAGCATTGTAGGGGAAGGGAAATCCTTTAAAGAGAGTCATTTCCTCTCTGGATTTCCCTTCTCTTTTTGAAACGCCGGAGAAGCAACATTGTCGTGGTGTCACCGGGCTTTAAGTGGAAGCATTTTCAATATTATATACAAGCCATAGTTGCTGGTTATTTATCTTATACAACTAACAACCATTGGCAAAGCCAATAGTCCTGACTTGTTGTGGGTATGGTGTTACTTGTTGTATCATATATCTGGATGCAATGACAGAAAAAGCAAAATACAAGTCGGGCGGCACACTATGCTAAGCACAGATTTTTAGCATAGGTGTTTTTAAGCCACGCCCTTAATTATATTGGCCATGCCCCTTTGAGAGACCCCCCCAGTTTTTTCAACCCACTTAAAGCCCTGTAGCTAATCATATTAGTTGCCCTTTCTTGTGCTGAGTGCCTTATTAATATATCGAAGTAAATGGCTAGCCATCCGTTTGTGCCCTTCCTGCGTTTTACTCCCATCACTCCAAAAGTGTGAACTTGTGCAGGCCCGCTTCCACACTGAAAGGTCCGCACCTTCTTAGTGACGGGTACCATCTGATGGAGTGATGGTCCAAGGCTGTGCTATCACGGGAAACATCCTTTACCCCGCATTTTTAACTCAGTAAAAACTTTACAACGCAGGGCTTTACACCGCAAACTGTTACAACGCATTCCTAAAGTAACGCCCCCCTGGAGTTAGAATAGTAATTGCGTTGTAATGGGGAATGCGTTGTAACGGAGTGCGTTGTAAAGCCCTGCGTTGTAAAAGATTTTGCGGAGTAAAAACTGCGGGGTAAAAGCATGCAGGGTAAATGCATGCGGGGTAACATCATATAACCGCTGTCACGCATGCGCAGTTCTTGTTTGGAGAATTAATACACCAGCACTCTGTGGAAGACAAGGGGGCAGAAAGCATGTCATTCAGGTCTCCACAATGCCGCACAGCCAATGACAGGATTTGTCTCACTTGCAGTGCAACTGATAGTGCAGGGTCTGTAACTACCAGTCATCTCGCGGCTCAAACTACATCCTGATAGGCCCTGAGCAAAGAGTCAAAGTGTAACGGTGACCAATGGTCTGCCAGTCATCGGGTGATGAGAGGAGGAGCGCAGTTCAAAGGGCAGCCTAAACTGGACTGCACGGCAGAATGAGGGGCTCATTTATGAGAACCCTGCGTCACTTTTGCACCACGTAAAGTGGTACATGCGTGATGCACGGCTCTCATAAAGATTTATAAAGCCACGCAAAGCCACCCTGCGTGGCTTTGTGTGGCCTCATAAATCATGAGTAAGGCAACACATGGAAAGAGGAAAATGCCTTGTTGGGTTATTTTTGTGCAGGAAGTTTCCCCTTCCTGCACAAAAACGATCCTGCCTGCAACGGAGACAGCCTAGCCCCATGGTGCAAGGGAGCCTACATTGGCGCTAGGCTGCTGGCTGGCTGCTGAAATGGTGGCAGCGCAGGCAGAAGGGACAGGATACGGTGCCTTCTGCCCTTTCACTTTAGCGCAGAGCTGTGCAGTAAGGTGCCTTGCTGCACTGCCCTAAGCCAAAATGCCATGAATGGGTCCTGAGAATGTAAAAAAGGCATTGATGCTGCTTGTATGTATGCGGACAGGTACATGTGTGTGTTTGCAAGTGTGCATGCAGAAGGGTGATCGTGTGATGTGTGCACCCTTCTTTGGCCGGATGATGCCCCCTCCTATTATAATGTGGACACTAAGAGAAGGATCATTCTTGGCATAGGTCGGGCATCTGTGACATGATCGTGTCTACTCATAGAATATTGCTGGCCCTGGTATACTGGTGATACTTCTTGCCATACCGTGGGCACGCATGGCCTGGCACTCCCTTCCTTAGCTGTAAGATTGGCCTTGGTATATTATGGGCATTCTTGCATGAGAGAGTGATGAAGGGGCACGCAAGGTAGAAGATGTCTATGTGTGGTCATAGTACATATGCGCGCTTGATGCAAGTCTCACACTGCTGTCCTGGCACCAAACACACACTTACTGAAAGCGTAAAACCTGCTATTGAAGGAAGAAGAGTCACTTTTTCATGCACTGATGTGCGTTTGTTTTGGTAAATTGAGTTTATTTTTCCAAAATGAATGATAATGACCTATTTTACTTTAAAATGTGTGATTGGCAATAGTTTCTCAAACAATTCTTGGGGGAAGAATCTCCAAACCTCCTGTAAAGTTTTGTCTAAATGTTATCCCATTTTAACTTTTTTGATTGTTCCAGGGTGCTCTGCAGTGTTCCATGTGCCACAACAAGAACCTCCAACCGCCCGGGAAATCTGTTCCATCATGACAGAGTTCACCAGGTTTACTGACCCAAAGTACTACATGCACAACATTGGACACTAATGTTCACAACTATTCCATGAGTGAGTCCAACAACCTCGTGACAGGATGACTTTAAGCGAAGCTCAGTGTTGACTCACATGCTGTAAAACACGCCAGTTATCACCCACTTTCACCTCTGGGGAGACCTACAAAAAAAAGTAATTGATTGCTTTAAAATATCACTGTTAGTGCAGCACTTTTAAAAAATATGCCACATCCAACCTGCCCCCCTCCCCTAAACACGTCCTTGTCACTGCTGGGGGCCGTGCCCGCCAAAATATATACTGCTAGCTACAGCCCTGGAGTTGGGGTTCCCACTAAGAGGGTGAAGGTTGACATTGATGGTCACCTGGAAAGTCACACAACCTCCACAATGACTTCAGTTTTTATGGTAGATCATACCACAAGCAGTGCTTAATTCTTTTTTTCAAATACGTTCCAGCGCTCTCGTCAGGAGGTCGCTACAGCTTGCTCCACCCATTGCCCTGCCAGCGCTGACTATGACAATTCAGGCTTTTCCAGGCCCCTAAAGCTATAAAAATGGCTTGGGAGGCAGCTATTAGTCATTTTTAATCTATATTATATAAACAATAAACTGTTGTTCTGCTCATCTCTAAATTAGACAGACAGCGCCACCATGTGGCAGCTGTCATAACTGCCGGTGTTGACAATTAAGTGCCAGTGCCAGAATGATGATGGATTAAACCCAGATCAGTTGACTGGGGGTGAGTGTTTGATTTGCTCTAGCGCTCCGTCCATCATCCCCTTTGGTATCGCTTTGTTCGCCCTAAGTTGGCAGGGTATGCCCAGACGTGGGTCCCTTGCTCACTTTGCCACTGGATTCAAGATAGCCTGGCTGATGAGGGTTTTGAACCCGAAACCGGTCCCAGGATGCTTGTTTCCGGTCCAGGGAAGACATGGCTTGGCAGTTCGGGCTGGACTGTTCCCATGAGGCACAGGGTCAGACTGATTTGCATATGGCCATGTCTGAACTGGGGTGGTGGAGTGAGCTAAAGAATGATGATCGATTAAACCCAGATCAGTTGACTGGGGGTGAGTGTTTGATTTGCTCTAGCGCTCCGTCCATCATCCCCTTTGGTATCGCCAGCACCGGAAGCCACTGGTTCAAATTAAGCACTGAGTCCACAAGCAATCAAGAGGCTGGGTTTTTAAGGAGGACCACTGCTACCCCTGTAGGACATAGGGCCACTCAATGAGTCGTTTCCTGGTATAGCTGCCCCAGAACTTCAGCATCTGATTGAGGAAGCAACTTCATGTTAACACGCATGAATGCAGTCTGGGGTGAACGTGGTGTGACGTAACACTTGTAGGCATTCGCCCCTTCCCCCCAAAACTAGGGACTGGCAGGGTCAGTGTGGGTGTTTTGAATATGATTCTATAGTATGTCTCACTCTGTTTATTTTATCGATTTTGTTTCTTATATTGTTGAGCTGAAATATTTAATTATGTGCACTCCTGGCCCATCTCCAGGTTGCTAGGAATCTTGTGGAGCAGATATGCTAATGGAAACTCCCATTAGTCTCAGCTGCACCTTGGAAATCATGATGGTGGCTTTGAATGTGCCCTTGAGGAGGAAGTGAGGCTTCTGCCTACCATACCTTCTATTGGCCAATCAGAAGGTGCCACAGAAAGGAGTAGAGTTTAGTTTCCTTCAGACTCATTTATGTGACGCTCCATTACATTGGTCGGAGAGGGTCGAAGGGAATCTTCAGTGCTACGTGCATCATTAGTAGTTGCAATGTAAAGGCTCATTTCCAAGAGACGATGGGGCGAGGGTTCCGACTGCCAGGAACATTTGTGATGTCATTACAGGTTCTGGGGTAAATTTAAACTACACTGGGGTAATTTGTATAATTTTGTGAATTTCAGAAAATGCAGTTTGTATGGAATTCCTGTAATTACCCCATTATACCACATCACGTTTATGCACCGTTCGCTGCCAAACTTTACTGCAAGCGCGTGGGAATACCACGAATGGCCAGAACATGAGTGGCCTTTGCTCACGCCCCTTGAATTTTTGGCGCTATTTTTTACCATTAAATGTGCCCTTGCACCACAAATTAACACAAGGACACATTATATATAGCAACAAATGACAGATTTGCATTCATGTAATTATACATAATTTTTTGTAATTGCCTCAAAATGCATCATAAATACACAAAAGCAAACTTCGCGCTGCTCTAGTTATTACCTTCATGTACTTGTACCCTTCGTTGAATTTTATACGAAGGGTGAATCAAGCTTGGTGTCAGTGTGGTTCTGTGTGACAGGCATCCTTTTTAGACATGTCCAAGAGATGATGCAGGCAAAGACCTCTAGTTAGTAGGATTGAGTAGACCTGCTACAGGGATTCTCATTGGCTGAATGGACAAAAGTCCTCAGCGTGGCCTTGGGATGCTGGTCCCATGTGCACTTATATGTTTTCTGGACAGGCCTGTCTTCTCCTTCAGTGATTTTGACTAACGTGGGCCCACTGGACGCGCTCTATGTTGTTCAGGTTTTTGTTGATACCAGATATGGACTTTGATGTCAGTCTGACACTCAAAGTTTACTCTCACTCAGAGTGACGATGGCTACTACCTCCCTAATCCTGGCTTTGTGATGACTGACAATGGGCGCGCCATGACAATTTGCCATTTTACCTGTAACCCTGTAACCCTGTATGGCGACTGTGTGTGCAGAGATTGCCTACAGGCTCTTCCCTGTAGCAGGTCCACTCAATCCTCATAACTAGACGCCTTTGCCTGCATCATATCTTTGACATGTGTAAAGGATGTCTGTTGAAAATGTGAGTGATGTGACGTGTACATTTGGTGAAAGCTGAGGTCCGGTGAACAGCATGTGCTTAAAAAAGGTGGTTTTCTTTGAGTTGAGTAAGTTATGTCCATCTCACATATCCCGGTCTGTGTACCTGATGAATAGGGGTGTGGGGGGGGAGGGGAGTATCTCATTCCATCTTTTCCAGTGCAGGGTTCCTGTCTGGGTGAATTTCATCCTTCCCTTAGTTCCCGTATTGTGGCTAGTTCCTCCTCATCAATGGGAGCAGGTGGAGAGCACATCTCACTTTCATCAGACAGAACTGACGGACCTGCTGCTCTTTGATGTTTGGAAAAGATTATAAAAATGTCAGTGTCGCAGACCATTTGGCTGGCTCAGCATCACACCTTGGCCAACAAAATGGTGTCAGTACTGGCCCCTGCACCCTGCACTTGGTGAACCATGCTTTATTCTGTGGTGGGAGAAAATAAATTATGTGAATGACACAATAACAGGCCAATGGGTGAAGACGGTTGGCTGAAAGCCCCTAGAAGTAGGAATTGTTGTATACATAACATTTTAGTAAAATCAAAGGGGCATATTAGCAAGGGCGGTATCGCCGCTTTAGCGGCACTTTTTGCCGCTAAAGCGGCGATATTTGTATCGCCCTATTCGCAAGCTGTCGTTAACAGCTGTTAGCGACAGCTTTATGGCGAAAGCGACCGTTTTGGTGCCGCTTTGCATGTCAGCGATAATTATCGCTAATGACATGCAAAGTAGGCGTTCCCAACTAAAAGCGACTGGAAACAGTCGCAAACACAACTTCCCCCTATTAGCAATGCCCGCGAAGCGATAAAAAAAGTCACGCTAACCGCGATTATCGCTGGAATTTAACACCTGCTAAAAACTTGACTTAATCATTCTTGTCAATGGGAGGTGGATTGTAAGGTTAAGTCCTCACCTGCCTATTAGCGAGCTTTTCATTAGCGCAGTGATTTTATCGCTGGATTTCTCGCGCTATTGCTGGGTTTCGCCGCTATCGCTGGATTTTTTATCGCCTTGGAGATAAGCGTTGATAATAACGCGTTATCTCCGCGATGAAATCCAGCGATAGCCGGCGATAAAAAAAACAGCGCTAAGCGCGCTTTGCGATAATTATCGCAAATCCTAGGTAATATGCCCCTAAAGGTCTAGGTTAGCGCCATACATAATAAGTAGATGTCACAACATATGTCTGCATATATAACTGAATTGTCTCCAGGAGCAGATCTGTTAATTGTCAGTATTAAAATGAGTATGCCGAAAAGGCACAGGATAGAGGCCAGGAAATAAATGTATTGTTTTGTAATATCCATACAGCGCTCAATGCCTCCATGTGAATGCTGGAAAAAAACTACAGGAGTTTGACCCATAAGCCAATTGAGATCTGGGTAATAATATGACAACAAGCAACAATATCTCAAATGGTATCAATGTTGAAGACAGTTAAATAAGTATGTAACATACATTACGAGGAAGGAAAGAGGGAGACTCACGTAAGGTTTTTCAAATGTGCAGATGGCATCATATAATTAGAAAGAAGTTTTTTGGAGACGGTACAGTTGTATCAGCACTGTAAGCATGAATCGTATAGACAGCCCAATTTGGACTTGGTGCACAAATGTGCTCGTGACACATATAGGTGGCGACGCAAGTGACAAAGTGAAAACAGCGAAAAGGCGCGTAGTGACAAACGGTGAAAATATGTACAAGTGACTGTGTGGTTCAGCACGAAATGATGTTGCATAGGAATGGATGGCGTGAGTTAAATAGAACCACACGGAGTAAGGGCGCCTTCAATTGCGCTGAGGGGTCGACGACGTTTCGATCCTATTGACTCAGGATCATCTTCAGGACGGGGCTGCTGTTTTGAAAGTGCTGTACAGGGAGGGAAGGAGAAGTGTAAGAGGGGAGGTGGCGAGGGGCTGGAAGGCGCGCTGGATGTGTGATCAGAGAGCGCGACAGGACCTGACCGTGGGTCAGGCTGGAGGAGATGGCTGGTGCCTGGGGGCAGAGAAGGGGACCTGCCTGTGGGATAGGCTAGACGTGAACGCTGGTGCCTGAGGGCAGGGAAGTGGAGGAGCGCGACCGGACCTGTCTCTTGGTCATGCTGGGGGTCGAGGCAGGAGCCTAGGGCTAAGGGAAGGGAAGGGCTAGACGTGAACGCTGGTGCCTGAGGGCAGGGAAGTGGAGGAGCGCGACCGGACCTGTCTCTTGGTCATGCTGGGGGTCGAGGCAGGAGCCTAGGGCTAAGGGAAGGGAAGGGAAATGGGGAAGGGAGGAGGGGCGCAGGGAGGCAAGGTGGGCACGAACTCAACTTAGGGAGGTGGCAGTAAGTACCTGAGAAGGTTGCGGTTCCAAGTCCTCACTTGGAGGGTGAAGGTAATCCGGCATCTGTGGGAAGGTGCACAAAGGAGTGTGCAAGGCTCAGCGTGGGTTAGTCTGAAACGAAGGGGGCGGGGGGGGCAAGGAGTCAGTCAATACTGGCTCAAGGCGGTGTGCAATTGCTAATTGGCAAGGCAGAGCAAAGCGGGGACCGTCTCACCTGTGCGGTGGCTGAGTGGGGAGCCGTAATGGAGGTCGGTGTATTGTGCCAGGCGCCGTGGAGGAAGGCGTCGCAGGCAACGGGGGCCGGCGGATGAATATCCTCGTTGACTCCGGATATTGGAGTATCTGGGGAGAGATTGGCACGGCCGGGTCAGAGCCATCTGGGTGAATGCGGGGGGGTAGCGGGTCTGCACCTGGGGTGACTTACCGGGCGAAGGAATCAATCCTGGAGGAAGGTGCAGCGCTTCAGTCAACCGTGGACCGCCACAATCATGTCCGGTTTCGGTTTCAGCGCAACAAGGTGTGGATATGTAGGGAAAGGCGGTCATGTGACTGGAAGGCCGGGGGCGTGTACAGGGGAGGGCGCGGAGGCTTCCTGGGGGCGGGACGAAGGGGAGGGCATGGAGGATGAGGTGATTGACAGAGGGCGGGTAGGAGAAAGCACCAGCCATCCCCTCTAGCCTGACCCACGGTCAGGTCCCGTCGCGCTCTCTGATCACACATCCAGCGCGCCTTCCAGCCCCTCACCGCCCCCCCTCTTACACTTCTCCTTCCCTCCCTGCACAGCACTTTCAAAACAGCAGCCCCGTCCTGAAGATGATCCTGAGTCAATAGGATCGAAACGTCGTCAACCCCTCACCGCAATTGAAGGCGCCCTTACTCCGTGTGGTTCTATTTAACTCACGCCATCCATTCCTATGCAACATCATTTCGTGCTAAACCACACAGTCACTTGTACATATTTTCACCGTTTGTCACTACGCGCCTTTCGCTGTCTATACGATTCATGCTTACAGTGCTGATACAACTGTACCGTCTCCAAAAAACTTCTTTCTAATTATATGATGCCATCTGCACATTTGAAAAACCTTACGTGAGTCTCCCTCTTTCCTTCCTCGTAATGTATGTTACATACTTATTTAACTGTCTTCACCATTGACAAGGATGTTAACTACTCTACCAAACTCCATGATTGTATGGTCTCCTTGAGTAAATGGATGAGTAGGCATTGCTTAAAGCTAAATTCGAGTAAAACCGAGGTGGTGCTGTTTGGAAAGCTTTCTCCTCTTTGGTCACCAGCCTGGTGGCCAGGTTCTTTGTGCCCCCTTCCTACTCCGGTGGCGAAAGCAAAAAATTTGGGGGTCATAATAGACGAGAAGCTTCATTTTAAATCTCAGATTTCAAAGGTGGTGTCCTCGGCGTTTTTTACAATCAGAACGATGCGTAAAATCCTTTCCTATATTCCTAGAAAGGCTAGGAAAACTGTTTTAACCACTTTGGTTTTATCCAAGTTGGACTATTGTAATGCTTTGTATATCAATTTGCAGTCCAACCAGCTCAGAAGGCTGCAATCAGTTCAGAATGCCGCTGCTAGATTGGTTCTGGATGTCCCTAAACACCAGTCCATCAGGGCCGGGATTCAAGATCTGCATTGGCTTCCAGTTGGCCAGCGTGTGAAATTTAAGGCACTTTGCATCGCACACAAGGCACTTCATGGAGACGGCCCACAATTTCTTCATCACGTTTTTAACTGGTATTCTCCCAGTAGGTCACTACGATCAGCTAATGCCTTTTTAATGCTCACCCCCAGAGTTAAAACGATGAACTGGGGGGGTAGGAGCTTCAGACATAGTACTATTAGGATATGGAACGCTCTTCCGCTTTTTCTTAGGAAGATTACATCCCTGCTTGAATTCAGGAAACACCTTAAGACCTGACTTTTTAAAAACTAGTCTCCCGCTTCAGTATGTGGTCTGCAACGCGCCTAGACACCTATGGGTAGTAGTGCGCTATACAAATTGTTATAACATAACATAACATAACATTGATACCATTTGAGATATTGTTGCTTGTTGTCTCCATGTGAATGCAGCACTTACCCAGGACAGAAGCTCCTTACACCATGTCGAGTGTGTGGTTGGAAGGGCGATGTCCTTTTTTTAATCCTATGTGGGAACAGTGCCCATGTGATGCGTGGTCGTGTTACAGGACACAACCCTTAATCGTTGTGTGAGAACAAAGACAGACTGCGAGGCTGGGCCTGTGGTACTACAGTGGGCCGAGTAGGGGTTTGGGGGAGCGAAGGGTATGTGTGTATCTCCGGGAGAGCCTGGACCCTATATGAACCACAGCGATCAACCGCAGATAAAGTCCCTCCTTGTGTTGTTCTCCGTTACTGAGAGGCTTCAATCTCTACTTACGTGGTACTTCCATACATGCCCGCTGGGTGGCAGCCTTGTCCCTCTATTGGAGCTTTACTCATAGACTATGCTGAACGTAAACTATTCTGGCACAAAGGCTCGATGAAAAAAACACACTTTAGCAAGACAAGGGGTCGTCCCCTTACCTTTATTAACTCACGCGCCTCACTGTGCACTTTTAAAAATGTAACTTCGTTTAGATGAGAGGTATACATTTCTGTGAAAGCTGCTTGCCAGCCGCTGCTGCCTCTGTTGTAGACAAGGGATGAAACCCCTCCTTAAGGTGCCACCGGGCGGCTGCTCACCTTACGGGTATTTCACAGTACGCCACATGCCATTAGATTTAAAATTTTACTCCAATTAAATGTGTCTATTCAACTGTGAAGCTTAATTAACAGAGAAGCGCTTCCATAAATCTAGGTAAGAAAGTTGCGACCGCTAGATGGCGGCACTTAACACGAAAACGCGCTAGTTACACTTTAGTAAAAAGTCATGGTAAAATACATTATTTATTTATTTATTTATTTATGAGTTTTTATATAGCGCGGACTTTACCCGAAGGTGTCAGAGCGCTTCACAATAGGAACAGTAACATTACATGAGCATAATACAAAAGCAAGCGTTACATTACATGAGGAAAAAGTGACAATTGTGCAAATAACAAAAACAAACCAGATACAAAAAGAGGTATACGTTCCAAGAGGAACAGGTGACAGGTGTGCATGAAACATGAGATACAAAATACAAATAGAGGTATAATACTGCAATAAGTGGCAGTCACTCAGGACACACTGGGAAGGCACTTCTATAGGCATGGAGTACAGAATTTCCTATAGTGGAAGAACTTCCTTGAGGGAGTAGAGAGGGCGTGAATTAAACAGGGGACTTAAAATGAAGGGAGCACACACATACAATCCAACACAGCACGCCAGGGTGAGGAATGTACAAGAAAAAGTACAAATTTACAATGAAGAGCGAACTTCCTAGAGGGGCCTGAGAATGAAAGTATTAGTTCTGAAAGTGTCTTTGGAAGAGAAGAGATTTGAGGTCAGCTTTGAAGATCCGGGTAGAGGAGGTGGCACGGAGCAATGGGGGAAGCGAGTTCCAGATTCTCACCGCATTGCCAGAGAAGGATTGAGCCATCGATCTTTCCCTTTTGAAGACGGGGGCTCAAGCAGAAGCTTTTCCGCATTGCGAGAAGGGCGAGAGCCACCGGACAATTTCAATTTATTCGCCAGGTAACGAGGGGAGGACGTGTGTAAGGCTTTGTGTGTGATGCAGGCAGTTTTGTAAATAGATCTTGCCTCGATCGGAAGCCATCGAAGAGAGGACAGGATAGGAGTGACGTGGTCGCTTCGTTTAGACCCTGAAATGAAGCGAGCTGCTGAATGGAGGATGGATTTGAGGGGGGAGAGGTGGGATTTGGGTAGGCCCGTCAGAAGAGAATTGCAATAAACCAGTCTTGAGAGAACCAGAGATTGTACCAAGGTTTTTAAGTCTTTCTCCGGGAAGAACCGACGGATCCCCCATAGCAGGCGCAACTGGTAACGTGCATTCTTAGCAATAGAGTTGATGTGGGAGATTAGGTTGAGTCTTTTGTCAAGAATGACACCTAGGGATTTAGCGCTGTCGACAATGATGGGTTTGTTGTTGAGTAGGTTCAGCTGATCCATCCAAGATTGAACAGGAGGAGGTGAGAGAGAGGTAGAGAGGAGGAGGAATTCAGTTTTGGCGGGATTCAGAATGAGTTGGTGAGCTAACATCCAGTTGTGAATAGAGTTGAGAGTAGAGTTGAGTAGGGAGAGATCGTGTGCGGAAGACACCTTAAGGTAGATTTGGGTGTCGTCCGCATAAAGATGGTAATGGATCCCAGATTTGCTTAGAAGGTTCCCTAAAGGTTCCAGGTCGAGATTAAACAGAGTGGGTGCCAGGATAGAACCTTGAGGGACGCCTTGACCTACGGCCAATGGAGATGAAAGACTGTTCGCTATCTTGATCATTTGGGATCTGTCCGAGAGGAAAGAGGCAAACCATTTGAGCACTGTGCCATCCAATCCCATTCTCTGTTGAAGAGTGTTGAGGAGGGTGCTATGATTAACAGTGTCAAAGGCTGCAGAGAGGTCTAGAAGAATCAGAAGACACGATTCCCCAGAGTCGAGTATATGCAGCGCTTCATCAATCACTTGCAGCAGGGCTGTTTCAGTGCTGCAATTTTGGATGAAGCCAGACTGGAAGACGTCGAGGAGGTTATTGTCCATAATATGTGAGGAAAGTTGTTTCGCAACACATTTTTCGGTGATTTTCGAAAGAAAAGGGAGGTTGGTGATAGGGCGGAACTTGTTGAGGTCGTTCGCATCGGCTGAGGTTTTTTTTAGAATAGGGGTGACCTGTCCTGATTTGAGGGCAACCGGGAGGGAGCCTTGACTGAGGAAGAGATTGACTAGCCTGGTCCAGTAAGAGAGAGTATAGGTGTAGAAATCGATGGCGATGTCGCTAGGGATGGGGTCAGAAGAATGGTTGGAGGGTTTAGTTTCGAGGATGCATTTGAGGAGGTCCTCTTCCGAGATGACGTCAAAGTTCTGCCAGGTAACTAGGGATTTCCGCTCCTCAATGGGGGAGGGGTGGGCGACCTGATCCACCAGTGCTTTGACCTTTACATCAAAGAATATAGCGAAATCTACTGCTTTCTTTGTGGAATCCTCAGGCTTAATGGATAGGGGAGAACAGTTTGGGTTTTTAATGAGGTCAAAAAGTTTTTTGGGTCTGTTTTTGGCTGAGTCAAGGAGGGATCTGAAATGTGATGCTTTTTCAAGGAAGATGTGGTTGTGATATTTGGATCTTGCTGAGCGTAAAAGAAAGAGATTGGAGGTGGAAGGAGATTTTCTCCAATGTTTCTCCAGGATTCTAAGGTTTTTCCTTTCATCGTAGAGAGCTTTATTGAACCAAGGTGCTGAGGGGGTGGGCCTTTTCCTTTTGCTTTGGAGTGGAGCGATATTGTCGATTTCGACTGCTAGTACTGAGAGGCACTGAGAAGTGAGAACGTTGACATCCACGTTAGGGTCTAGTCTAGGAAGTGCCCTCATAGCAGAATCACAAAAAGTGTCAAGATCAATATTTTTAGTGTTGCGGAACCAGGTAGTAGCTCTTTTAGGTTGGCCGAGAGTTATAACGTGCGCTAGGTGAAAACGGAAGGGAATGAGGAAGTGGTCAGACCAGTCTACATGGATGGGGGGAGCAGAAGTCAGCAGGTCTGCTTTGGATATGACAAGGTCCAGAATTGAGCCCTTGGAATGTGTGGTTTCCGAACAATGTTGGAAGAGATCATTGACTGAGAGAAAGGTGGCGAGCTTGTTGGCAGCTGAGTCTTCCAAGGAGCCCCAGTGGAGATTAAAGTCACCCAGGAAGATCTGTCTGTCACTTTGAGAAAATTGGTCACTGATGAAGTCGGTCAGTTCCTCCACAAAGGAAGAGCAGTTACCGGGCGGGTGGTAGATCGCATGGAATCTAAACGGTGAGCCGTGGTATATTTGAAGTTCTAGGGATAGGCATTCGAATGTACGGAAAAGGGTGGTAGGGAAAGCTTTCATTAAAGGGAGTTCCTGACGATGATAGCGACACCGTCCCCAATTTTGTCTGCCCTGTCATTTCTGAGGATAGAGTAGTCATTGGGTATCAGAAGGTCAAACAAAGCATGAGAGGAGTCATTAAACCAAGTCTCAGTGAGGAAGAACATGTCGAGATTCTGGTGGATGATAGTATCAGAGATTTCCACTTTGTGTTTGATTGCAGATCTGCAGTTGTGCAGCATGCGGTGCAGCTCTGACGCAGATGTTTTGGTGATGGGGGTGTTAGGGTTGTTCAGGGAGATAGGGATAAGATTCTTGAATGAGGGAGCCCGGTAAGAGTTAGGCTGGTAAAGTCTGACAGAGGAGATGGTCTGAATAGGAAACTGCGTAGAATTATTAGGAGAGGAAGGTGGAGGGGGAGTGACGTTGGTGGTCTTGTAGCTGGCCAGTAAGTTGGTGATGTCTGCAGAGGACAGACTGTGGTTGGCTTTATTGGGGCGCGGGAGCAAGGAACTCCTCGGGAGGTTGTTAGGGACGGGGGACATCTTGGCGCTTAAACGTGAGATGGACGCTACAAGCTGGAAAATGGAATAGATGAGAGAATCAAGTTTATTTTCCAGAGAGAGGAGAGCTGAGCACGGAGTGTTGGGTGGCTCGATGGAAAAAGGAGGGAGTGCAGAGGGTGAGGGAGGACGGGGAGGGGTGGGGGAACGGGTTGAGGGAGGCGGTGCAGAGGGTGAGGGAGGGAGGGGAGGGGTGGGGGAATGTGTGGGGAGTTGGGGAGTAAGGGTAGAAGGTGAGGAAAGATGATGGACAATAGGAGTGGCTGGTGAAACAGTGGTGGGAAGAGAAATATTTTTACTGGTGTTGAACAGAGGGGAAGAGAAGAGATCAAAAGTATGAGGAGGAAGTTGAGGAGTAGGAGGGGGACACATGGAGGCCGGAGGTAAGGGGAGAAGAGGGGAGACGAGGCTGAACCGGGACGGGAGGGCGGGGGGTCAGATGATGTCCGAAGGTACGTGGAGAAGAGAGGAGAGGGGGCTGTACCGGGGGCGGAGGGCGGGGGGTCCGAGGAAGGCCAGAGGTATGGGGAGAAAAGAGAGGATGGTGCTGGGCAGGTACTATAGGCTATGAAAGGTGAATGTAGGGGGACAGGTAACAGGTGGAGTGGGGGGAATTGGCTAGATGGAAACTGAGGGAGGAGTAAGGGACTACAAGGTCAGAGGGAGAGACGAGGAAGGAATTGTCGGGGAGGGAGACAAGGTTGGGAAGCAAGGGATGAGGAAGGTGGGGTTGAAGATAGATGGGAGGTGGAAGAGAAGAATTTAGGGTACGGGGGACGGGGAAGAGCGGAAAGGGATGAGGTGAAGGGGGAGGGAAGGGGGAGGTAAGGAAAGTTGATCGGTAGACCAGGTTGTAAGAAAGGTGGATTAAGAGGGGGGGAGGTGAAAATGTTGGCGAATCCAGCAGATGCAGGGTGGGGAGGGGGGGGTGGAGGCCGGAGGTCGGACAGACAAGCTAGGGTGAGGGACATTTTGGGAAGGGGGAAGAGAGGGAGAGGAGGGAGCAAAGGCAGGGGGGAACAAAGGGTAGGCCTGTGTCTCCCGGGAGAGCGGCCTGCTGGAGTATCGGGGGGCCAGGGGGGGAGAAAGGGAGAAAGGAGAGGGGCTCAAAGAAGAGTTGAGGGAGATCATAGTTGTATGGGTTGGGCGAAGAGAGTGGAAGAGATGGTCAAAGAGGGAGAGACAGGAGTCTGTCGCTTGAATCATGATAGTGCCATTATTGTAGAGTGTTATGGTGAGAGAGCCCTTAAAGCTCGTGGAGGGGGACATTTTTAGCCGCTGTCCATGCGGGATAGATGAGGAGGAGGAGACGTTGAAGAAATTGAAGAAGCTAGTGGACCAGGAAGGGATGTCGTGGGTGAAAAAATTTAAGTCATTTTTTAGCTTCCCTAGGTGCCCATTATGGAATTGATCGACAAAGAGGGAATCAGGGAAGTGTTCAATGGTGTTGTGCTTGAACCGTTTTGCTGCTGCTTTGGACAGATTATTGGGGATAGATGACTTTGAAGCAGTTAACTCCCGATTTTATTCGAGTGGAAGCCATGATAGGGAGAAGAGGGGCCACTGGGGTAGCGATAGTGCAGAGGAGAATAGTAAGAAGAGGAGGGCACATAATCCGGAAGACGAGTGAGGATAATCCAAAAAGATTGCGGTCAGGGGGCGACTAGAAATGCAGGGCCAGGGACTCTGGTCTAACTCCCTAATAAAACATCATACCTGAGGGAAAGAAGGATGGTTTGCCTCCAGTGACTGTGAGGGTGTGGGATCATAACGGGGCAGACCCTACCACCAGGGATTGGGACCTCCAAGTATGGCAACCAGCGTGGAAATGGGAGTCACCTAGAGGATCACAGTGATAGGTATAGCCGTTCTTCGGCTCCCCAGGGAGGAGGCCAAAGTGGACACCAAACCTCAGCCAAGAGCACTATTAGAAGAGAACAAAATGGGCGCCCATTATGTGAGTCACTCATCACATGGGCCACCGAGCGAGCCAGGACAGCCCAATGGGAAACAACAAAGATGTCTGCCAGGGTCCGGGTGCACCTCGATCCAGAGGCCGCTCCGTTCTCATATTTCCTGCAGGTCTCAAGGTCTATGCCGTGCCACCCACCGTGTGTGCTAAGGGGTCGGGCGTGGAGGTTGCAGGCGCTAGGGGGCTACTCACTGTCAACTCAGATAAGTAGGGCCAAGGAGGTTCTTGGGTGCCTTCAGTGCAAGTCCAGGTGATGATTCCTCCAGGGGCCCCCACTCTTATTCCAGGGCGCATATTTCATTTACTGGGATTCACTCCTCGTCGCAGCAAGCTCCCTTCATTTTCTCTATTTGCTGGTGACGGGCGCCATTTAAGAGTCAGGCACTGGCCCTCGCTTTGTTCAGTTCGCTCTGGCAGACTGCTTGCTTTCCCTCTGGGACAGCCAGCATCACATCACTAGTTCCTCAATTAATAAACGGCCTCTAATTATCCTCGGGAGCTTCCCACCTGTGCTTTTAGCGCCGCGGGGAGGGCCGTCCTCACTTTCCACTCGCGCTTCACCGGGAGCGTCGCAGGTCCTCACCGCGACCCGGGCTCGGTCATATCTCCGACGTATACTCTGTTGCGCATCTCCGGCCTACAGCCGCTACGGCCTCAATTTGACCGCAGCCGCTCGGCTCGCCCGTGACCCCGCCCTCAGGCTCGCCTGCGACCCCTGACGTCGCGGGGTCTCCGAGAGCCGTGTCAGGTACCGGACAGCGAGGGCCGCTGTGTCTCCGTTGGATCATTTAGCTCGCCGCTGCGCGGCCTGGAAATGCTCCGTGACTCAGGGCATCTCTGGGCACCGTCATCACGGCCGTGGCGCGGGTGAAGCGGCGCTTGGCTGCAGTTAGTCAGTGGCGGCTCCGGAGCTTCACATTTGAGCAACCCTCTTGTCGACAGAGCATCCTGTGAAGATCCTACAAAGATACGGAGAAGCCTGCAGGTAGAGGTTCCCTCGTGTTGCAGTGAAACTAACGTGGGAGTAAAATGGCGGCGTCCATGGATCGAGATCCACTTTCACTTTCGTGCGTGTTTCCACCGCGCCTTCCAATATTGCAATGCTTACAATATCGCCGCTTCATCGGTCTCATTTGGGAGTGCCCAAGGCTCATGGGTTTTGTAATATAAGTACCATTCGTGGGCGTCCGGTCAGCGTGTCGAGCGAGGGCACCCTCATCCGTTTGCTTATAGCGCTGCTGCCCGATTGCGATCCCACCGCGAGGACGCCTTACTGTCTTAGGATGAGTTCAACACTCGTTGCATGAATCTTCATCGTCGCCAGTTGCGCGATTCGCTGCATATGTCCTCACCTCCTCGGGTGCCAGGCGAGTTCCACGGCTTTGTTACAGCTACTTGATGTTGCGCATCGCCATCTTTTCTCTTCCGGCGAGCTCCAAGCTGCGTATGTTTCGGTCGATTTTTCACGGAATGCAGCGCTGTTCCATAACAGTGAAGCACAACTACTGCTGCTGGGCACCTTCCGACATAAGTTCCTGCGTTATTAGCAGCAAAGTCTTTGCCAATTCTGCATATTTTTTGCTATTTGTTGTTCTGGCTGGCGGAGCAGCACTCCCGCCTCGCTCCTTCAGTGGTCATGGGAGTGGGATTATATGAGAAGCAGGGCCTGAGGGGGCTTAAGGCAGTTGAAAGGGCGAGCAGTGCGGAATGGGGTTACTTAAAAGAAACATTGCTGTAAAATAACCAACAGTTTTAAGAACTGGAAAATATAGAGGAGTATGTTTTTGTTTCTGCGTGCTTCTAAAAATCCTAGGTGAAATCCGACAGGCCTACCTTTCAGACTAATAGCACATGTACCCACCTATTTACTAGAGAATACATTTATTAGTGGTGTAACACACCAAACTCCACCCCCTGAAGCACGAGTTCCATTACACAAGGATGCATTAATTTTTGTAGGCTGCAATTACAAATTAAGCGACTTGCCCAGAATACAGCATGTTAAGCTGACGCTGAAATTCGAACCCGGTTCTCCAGTTCCTTAGTTGGTACCTCTGGCCGTTACACCACATCCACTCCTGTAATATATGATAGTCCTCCAGCTACCTGTAGCAGAGCTCGTCATGCATGGGGTGCCTGTTCTCTACAGTACGGTGGGGCCTTGTTAGAGTCCAGGGGGCTTATTTACAAGCCCCTTGCGCCACCCGTACGTCACTTTTCCCATGTTAAAAATGACGCAAAAGTGGCGCAAGAGGCTTGTAAATAAGCCCCCAGGTGTTGTGGCTTCAAGAGACATTAGGGCATCACTGTCCTGCAGCCTGCACTGATTACAGCCGGCTGAGGTTGAGTCGATTGGTGGTTCCCATGCCTTTTGGGGACTCGTGGGTAGAGTGTTCTCTCCTAATCTCAAATGGACTTCGGTTTTGATGTCAAGGAGCCCGGAAGTTCTGCACTGTGCTTTTGAAAGAGCCAGGTTTTTACTCCCTCCCTGAACCTTAGACGGTCTTGATTATTTGATATGTTGGCTGGCACGGAGGCCCAGTTTTGTTGCCCGTCCTGAGAAAGCTGCTGCAGTAAATGTATTTTTCTTGAAGGAAGGAAAGATGAGTCGAGCGCTAATCTTGAGTAACCCTGGGCGTAGTTCGCGAAGTAGCGCTACGCGAAGCTACGTGAAGTGCACCTCGCACTACGCGAGCTACGCGTAGCTACGCGAACTGTGTAGTGCACTGTGCAAAATGCTGTTCGCACTGATTGCACAGTGCCGGATGCTTGTCCGCACTGTGCAATCATTGAAAACGGCATCTTGCACAGTGCGAGCTGTCTTTTACTGCCGCTCGAGTAGATTTTTACTCGAGCGGCAGCTTCTCAACGCGGACTGGTAGTTTCTCATCGCGAGCGGTCGCGAGCATGCGCAACCACTCGCAATGAGAAACCTGACCTCCCCGCGTTGAGAATCTCGCCGGGAGGTTTTTTTTCCACGCTCGCGATCGGCAACTTGATGTTGCTGATCGCGAACGAGGAAAAAGTCTCGCCGGGATGTCATTTTGCTTGCTCGCGGTCGCCAACTTGACGTTGAGGACCGCGAGCAAGCAAAAAATGACCGCTACGTTACGCTACGCGTGTTTGCACTGTGCTACGTGCAATTCGCGTAGTGCGAAGTAGCGCAAACTTCGCAAACTACGCGAGCGTAGCGTAGTGCTTTGCCCAGGCTTAATCTTGAGTGTACTTCAGTGCATAATTTGAGCGGGTGGTTGCTGTTGGGGTCCACTGGCACTCGTTTTTGGGGGCCAGCACTTATTCTTCCTTATCAGGCATTTCTCTTTTCAAAGTAGGGCGCAAGGAGCTTCTATATAAACTATTTGAATTATCTACAGACTACAGTACCAGGGTAAGACAGGCCTCTAATATCTGATGGTGTCATAGGGAACAGGTAGATGTGTCATCGTTTCTGTGTCATTATATTAGCACGTGGGGTCAAGGATAGGTTTGAGCCCATCAGTGCAGGAGTCTCCTGTTCTTTGGACCACATCGGTGTAGGCTGGTAGTAGTTCTATTGTCCACGTCATCATCTCAGTTTTTGCACGGTTGATAGTTGGTCATAATCACTGCATCAATGGTGCAGAGGCACTTGTGGCGTTTAGACAGGTCTATATTCTTAGGGTTTTCTAGTTTGATGATCATCAGCTTTATCAACTGAGTAACTGTAATATTCGTGTTCATTAATTATTGTTAGGGCTCCGGGATTTATGGCATTTTCTGTTTTTTTATTTCCGTCTGTATTTATCCATATTTATTTTTTGGCATCTTATTGGTATTTATCCATATTTATTTTTTTGCCATCTTATTGGTATTTATCCATATTTATTTTGTGTTTTGAGACTCAATGAAGTCGTAAAATGGTATATTTTCACATTTATTTAACTCTTAGACATGCACTCAAATGTGTATGCCTGTCGCGTTTTAGCAAATTAAGCAGCTACATTTAACAAAACACTACACCCATATGTGCATATTAGTGTTTCATTACAATATATGTTAACATATGCCTGCATTTGAGGAAATCTGATCCTGTTTGGTAGCTCCCCATGCTGCCTGTCTGCTCAGCTGTTGCCTGGAATCCATGAAAGACAGCTTGGAGAGTCTTTCACAAAAAGCAAAATGTTCAGTAGTTTTCCTTTTTTTGTTAAATAAATACAGAGAGGAAAAAAAAAATTCTGTCTGTATTTATCTGTAAAAATCAGTACAAATAGAAAACTGGGATCCTTAATTATTATGTATAGTGCAGCGGCGGCAATTCCAAAGCAACACTGTCAGCACGGCCTGATCTTGCCGTACTCATGGCGCTGGCGCAGTTATTTGACTGATTATACAGGAAGTGCAGAAAGTGCACATGTGGGGTTTGGATTAGCACAAAGATGTCTGGCAGAAGTTTAGTTACTAGGCATCTAAATATAAAGATACAGTGGGCTTCGGTACACCTATCTCATGCTAGTGGCTGTTTGGTGTTTGGTTCTACCTCCTAGGGAGTGCTTCCATTGCAATACACGAAGTGCATTATTTAAGCATGTGCCAGGGATTATTTGGTGAATGTAAGGGCCATCCTGAAAAGAAGTCTTTTCCCATTTAAAGAAGCACATTGTGTGTGTGTTGACTTGAAATATGGGGCCTGACAAGTATTAAATATTGTTGATATACTTTTCTTCATCTTATTATACATACGCTATCCTGTTTTAGGTTTAAACCTTTAATAACAGATAAAACCCCACTGAAAGGGAAATAGCCCCCATCAGTGTAAACATATAAAAACTGATAAAAACCTGCACAACCACAAACTAAAATGCCATGCGACAAAAAGAAAGTGAGAGACAGCTTGTCATTCTTATTTCTTCCTGAAGGGACCAACACAGTGTAACTTTGCAATCCTAGGTAGCAGCAAGAAAGACTGGTCTAAGATTATTATGCTTGAATTTTGTTGTTCAGAGATGTCACTTAAATATTGTTTCTTTTTACTTTTGTTTCTTACAGGTTTGTGTGCTTGGATTAAAGGTGAATAGTTTAGAAGCATGTTTTAGGTCTGATCGAATTAATTTATACACTGTAGAGAATCTGAAAATGTTAAAATGATATCTAATATTTTGGTAGTGTTTAATTCTTTCATTTATTGGTGAAATGGCTGGTTCATAATAATCTTGGCCAATATGTACTATC
Organism: Calotriton arnoldi; assembly: GCA_963921515.1. Lineage (NCBI taxonomy): Eukaryota > Metazoa > Chordata > Amphibia > Caudata > Salamandridae > Calotriton > Calotriton arnoldi. The sequence goes on from CAWUFW010006826.1 coordinate 305,895, forward strand.
ATATTTACCTACAGACACAGAATGGATAAAAACCCTTTTTCTAACAAGTCAGTACTAATAGCATGTGAACTGCCAAATACCTAGGTCTTTAAACACTTAATACAAGGTGTAGTGACAGGTACCTGTGAAAAGGGTTTTGTCACCATGCGCATGGGATAGTTGTGAAAGCATGGCACAAGACTTTCCACATACCAACAACAATCATAGCTTCAAGGTGCCCCATTGTTATGTATGATATCTTCAGCTAATTGTGGCTTTTTACTGCTGGGTTTTTTGACCCAATAGTTACAATGTTAACAGCAAACTTTTAAGTCGCAGAATACAGTGTGATGTATGTTAAAAGGTCAGGACTGACTTAAAGTGAGACATTTGCCATGTGGACGCTTGGCAGCGATGAATGTCTACACAAAACAGCACCATCTAAATTTAGTTTGGCAAAGAGTGCAGAAAAGTAGTGGCGGGCATGCTCAAAGCATCAAGTGCCTTATAAAGCAGGGCTACGAATTAATCTAGTGTAATTCAAAATTGTAGAGGTTTCACAAGGTGCTATGCTGTTGGCAGGATTGACCACCCTTACAATGTCATAATATTCAGTATGGAGTAGGTAGGTGACACCAACTGTGTCCAGGAATTTGTTTATTAAAACATTTGAGTATAACACTCTTAAGTTTTTAATCTATTGATAGTCCTGTAAACTAGACAGAGTCCTGACAGAGCGAGTGTGAGAGGAAATGAGATGTGAGAGAGTGTAATGAGATGTAAGTGAGAGTGCAATATAGAGACTTTCAATGCTTAAAACTGAGTTATATAAGTCCATTGGACACACTGGCTATTGAGAGGCTGCATTCATTTTGTGCTATTTTCTGTATTTTGTACTTTATTTATTGTCATGACTAGGGTGCAAGCTCGATCCAAAAATGGCCACCCCTTTCAGGATTCTGTTTGTTGTTTGTCTGTTTTATTCCTGACTTTGTCCCCAGAGACGGCTCCTTCTTTTCTCTACAAGTTGTAGGGCCACACAGTTATGCACAGCTAGACATCCCCTCCCAACAACAGGACAAGTGGTTCCTTTTAGTTTTTTCTAACCAAAGGCAGGATTTGTACGACAGTGCAGGTACCCATCGGTTCCTGATGGCAACATGACGCTTGGATTGCTGAATGGTGTTGAAGATAGTATCTACTTGCCACATCATGAAACTTGGTCAGTTCCAACAACTCCTCGAAAGGCTTCCCACCTGATGCTTTACCTTCCTTGCTTTAATAAACAGCAACCAAAATGGAGAAATAAACTACAGTTTCCATGGGCCCCGGGAAATGTAACCAATAAGAACATGGTTGTAGTAGACCAGTGAGTGACAGGCAACCCATTAAGTACCAAATCCTGTATCATGATGCCCCTGTTCCTGATGGGTATTACTGGCTCCCCTTTGGTTTAATCCATGACTGGTCAGCTATATTTGTCATTATTAATGTTATTTAGTGGCTTACCATATTTTACTTACATTCTCCCTTGCAGCCCTTCAGTGCTAGGTATCCCCCTCCCCCGACTGTGATGAAGTTGTCCTTTTCTTTCCTTGGTCGGGTTTGTTCCCCTCCCGCGCACCGCTGGAGTTTTCTGCTCACCTTGAGAATGCGTCTTCTGAACACCCATTTCTCCCATTACCTGCTCCTTTGTGCCCTGGTGGCGCTGCCTCATCTTGTGTCGCCACAGAGGCCTCTCAATGCAGCCTCAGAGCTCGTCTCCGCCTTCCGTTCCCTCTGGCCGGCACCCGCCTTCTTTGGGGTGCATTTCTGATCTCCTCATCAGGATTAATCCTCGCCTGAATAGGTCTGTCCTTATTTCCTAGAAGCAACCACACACTTGTCCAGGGCGCACTGTTAAGAGTGTTCAGCTTCCCAGCCCTTCTTTTCATTGATTTCCAATGAATTATTTTAAGGCTTTGCTAAATTTATCATTTTTACCATACACACTTACAAACCAATTGCCTCAGGGCTTAGGGTTTCCATCGGTCCAGGTTTCCATCGGTCCAGGGCTTAGCCTTCTCAACATACAAGGTCATCTTATCAGTAGGGCATCCCATGGAACCTTTAGGATGTACAGGAAGAAGGCAACAGGTTAAGGACACTGTTTGTTAGACACTAGAAAAGGCCTAGGGCTAGAAACTCTTTCCCTGCTCCTTCAAACCTCCAGATAAGCAACTTCTCACCATTGCAGGAAAGATCTATTACTACCTCTTACAGACGTACACTCCTAAGTACCCACCCTCATATGCATCCACAGATTGATAACCTCTAGGGATCCACATGTGACTATCACACTCAACGACTACCCAACTACTGGGCATTTAGCTAAGATGACAAATACATCAATTAGTCACAAATTCAAGCCAGGTGCAACCCACCTCCAATGCCACAGGGGGAAAGCTCACCCCAGACCGGTATTTCACCATTCTGATACCATCACCACAGGACATGATTAGCCACCCCCAGATCTAATAACCAAGACATCCCAAGGACTTGAAGAAGTCACACCAACACCCACATCACCCATCTATCTTCACCCACACTGAATCCAGTCACTCACACTAAATCACACAACCTAGCTATACACAACCCACTCAGCCTAAACAACAGACACACCAAAAGCCACTTGGCAGGAGAAAATTAAAAATAAAGGGAAGGCACGTGCAGGCTCCCAGATAGTGCCTTAGCCTCTAACCCTTCCACTCCCTATTCAGCCCACCATGCAACCCAGCAGCTACAACACTCCACCTACACAAAAAGCCTCCACGCCCACCTCTCAAACCTCCGCGTTCTCTAGCCCAACAACCAACATTCCTTATCCACCTCAAGCCACAGCCAGACTACCCCAACCAAACCCACCCATTTGCTAGGGCTTTGCTGCTCCTCCTGCACTAAGCCACTCCTCCTCAAAGCACCATGACTTCAAGAAGACCGAGACACAACAACAACAGTGTTTACTCTTCAATGCAAGGCCCATGAACAAAAACCAATCAACAGATTTTGTCTGTTCTCAGAAACCACACCAAACGTCACCTTCCTTACAGAAATGTGACTCAGCGAACACTCAGGGCCCACATGCCATGAAGCAAAAATTGGGGAAAACCCGTCAGTTATCCATAGAAAAGCATTAAAAATAACATACATCAAAAACTTCACCACGAATGACTGAAAATTGTTGCTGGTAAGATGTCGCCCCACTGCTGCTCTTGCTTGTTTCTTCCTCTTAACATATTGATCTCCACCCAGCTATGCAAATTTTAAAGATGTCTTACTGGAGACAGTGATCAAGACTCTTTTGAACCTATAAATTCTAGGACAGCGGTTCTTAACCTTCTGACTTCTGTGGACCCCACTGAATCATTACTGGAATCAGAGGACCCTCAGGAGTTGTTATTTGAAGCTGGGAATGCCCAGCCTAAGGAGGTTCTATGATTTGAACTTCAAAACAATACAAATACAAAAACAAGTATACACCAAACAAATGTTCAAATGTTGAAATATTTTGTTTTAATCACCATCAATTGCAGAAAAGTTTTTCACATTTTCAATTTTGCTTCTTTATTTGTATATACTTTTTTAGTTTTAATATTATTTAATTTGGTAACACAGTGATGGACCCCCAGAGTAGGTCTCGTGGACCCCCAGGGGTCCTAGGACCACAGGTTAAGAACCACTGTTCTAGGAGACCTCACCATCTGGAAGAATCTAATTACAACTGTAGACATCACATTCTACCTTGAGGCCTCCAACCTCCAATAAATAGTTACTGCCCCTACTATCTCCGCTGTACACACGCTGAACGTCATACTTGCCCCTCTGGGGCAGGCCACAGTGACTGACAGTTTCCCAGTAATTTGGAGCAACCACAATATCTTTATCCTCAGGTTCATATCCATTAATAACAGCACTACAAAGACAGAAACAATCACCAACAACAAATTCACAAATAGACAATGGAAAAAAACTAAATCTAATAACACTCAACCCCCATCACTGCATTAGACAACCAGATACCAATAGGGACCACGTCTAGGGTTAACCACAAGGAAAAAGGTTCCTGCATTAATGGCAACATCAAGAATATGAAAACACAACTCCGCAAACCACAAAAAGTGGAGGAAACCAAGGGATGAAAAAGACAAAATCATAGTATAACAGAGACTTCAAAACCACCATCAGAACCACATAAAAGCCAACACTACTCCACACGCGTAATTGAACAGACTGCCAATGTAAGAAACTCCACAAGATTGTGGTAGAACTGTGCACTCCACAGTGCAGAAACACCATAAGCACAACCCTTCTGTGACAAAATCTACATGGAATGATTTAAAAAATAAAAAAGATAAAAAATTACCTCTAGGAGAAAATAGCTAACTCTCCCACTACACATGACTCAACCAGTGGTGGCTGGTGACATTTGAAAGTGGTGAGGCGTAAACTTTCTGGCGGAGTGCACCGTGGCGCTTGAGCGCAGCGAGCGTGCCCGAACATCTTAAGGGGGGTTTGGGGGGGTTTAGCCCCCCCTGAGAAAATTTAGAAAAAAAAGAGTGGGTAAATGGTGCATTTTCAAGCAAATTTGAGAAGCAAGAAGGTTAATAAAGCAATTGTGAAAGTGCAGTTATTACATTAATAAAGGGATGTCATATAACAACATGTAGATAGAAATGATTCTGAAGCTAGGCCCTGCCAGTGCCAGGCACCTCTGGGCAATATACACGCTGTGTGCCAGCATGGTTTAGCGTCAGAAACATTTCTATCGTTATGTTTTTGAAGCTAGGCCCAGTGCTGGCACTCAGTGTGTATGCTTCTCAGAGGTGCATCACGCGTGGCACGGCCTGTAGCTTCAGAGTGAGAAACATTTTCTGCACCAGTCTGCGTTCTCGCTCTATAAACACTAACACTTTTTGAAGTGCAGAGTCACTCTGCACTTTAAAGAGTGTTAGGGTTTAGAGTGGGAAGTTGTACCACTAGAAACATGACAAATAAAATACTTTACAGTATTCAGTCCGATGAAAGGGCTGAGAAAAAGTGAAGCCAAAAAGTAAAATGGGATTTTTGAGAGATGCAAAAGTTGAAAATTAATAAAAACGACAGAACAGTCAGGAAGAGGAAGGGGCAGTGGAGAGAGGAAAGTTGAAAGGGGAGAAACAAAATGCACAACACATGAAAAGAGAGTAGAGAACATATCGAAGAAGAAAGATGGGGTGTTTAGAAACAAAGCAACTGTAGAGATATCAGAGGGAGGTGGGCTTGCAATGGGGAGTGAGTGAAGTAGTGAAAGGATTGCTGTACCATGGACGGAAAGATAATGGTTATGGTGAGAAAGGCCATCTTTATGCAATTGCACAATTTTTTTGCATTATTACCTTCCTGGCGTATAACTTTGACAAATTAAAGTTTTACGGGCAGGCTCTGGTATGTAGCAGTGTAACTTCACAGAATAACTAACTGAAAGGCCGCTAAGTGCAGCTGGAGCAGTGGATTAAAACTCCTCATTAAATTTCACAGGGACTTTGTAATGTCAATGCCTCTCCATGCCACCATAGCTCTATTTCCATTAGGACACAGACTCCAGAGTACACCTGGCAGCCCAGTTCTTCACTGCTGATTGTACATCAGTGGTGCCCCACTGATAGCTTTTCAGCCAGTTCTGCTGCCTCATCTAAGAAACATGGAGCGCAGCCAGTGGCGTAGCTAGGCACTCTGCCGCCCGTGGCGGTCCCTGCCTTCCTGCCTTTTGCCGCCGCGCTGAGGGGGGGGGGTGCTGGCGATGATTTTTGCGGCCGCCGCCGCCCCCGAAACTCGTGCCGCCCGGGGCGCACCGCCCCCTCCGCCCCCCCCTTGCTACGCCAGTGAGCGCAGCCAGGAATGACTTATGTCTTTGACCTCCCCAAGGGCTAAATCAAATGCCGCACCACATGCCCCTTTTATACACACCTCCAACATCGAGCTCCAGGAAAAGCATTCCACTACAATCAATATTTATCAGACATATTATAAATATCGCGCTTGCAAGTAAAACAAACAGTAGTTCCAGAGCTGCTTAGAAGGGAATTTTCTTCTTGCCAATGGCTTGCAAAATGTTTAATTCCGTCTGTCCTTGTGAGAAGCCCTAGCCGTCATAGATAGAAAAGCCTTTGTGTATATCACAGTAAATGAAAAATAAAACTGTAATAATGGCCCTACAAATAGCAAACATTTTCCATGAGTACTAAAATGTGAGTGTATAGTTGAAATCTCGCTCCCATGGATTTTTAAAACTTACTGGAAAAACTCCTACATTTAGAATGTTCAAAAACATCAAGACGTTTTTGAAATCTTGAAAATAAGGCATTTTCTTTCAGACTGAGTTTTCTTGTTCAAATAGGAGAATCATTGACGACAATTATTCTATTTTTAGTGAACGATAGCAGCTCCACATCTAAATGCCTTGAAGAAATGCATTAACAAGAGACACAAATTGTATAAATGAGGAATTACGCATCTGCCGTCCAGCCTTCTCCCCTCTTCTCTGTCCTGCTCATTCCCGCCCCTTAGTAAGATGTGTTAGAACAGTGGAATGTTAGCAGCTCCACAGCGTGGCAGGTGGTAAAATCCTGACTGTGCAGACAAACATTCAGCAACACTTTCTGTTCCTCCCTGTTTAATGTCGAACATTGATTGTGCTCCCAATGCGTGGAACAGTGTAATATCCACCGCCCTGCTGCCTCAACCTATGCTGGTTGTAAAATGACCTCTACTCCTATGGTAGGACGTCACCTGTAGCTCGGGTGCGTGGCTCTGGAGAGGCTGCACTTACACCGCAGAACCAACGAGGCAGCAAGGTTTTGTTATACAATTAGAAACGGTGAAGATAAGAAACTAGGTAAAGAACACACGCTCGTGCCGTGCACGCCCAGAAATGGGCTTCCCCCAGTGTCACCATACCCGGTACGTTTCACATCGTGCAACAGCACTCGTGTGGTGCTATGTAAAGCGCTCCGATACCGTCTGTTGAGTTCACACTATGTAAAACTGAAAAAAGTAAAATAACTCGACAAACTCGACTCGATGTGAATGATTGTGAGCGAGATAAGAAGATGAGATCATTTACCTGGCTTGTGCCCGCGAGTATAATACCGGTGCTCAAGTGAGGACGCATCGGTGGGCGGGAGCTGAAGCTCTGAAAGTGCCTAGTGGTCACCGCTGAGCGCTAGTCAGCACAGTGCAAGAGCCCCTCCTGATTATTACACAGCCCAGAAGTTCCGATTTTAAAATAGTGCACGCACGAGCCTTTGTTCCATGAAACTGTCGCATGCACTAAAATATGTACTGTCACACCATACCCAGTACGTTTGCACATCGTGCAACAGTACTCGTTTGGTGTTATGTAAAGCGCTCCGATACCTGCAATGAAAATTGTGTGCGCACGAGTCGTTGTGCCTTGGGTCTGACCAGACAAGATATTTTGACCCCACATTCGCACGCAGAGCACTCGGTCCATGGCATACAGATTCAGGTAACGGTTCCTGCAAACCACAGCCCCGCCCGACTCTTACTTTTACTTTATTTCATCAACGATGATGATCGTGACGTGACTGTACTGGATCGTGACGGATTCGGAACAACACTGTTAGAGGCTCTACCACCCGACACCGGCCCAAGGTCTGTGTGGTGTCGTGTGGCGCGCGGTGTGACGTGACTGCTGCGCTGCGACCGGTGCGACGTAGGAAAGAGAAATGGCCAATCACCAGTGCATGGCTTCAAATAATAGCCACTGTGATTGGCCATACAAGTGCGGCTGCGGCAGTGCCACCACCCGCGAGCGGCACCCAATACAGTTAAGCCTGCCCTCAGGCTCAGGCTGCGCGGTGTTTCGCGCAGGATTGGCTAAGAGCGGGGTTACTCACCGCCCATTATGGGACCCGGGGGCTGCTGTATGAAGCACCCTTGGGTCCCTCCCTCGCCAGTCGCTCTGCGGTAAGGTAGTAGTGTGCGCATGTTCGGGCTGGTCATGAAAATGACCAGCCCAAAACGGACATGCGCACTACTGCTGCCGTGCTGCGTGCTGAGTCTGTCACTCAAGCTGCCGCAGCCCCACCCCCTTCAGCGTCGTCCGCTGCAGCTTGCCTCGAGTTGGGCGGGGTAGTAGCGCGTAACTATTCACGACTTAGTAATTTATTTTAAAGGAAGTTGTTGTTGGTGGCAATTAAATTTTATTGCGTGACAGTCGGTGAGGCAACGTCCCAACGCCCCCATGGACGCACCGCCACTGGACTCAACCAATCACAAAGAGGGACAACACCAATCTTCCACCACTTAATAGTTTCAATGCCCTCTCAGAAAGCAATTTCCACAGCATTATCGTCACCAGACGGCCATCAGGGACACCTGCAGACCCAGCACCACCACAAATCTTTAAAGATATCCTTCAATCTGTGCAGGTTGAGTATCTAGCAGCTTACGTGACAAGTCCCTGGAACTAGGAGCCTGATGTACGAAGCACTGGTCACAAAATGCTGGTCGTAGTTTGCAACCAATATTTTTGTGACCAGTGTGGCATTTTGCAAAGCGACCTATATAGATTGGGTCGCAGAAATACTAATTCCTAGCGGGTCACAGATCAACCTACTTCATGAATTTTTACTGAGGTAGGTCCCAATTTGCAACCCATTAGGAATCACTGCCATCACTGGGATGGTGGCCTGCTGGGGTCAGCAGACCAACTCGTCTGTGATTGCTTTTAACTAAAGCAGTCTTTTTTCCAATGCAGCCTATTTTTCTGAAAGAAAAACTAGATGTGTTTAAAAAACAAAAATGTAACTAACATTTTTTAAGAGTAGGCCCACTGCCTTCTCTTAAAACATATTTTTTTAGCATTTTCAAAGGGGAAGGGGCTCTCTGGGGGCTTTCCACTACATGTTTGTAGTCGGTAAAATGTTAATGTTTTACAATTGGATTTCGGTTTCAAAACATTAATGCATACCATTTGGATTTGGTATTTGGAAGGGACGCCCTAACATGCTCCTTCCAAATATTAAATCGGTATTGGGTCACAAACCTAAATTGCGATTCAGTAACGTTTTACCGAATCTCAATTTGTGGTTTGCACATACCAAAAGGGATTTTTCAATCGTAAACAGCCCGGTTCTGTAAGTCAGGCCATTTGTGACCGCAAAAGGTCTTCATATCTCTGGCCCTAATTTTTTACCGGTCGAGTTAAAAAGTTTCTACATTCGACCACTCCTAAAGAAGATCCTCGACCGATCCAACCCAGCACACTACAGAGCAATTTCTAATGGCCCATTTCTAGGTAAAATATTTAGGATAGCAGTTATTTTCCAAAGTTATGTTCCAGATTTACTAAGGAAAGTGACTCAATGTCAGATGTATGCTGATGACACCCAGGTTGTCATCTCTCTGGCCCCAAACATTAGTCAAACTGCGACAAATCTGTCCACCCGGAACACAATAATATGATGGTCACAAGTTGCCTTAAGCTAAACTGCAACAAGACAGAGGTAATGGTGGTTGGGAACAACCCATCTTTCTAGGACCACCGAATTTGGAGGTCATGTCTGGGTGACCGCCCGTCTCCCACACAGGAAGTTAAGGGCCCGAGACTTCTTCTGGATAAAGACCTCACTATGGCCTCCCAGGCCAAGAAAGTGGCAGGGACATGTTTAGGTCTGCTAAGAGCACTGAGGAAGATGCTCAAATGGCTCCCGGACAAAACACAAAGAATAGTGGTACAGGGCCTCGTGCTCTCGCGACAAGACTATGGCAATTCGCTCTACTTAGGCAGCCCTGCCTATACTATAAAAACACTGCAGATTATTCCAAATGCTGCAGATCATGTCTTGCTGAGCCTCTGAAAATTACAGTCTGCACGCTGGCCTTCACTGGCTACCAGCAAGGAGAATAATAGAATTCAAAGCTCTGTGCATTGCACACAAGATAAAACACGCTCAGGACCCACACATCTTAAGCTATCTAATTGTCTTGCACAATAACATGAGTGACTTCAGGTCAAATCACCGCTCCCTCCTGGCCATCCAAAGAATCAAAAGGGCCAGAAGTGGAGGGCGGTCATTCTCTTACTTGGTATCCAGGCTCTGGAACTCCCGCCCCACCCACTTAAGAGCCAACGGTAATTTGTCCAGCTTCAGAAAGCAACTAAAGGCGCACCAGTTCATTTAGTCAGTGCACTATCTCTCCCTTACTATTTCTGTCAGCGCTGGGAAGCCCGTGTCTGGGTAGCTATGTGCTTTATAAGATTTGGTAACATTAAAAACAAGTGGTGAAGTTCACAGACTTGACAATGGACTCTGACATCGTACATCATCTCTACAGGTTAGCAACGCATAATGATATCCTCCGGTGTTGTGATGAAATCTACAGGCCACAGAGATGCAACAGCCCGACCGGCGCACTCTACTCTCGTTGAAGAGCCAATGATATTATAATACGTAGCCGTCATCCAGCCGACTGTAGCTCAAACAGGCTGCATAATTTGCTTATACTCTTTGGCCGTCATGCATTCCAATAAAACAGAAGATCTACAGGCCATGCCCATCACCCAGCACTGCACCAGACCACAGCAACTACCCACCCCTCATCGTTTGAACAAGCGTGGAATAACTGAGGAGGTCTGCCACATACCGCTGGCCACCGGAGGTCTCTAATTCAGTCCTCCGCTGCAGGTGCCAACTAACTATCTACTAGGACCACTTCTTGGCATCTCACAATGACAATCATGGAAAAGTGGGTTGTATTAAAGTCCATTTCTGCAGATCTCCTGACCATGTCTCCCTCCAACCTATGGCTGCTCATGACCTGTCCTGTGCTGTAAAGAAATGTCTCTTTTTGCATGCTCACTCCCACATTTTTAGACTGATGTTGCTGGTTTTTCGACTCTGAGAGTGCACTGAGGCCTGCTTACCAGACCCCAATGCCAGGGTTATAACCCCTTACTAAGTGTATGGGCTATACCCAATTGGCAAGTACTGATGTACTTATAAGTCCCTAGTATATGGTACTCAGGGAATGTAAGGTAGAGTGTCCACCCAGGGCTGCAGCACTGACTGTACCACCCTGTGTGCACATAAAGGGTCCCAGCCTGCCACTGCAGACTGACAGTGCAGTGTTAACACTGCTAGTTCGACTTTGCCATTACATCTAATGGCAAAGCCCCCACATCCATTCAGGATATATGTACTTCTCCCCTATGGAGCCCTATGGCAGGGAGCTGTATATTATTAAGCAGGACCTATGATTTTCGATATGTCTTAACTGCAGCACTTCCAAATTGTTATTTTGCTGTGTAAAAGTTAGGAGCCCTATGGCTAACACAGGGTTACACTGGGTTACCGGCTGACATCCCAGCCTGACTCACCTCTGATTGGGAATACCTAACAAGGTCGAGTAAGGTTTCAAATTAATTGTGGCATTAAATCCAACCTGATGCCCAGGTCAGATGTAAAGTCACTGTTAAAGTTAGAAACTTTTAAAAAGTTTCCACTGTGCATCCAGCTAGTCCAGTGGCCTCACAAAGGCCCTGACACACAGATAGAGTTCTGACTGCCTAGGGAGATGTATGAACGACTCCCAGGCCCAGGAACAAAGGCAGTTGCCGCAGAGTGAGGTGAGACCTCGTCTCCCACGATGGCCACTCAGAGTGTTAGCTCAAAAGGCAAACTTTAAAAGGGAAGCCGCCTTTGAAGGGCCGAATGCAACAACACCCCTGAGCAGGATGCCTTTTGTTCCTGCAGACAATTAGGAGACAGACCCAGAGAGGGAAAACCCGCCCCCAAACTGGTTTCCCAGTGGGTGTGTAGCCCACTGGTAGCCACACCTCTAGGGTGGGCTACCATGCTCCTAACGACCAAGGAAGGGTTGTGCCATTTTCAAAGGTGCAAGAATGGGGCACTCTGGGATAGCTAAAAGCCACAGATTGCAGGAAATATATCACTAGGTAGGAGGTGACCCAGTAGCCCATTGGCTAGTGACCTCGTGGTCCCCTATGGCCTCTTTCCTGGGATAAATGTGGTACCCCTGGCAACCTGCCCCTCAGATCACACTGGAATCGAAGAGAGGACCAAAGAAGGACTGCCCTGCTGCCCTTAACCTGTGCAAAGAGAGGCTGCACCTTCGAGAGGACTGCACCTGCTGTACTTTTGGGCTAGTGAGATTGGGACTGTGCCTGTGGCTCCTGGCATGGAAAAAGCCAATCTCCTGCCTTCACCCACAGCAGTGACTCCAAGGATCAGTCAGCTGATCCCCTGGAACCAGTTCCAGGGACACAAGAGTTGAAAGAGTCCAAACCAACAAGTTGGTAGCCACCGCAGAAGTTTTTCGCTACCAGCTGTGCACATAAAAGGACAAATCCCAGATAGCCAAAAGTTGCGCTCACATCTGCTGGACTTGAGGAGTGCTATCAATGTCTGGATTCGTCGTACTCAAGGGACACCAGCACCCACCTAGGGATTTCGGCCTAACCATGGTGCAAACTGACCAGTAGTCAGCATTAGCTGAACGACTACTGCAAAGTAGAGTACTTTGAGGGGCCCCCAATCTCCATGGCTGAAGTCGCCCCATCACCCTTGAACCGAGGGATAACCACAGAGACACCACTGTCAACCGCACCACAACCGGAACATCCTTTGAGCATCTTTTGCCTGTTTCCTCATCATCAGGACCACTCCATTGATGTCTATGACAGTCGTCCTATAAAGTTTGGAACATGCTTCAAAAATGCTCTTGTGGGATGGGAAGGTGTAATAACGCAGGCCATGCCACTCTGGGATTCCAAACGACTGGGTGCCTTACGCAACTCCAAGGGCTTCCAACAGTGGGACCTAATTGGGATCTCGACGGTAGGAGACCTATGGAAAAAGGGGGAAGTGGTCCCGTTCGCCCTACTGCAAGACACATATGGTCTGGTGCAGTCGGAGGAGTTCCGTTACCTCCAGATACGACACGCATTGAGGGCAGCTATCCCACCGGGTACGCAACTTCCAGAGTCCTCGCCGTTGGAGGACAGACTCCTGACTGGGCACCTAATCAAAAAAGCCATCTCACAAACCTACCGCAAAATAATAAATAACCAGCCTGATCGAACTGCGGCCCTTAAAGAAAAATGTGAAGCGGACGTAGGTGAATTAGACGACACAGAGTGGCAGGAGGCCCTGTCGTCCCCTAAGGAAGTGGCGATACCATCCAGGCTCAAGCTAGTACAATTAAAAATACTACACCGTACTTATTACACACGGACTCTCATGCACAAAATCGCCCGAGCAGATACACCACTCTGCCTCAGAAACTGCGGTGAGTTAGGAACCTTTTTTCACACTCTATGAGCATGTCCTGCGATAATGCGATACTGGAGGGCAGTATACGACCATCACGATCCTCCCAGAACCAAAAATGTGTCTGCTTAATGTATGGGAACCCACAGACCTCACCCATAGGGCCCGAGATTGGGTGACACTGGGAATAACTCTAGCGAAACGAAATATCGCACAGCACTGGGGAACTAGACAGCTTCCCACCCTACAGCAATGGTGTAAAGACATGGACAGTACCATGATCATAGAGAAATCAGTATATATATATAGAGGGTGCCCCAAAAAATGGACACTGATTTGGGGGGGATGGAATGCGTACCGTGGTGGCATATCTGAGCCCCCACAGGAGGACACAATCTCCGATCTTAGTGAATGATGGAGCTCTGTCTCGGAGGACGTACGAAGACTACGACATACGACACTAGCTAGCCGACAGCCCACGCTACTGCTAGGTAGTTCCTGGCAGACTGCCACCACCGATGAATCAGACAAATACCCTGATTGTTTGTAAATGTACCGTAAATTCTTTGATGAAATGCAACATGTATAAGTTCTGTAAAATCAATAAAATGTTTTTTTTTTTAAATGCTCTTGTGGCCAGGTAACTGTCCAAAGTATCCTCCCTGTCCCCCTAGACCTTTTTCCTGCTGGATTTAGTTGCCCAACCCAGGCGGGAGTACCCACACTAACTCTTTCAAACTTTAGAAACGTTTACAAACCTTTTGTTGACCAATGTTTGTTTTTGGTTGCATTTAAAATTGATAAAAACTTCTAAAATCTGTATCTCCGGAACCCAATCAGTGGATTTTGATGAACAAGGTCTCTAAACATTCATAAAATACTCTCTATTTTTATAAATTGCTGTTTGTCTCTTTACTGGTGTGTGACTTTCTTATTCTGTTGTTTGGTGCTATTAAATGCTTCACACTAAGTTCCTTTGTCAAGCCTTACTGCTCACAGCCACAGCTACCCAGGGTTGAGCTAAGATTAAGTAAACAATACTGACTGGACCCAGGATGGCATTTGCGAGTGCACGCCACATAAAGCCCCACAGCCATATCATATATTGCGCCCGAAGCCTCACATGTGCAATAACAAGCTTAGTGTACTGTGACCATACGAAATATCATATATGGACCTAAAGAGCTGTTCAAAGCTGCCAGCTTACTCAAAACCATAATTGTGTGTGTCTCTTTTACACTTTTTTATCCATCATGCTGCTAGGCGCTGCGTCTCATAAAACAATAACCTCAGTGATCACCACACACAACATGGAAACACTTCCAAAGTAGGATCAAAACATATACAACACGCTTCCAACCACACACATCTCGACTGCTTAGTGTATTACGCATGAAGGCAAGCTCTTTCGCGCCCCCACATAGGGTTAGTAAGCACTATACAAATGTTTCCATACAATAAAATGCTTTGCTATTCCCATGTGCCGAGAGGGTTGCCTCCTTTCTCAAAGACAAAGACCAGCCATTTGTAGGTTTTTTGAGATTCTGGAAGAACAGGGAGATTACACTTAAAGGACAGCCTGTGTTCTGTTTCAGTGAAGCAATTCTGCCTCCCTCACTTTAAAATCAATTTTGAAGAGTTAAGACAGGCTCTGAAAGACTTTTGATGTGCTTCCTTCTTACATTTGCTGCTTTCATCTTAGGGAAAGGAAGGAGGACAGAGGACACGGGTTTCATGGAGCGGCGGCTTTGCGGAGGAGCGTTGCCCCACTGCCTCAGAGCCAGCAGCTGAAAAATAAAACGATATTTTATTATCGTTTATTTTTCAGCTGCTGGCTGAGCCAGCGTGTGCAGGAGGGGCGGGGCTGGGCCATTCTGGTGCTTTGCAGCATGTTTTAAGATCTCCTAGAGTTTCTCATTGCTGAAATGGGTGTGATTTCTGATATTTATATGTTTCCTTTGCCTTCATTGCTTTATTTTTGCTCGGGAGAAAGTGTCACTCATAATTACACTGAAATTATGAAAATGTCACACATAAGCAATCTGAAACCTTGGCAGCTATGCATGGGAGAGGGCAGGAAGAGTGCTATATGCACTTTTAAAAGCAAATGTCAGTTTGGCCTGCCGTCTTAGGCCGGCCAAACTGACATGCGCACGTAGGTTTCTCCAACCCAGGTGTATTGCACAGCTGGGTTGGAGAAACCACACAGACTCCCTGTGCTTGAGCGAGAGTTAATCCAACCCACTCCGGCCAATCCTCACGCTGCTCTCTTGCTTGAGAGTAGTGCGGCGATTGGATGGGGAGTCCGATGCTGTCCCAGGGACTGCTGGGACCAGGAACTGGAAGCAGAGGAGTGCCAGGCAGCCGGCAGCACCAGGTAAGTATTTTTTTTATTATTAAACCCCCCCACGCGCTCCTCCCCGTACCCTCTGCACCCACCCCACCACTCTTTATCTGTGTCGGCTGCCACTGGTTTCAAGACTTTCGCGATTGTTTTATCTGCTTTATCATCAAAGTACCGACCAGCCGGGACAGTACTGGACAAGTGTCAACCCTATGTATAGAGCTCAGTAAAGTGAAAACAAGAGGCTTCAAACCTGTTGCTTTCCACTATGTGTTACTCATCTGGGAGCTCAGTGGCTCCAAGACTGTGTAAACACAGGGACTGTCAGTCTCTGTTCTCCCAGCAGGCTGTGCGAGTGGAATATTTACATACCAGCTGCCGCTGCTTGTAATGTAGTGTGTTTGCTTTTGAAGTACATAATTTAAAGACTGTATTTTTAACACTTCTAAGATGCCACCATTTATAAATATTCATAATGTACGAAAATAAATAAATGTGGGCTAAAGTATGTCACAAGTTGGTATTTCTCACGGTTGAACGGCACCTGTTCAATAAAAACAAACATTTCTCGATGAGCCACGTGCAGGAAGCAGGAAGCCCTCCGTGGCCGACCGGACAGTCTCCATGTGGACTTGGAATCGCGCACAGCGCCGAGCTGAGGCCGCAATGGACTCTTGGCACTTTGCACTTCTGTTATGGAAAGGTAATTAGCATCACTTTATTGGGTTGGATGCACTGAGCCCCATAAAGAGCTGCCAATAATTCTGCCTTCAAAACAATCGCAAAACTTCAGGAGAGAAAGCAAGAAAGTTCCTTACTGCACCATCAAGCTCCAGTTTGAAAAATTTAATTAATTGTGTTTTTTGTTTATTTTTTTCATGTTGGGGTTTCAATTAAGCTCGCCACCATGAGACGGCCTGTGGTCACTAAGGGCCATATGTACGAAGTATTTTTCTGGTCGCAAACGGCCCGATTCTGCCATTTGTGACCCCGTTTGTGACCGGAAAAATGGTTTTTGGAATGAACAGAGCCCAAAATGCGATTCGGGAACTTGTTACTAAGGGCCAGATGTACAAAAGGTTTTCGCAGTCGCAAGCAGGGAAGTGGGCCGTTTACAACCGCTACAATGCCTTTTGGCATGTACCAACCCTATTTTGCGAGTCAGTAACCTATTACCGAAAGAGGGGGGCAAAGGCCATCCCTTCCTCACAGCGAATCAGAGAGGGATGTATGATTGTTTTGCGACTGGAATGCGGTTGCAAAGCAATTGGGGTTTACCACCTACTTCAAGTAGGTGGTAAGCCAGTCACAAATGGGAAGGGGTCCCCCTTGGTGAATGATATCAAGAAAGTTTTTTAAGAGCAGGCAGTGGGCCCACGGACCACTGCCTACCCTTAAAAAAGGAAACAGAAACATTAAATTTTTCTTTTTGAATTTTGAAACGCTTCCCATTTTCCTTTAGGAAAATGGGCTGCATTTCAAAAAATAAAAAGTTGCTTTATTTAAAAGCAAACACAGGCATGGTGGTCTGCCCAGCAGGCCACCATCCCTGTGTTATTGCCCATTCCTAATGGGTTCAGTTGCGGCTGGCATCTATGGGGAGTGGTGAGGCGGGCAAACGGGTGGTGGGTAAAAATAAAATAAAAATCCACCTACCTTCAAACACGTCCTCCTCACTGCACGTCCTCCTCCGGCTGCAGCAGTCCAGTATTCAGGTGGGGACCCCAGCCAACTGCCTTAACCAATCCTGGCGCTGCTCTCATGCTGTTAACCAGCATGAGAGAAGTGCCAGATTTGGAGGGAGCGGCCTCTCTCTGCACTCCCTGGCCTGGAGGCCTGCACTTGCTCTAAAGACAGCTGGATTAGAGCGTTCAAAGTGTGCATGTGTGGCTGGCCGTCTCAAGACAGCCGGCCAGAAGGACATGCGCACTTTGAAAAGTGCCCAGGCAGCCCACCCTCCTCCCTGCTGCTGCCACTCAGCAAGTTCCACCCGTCCCGACCCTCGGTTGGGGATGGGTGGATCAAAAATAAAATGGTAATAAATTAACTTTATTACCATTTTATTTTTCATCTCTGGGGCTTTTGGGGGCATTTTAGTTGGCGGGGCAACACTCCTCCGTTCTCACGGAGAAGCCGCCCCTGAATGGGTCACAAATTGCGACCTGCCTCATGAATATTGATGAAGCAGGTCCCTTGCAACCCATTTGGGAATCGCAAACAGTGTCCAACACACTGTAGTACACTGAAGTTTCCCAATAGCGAATCGCAAAAAATTGCTTTAGGAAATCGCAAAACTGCAATTTGGTACATCTGGCCACGGACCACTTCCTGTTCTTAAAAAATTAAACAAAACGTTCCATTTATTTTTGTTGAAACGCATCCCGTTTTCATGTAAGGAAAACTGGTTGCATTTCAACAACAAAAAAAGTTTATTACAACGTAGTCACAGACATGGTGGTCTGCTGGAACCAGCGGGCCACCATCCCTGTGATGGCTACGATTCCTAATAGGTCACAAACTGTGACCTTCCTCATTAATATTCATGAGGTACGTCAATTTGCGACCCACTAAGAATCGCAAGTATGAAACAAAGGGCCAGATGTACGAAGATTTCATTTTGCAAGTCTCTAATTGTGGTTTGTTGCAACTCGCAATTAGAGACCAGCAAAATGAAATGTACTAATGTGTCTCAGACACATTAACGATTCCCAATGGGGTCGCAAATTACCTGCCTCATCAATATTCATGAGGCAGGTTGCAATGAAGGGACGCCCCTGACCCCCTTCCAAATACCAACTCGCAAACCCCTTTTGCAATTCGGTAACAGGTTACCGAATCGCAAAATAGGAGTTTGTACATTGGAAAAGCCTTTTTTGCAGTCGCAAACGGTCTGATTCGCACAATTAGGCCGTTTGCGACCGCAAAAAAACTTTGTACATCTGGCCCAAAAAGTTTCTTACATACAGAATAGTGATTTCC
This sequence comes from Calotriton arnoldi, assembly GCA_963921515.1. Lineage (NCBI taxonomy): Eukaryota > Metazoa > Chordata > Amphibia > Caudata > Salamandridae > Calotriton > Calotriton arnoldi. The sequence continues at coordinate 324,531 of CAWUFW010006826.1, forward strand.
AAATAGCGATTCAGATGAAATCTCTATTTGGAAATCACTATTTCTATTCTATGTACATATGGCCCAAGATGTGTGTTCTAGAAAGACAACATTTTTCTGTCGTACACAAAAAATGGATAAGGATATTGCGACTTACGTTGCTGCCTTGAGGGGACTTTCTTTAGCATGTCGTTTTGAGGGATTAGGAGATTCAAATAGTGAGGTGTACCAACAATAAGAGGGTGCGTGAAAAGTTACTTATTAAGGATCCTACGTTAGAAGAGGCAATACAGATAGCCAAGGGACTTGAGCACACAGATTTATGGATAAAAGAAATGGACAAATGTAGCAATTCGATGGTGTCAAAAGATCAAGCTTCTAAAGGGTCTGATATTCATGCATGTGTTGATGAGACTAAAACTGTGAAGCATGCTGTGAGATTGCAAAGTAAGCCTCTTAACAAACCCAGTGAGGTTCCTCGCGCTACCACTACCACTCCAGGGATCGGTGCGTGTGTAATTCAATGCTATCGGTGTGGTGCTCCTGTTCACATTGCTTCTAGCACTAAGTGTATGGCTAAGAATGTAATTTGTGGAGCCTGTGGCAAGAGAGGTCATCTTGCAAATGTTTGTAGGTCTAAAACTCAATTTGTACAAGAAGTGGATGACACCTGTGAGAGTATTCATGAATTGATGCTGTGTGTGGATCGCTCTGGTGTTCCTGAAGAAGTATGCTGCAACCACAATGTTTTGGTTGGTAGTATTGCCAAAGAAAGTACAGATAAATTGGAAAAGCCTCACTGTACCATAAGCTTGGATATGAATAATGTTAGAATGCTAGTCGATTCGGGCAGTTTGTATACGTTGCTATCCAAAGAAATGTATTCCAAGGTGTGGGGTGATATGAGTAATATGGAGTCTTGAGACAAGTCTGACATTAAAGCTGTAGGTTACGGTGGGAAGACCATTGATATCTTGGGCCTCAAATGGATGGTGATTTGCTTTGGTGGAAAAAAAGTGTATGGTCGTGTATATTTGACAAGACAAGGCTCTAATTTGCTGGGTTGGCGCCATCAAAAGGCCCTGGGTATTTTGCTCTATTCTAATGCTATTGAGCCAGTCATGTCTACTGTTGTGTACATTGTTGATGCTTATGAAACAACTGTGATGGAGAAGTTTCCCAAGGTTTTCTCTGATAATTTGGGGAAACTTAAGAACTTCTCTCATAAAATTATTCTCAAGAAGATGGCGTGAAAGAAGTCCCTGGTTGGCTTAAAAGTAAGGATTGTGTGTGGGTTGATCGTGCTGCTGTGGAGAGTGATGTTGCGAAGCAGCACTTGGCTGCTATGAACTACTACAATGTCAGGAAAGGTGTCAAAGTTCCTGATATAAAGGAAGGTGACTGGGTTGTGGTGAAAAGAGGGGGAATTGTCACCAGAGGTGAAAGCAAATTTTCTAAACATATGCAAGTGAGAACTGTGAAGAAGAATATTCTTATTTTAACTGATGGCTCTGTTTGGAGTGCTGGGAATGTTTGTAAATGTCATGCTCCTTAGCCAATTCTTTGTGATTAATGTTTCTGTGGTTCTCCCCACCTCATTGTTCCTTTCTTGCATTGTTAAGTGGGATATTTTGTGTGCCCGTCGTACACAAAGTGAGAAACGTACCCCATCTAATGAGAGCTCCTCTCCAAGAGGAACTCAAGAAATTATTAGAGCAAGGTATTATTGAGCCTATCGAGGCCTCAGAATGGCTGGCGCCCATTGTGGTCGCGCCCAAGGATGGGGGCAAGATTCGCTTGTGTGTCAACTTGCGTCATTTGAATAAAAATATATGTTATGTTAATAAGGCTTGTAAAGCGCACTGCTACCCTAAGGTGTCCTGGCGCTAGGAGTTGCCAACTTGGTTGCTGGATGAGAGATGGATTCAATATATGGGTCGATAGGCAACCTCTGCCCAATATTTCCAAAATGCTGACAGCCATGTGCGGGGAGTGATGTTCAGTGTGATTGACATGTCAGCGGCATACCACCAGATTGACCTGAATGAGGAATCAAGGCACCTTACCTCGTTTGTTACACCGCTGGGTGCATTTCGTTACTGCAGAATGCCATTTGGCTTAGCATCTGCCTCAGCGGTGTTTCAGAGGCTTATGCAACAGATTTTTGTCGGAATGAAAGATGTCCTCTGCTTTCAAGATGATGTGCTGGTTGTGGGTAAGGACAGTGCACACCATGATAAAGTGATGAACGAAGTTCTGAGGCGAATGGAGAGTCACGGATTGACTATAAAGAAGGAAAAATGTCAATTGAGGAAGAATTGTGTGACGTATTTAGGACATGAGATATCCAATGCAGGGATTAAGCCCAAGAAGAGTATTGTGTCTGCTGTCAAGGATGCCCCTACTCCTCTTAACAAGGAACAGCTGAAATCTTTTCTAGGGCTGTCAGAATACTGTTCCAAATTTGTGAATGGCTTTACGGAAATTGTGGAACTGCTGAGGTTATTAATGAAAAATGGTGTTGTGTTTGAATGGGATGACATCTGTGACAAGGCGTTCAATAGGGTGAAGTCCTGTATTCTCCATGCACCCACTCTTTGACATTTCAATGTCAAAGCAAAGACTTTCATTACCACTGATGCCAGTGCTGTGGGAATTGGTGCTGTTCTGACACAAGTGTATGACGGAGAGGAAAAGATTATCAGGTTTGCGTCTAGGAGACTTCAAGGGGCAGAAGTATCATATTCTGTAATTGAAAAGGAGGCCCTGGCGTGCTGTTGGGGCATTAAGCACTTTAGGTATTTTGTCTGGGGGTTACCTTTTAAAGTTCGCACGGACCACAAGCCCCTTGTGCATTTGTTTAAGGGGGTAGGAGTTTAGAAGGCAGTGTGACTGCCAGGATTTCCAGATGGATGTTGTCAGTGCTTGAGTACAACTTTGAAGTGGAGTATGTGAGAGGCCTGGAAAATGTGGTAGCTGATTATTTATCTAGGATGCCGGTGGATGTAGTTGAAGAGGACATAGAAGTAGGTGTTGAGGTGATCAGGTGTATTGAGGAACAAGCCTTTGACAAGGAGGAGTGGACCACTGCTATGTTGAATGATGATGTGCTGCAACAGGTTATGAGTTGTGTATCAGAAGGAAGGAGAGAAGACCTTTGCTCAGGATGTTCGCTTCAAAAGTTATTGCCACGTTGAGGCTGAGTTGAGCGTGAGTGAAGGGAAATTGTGGAGAAGGAATCAATTGTTGTCACCGGCAGGTCTTAGGAATAAGATAATGAACATCGCGCATGAGGGGCATCTGGGCAGAAATTTGACGAAGAGACGTGTACGTCAGTCATTTTGGTGGCCTGGCATGGACAACGATATTGAGGAGGTTGTTAAGGAGTGTTATGCGTGTGCTAAAAGCGATAAGACAAAAGTTGTAGGGTAACCTCCCCTCGCATGTGTGGCTTTTCCCCAGCGTCCTTGGGAGAGGGTGGTGATTGACTTTCTTGGTCCTATCTCCAAACTTGGTTCGCGTAGTAAGTTTTTGATGGTCTTAGTAGACTACCACTCCAAGTGGTTTGTCATTGAGACTGCTGATTGCATTGAGACTGAGAAGGTGATTGGGTTCATGGAAAGAGTGTTCATGAATGAAGGGATTCCTAAGATCCTTGTATCCGACAATGGAGTTCAATTAGTATCCAAGAGAATGCAAGAATTTCTGTGCAAGTTGGGAGTCAAACATGAAAAAGTTACCATGTTCAGACCTCAAGCGAACGGCTTGGTTAAAAGAATTAACTGTTTAATAATGGATAACATTCAACTTTCAATGTCTAATGGTTTGTCATGGTCTGAGGAACTCAAGAAGTTGGTGTAGTCATATAGAGTGACGCCTCATTCAGTGACTGGGGTGTCGCCATTTGTCTCCCCCAAGGGGCGTGAGCCAGGCGTGAAAGAAGTCCCCGGTTGTCTTAAAAGTAAGGATTGTGTGTGGATTGATTGTGCTGCTGTGGAGAGTGATGTTGCGAAGCAGCAATTGGCTGCTACGAACTACTACAATGTCAGGAAAGGTGTCAAAGTTCCTGATATAAAGGAAGGTGACTGGGTTGTGGTGAAAAGAGGGGGAATTGTCACCAAAGGTGAAAGTAAATTTTCTAAACCTATGCAAGTGAGAACTGTGAAGAAGAATATTCTTATTTTAACTAATGGCTCTGTTTGGAGTGCTAGGAATGTTTGTAAATGTCATGCTCCCCAGCCAATTCTTTGTGATCAATGTTTCTGTGGTTCTCCCCATCTCATTGTTCCTTTCTTGCATTGTTAAGTGGGATATTTTGTGGGATATTTTTGTTGCTGTATATAGGGAGGAAGATGTGTGGAGTCTTATCAGTGGAAGTGGAATGCAAGGCTTGTTGCCAGGATGAAATGTTACTCTTTGAAGTAAGAAGTAGTTGGGGCTGTGAAGCTGGAAGGAAGAGCTGGAGGTACCTGTCTTCGCATCTTACCAAATAAAGATATCTATCTTCTCCTACTGCATTGGAGTGGATCTTTACAATGTGCTTTACAAAAACCCAAATATAATAATTTGATTAGTACTGTCAATGGTTGTAATACACGCACTGATCCACCATAAAAAATTCCATAAAAACAGAACAGTGAAACATAATGACAGAAATGTGTTCCTGGCACAAGTGACCTGCATTAGGACCGAGCAGCTTAAAATGTGAATTAGAGAATCTTTTCCGATTCCTAAAGGGTACTGCTCACACTTACTGTCTAATCTGAATCTCAGCCCTTATAAAGACGTTTGTTAGTTGTAATTGTAGAATTACCAAAAAAATGCTGCAGCATCTGGATGCAAATGATAAAAGTCCAACCTTTGAACTTGTAGTTCTAACATGGGCATTAGCAATTTACGAAATGTGGCGATTTGCAAACAGAAGACTTGGGACTTCCACTGTTGTGAATGTGTCAGGAAGTACGGCTCACGTTGAGTTTGTTTTAGGGAAGAAAAGGCTGGCGGTCATCACAGCGTGTCGCGTTGTCTGGACTGAGACAGTGAGTGCACAGAAAACGTGCCACATGATAACATCCCGACAATGAACTACGATTCCCAGCAGGCCAGGAATGCATCCTGACAATGAACTACGTTTCCCAGCAGGCCATGAACTCTCACCTATTATGGACAGATGGACGCCATCTTGAATCTCTGGGTACAACATCCCTTATAGCCTACAAGTATGATGGCGTGTTGCTGTAACCAGGGTCTAGCTACACGGATCTCAGATTTCCTTTCCTAGACTCATTACTTCTCTATGTGTTTGTTTTGAAGAACATTGGGAATACAGAGAAGTAGCCAGAAAGTGTTTTGTTGACAGAAATAAACTCTGAACTATTTACTGAACATCTATATAAACTCTTCTAAGACGAGGGGTTGTTGCATTTGGTAATGGTTGTCATGTGATGGAACAGGAAGGATTCTTATACTGGAATGTGTTGCGCATTTTATGTATGACTGTCAAGTATAAGGCAGTATAGTTGTATTACATATGAATTGCCAAGAGAACGGAACCACCGAATATTAACGTCGTTGGTCGCCTTGCAGTTTAATAAGCGTCAATTAGAAACTAGAACTCATCTTCCATAGAGAGTGCATAGTGCCGAAGCTTGAGGTAGTTATTCATGTCTTGGAGAGAAGTGTTAGAGTGCATAGTGCCGAAGCTTGAGGTAGTTATTTACGTCTTGGAGAGAAGTGTTAGAGTGCATAGTGACGAAGCTTGAGGTAGTTATTTACGTCTTGGAGAGAAGTGTTAGAGTGCATAGTGACGAAGCTTGAGGTAGTTATTTACGTCTTGGAGAGAAGTGTTAGAGTGCATAGTGACGAAGCTTGAGGTAGTTATTTACGTCTTGGAGAGAAGTGTTAGAGTGCATAGTGACGAAGCTTGAGGTAGTTATTTACGTCTTGGAGAGAAGTGTTAGAGTGCATAGTGACGAAGCTTGAGGTAGTTGATCACGTGTTGGAGAGAAATCTTTGAGTGTATAGTACCGAAGCTTTAGGTAGTTAGTTATTCACGTCTTGGAGAGAAGTGTTAGTGAGCGTGTGTTTAAGGTACTCTTTCTTTGTGTTTAGTGTTCAGAAATCACAAGTTCAACATCAAAGTTCAGAGAGTTACACAGAGATATTCTAAGGTATACACATTTACCATTACGGTTAAATGTAGAACCTGCTATATCAGGTTACTTGAGTTACCTCTTTTAAATGTAGATATTCACTACATCCATCAGACATCCTGATGAGTCTTGGTGGTGGATTCTGAGATCTCTGTTTTGCCTCTTATCATGTTTTACGTTTCCCTGTTTCTACCACTGCTTCCCAAATTCCTCTGTACGTTGTCAGTGGTGGAGGCGATGAAAGATGGAAGATGGCATCACTCCTGTTGTACTCCGCCCACAAGGTTAGTGAATCCTGACAATGTCATTAGTTGCACTGTGTAATAAAAAACATGCCATGAAGTCATTCACTCACTAACCCCTGTCTTCTGTGTACCTAATATCTAGAGTTTTCACCCAGAATATATAGGTAAACAGAAAAGATGCTTGAACTGGTGATGTGCACCCACCTTATTTCTTCAATGTCTAAGTTGGACATTAAGAATAATTCACATGGGGGGGCGCTAGAGAGCCCGACGCAAGAAGGCCGCACCTTAGTGCTGTTCTGCCGGTCGAGGTAACAATGCGGCAAATATCCTGCTTAAATTGCCACCATCCAGTGGAACAAAGATAATATCTGGGCTGCACTAGAACAGAGGAACACTTTGCTGGGTCAAGCGTCGCTCTCCGAGCCTGTTGTGAGTTATTATCGGCGGACACATTTATTCCACAAGATGGCGGCTCCCGCGAGACAGACGCGGACGGATGATCTTGTGAAGCTGCGAGATCGACTGAGGGCTTGATGGAGCTGCTTCCCTGTGATCTGCTGTCGGACAAAAAGTGAACCCTCAGCGCATCTCCTATTCCCTTGCAGAGACGCAGTAAGAGGCTGCTGCTGGGCTGAGCGTGTTCCGCCGACCCGAGCTGTTGGCGGGGAATACCGTGTGGTGCAGGGTCGCCTTCCGCCTAACACATCCGTGTGGGCCGGCCACACAGCTCGACTGCAACGAAGATACGGCTGCGAGCGCGGCGTAGTGGAGTAGCGGACGGGCTCTCATTGTGTATGCCATAGCCCTCTGATACGCGGCATCACGAGTCCCGGTGTTGTGGTGCTGGTATATAGCGGCCTGGGGCGAAGCGGCCGTCGACGGCCATACTGCATCGTGGTGCAGCGGAGCGGTCCCACTGAAGTTCAACCAACAGTGTCGGCCTGGCGGCTGTGACCGGGACTGTGGGCCGCTGCTGCGGGCGCCGCGGTGACCAGATACGTGCATAACGCCTTTTCGTCCCGGTCTGCTGTGGCCCCTGCTGAGACGACTCGCCCGGCTCTGTGGGGAGCGCCCGGTGCACCATGGTGTGGGGAGTCGATGGTGACACCGCTGATATCGGCATTTGACTAGAACAGTATGGTTACAGGATTGCTATATTGACTTCTGCCGCTCCTCCACTGGATTTTATTATCCACCAATCTGCCTCAACTGCTACTGCTGGTGGGAGACGAGTCACTGTTGCTGCATTACTAGCTGTTCGCCTGACTGACTGTAAGTACCGTTTACGCACGTGTGCGCTCCTCTTTACTGCTTGGACCTAACGAGGCAGTGTAAAGCCTGTCATATAGCTCCTCCCTTGTGAGCACTGTGCCTCGTGGATGGTCGGGTGACTGTTGGTGGTGCGTGAAGAGCACCTACGCGTGCTTGCGGTGAGGCAGTGGGACAGAGGAGGGTAGCGCGCCCCACGGCCTGATTACGATCCTTTGTGAGGCTTGGGTGACCGCTTGGCTGGGATTGCGGCACTGCGGGACGGCGTGTGAAACAGTATACAGTGTCAACCTTTGCCGGATTGCCCGCCAAATACCTTGTTCTTCAAGCTATGGTGGGTCGCGACACTAGCATCAGCACATAGGCACTTGCATAGTGGTCATCTATCTGCAGTATTGCGTCGCCTGTGTGAGTGCTGGTGCGGGTGGCCTGCTAGATTCCCCTGGATATAGGTGCATTGCTAAGGCTATGTTACGACCTCGGTGGTGCTGCCACATCGCACGCACGAACAGCAGACAACATGGGCAAAACGGACAAGCAACAGGCTAAACTGAGCTTTGAAACTCGGCACCTCACGAAGTCTCAGGCACCGGCCACTTCGGACACTGAATTGGAGTTGGGTGCGGGTGCTGGCAGCAGACTGGAGCGAATGATGCTCACTATGCAACACAGTTTGCAGGCGATAGATAGCAAGATTGATAATCTTAATCTGCGGATGGATAACATGTCGGCGAAATTAGACAAACACGGTTCAAGATTATCTGAGGCAGAACAGCGTATCTCTACTACTGAAGACCAGATGGAGGTGGTCAGTGCATCCTGCTCTAGTATGGAAAAACTCTTGGCAGGAATACAGGCTAAGAATGAAGATCTCGAAGCCAGATCGCGCCGCAACAATTTACGGATTACGGGGGTGCCTGAGTCAACGAATACGGGCACCATGGAGCTATATATCGAGAACCTGTTGAAGGACATGCTTGGGGCGGAGCACTTCTCAGCCATGATGGTCGTGGAGCGGGCGCACAGATCCCTGGCGCCCAAGCCCGTGCCCGGGGCACTGCCGCGCCCCATTATTGCCCGGCTGCTCAATTATCGTGACCGGGATGTGGCGCTACGTCTGGCCAGAGAAAAAGGCACTACTTCCTATCAAGGTATGCAAATTGCGCTGTTCCCGGATTTTACAGCGACGGTGCAGCAGGCACGACGAGAATTTCATCCTGTGAAAAAGAAGTTGCAGTCTCTGAAGATTCAATATGCAATGCTGTACCCGGCACGCCTCCGAATCCAGCACAAAGGAAAGGCCAAGATCTTCACAACACCCAAAGAAGCCTTGCAGTATGTACGAGAGCTCGAGAAGCACGAGACGTCACAGGCGGCTGGCGATGATGCAGACACTGAGGACTGAACACGTGAGCTATTTAATAATGACAAAATGCTGGCATCGCTCACTATAAAATGCTGCACATAAGGGGACTGGATTGCCAGCATAGCTGATTGAGGAGACAATGTTTAATGTGTTGCTAATTGTTGCTCACATGTTTTTATATCAAACACACGATCTATGTGCTCATATGAGCTCTGGTGTATTGGCCTTCATAGTGTTCTTGTATTGTAATATTCCAGACTGCAACATTTCTTGTTTGACTATGCAATGCTATTGATCGTTATCCCTGGATGGGGCAGATCTCATACATACCTTGACCCCCCCTAGCTCTGTCTCGGGGGATGGCGGCTACTGGCGACCCCCCCCTAAAGGGAGTACCCCACATTGGTTTACGTTGTTTTGGGCACCACCTTAGGTGTGCTTTTCTGTTTATGTATAACATGCTGATGCATGATTGTGAGTTTGTTGTTCACCGTGGGTTCCTTAGCATAATTGGGATGCTGAAGTGGGAGGGAGGGACAGTTGGGGAACTATACACATATAACAATGAGTTGGGCACATCGTTGGGGTTGATAATGGCATGTACGGGATTGGGCAATATCAAGTGTCAGGATAACACACTAGACAATGAGTGGGAGGGCAGAGGTTAAGAATAATACTATATCATGGTTGACATGGAATGTTAGAGGCCTTAACAATCCTAAGAAAATAAGGCAAGTCTTGGCATATTTAGACCGCCACAATGTTCACGTAGCATTGTTGCAGGAAACCCATCTTACCAAACATACAGCGGAGGCAGTGGCCACTAGGTGGGCGGGAGTGCGACTAGCATCTTCCTACTCCTCCTACGCGAGGGGTGTAATGATATTGATCAAGAAAGGTATCCCTTTTGAAACTCTGCATGTCGACGAGGATGATATGGGAAGATATATCCTGGTGCAGGGGATATTGTGTGGTACACGGGTGACAATTGCAAATCTCTATGGGCCTAATGTAGACGACCCAGGTTTTTATGCGACGTTATGGTGTAAAATACACAAATTGACTCCATCTGCCATTGTCTGTGGGGGGGATTATAATGTTGTATTGGTACCAGAAGAAGATCGCATGACATAGGCAGAGTTCACGATTAAAAAAGCAGCGATCTCTGTTACTAATGGTATGAGGGACTTGGGACTGTTGGATATATGGAGGCTGCGGCACCCTCGCTTAAAGGAGGGCACATGTCACTCATATGTGCATCAATCCTGGTCGCGTCTTGATTTCTGGCTAGCAACAACTGATGTAAATACATGGACCACTGCTATTCAACATTTGCCCAAGACACTATCAGATCACTCCCCTGTTTTGCTCAGTATGAACATACCCACACACACGCCCATGCAGTTTCAATGGCATCTACAATCTTCGTCTTTATTCAAGTTTTCTGTGAAGGGGTGAGAGAAGCTATCGTCGACTATTTTGCACGCAATAGAGGGTCAGTGGAAAGTGTGGGGGTTATCTAGGAAGCTTTCAAGGTGACAATACGAGGTGTTTGTATAAGTCTACAAGCTGGGGTTCTCCGATCGTTGCGCGGTACCATGAGGACGTTAGAGCAGGAGTTGGGGCAACTTGAGCGTGAGTATGAAATCACAGCAGACCCCACTACCCTGGCAAATATTAGGAGTAAGGTCACAGAGTATAATGATACTGCGGACCAAGAAGTGCGTCACATGTCTCGCAGATGGACAGCGAGGTATTACGGTGAGGGGGGCCGACCAGGGAGGGCATTAGCCAATAAAATTGCAGAGCCTTGGGGTAGGAATCATATAGTCAAGATTGTTGCAGACGATGACACTGTACACTATGACACGGCAGGAATACTTAACACGTTTGTGCGATATTACCAGGCCATGTATGCATGTCGTAGGTCGGCGGGAGAAGCAGAAATTGCGCAATACTTAGATGATATCGCGCTGGTCTGGCTTTCGCGAAGACAGCAAGATTTTTTAATGCATCAACTAACGATAGATGAAATACGGGATGCTATAATTGCATTACCAAATGGGAAAGCTACAGGCACAGATGGTTTGCCAGCCGAGTTTTATAAAGAATACATTGACTTACTGGCACCCTGTCTGCATGAGATGTATCTCGAGGCATATGAGGGAAAACGTCTGCCAGCCACTCTGCGAGAAGCGGTGATCATAACGCTGCTGAAGCCTGGCAAGACGCCGGATAGTTGTGAATCATATCAGCCTCTATCACTAATAAATACAGATGTTAAGATTCTGGCAAAAGTGTTGGCTACCCGTCTGCGATTGCTCCTCCCTACTATGGTTCACCCAGATCAGTCTGGGTTTATGCCTGCCCGGTCGACGTCACACAATCTACGTACGCTGATTGCGGTGCTCCATGTGCTGGAGCCAACTTTGCCTGCAATGGCGGTCCTATTAGATGCCGCCAAGGCTTTTGATTCGATCTCCTGGACCTATTTGTTTACAGTTTTGCATCGCATGGGTGTCCCCTTCATTTTTACAAACTGGATCCGGTTATTATACACGGATCCTATAGCACGTGTGCGGATGAACGGGCATACGTCAAGCGCATTGCCGATACAACGTGGTACACGACAAGGGTGCCCACTGTCACCCCTACTATTTGCGGTGGTGTTGGAGCCATTAGCATGTATCCTGCGGCAACGATATGCACGGGCTGCACTAAGATTTTATCAGCGACCGCTGGCAGTATCCATGAATGCCGATGACATGGTGCTTTACGTTCGTGACCCGGAAACCTATCTAGCGCAACTTATCAGAGAATACATACGGTTTGAATGGCATGCCGGGTTGGGAATAAACTGGGCCAAATCCATTGTCATGCCTCTGACTGACAGCACAAAACGGATAGAGCTTGATTATCCATTAGAATGGAGCATAGGCCCGGTAAAGTACCTGGGGATATGGATACATAGGGATCCACAGGTGGTCGTTCAAACAAATTATGGTAGAGCAGTCACACGGCTCGAAGAGCAAGTAGCTAGGTGGATAAATTTACCATTATCGCTAGCTGACAGGATAGCATTAATAAAAATGGTCGTCCTTCCTAAATGTTTATACTTATTTATTAATATTCCAGTCCGTCTCAAACAAAATTTCTTTGATACGCTCCGATCATTGTTGATTACACTTGCATGGGGAGGGAAAAAGTCTAGAGTGAAATGGGAAGTCTTAACCCTCCCATACGATATGGGCGGATTTACAGCTCCGGATTTGCAGTTGTACTATCTATGCGCGCCGGCCCACTATGCCTACTATTGGCAGCAAGCCCCGGCTTATATTCCGCATGTGGCGGTGGAGGCAGGAGCCGTGCATCCGATACCGCTCCAGGCCATGATTGTGAACACCCATTCTGTCTTCGAGAAAGGGGAAATAGATACGGTGCAATGCACAGTTAGCGCATGGCAGGAACTCGGGAAGCGAGCACAGAGGCTTCCACTCTATGCACCGAACATGCCACTCTTGCATCACTCCTCAATCTCAGTATCTGGTGAAGCTGGTGCGCTCCAAGTCCTTCATGAGATAGGGGTACACACGATGGGGGATGTGTTTCCGGATGGGACATTTGTACAGGCCACAGAATTCCTAGGGGACGGGGAAAATGCTGCAATGCGGGTATTCATATACACTAGATTGCGCGCCGCTATACGCACACTATACCCACAATTTCCGGCGGTGCCACCGACACTAGATGCATTACAACTCATCTATACGACTCAAACGAAATCCCAACTTATTACACGATTATATCACACCTCGCAGAGAGAGGGGTTAATCACGGGGGTGGATCGCTGGCTAAATGGAATGCAATTCTCTCTGACCCACTGTCTGAAGATGATTGGCATGAAAGTTGCAAACTGACAGAACAGCTCACTGACAATGGTAATCTTAAACTGATTCATTTTAAATATTTACATCAAGTGTATTATACGCCTGTCTTGCTATATAAATGTGGATTGCGAGAATCTGCCAGTTGTGTCAGGTGTAAAGCACTTAATGCAGATTTTCAACATTTGGCCTGGACCTGTCCGAAGGTCGAAGAATTCTGGATGCAGGTCACTCGGAGTCTGACGGAGATGGTGGGGACACCCGTGGCATGTACTCCGCAAATGTGTTTATTGGGGCTTGTTTCCACTATACGAGCTCCTGTTAGAAGATTGGTGGCTGTGGCGCTGCTGTTGGCTAAGCGAAGGGTTGCTATACGTTGGGGTGGCAGACCCGCGCCGACACATAAGCAATGGCTGCATGACTTGGTGTACTGCCGGGACCAACTTACTTGCTACGCTGAAGAACTACCTAGCGCCTCTAAGCCTCGTGACATATGGGGTCCATTGACATCTTATTTGCTCACCATGAATGTTGACTGATGTCCTTTTCTGTATCTTGATATTCTGCTAATTGTAATGTGATTATACTAATGTCTAGATTTGTGATACCGACCATTGCCGATTAGTGTACACTGCTACTTTATCTACTTATAACATGTACGCCCACAGATAAGCCAATACCTTTGTTTTTTGGTTGTATATGTAATGGAAAATGCAAAAATAAAATAATTCACATTGTGAGACAGTGAGAGTTCCTTTGACATAATAAAATACAACTGTGTAATGAACATCAGAAGTGAATATTTAGCATTTAAATAGTTTGTTAGGCAAACATTGCCAAAAGCCAAAAGACCTGCTTTTCTTTAAGTGCCTGCACACAGACCCAACCAGTTAACACCACAGCCACATAAAAACGCACCGAGAACATTCATGCAAACACTGATTTCTTTCCAAATCTATTTATTGATTTTATTATTTATACCTGCAGTACAATTCTCCTTTTGAGCAAAGAGTAATATTTTGCATTATTGCGCGTCACTGGTTGCCCTCTGCTTGGTATTTTCCCTTAATGTCCCAGGGTCATCAGATATATTTGAACATATAACAGAGAACAGAATACACATTTTTAGCATTTACCGCCCATACGCCTTACACCGCTGTATTCCTTCAGCATCATCACAAAACCTGATAATATTCACACAGGCAACATGCATACAGGTGCCGATGCATGTACAGACATTATGCAGATAAAGATGAGACAAGCATTAGTAACATTAAGACATTGAAGCACTTTAAATGTAGACCTATGTGCTTTGCCAGTGCTTGTTGTTGCACTTTTCTGGAAACAGAACCCAGTGGTCCTCATGCGGGGCTCTCTGACTGGAGGAAGCAGTTGTAGGATCAACAACTGCTGATTGGTCAGGGTTTGGAATGATAGGACCACTCAGAGTCAAGCACAGGCTACAAAGCACTTTTCAGAACGATAGCTCTCATCTAATGTGAAGCTCAGACAACCACAGTTACCAGAAGTGCCGACAAATTACTTTACAATTGAAGGAGCTGATCAATCAATCAATCAGGGATTTGTGAAGCAAACTACTCACCCGCGAGGGTCTCAAGGTGCTGAGGGAGAGGGGGGTTTTGCGCAGCTTCGTCTCATCCGAAGAGCCAGGTCTTGAGCTTTTTCCTGAAAGCTTGAAGTGTGGGGGTTTGTCTGATGCTGAGTGGGAGTTCGTTCCCGGTCTTGGCTGCGATGTGGGAGAAGGATCGCCCCCCCACTCTGGCTCTGTGGATGCTTGGGATTTCGGCTAGGGCAAGATCGGCGGATCAGAGGCTTCTCTTGGGTGCAAAGAACGAGATTCTTTCGTTGAGGTATTGGGGTCCGATGTTGTGGAGGGATTTGTAGGTGTGAGTGAGGAGCTTGAAGGTCACTCTATTTTCGACAGGGAGCCAGTGGAGCTCTCGTAGGTGTAGGGTGATGTCGTGTTGTCGTGGGATGCCGAGGACAAGTCTAGCTGCAGCGTTCTGGATTGTCTGGCGTTTGAGGAGTAGAGATTTGTTTATTCCGGCGTAGAGTGCGTTCCCGTAGTCCAGTCTGCTGGTTATGAGCTTGTGGGTGACGATCCTTCTGGATTTGGGGGGATCCATTTGAAGGTCTTGCGGAGGATGCGGAGGGTGTTGAAGCATGTGGAGGATAGGCTGTTGATCTGTTGGTGCATGGTGAGGGAGGAGTCGAGTATGATGCCGAGTTTGCGAGCGTGATCTGTGGGTGTGGGAGGTTCGCCAAGAGTGGTGGGCCACCAGTTGTTGTCCCATGCTGAGGGGGTTGATCCGAGGATGATGATTTTCGTTTTGTCTGAGTTTAGCTTTAGGCAGCTGTTGCTTATCGAGGAGGCGATGTCTTTCATACCTTCCTGGAAGCTGTGTTTGGTGATGTCGGGTTCGTTGGTGAGGGAGAGGATGAGCTGGGTGTCGTCGGCATAGGATGCTATGCTGAGTCCGTGTTTTCTGATGATGGTGGCAAGAGGGGCCATTTAGATGTTGAAGAGCGTGGGACTGAGTGAGGATCCTTGGGGTACTCCGCAGCTGATCTCTGTGGGTTCGGAGAGGAAGGGTGGGAGTCTGATTCTTTGGGTTTGGCCGGTGAGGAAGGAGCGAATCCAGTCGAGGGCGGTTCCCCGTATGCCAGCGTCGTGGAGCCTGGCGGTGAGTGTGCGGTGGGAGACAGTGTCGAAGGCTGCTGAGAGATCTAGTAGGATGACGACTGCTGTGTGGCCCTGGTCGAGGAGGGTGCGGATGTCGTCCATGGTGGCTAGGAGGGCGGTCTCGGTGCTGTGGTTGCTGCGGAATCCGGATTGGGAAGAATTGAGGATCGAGTTGGTAAAATCCGAGAGGGAATGCAGTTGGAAGAATTCCTTTTTGTGTCTGTTTGCTCTGTCGCCTCTCACAACACTCCATGGATGCTCAGGTGATGCTTTTGTCCGCAACTGAAGAGCGCCAGTTTTTATTTCTTTTGCTGCACTGTGCCTTCTTACTATAGCCACAGAGCCAAACTCTGAAGCCAACCCTCTAGATAGGGCCAATGTGCTTAACAGCTGCTCTGTCTCACAAGTGCAGTTCACCGGAAGAGGGGGTGTCGGGCGTTGCATGATTTGTGTGCTAGGGACGTCTGTGAAGGAAAACACCGAGAGCTAACCAGAAGAGGGGGTGCATGGTGGCACATGTTTTTGTGCTAGGGACTCCTGTGAAGGAAAACACCCAGAGTTCACTGGCAGAGGGGGTGCAGGGTGGCAGATGGTTAGTGTTCTAGGAACGCCTGTGAAGGAATCGCCCAGCGTTCCTCAGAAGAGCGGGTACGTGGCGGCGCATGGTTGTTGTGTCAGTGACGCCTGTGAAGGAAAACGGCAAGAGTTCACTGGAAGAGAGGGTGCTGGGAGGTGCACGCCTGTTGTGTCAGGGACGCCTGTGAAGGAAAACGCCCAGAGTTCCCCAGAAGAGGGGGTGCAGGGTGGCACATGGTTATTCTGCTAGGGAGACCTGTGAAGGAAAACGCCCAGAGTTCCCTGGAAGAGGGGGTGCAGGGTGGCACATGGTTATTGTGCTAGGGACGCATGTGAAGGAAAACGCCCAGAGTTCCCTGGAAGAGGGGGTGCAGGGTGGCACATGGTTATTGTGCTAGGGACGCATGTGAAGGAAAACACCCAGAGTTCCCCGGAAGAGGGGGTGCAGGGTGGCGCATGGTTATTGTGTTAGGGTCGCCTGTGAAGGAAAACACCCAGAGTTCCACGGAGGAGCGGGTGCAGGGCGCCTCATGGTTAGTGTGCCAGGACATTTGTGAAGGAAAACACCCAGAGTTCACTAAAAGAGGGGGTGCAGGGTGGCACATGGTAAGCGTGCTAGGGATGCCTGTGAGGGGAAAAACACTCAGAGTTCACTGGAAGATGGGGTGCGGGCGGCAGATGGTTAGTGTTCTAGGGACACCTGTGAAGGAAAACACCATGAGTTCACTGGACGAGGGGGTGCAAAGTGGCAGATGGTTATTGTGCTAGGGACGCCTATGAAGGAAAACACCCAGGGCCTCATTTACAAGGCCCTAGCGGCACTTTTGCACTGCCGGAGCATCACTTTTTTGACGCTCGTTGGCACAATGTGCCGCAGCATATTTACAAGGCCACGCAAAGCCACTTTACGTGGCTTTTCATGGCCTTGTAAATATATGCCCCTTCCATGCAGAACCCTGCGTGAAAGGGGCGTTCCATGGGTGTCGCTGTGGGAGGTCCCATGCAACACCCTTGGAATCTGAAGCATTCCCAGATTCACGAGGAATCGTAAACCTGGGAATGCGTCAGATTCTAACACCACCCATGGGGTGGCGTTAGGGAGGCGCAATGAGGAGAAATATCCTTATTTCTCCTCGTATTTTCCTCTTTCTATGTGCGCTGCATTTTGCAGCACACATAGAAGGAGGAAATCGCCTCCATTGATTGATTTTGTGCAGAAAAATGTCCTTTCCTGCACAAAATCAATCATCCCCGCAATGCATGCAACCTTGCAACATGGCATTGATGCTAGGCTGCTTTATTACTCCTGGTGCAGGGGTCAGTACAGGAATGCACCGTATTCTTGTAAATAGGGTGCATTCCTGCACTTTTAGAATGACGCAGCGCTGCAAAATCGCTTGCAGCACCACGCTGTGCAATTCTATTGTAAATGAGGCCCCCAGAGTTCAACGGAAGAGCGGGTGCAGGGTGGCACATGGTTATTGTGCTAGGGACGCCTGTAAGAGAAAACACAGAGAGTTCACCCGAAGAGGGTGAGCAGGGTGACACATGTTTAGCGTGGTAGGGATGTCTGTGAAGGAATGCACCCAGAGTTCCCTGGAAGAGGGGGTGCAGGATGGCGCATGGTTAGTGTGCTAGGGACGTGTGTGATGGAAAACGCCCAAAGTTCACCGGAAGAGGGGGTGCAGGGTGGCACATGGTTAGTGTGCCAGGGACGTCTGTGATGGAAAGCCCCCAGAGTTCCCTGGAAGAGGGGGTGCAGGATGGCGCATGGTTAGTGTGCTAGGGACGTCTGTGATGGAAAACGCCCAAAGTTCACCGGAAGAGGGGGTGCAGGGTGGCACATGGTTAGTGTGCCAGGGACGTCTGTGATGGAAAGCCCCCAGAGTTCCCTGTAAGAGGGGTGCAGGATGGCGCATGGTTAGTGTGCTAGGGACGTCTGTGATGGAAAACGCCCAAAGTTCACCGGAAGAGGGGGTGCAGGGTGGCACATGGTTAGTGTGCCAGGGACGTCTGTGATGGAAAGCCCCCAGAGTTCCCTGGAAGAGGGGTGCAGGATGACGCATGGTTAGTGTGCTAGGGACGTCTGTGATGGAAACGCCCAAAGTTCACCAGAAGAGGGGGTGCAGGGTGGCACATGGTTAGTGTGCCAGGGACGTCTGTGATGGAAAGCCCCCAGAGTTCCCTGGAAGAGGGGGTGCAGGATGGCGCATGGTTAGTGTGCTAGGGACGTCTGTGATGGAAAACGCCCAAAGTTCACCGGAAGAGGGGGTGCAGGGTGGCACATGGTTATTGTCCCTCCTTTGAAAATATCCTTCAGTAATAAAGAAATAACTATGGGGGTCATTACAATGACGGGCGGATCGCCACCGCCCATATGGCGGTGGCGATCCGCCCGCCATTTCCCACCGCCCGCATGCCATTTCCCCTCCGCCATATTACGATGGCGGTGGGGAGCCCGGAGGACGGAAAGACCGTCCGCCGGTTTTCCGCCGGTCCCACAGGGGACCGGGCGGAAAAGGGCTCTAACATGGTGACGGTGTCTGCAAGACACCGCCATCCATATTAGGATGTTGGCAAAAAGCAGCCTTTCCATGGCGGTGATGCTGCCATGGAAAGGCATGTGGTCTTTGCTTCTGGGGGCCCGTTGCAGGCCCCCCGGATTTGGGGGGGTGCACATGGGAGGTACCTATGGTACCCCCCTACATTTGAATGCACAAGGTGGCAGGCACCGCGCAGTGCCTGTCACGTTGTGCATTCAAATGCACAACATGCGTTTTTCGCATTGCGGCGGGTGCTGGTGACAGCACCGCCCGCCGCAATGCGAACAATACGGGATGCCACCGCCACCGTGGTGGTGGCATCCTAATACCCATGGTGGGACCGCCGCACCCCTTGCGGACGGTCCCGCATTCCGTTGCGGTGGCGGGCGGACTTTGTCCGCCCGCCATCGTAATGACCCTCTATGTGTTTTATAAAGACCTGATGCTGCAGCTTGGCCACTCCCTAGCGCTGCATACATGAGGTGTTGTTACTCTAATCACATTTGCTTAACTATATATAACTATATACAAGAACTGAACATTCACTATTACAAATGGCAGCAGTGGAGCAATACAGCCAGTGTGGTCAG
This sequence comes from Calotriton arnoldi, assembly GCA_963921515.1. Classification (NCBI taxonomy): domain Eukaryota; kingdom Metazoa; phylum Chordata; class Amphibia; order Caudata; family Salamandridae; genus Calotriton; species Calotriton arnoldi. Next base: position 343,842 of record CAWUFW010006826.1, read on the forward strand.
TAAGTGAACTATCATGTGCTACAGAAGACAACACTTCTGCTGCAAAGAAGTGCAATCATGAACAGTGTCCAAGGACAATGCCACACATAGCATCCAACACAAGTCTGGAGCACACAGTACAGCAAGCAATAATAAAATGATTGCATTCTATAATCAGAAATTGTATTAGAAACACTGATTTATTTGACATAAAAATTGTTTTTTTCCTATTACTCAACTTATACACAGAAATGTTGTGTGAGTGTAGAAGTAGAGAAAAAGAATCAAATTTGAGAATACAAAAACAATCATAATATATCCAATGCACTTTACATCGAAGAAATACAGATGTTGGAAATATGTTGTTTAATCTGAGCAGAGCCAACACGTGTTTCGTCTTATCCAAGACTTCCTCAGGGCTTCTATAGTTTATTCAAAAAGCTATGTCTTTGTAAGTGTTCCAAGTATGATGGTCACGTAGCAGTGTAGACATTCATGATACACAATAGCAAGCACCCAAGCAAATCTGTGTCAGTGCGATGCCTGGTAGCAATCATCCAAAAAGCACAGAAAGAATCACACAGGTATGTGCCAAGTGAGCGAGGAACCCCCTTGATAAGGGATAAAAATCCCCGGTGTTAGAACCCACTGCCGGGAAGAGTTTGAGATGGTGCAATAGCAAATATGAGGTGTTGTTACTCTGTTTAATGGTTCTAATCACAGAGTTTTATCATCTTAACTATGAACAAGGCCTGAACATTTAATGAAGGACTTCAATATTCAATGTATTCTGTCAAATTAAATGTAATTTAAAATATAGTAGTTTAGTAAGAGTCTAACCAAATGGGAGACACTCCTCTCTCACCTTGGCCATGGTATGCAGACAGAATATCGAGTTGGAAATGTCGCGACACAGAAATATCGACAGCAAGAATATCGAGGTCAAGAATATCGACTTTAAGGTAAGAAATATCGTTTTTAAAAATATCGAAGTCATTAATATCGTTTGCAAAAATATAGTTGTTTAAAATATCGATTTTTTAATTAGTGTTATGTATTTTAGTATGTATTTTAAATATATGTGATCTTTTTTTTGTATAAGTATTGTTTTTGTTTGTTAATATATGTGTTAAATTTTTAGTAGCTATCAATTTTATTTTGATTACATTTTGTGTTTTTTAGTTCCGTAGCGAGTTGTGGGTTTATAGGGGAATAGGGTGGGAAGTAATTTAATTATAATAAATTAATGATTATTTTTTATTTAGTAATATTTATTTAATTTGGATTTTAGAGTGTTAATTGTGGGAAGTAATTTATTATTAATTAATTATTCATTGGTTGTTAATTATTATTAATTAATTAGTAATTAGTTATGTTACTTGTGTCATTTTTTTAGGAGCGGGTTGTGGGGTTTATTGGGGTAAAGGGTGGGAAGTAATTTATTTTAATTAATTAATAATTATTTGTTAATTAATGCTAATTAATTAATTAAAATTTAAATATGGCAATTGTGTAATTAATTTTAGATGTGAGCTGTGGGGTTTATAGTGGTAAAGGGTGGGAAGTAATTTGATTATCATAAATTAATGTTTTTTTAAAATGTATTCATATTTATTTAATTCAGATTTTATAGTGCTAATTGTAGGAAGTAATTTATTATATAGTAATTATTAATTGTTGTTAATTAATATTAATTAATTAATTGGTAATTAATTATGTTAATTGTGTCCTTTTTTTTAGAAGCGGGTTGTGGGGTTTATAGGGGTAAAGGGTGGGAAGTAATTCATTTTTATTTAATTAATAATTATTTGTTAATTAATGCTAATTAATTAATTAAAATTTCAATATGGCAATTGTGTAATTAATTTTAGATGTGAGTTGTGGGGTTTATAGTGGTAAAAGGTGGGAAGGAATTTATTTTTAATTAATTATTAAGTAGTTGTTAATTGATATTAATTTATTATTTTAAAATTAATTATGGAAATTGTGTAATGATTTTTAGGTGTGGGGTGTGGGGTTTATAGGGGTAGAGGGTGGAAAGTAATTTATGTTTAATTAATTAATGTGTTGATCATTACTATTAATTCATCAATTGATAATTAATTAGGGTAATTGTTTATTTTTTGTGTGGGAGTTTTGGTTTTATAGGGGTAACGTTTGGAGAGTAAATTAATTTTGATCTGTTTTAATTTGTTTTTTAATTAATATTTCTTTAATTGATAGTTAATTATGTTAATTATGGAGGTACATTTTTTTTAAATTTAGATGTTGGTTGTAAATTGTGCGCTGTTATAGGGTAGGAAATAAAAAAGATTAAATTTATGTAATAATTAATGTTTTTGTTTATAAATAATTTCTAATTAAAAATAGTTATTTGTTTGTAAATAATTTTTAAATGTATTTAATATAATAGTCCTAAGTATTTGTCATATCTACTTAACATTATAATATGTTTCTATTTTTTAGATTTTTTAAATATTTTTTACATCGATATTTTTTGTCTCCATATTTTTGTACTTGCCATTATAAATATAGGATGTCGATATTTTTGACATTGATATTTATAACTCGATATTTGTATATGGGAATATTTTGGGGGTTGATATTCTATCAGTGAACCCTTGGCCACAGCTCAATCTTAGTCGAAGGCCAACCTGGATAACTTACTTTTAAAAGTTTGCTGTTGAAGACAACTGTATGCCTGAACTAGCCTTCCTCTGCATACGTTTACATACATTACCATACATATACAAACCGCTGTGCTCTGTGTACATTGCCGTTTACTATACATTTCTACCATGGTAGCTGGGGGGCTGCCCAGGGGCATAGCTCCAAGAAACGGCCAGGCCATGGCTGTCTGGGGGTGGCACAAACCTCTGAGTATATTCCCTCCCTCAGAGGTTATATATATATATATATATATATATATATATATATATAATTCAAGAGTAGGTTCCCTCTCAGTGAGGTTGGTACACTGTGTCCCCCTAGCCTTTCTAACATTCAAGCAGTGCACACACATAAGATGCCTCAACTTGCTGGTTTATGAGGTCATAGCCCAAGGGGGGACAGGGCAGCCTTGCTCTGGACCAGTGTCCACACCTAGTGCACCCCGCTTTATTTAAAGGTAAAAAACACAGCCACCCAGACCGGCTCAGAGTGGAAAACCATCTTTATGCGGTGGCGATCTCACCACATAACATGCTTCGGCGACCTCACCGCATATCATGATGTGGCAGTCTCACTGCATATCATGCTATGGCAGCCTCGCCACATATCTTGCTGTGGCGGTCTCACCGCATATCTGTGGAAGTCCACAAGATCACTTGAAAATACAGCCTCCCATGAAACCCATCAGACAACACCCCAATATAATCAAGGACACCCCTATGCTGGCTGTGTATTCTTGACGCACAATGGTTCCAGGCGCTTAGGAGCATTTAACTATTCATTCTCTCCAGCAGGGCCAGTAGGAGTGGCACAAACTCAGATCAGATGAAAGATAAAGGAACCATATACACAGAACCCAGGCGTGAACCCAATACAACTCTGGGACACAATGTATAATGGGGGTTGCACTCGGCGCATGTCTAAGGGGTACACCCCCTTAGACAGGCATAATCGGTCTGATTCACTCCCTAGTGCTGCCTGTCATCAGCCCCTGGAACTGGTCACTCCTGCCAGTGGCTCACTAAGCAGTAATCCGTAAATCATCCGAGTACCCATGTCTGAGTATCTGCATGGCCCCAGGGGACCCGCTAGGGCAATGTCAATACACAGGCAGCCAGCTTCACCATAAACACACCCTCTCTGTCAAAAAGAACAGACAACACATTCTCCAAACACACATCGAGTTACCTCAGGCAGCTCCACCAGTCATCAACCAGGCACAGGTACACACCTCTCTACCTCAGACCAATCACCCTTCTTTAATGAGTAGCTTTTGCTGAGCTCTCCAAGCTTCTCTCATGCCCTTCTACCCCTCCCCTAATCTCTCTGGATAAATATATATGTGTGCATTCTCTTGGACTCCGTCTGCTTTCTCTATACATGTTTATACTATTTATTTGTTAATACTCTGACGACGCCTGCTCTCCTAAGGCCAAATAAATCTGAAATGTAATTAAACTGAATGCATGAACCGGGCTCCTAGGAAATATGTAACTTACTTATTAGACCTGTCAACCTTAAGTCGGTCTTCCATCAAACTTTTTGCCTTCCTCCTCCATTTTTACTGATCTTGTTTTTGCTGGCCTTAGGACTCTGTGCACTTTACCACTGCTAACCAGTGCTAAAGTGCATGTGTATTGGCTCATCCCCAATGGGCATATTTCATTTGCTCATATGTCCCTAGTAAAGTGCACCACATGTGTCCAGGGCCTGTACATTAAATGTGACTAGTGGGCCTACAGCACTGATTGTGCCATCTACTTGAGTAGATCTTTAAACATGTCTCAGGTGTTCCATTTTGACCCGGCAAAATAAACCTTTTGCAACGCCCAAACCTTTCTTTTTATAATTCATATAACTCATCTGTAGGGTAGGCCCTGGACAGCCCAGAGGGCAGGGTGCAATGTATTTAAAAAGTTGGACATGTACTTTTAAGTTTTACAAGTCCTAGTAGTGAAAAACCCATACATTCATATTTTTTCACTGTTACAAGGCCTACCTCTCCAATAGGATAACATTGGAGTTACCTTATTACATTTAATAAGCTGTAATTTCCAAATGGGAATAGTTAACTAGATCATGTTTGGTGTCTTTGGAATTGTAATGACAAATCCTCTCTTATGGTAGAGTCAGATTTGCAATTATAGTTTTGGAAATGCGACTTTTAGAAAGTTGGCATATTCCTGCCTTATACATTTAGTGCCTGTAACCTGTCTCTGGATCACATGACTGGGTGTAGCTGACAGTTAGGCTTTGTGCATCCCTCCTAGACAGCCACACACAATAGAGGGCATAGGTGTGCCTGGATGGGCCATCACTGGCAGGATGGGAGGGCAAAGCCGGGCACAGCCCTACTTACTCTTGAATAGGCTGTGTCCTGCCTCCACACAAAGGGCTGCATACCCCCTGTAGTTAGTCTGGAGCCAGGGCGGGGGATGCAGTAAACCTGTGCACTTCAAGGGAAAACCTCTACGGTGTGGGAGGCCTTTAAGACCTATATCAGGGGAATTTGTATTTTCAAGCATGCAGGTATTCTCCATAGCATATGACAAGACCTTACTAAAGTGGAGAACACACTTCAGTCCATAGTCTCCGCAGATGCTACTGCGTCATCTATGGAATCACTTACTAGTCATCTCCAGGACAGATCGCGACTTATGCATGAGTTCCATGATCTCGCTATGCAGGAGGCTAATTACCTTGGGAAGTATGTCAAGGCATGCAGATACGGTGAGGGTGAGCGTCCCGGCAAGACATTGGCTTGCTTGCTTCGCCCCCGTCAAACTACCTATGTGACAAGGCACTGAAGTCACTGATGGCTATGCTATACTGGCCAATTTCATGCTTATTATAAAACACCTTAAATGGCTTGCCCAGGAGGAGAATGAGGGTACCCTGGCTGATTATTTATCTGACGTCACCATGGTCTGGCTTGAAACGAGTCAGCAGCAGCTTTTGACCTCCCCAATTACATGTGAAGAAATCTCACAGGCTATTGACGCTCTAGGAGGCGCTAAGGCTCCGGGCCTGGATGGGTTCCCTGGAGACTTTTACAAAGCCTATAAGCACCTTTTGGTCCCGCATCTATTAGAAGTATACGCAGAGTGGCTTGAACATGGCTCCCTCCCACCCACAATGCGGGAAGCTGTAATCATGCTATTACTCAAACCAAATAAACCCCCAACTTTTTGCTCATCCTATTATCCACTTTCACTCACAAATCATGACACCAAAATATTGGCTAAGGTATTAGCTACTCGTCTTTCCTTGTTGATGGACTGCATAATTTCTCCGAAGCAGTCAGGTTTTATCCCGCACTGCTCCACTTCTATCAATTTGTGTCCCCTTTTTGCCACGATCAATGAAATCTCCACCACTGTCCCATCGGTGGTAGTTTTATTAGCTGCTGAAAAGGCATTTGATTCACTTGAGTGGCCATTTCTTGAATGAATGAATGAATGAAAGGATTGAGCAGCTACTCAACAAGAGTGTCCCGGCGCTGACGGAACATGTGGCAGGACTCTGAGGCGTGATTAATTCTTGAACAGCCAAGCTTTAAGATGTTTCTTGAAAGTTGCCAAGTCAGTAGTGGCTCTCAGCGTAGAGGGTATTTTGTTCCACACCTCTGCACCCAGATATCCGAAGGACCTGCCCCCCATACGGGACAAGCATAATTAAGGGGTGCAGACAAAGTCAGAGGAAGAGGATCTTAATGTTCACGCTGGAATGTAGTGATTTATGTGCTTATTTAGATAGCTGGCTCCTTTACCATGAAGGGCCTTGAAAAATATCACAAGGGCTTTGAACTTAATCCTTTCCTTCATTTGCAGCCAATGTAGGGTCTTAAGGAGGGAGGCCATATGTGATCTGGGCTTAGGTTTAAGAATTGCCCTGGCCGCGGAGGTTTGCACCACTTGCAGGCGTGGATGAGGTAGCCAAGTAGCCCCAGGTCCAAGACATTAGCGTAGTTCAGTCTTGATGTCACCAAGGTTTGGACCACTATTTTCCTGTTATCTGATGTCAGAAGCAGGAGGATTTTTTTTAGCATAATGAGTATGCCAAAACACGAGCCTACCAGTGCTGGAACCTGGGACCTCATGGAGAGGGCACTATCCATGAGGATGCCAAGATTTTTAACCAACGTTTGAGCTGAAAGGGGGGGGGGGGCAGCTCCTCAGGCCACCACAAACTCCAATGGCTCATTTGAGACTGGCCGAAAAAAATAATCTCAGATTTATCAGGATTGCATTTCAACTGATTCACCTTGAGCCAGTTGAACAGTTTTGTGAGACAGGATCTAATATTATCTCCATCAAAGTCAGCTCCCTTATCACAGGTGAAAATCAGTTGAGTGTCATCTGCGTAGGATATGATCTTAGCACCATTAGCTTCTGCTAGTGGTGCAAGGGAGGACATGTATACATTGAAGAGGGTAGGGCTAAGGATGGTGCCCTGGGGAACTCCTACATTCATGCTAGGCAGGGGGATGAGAAAGGAGGCATCCATATTTCCTCAGATCTGTCTTCACGCCACCTTGACTAAACTGGGCATCCCTAACAGTTTTCAAGCGTTGATTAGCTTGCTTTATCATGAGCCTGTGTCCCAATGATGACTTAACGGCACAATTACAGTCACTCCCCCTGACACGTGGCACTCAGCAGGGATGCTCTCTGTCCCTCTTTGTTTATAATTGCCATGGAACCCCTAGTTCGTCAATTACAGGAAGGGCAACTACATAAAGGCCTCAGGTTCCCGCGGATGATATTATTCTTTTTGTTCGTGACCCCACTGTCAATTTATATCCGCTTATTCGTGAGGTGCAGCTTTTTGGTGTTTTTTCGGGTCTCTGTATCAACTGGAATAAAACCAAATTATTTCCTCTTACTAATGACACAGTACTTGGTGGCCTGGACTTTCCCTTACAGTGGTGCCAAGACTGAGGTGATACGATGTAATTATGGACCCGCTTTGAGCAAACTTCAGACACAGGTGGGAAGATGGATATGGCTCCCGTTGGGCATAGCAGGGCGAACAGCCATTATCAAGATGGTTATATTGCCTCGTTTTTTATGTTTTTTTTCTAAACATCTCTATTCCCCTGACAAATAGTTTCTTTGCTTTTTTGCGCAGTCTCCTCATCTGAATAATATGGACGGGTTCCCGACCCGTATCCGCTGGGAGGTTCTTACGCTTCCATATGAATGTGGTGGGTTTGGTGTCCCTGATTTTCAGCTTTATTTTTTATGTTGCCCAGGCACACTATGCTTATTATTGGTATCACCCTGACTCCCGATTACTGTTCCTAAAACCTGAAGGAGCCCAATTACTACAGTTGCCGATGTCCACTATATTGCCTCATGGCCTTTCATGGGAGCCCAAAGCTATACACACACTTGCCACTACTAGTCGGGCCTGGTGTAAACTGCTACGATATCTGGGTGGTGACATCCCTTATTCTCCACCTCTCTCTCTCTCTACTAAACAACCCCTGGCTCCCACCACTTACCTTGGAGCAACTGGTACAGCGCGTACTGTGCCCACTTGGTTTAGGGACAGTGGGTGATTTGTTTACAGATGGTATCCTTAAACCCAGTTCTGCGCTAGCTCGAGAAGGGAGACCCACAATGATGGAGAACTTCGTATGTCGCCTATTGCACAGCACGCTTCGTGATGTGTTGCCTGCTTATCCATCTGAGCCGAATGACTTCCTTTCACTTTCACTTGTGATCACCTCTCCTGTCACCTAGTTTCTAAAATGTACCACGCTTCTTTGCATTGAGATCCCCTGGCATGGAGAAGTCTATAGTGGCATGGGAGCGGGACTTAGGGATTTCAATTTCTGATAAGATGAGGTACTTCTGCTGTAAGCAGACCAAATTGATTTCATGTAATCATCGTCGTAAAATATTGCATTATAAGTACCTTCATAGGGCCTACACCACTCCAGAAGCCCTTGCAAAACTTTTTTTTTTTTTTAAGGTGTTTATTGGCATTTATTATCATACATTCTTACATTTTCATAACTTAGCTCAAGATATATGAAGTATTGCGTATGTATTCATCGTTTCTTGTTCGCTAGGATGGTGGAAATATATCTGGCATCACTGGAACATGCAATCTACATTGACCCAGTATCCCACGTTTCCCATCTCCATAGGCAATTAGCCACATGTGTCAGTATATCTAATATTTGGGTGATATCTCCATTTTAATCTCGTCCTTATGTGCCTTATAGTCTAATTTCCTCTGTCCTGGGGCCTCCGTGTGATTAGTTCTCACATGCTATCTGTAGGTACGTTCACTTACTAACGCAATCTATGTGCCATTACCTAACAAACAATTAAACTTAAACAATTAAAACGGTGTCAGTCTGTGCACACGGGTGTAGCCACCTTTTCCTCCTCCGGCATTGTAATGTATCATCTCGGTGTGTATCCCCAGGGGGGTCGCGGGGAGGGGGGCTCCGACAGGAGAGGTGGGGGAGAGCAAAGAGGGAAGGGGGCGTTATCCATCACTCAATGATATTGCGTATGTCTCAAGGTCCTGGCAAGCATCAGTGGTGGCAGTGGGCGGGTGGATGGGGGGAGGGGAAAGCACGAGCGTGGGGGGCTCCCAATGGGGAGAGTTATCGTGTACGCGGACCTATCCATCCGAGCCAGTCGATGTATCTCCCTCCCCTCTTCTCCACTATTGGAGCAGCTCGGATGTTCCCAATTGTATAGTACCTCCCTCCACTCTTCCGCAATAGGGGGCTTGCGTATGCCCTTCAGCTCTTCTTTATGCAAGGCTCTGCCCTCCTCTGCCTCCCAGTTTATCACCTCCTGGTTCCAAACCCCTATCTGCGGCCCCGTTACTAATTTCCATATTATCGCAATTCGTCTCTTGGCCAGGGCCAAGGACAAATCAATAAGTCGGTGGCCTACTTTGCGTTTAGGCGATCTGGGGTATAATCCCAGAAGACAGACCTCAGGTGAATGGGCTAGCGTACGACCCAAAGTATTATTAATTTTAGTCATCACCGCGTCCCAATATCCCTGCATGGTCGCGCAACTCCATGTCATGTGGAGAAAGTCTGCATCCAACTGTTTACATCTTGGGCACTCTCTGGGTTCCCCTCCAAATGCAGCCTGTATACGGTGTGGGGTCATATATGTCATATGGACATAGTTAAACTGCAAGTATTTAAGGCGGGTGTTGCGAGATATCTTCTGAGGTGATTCCAAAACGCTGCGCCATTCCGCATCTGTGAGTGTTTTACCAAGAGCCCTCTCCCATTTCCCCCAGAGGACAAGCATCGGCGCCAGTCATGTTTCTAGAAGCGACGCATAGAACCACTTTATTTGGTGGCCAGCTGTACCCAACATTATCAGTGAGTGGAGGACCCCATGTGTAGCCGGTTCCTCTCTCCCTGCACCCCACAGTTGATCAAACGCCCTCACCAATGTTTCATACATAAGAAACTGTCCTGCAGGGAGTCCATAACTCTCCGCCAGGTCCGCGAAGGGGAGCAGGCTGTGGTCCTGAAAACAGTCCCCGATTGTATCAATCCCAACCTCTGTCCAGGCCATCAGCTGTTCCGCCCCTATGGTCACCTGAGGCTTCCCATAAGCAGCCCTATCAGTGGCAATACCGGAGTGTATCTCGGTCCTACCGGCAATCTAGCCATACATCTTCTCCAACATTGCAATGCCGTAGCCTGCAGGGTCGATGTGTATGGAACTTTTATGGCAGGGTTCAGCAGTTTTGCTAATAAAAATCTTGGGTGCTGTCCAGGCTCTGCCAAGTACGTTCCCTCTAGGTCCACTCCCTCTAACCACTGCGCCACCCACTGGAGCTGCGCAGCCAACTGGTAGAAAAGCCCTTGCGAAACTTGACCCAACTAGATCTCATTGCTGCCCTAAATGTTGGGCGGACCATGCCGATTTGTTCCACCCAACATGGGCGTGTGGGGTGATTGCAACCTTCTGGAGCGATATCTGTTCCACTTTATCATTAATGATTGGTCCGACCCTCACACCTGATCCGCTAATGGCTTTATTGGGGTACGTTAAGCCGCTGCCATTCTGAGTACGTCGCTACACTGCTATTGCTCTACTACTTGCTAAAAGACAAATCTCACTACACTGGGGAACTCACACACCCCTGCAAAGGTAGCATAGCTAAATGATTTATCTCACTGTGACACCACTTATGAATTATATGCCTCTCTGCAACCAATTACTTCTAGACCCAGGGATATTTGGCAACCATTGAGGAACCAAATAGTCAAGCTGGGTGATTTCGACTCCCTCCCCCCCCCCTTTTCACTTCCCTGTGGAGTCCAGCAGGGCTCTTCCATCAGCCCCACACTTTTTAACATTTATGTGACCGATTTGGTTCGAGTGACTAAATCTTTCGGTTTAGCACTCACATCTTATGCAGACGATACCCAAATCGTTCTCCGTTCATAAGAACGGAGATAGCCTCTCGGTTAAGTTCCACGATGGCATGCTGGCTATCAGCGCTTGGATACATTGCCTCAAACTAAACTCCTCCAAGATTGAGGTGATGGTTTTTGGTAACGTCTCTCCTGTCTGGTCCTCCTGCTAGTGGCCAGATAATCTTGGTCAGCTTCCTTTCCCAGTCACCATGGCCAAAACTCTTGGTGTCGTCCTTGGCGACAAACTGTCGTACAAATACCATGTCAATTCTGTAGTCTCTTCTTGTTTTTACATCCTTAGACTGGCAAAAAAATAGTTTCCTTTTATTCCCTCTGAAGCCAGGAAAATGATTATATCCGCCTTGGTACTGGCTAAAGTAGACTATTGCAATAGTCTACTGATCAACGCTCAGCAAACAGTTTTAAACAAGTTACAGCTGATTCAAAATGCTGCTGCCAGGTTGCTGTCTGGCACACCAAAATGTCATACTGTCTCTAAAGTGATCAGACAACTTCATTGGCTGCCAATTAGAAGCAGAATAAAATTCAAGGTGCTGTGCATTGCTTACAAAGCTCCCCACAATTCAGGGCCAGAGTTTCTGAACAGTTCACTAAAGATTTACATCCCCAGCAGACCTCTGCACTCTACTGGTGTAAATCTGTTGGTAGTCCCCAGAACATTTAAAACTAACTGGGGTGACAGAAGCTTTGTGGGTGCCACAGATAAGCTTTGGAATTCCCTTCCCCCTCAGATCAGAGCCCTTCCTACTCTACTAACGTTCAGAAAAAATGTAAAAACCTGGCTTTTCAACAATTAGGTCTCCACCAGCAGCCCTCTGTTTTGACTCAGGAGAAGCTTAGCACCAAGACACCTGTCTGGTAGTTGTGCGCTTTACAAATTGTTATAACATAACATAACATTTATTATCCATTGCAGATGATTCTGAAGAAGACTCGGCAAGCTAAATGGTCTATTATTTGATGGAGGTGCCTCCTTCTATGTATAGAGCTGCAGATTTATACTCCTTGAAATGTTGCCATGACATTACTTGTTAATATTGGATTTTCTGTTTTCTGAATATCGAAGCTAAACTCAGCTTTTTTCCCTTTGTCCTGATTTCGATAATCTCTTGCTCTTAGAGGCCTATTGTACCGCTTATGCCAATGGTTACTCACTATTTTTTGGGCTTAGGTATGTGTTGATATTGCCTCTGAGGAAGCCTGACTGCTCGGTGCCAAGCTACCAGAGGGTTGAGCAGAGGTTAATTTAAGGTTTGCTTGTGACTTCATCCTGACAAGGATTGTGGTTCCTGCTTCAGTAGGATTTCACCACCCCCCCCCGACCAGTAACCCAATTTCTTACACTTACTGCGTCTGCTAGGGCCGGCTTCAGATTAGGTAGCACCCATGTGACAATCTTTGTTGGCGCGCCCCCATACCACAGTGGCATCCTTTAATGGTGCCCATCATCTCTCCTTAGCCCCTTTCTCACATTTATTTAATTTATTTTATAGCGCTCCTCATACCAATGTAGAGTGTCATCACACACATATTATACAGAGGCAATGAATGAATGTGTAAATCTATGTATACGAACTGTTACTTGGAACAATCAGGACTACAAGGTGTAGGAGTCACATGTCACCCATACTGGCATGCATTATATGTTGAGAGTAGTTCATTTCGAGAAACGCAGGAGCTCACTTACTACATTTTTATACAACACAGCATAATAACCAAATTTGCTGCACTTTGTTGTGTGAAGAGGGAGAACACAACAGTGCCATCTCTACTAAGACATGGCGGTGCTGCTCTTTCCCCCTGCGCTGGCTTACCTTAAGCTGCCTTTTACCAGGATATAAAACGTAACGCAGTGGTTAGGGTTTAACACTTTACCACATTGTATGTGTGCTAAACAGTTACGCCTGCTTTGAGGAGGTGTAATATTTTTACGCAAATCCCTTTCTATAAATGACAGTAGGTAGGGATTAGCATCAAAATCCATGCGTGGTTGCATGGGTATGTCCATGTACCCCCCCATGGCACGGAGAGAGAAGTAGACCATAGTGCTACTTCACATTTGAGCTGGGATTAAAACCCAAAAACAACACTGTGCCAAGCTTGTGTCACTTCTGCAGTGGAAACGCGGAGCAAAGGGTTAGTAAATCTGACTCACAAACTCAGGATATAAAACGTAACACAGTGTTGCGGGTTGTCTATACTAATACAAATGTGCTACTAGCCAAAGGAATCCTCTGGCAGCAACCTTCAAATGAGGAAAGATTGAGAAAAAAGCAAAATGGTTCTAAACCTATGCCTTGCAGTTTCAATGCAGCACCTAGATGCGGGTTCTTAGTTCATTGTGCTATATTAGAAGGATGGCAGTGCTTAATTTGAACCAGTGGTTTTCAGTGCTCTGCACCAGCACTTAATTGTCAACACTGGCATTTTTGACAGTCTGCCACATGGGGGCGCTGTTTGTCTAATTTAGAGATGAGCACAACAACAGTTGTTTATTAATTAAATATACATTAAAAATGGCTAATATCTGCCACCTAAGTCTTTCCTATAGCTATGGGGGCCTAGAATAGTTTGAAATGTCACACTTGTAGGAGTGTGATGGTTAGTAGTGTGTTGGCACTGTCATTGACATATGATACTTTTAATTGATGACAGTGTTGCAACAATACAAACATCAGGGTATTTGCTCATACAATTATCAACTTCAACACAGTGAGTTATACGATTATTCTTCACTTGGTTACACATTATGCGGTCCACGGTTCCTAAATTCAAGAGTCTCTCGTTCCTCGGGTGAGGGGAGGGGGGGGGGGTGGAAGGGGGTAGTGCAAATATTCTCTCAATATACATTCCATTTGCCCCATGTTTGTGTCCGTTTCTTCGGGCATCCCCGGGATATATACACTGTTTTTTCTCTTAACATGCACCAATCGATGTCTTTCATGTGTTCACTGTCGGTGCCTCTTGTGCCCCCCACATTCTAGCGATATTCCGTTTGGCAACCATCAGACCCAGCGTCGCCCATGTTTTCTCCTTGCTACTAAGGTCTGTAGGATCCCAGATATTCAGCAAGCACCTTTTAGCCTCAGGTTCCAAACTTGTTTCCAGTGCCTTTGGCATGCTATGGAGTACTTCTATCCAGTACCTTCTAATGTGGATGCATTCCCAAATTATATGTAAAAACGTGCCCTCCCGGTTGCACTACAGCCCACAGCTAGGGGCTCTCCTACAGACCATCTTAACCAGTGCCGGACCTGAGAGGTATATTCTATGTAGTATTTTAAGTTGTACCAGTTTAAGCCTGGAAGAAATTGCTACTTCTTTGGGAGAGGCTAATGCTTCCTGCCATTCATCATCTTCCAACTCTGATATATCGGTTTACCATTTCCTACGGAGTTGTACAAGGGGGTCAGATGTGTGATTTATTAATTTCTGATAGGTCAGGGAGATTGCTTTTTGGGGCATGTATTCGTAGAGAATTCTACCCTTCAACGGCGAGTATTCAGGGGGCGTCTCTCTCCTTGGGATGTGTGCTTGTAGGGCGTGTCGCACCTGCAGATATCTAAACATTTCTGTATTTGCCAATTCGTATTCTTGTTGTAGGTGTGAAAAGGGGAGTACCTCCCCCCTCCTCCACAGATTACCCACCCGAGATATTCCTATAATGTCCCAGCTATTGAAGCCCTTTGTCTTCCTTAATGTACTCAGTTGTTCCGAATCCACAGAGGGGTGGCCTGCGTGATTTTCTTTGTCCATCCCAGACACTTGTGAGCTGTGTGCCACACCTGGACAGAATGCCAAGTGGGTCCTGTTAACTGTAATTTGGTAGGCTTGGAGTAGAGTGCCCTGATATAAGTTCCCCCCGGTAAACGGCATCTGTCCATTCTATACCCAGGGTCGTCGTAGGGCTGATACGTGCAATGGTTGACAGCTCTCAAGTGTGCCGCCCAGTAGTATTTCTTGATATCCAGGAGTCCTATTTCCCCGTCATACCACCCTCTCACCAATTTTGGGAATGCTATCCGGGCAGTTTACCCACCCAAAGTAGCTCCCTCTGCTCGCTTTCTATGGCCTTGAAATTGGTAGTTGGGACTGGGTTGTGTGATTTATGCAAGACGTATAAGAAACGCGGCAGAGACATCATTTTAAATAGTCCAGCTCTGCCCAATGATGACAGAGGGAGAGCTTTCCAATGCTCTACGTCGTTTTTTAGCTGCTGCAACGGGGGTAGTAGGTTGCGGGCATGGTACAGTCTCGGACCATTAGTGATATGTATTCTGAGGTATTTAAAGCCATCTGTGGCTTCTGTCTCTGTGCATCCTTTAGGTAGTGGTGGAAATTTCCCCTTTAGCACAAAAATCACCGATTTAGTCAAATTGATTGTGTATCCCAAGTACTTACTGAAATTTGTGAATATGTTGAGGACCCTGTGTATCGAAACCTTGGGTGACGCCAAATACAACAGTATATCGTTGGCGTAGAGGGAGATGCGGTTCTCCCAGTGCTCCAACCATCTCAAGCCACTTATTATGGGGTCTTTTTGAATCCATGCTGCCAATGGTTCCAATGTCAATGCAAAAAGCAGCGGGGACAGAGGGCAGCCCTGCCTTGTCCCCCTTCTGAGGGCAAAGACTGTGGATGTTTTATTGTTTACCACCACCTGTGCTAACGGGTCAGTATATAAGAATCTTATCCAGCTCGGGAAGTTGGGACCAAAGCCCAGTTTTCCCAAGACGGCAAAAAGTTAGGGCCATTCAATCGAGTCAAATGCCATGGTGGCGTCCAAGGACACCATCACTGCATCCTCTCTCAACGTGTCTATTCATCCCATTACCCCATGTAGTCGCTGGAGATTTAGTGATGTATTTCTAGTCGACATGAAGCCTGATTGGTTGGGGTGGACCAATTTTGAGATAACCTGGACCAGCAGAGTGGCCAGCAATTTGGCCAAAATTTTGGCCTCTGTGTTGAGCAGCGAGATGGGTTGATATGAAGAGCATTTATTTTTGGGATTGCCATCCTCGTGTATGACCACCAATGTGGCAATTCTCTAATCTTTAGGGAGTTTACCCACCTCGCGGCTCTCTTCATACATGGTTTTGAGATATGGGGCAATTTTATTGGGCGTTAATTTATATAGTTCTATTGGAAGGCCATTGGGGCCCATTGCTTTCCCGGATTGGAGGCTCCTGATGGCTTGTGCCACTTCATTGTTTGTGAAGTCACTATCCAGTAATGTCATGTCATCTGTTGATAGTGTCGGGAGTATCATGTCTGACAACAGGGCCCTCGATTCTTCCTCTGGAAGGGTGGTATGAGATTCATATATTAGCTGATAGTGTTTGGCAAATTCATCTGCTATTTCCTGCGGATCTGTCAGTGTTTCCCCTGTCTCTACTATTAGTTCCATGACTAGACGATTTGCTTGCTCCCTTTTATTGAGCCAAGCCAACAACTTTCCTGCCTTGTCCCCTAACTCGTATAGTCTGCCAAGTTTGTCCCTACTTAGGGGCTGATTACGATGGCGATCCGCCCGCCATCGTAACCAGAATTACCCCCGCCATATTATTATGGCGGGGGGTATCGCGGTGGATGCAAAGTGCGTCCGCCGCTTTTCCGCCGGCCGGCAAGCGTTACGATTGCCGGCCGGGCGGACTGAGGGCCTAATATGGTGGCGGTGCCTAGCAGGCACCGCCATCCATATTAGGATGTGTGGCATTCAGAGCGGGAATCGCTTTGGGGGCCCGTTGAGGGCCCCCAGGAGGGTGGTGGGCTGCACTTGGGGGGTACCCATGGTACCCCCCTGCATTGCCATGCACAAGGTGGCAGGCACCGTGCGGTGCCTGCCACGTTGTGCATGGCAATGCACAACATGCCATTTTGGCATTGCGGCGGGTACTGCTGTAAGCAGCACCCGCCGCAATGTCAAAGATGCAGGATGCGACCGCCAGGGTGGCGGTCGCATCCTAATCAGTGGTGCGGGACCGCCGCACGTCTGGCGGCTGGTCCCAGCAACGCTAGGGTGGCGGGCGGACAAAAGTCCGCCCGCCATCCTAATGGGGCCCTTAATATTTTTGCCATGTCAGTAGCCAGGTTCCTATATTCTTCCCTCTTTAGGCTTAGTGTGTGTACCGAATCTTTCTTCCCAGTTCTCATAATTTGCCCTTCTAGTTGCAGAATTTCTTCCTCTAGCCTAACAAGATCTGCATTCCTTTCTTTACGTGCCCCTGCAATTTGAGAGATCGCTTGTCCTCGTACCACTGTCTTGAAGGCCTCCCAAAGCATCTGAGTGACCCCACTGAGCCCTCATTCTCCTGGAAGTAATGCTCTTGTGTGATTTTTCCTTTTATTGTCGGGATTCGGAGATACCAAAAAATAAACATTTTTGATATGCATGTTTTGTAGCAGAAACTTTAACCCTCTGTGCCACTAAGCATCTGTCAAAACTATCGCTAGACAAAACAGCTCTCCATCAAGTCCATTAATCACCTGAGTTAGCATGCTGTTGTTATTATCCACGGAAGAATGCAGTGCACACAAAGATCTCTGCAGGCTGCTTTTATCTCTCCTCAGCCTGTCATTCAAATGGCGCCCCCTTGACCATGACGCCCTGTGCAATGGCTCTGGTTGCACTGCCTTAAAGCCGGCACTGGTCCTGCTATGTACAAACTGCTCAACCCCCTAGTATTGAAATGTAATTAGATTGCCTGTGTCTTATCTGACTTGCCCATATTCTCTGCAGAGCAGAGCTGTACAACTGTTCCTGGACTGCAGTATCCAATGGTAGGTGACTACTTGCATGACCACTTCCATAACTGCTGCTGTGACCGTTTCCATGACGCGTCGCTTATGCTTGCGCATCCTATCCCTCACTCCTTTTGGATCACTGACAGAATATCGACGACCACAATATCGAGGTCCCAAAATATCGGGACCTAAATATCGATGTCAAGAATATCGACATCCTATCTACATCATGGTAAGTACAAAAATATCGAAACAAAAATATAGGGGCACATTACGATGGCGGGCGGAAGCACCACCGCCGTGCTGGCGGATGCAAAAACCACCAGTTACCGCCGGCACGCAGCAGTCCACACGCCCGCCCAATTACGATGCGAAAAGTAGGCCAAACACCGCCGGCAAGCCAGCAACACCGTCCGCCATCAAAGTGCGCCCGTACATGTAGCGGCGCAGCCCAACTGACACACACCGTCCGACGAAACACGTCCCGCCCGGCGCATAAATTACGATGCCGCAAACAAACGGCTCCCATGGCCAAGAGATACCGTACGACAAACCGAAGCGGTAACACGGATGCCGAGCACGGACAACGAAGAAGCGGCTCCCCGAGCATGAATCCAGCACTGCAGGCACTCCCCATGCTTCTGCTGATGCACCACCAAGGACGCAACGTACCGCGGAGACGCAGGTAGGCACACACAGAACAAGTGCACGCAAACAGCGCACACAGTGCAAGGGCGGAAAAAGCGGACAACCCCCCACCAGCGCGTGTACACTACACATCCACCATCGCATCCACATATGACACACAGGCCAAATCGTAACATCGCAGAACACATGTGTACACACCACCTGGGACTAGGAACCAACCACCCCGTCACGGCCCCAAAGCGCCGATGACGCCGCCACACATGCGCACAACGCAGAGGCCAACCGCAGCGCCATGCATGCGTCGCACACAGACACAGGGACACAACCAAGCAGCACACACATCAGCCCCACCCCGAACGCACATGACACGTGACAGGCCGGCCACAGACATGTCCCCAACGCCCAATTCACGGACAACACCCAACGCCACACAACCGACGCACACATGTCAGTGAAGACACGCAACAGCAGGACACACCCAGTGTAACAAACATGGCGTAGCACACAGCGGCGGCAACACCAACTAGGAGAAGCAGGGCCCCTTCGGGAAGAGGAACGCCAGTACCACACAGAAACACCCATACCACCCTGCACATATGAACAAGACATATAAAACGGAACACCAAAGAGCCCGGGGACCGACAACAGGTGGCCCAAGAATAACATTCACACACAAGGCCCAACGCAGAGCGGAAAGGCAGCCTGCCGCCCACACAAGGGAGAGCAGACAGCACTGAATGACCTTCCATTCCAACTCCGAAACCACAGCCCTACGACAGAAGCCGGTGAATACAGCCATTGTCCAAGAATAGACCAACACAGGCATGCCGAGGAGACCGACCACAGGGCAGATAGCGCATATCACAGAAGCACACAACGGACGGGGAAGAAAGAAGAAAACACTCCCCCATGTCGGCCACATGCAAGTTAATTGGAAGGAGTCACACATCACTGACCTTGAACTGTCTGAGAAGCATGTGGGATGAGGGCCCGTGTCCTCCAAACAAGCCAACAGAACACAAGTCCTGTCTCCCTACGACTACACAGAGCTCACAGCAACCTCGGAGCGTGCACATTGCAGACTGCACACACAGCCGGAGCACGCCACCACAACGCACCGCTGCGAAATGGCAACCGCAACACACCTACCCAACTACGCCGAACAGCTCAAGCTGTACAAAACCAACCTGTTACATATATTGGGATGCGATCTCCTGTCCCTGCTGAACGTAAGTTACCGACTGACTTACCGCATCACATTGTTCAGCTGCGTCATGCCCGTCTTCTACTGTCGGAGGTGTCCCTACCAGCATCCCGTCGAGATATGCCTCTCCAACCCGGCATGTCTGAAGGCGGACCTGCTACCACTACTCCTCCCTCTGGACGCACACGACAGGGCCTGCTCTGCCTATGGGGGCATGGCGTATGTGGCCAACATCGCACCCGCACTGAAATGGGACCACTGTGCCTCCACACGACGGATCATCGAGAACAGCTACATCGAATGTCACCCAGCATGCCCCATCATGGTCCTCCAAGGGACAACTTACGAACAACACCTTGACAGCCACCATCCGCTACATTGGCTGGCAAACATGTACACCACCAATGACATGGAAGCCCTGCTGGACGGCATCGCATACCTGACAACCTGTAAATTCGTTGGACCACAACGCAGGTTCCCCGAGTGACCTATGATGTCCAACCCCGCACCCATGCTTAGCTTCCGCACGGACTGGCCAGTCACCACCACAACAGCCATACCAAACGACCGGCAACTGTAACCACACCATCAACGACATCGCCATGACATCGGATATGACCGGGACATGCACACTGTTCCCCATCACATCCAGGAACACCGCATGCATCGTGGGAGGCAGTGGCATGGGCTCTGTGTATCGCACCCACATGGACGGAACTGCACGAACAACCAGGACACGACATGGATCCAGCGCACATGGACACACACACCGCTCAGTGGACATGAATAGGTCGCCTGGAGTCTGTGGGTGCTGCACCCCTCCCACCCCGCCCCGGGAATCCCATACCAGGACCTTTGCATGGACGACAAGTGCATACAACAACAACACGACCCCAGTGACTGTGACATGTCCAGTAACCACCACAGTGCAACAACAAGTGGCACGCCGCTGCATGCACGCAAGCACATGCCCTGATGTCATCTCACATGCACGCGTGCATGAGGAACAACCGCAGCAAACCTGTCACATGGAACTGAGATGGACTGTGCCCATGATGCCAAGCGGTCTGGTAGGCTACATGTATACCGTCTGTGTCAAAGTCCGCAGCTCCGCAGCTATACGTAAATGTACATTAGCACAGCCTTGGCCAAGCAGATGTCACTCTGAAGCCCACATCCCACATGCAACAGCCAATCACATGTAACCCCACACCCTATCCCATTTGCAATCATGCTCAGTATATCCTCAACATGTATTCCGCTGCCAGTAGTGTCCACTATACTGCATCACAGAGGACAGAAGACACAATATAATGTTTGAAACCAAAACTGTCTCCGCTGACTCATTTCACAAGTACGAATGAGAGAGGATGAGAGTATGTGAAGTACACGGCAGTCGTGACATGACCATGTAGTCCACTGGTATTGGATGTCAACGCAAATGAGTAGCACTACTGTGGAAGACACACATGTGTCGTGTGAAGTCGTATGGACGCAGTGCTCAGGTGGGTGGGTGCGACGGGTAGATGCGCACATGCCAAGTTGGAGCACGCCGTGTTGGGAGGGGTCATGAACAGTACACCACCGCTTCCCTGGGCATTGTGAGAGGACACCTGTCGGGGGGAGTGAACACGTGTGTGCACAGCAGCCGGGCACACGTACAAAGCGGTACCAGGCGCACCTCAGCCCACCCTCTGTGGACAAGCTGGATCCTGTTGTGCGCCCGCCATGCCCCTTGACAAGGCACACACAGCCCCAGTCGACCAGGTGTAACCCCAACATAGTCAATCCGCACAGGCGATACAGGGCACGGGATGGCAGTGGAGCATGGTGTGTGAGAGGTCTCCTCGCGCTCCTCCTGGTCATATCACGCAGGCAATAGAACCTCAACGTCTAGCATGGCACAAGTCACATGGAAGTGTAGGGGGACGCACCACAGCACGAGCAGCACTGACGTCACGGGAGGTGGCTCGCACCATCCCATCCATTGCCCATCATACCAACCACGCCACATGCCATTGCGACTAAGTGCAAGCGCGTGCGCCACCACCCCCGAGCCCTCCCCAGAGAGGCCAAAGAGTGAATGTGTGGGCCATCAGTCACAGACGGACGTGGCCTGGCCGCAAGGGCAGCCACAGCCAGTGGGTGTCGCAGGTGGCGGATCCGGAAGGCGAAGACTGTGAAGCTTAGTCCATGCAGTCCGGGTCTCCATTTGGGGCACCACGCAGGTGGACGGCGTCCCGCAACACATCATACCCTGAGACAGCCCACTCGTGCAACTGGACCCACACATACACTCCTTGCCCTCTCTGGTGCGAGCTTGGGGCTGCCTGTGCAAGCGCTAGCCTCGCAGGTGAGCATGCATATTGGGGGAGCGAGGGGAGGACATGAGGGCTGGGGCGAAGATGACTGTATCACTGTCAGTCAGTACAAGGGATGACCCAGATGTGGAAAGGAAGAGACGTGTCCCGTGTGTACTGCAACTAGTCGCCAATCCAACTACCCCCCATGTCCGGAATGTAAGCCCGCACCTAGGCCCGCCCATCCGCCACATCGAACATACCACCAGCACGACAACCTTCCCATTCGAAACACTGACTGGGGGTGGCGACCAGTGTACAATCATGTGTAGCCTACCCACGCGTACATGTGGGCCCTCCATGATCCATGTCACCTGCGGCAAAGTCATGACATGCGCAATGAGGGAAGTGAGGAGAGCTGTCCGCCCCACGCGCAGAAGGTGCATCAGCTCCACAGACCCAGCAGCGAGTCCAGCAGGGGTCACATGTGCAGGGGCAGCTGTGCCTGGTGTGAAGGCACATGCATATAGACAGCACATCGACCAATGTGTAGTCTGCCCACATCTACAGTCCATCATCATGCGGACATAGGAATTGAACACAGGGCAACACATCTTAGTTGGTGCACCCACCGTGACCAACAATGCGCAATCATCGACGTACCCGCCCTGTGCATGGCCCCCCACCCAACGGAGGCACATCCAGTGCCACCATCCCACACACACAAGCCTACCACGGAACATGCTGTGTCCAATGGTCAGTACAGAGTCAGCGCCCATCTGGTGGAACCTGAACAGGAGACACATGCACACACATGCCAGCTCCCACTATGTACGTCTGCCACCTGGCACGTGCAATGTAACCTCTCACCTGTGACGTGTGACTGCAAGCACACAGCCGTCTTGGCATGGGGCTGTCAATGTGGACACCTGTCAATGTTTCGGGAGGTGTGATCCGTACAGTGCTGTACATAGGGTGCAGTGCTGACACCTACTACTGTCTCATATCCCCTCGTGCCACAGGTCCCACTTGTTTTGGCCGCTCAGCCTGTGCCCACATCGTTGTCGTCGTGTGCCATACTCATCCAGCCGCGGAAGCAGTTCCATGCTCAGCAGACATTCATGTTGCCGTGGCGTTGCCGCTTGACGGATATGCAGTCAGTCCCCATCAGCACGCCCCGCAAGTCATTGGGGCCTAGATCCCCATGTGCATGCACATGGCAGTGGTTTGTATCACTAGCCATTGCCATTGTTGGGAGACCTGTGTAAGTGTATTGTGGCCGTGCCGTCCCAGCTTGACAGCTGGGCTGTGGCTCATGTGCTTGCTCAGTCATGTCAGTGATGTGTATGCGAAATTGCTATGTGTCGTGTTGCATTGACATGTGTCCTCTGCCATTGTCCCTAGGCGGAGACCGAACATTGACCGCCCATACCAATTGCTGGCGGACATGGACGATACAGAGGTTATTAGGAAGTTTCGGCTGGACAGGCCAACCCTGCATCGACTGTGTGCCATGTTAGAACCCCATCTCCGTCCCCGCAGGGTGTATCCGACTGCTGTCACCCCCACGGCTAAGGTGATGGCCGCCATGCATTTCTTCGCCACTGGGTCATTCCAGCACACAGTGGGCATTGGAGGAGGGATGTCCCAGCCCATGTTCAGCAAGGTGCTGAGGGATGTACTGGCAGCCATGATGCTGTACCGGAACAGGTACATCCGCTTCCCCAGGGCTCGTGAATTGGCGGCAGTGAAGGGTGCATTCTATGCCCTTGGCAGAATCCCACACGTCGTTGGAGCCATTGACTGCACACATGTCGGCCTTGTTCCACCACAGGCCACTGAGCACCTGTACCGCAACAGGAAGCACACGCACTCCCTGAATGTGCAAGTGGTGTGCCTTGCGGACATGGTGATCACCCACGTGTGTGCAAAGTTCCCAGGCTCGGCCCATGACGCACACATAATGCGCAACAGCATCTTGCCACGACTGATGTCCAATATGCAACAGGATCGTGCCTGTATTGTCGGTGAGTATGTGGAGTGGTGTAGCGTGCTGGCTGTGCGATGCTGTCCCCTGTCCAGTTGGATTAGCAACGGTTCTCTGTGTCCCTCACACCCAGGTGACTCTGCATATCCGAATGGGGCATGGCTGCTCAGTCCATTGAGGAATCCTCGCACCCCAGCAGACGATCGCTACAATGAGGCACATGGGAGGACCAGACGTGTGGTCGAGCGTACCTTTGGCCTTAACAAGTCCAGGTTCAGGTGCCTGGACCGCACCGGGGGTGCGCTGGCGTACTCCCCACAGAAGGTGTGCCGGATAGTGGTGGCGTGCTGCATGCTGCACAATCTGGCCATTCGGAAGCAGATCCCCCTCATCGTGGATGACGGAGATCAACCAGGGCCCCAGCCCGCAGACCAGGACAGCTCGAGTGAGGAGGACAGCGGAGAGGAGGAAGCTGGTAATGTGCGGCAGCAGCTCATCGCCCGCTACTTCACTTGACGGTGAGTGTCCATGTACGACGGCTGATGTGGCTGTATCTGTGCAGGTGTGTGTGTGCTGTGTCAGGGTGGCCGTTTGTTCACTGCGTGCTGTGTGTCAACGCTCCATGGCCAGGGTAGTATGCCACTGTTGGTGGCTGTGGCATTGTGCCCTATTGCTCTGTGCGATGTGTGTACATTGCTTGTAGTTGTTGACATGTACTGTGTGATGGGTGTGTGACACACTCATTGAATGTGCTCCTGTTCTGTCTCCCACCCCTAGGTCCCTACAGGCCCTCCGGATTCAATTGCCATGCCACGCATCAGGTGCCTTTCCGCCCAAGGTGGCCGTTGTATTCCGTACAAATAAGACACAGGGCACAAACAGCAGTTAGTGAAAAAGGTGCATTTATTACAAACTGTGACATGTGATTGTGTGTAAGGAGATGACAAAAGTGGTGCGTGCAGTGACAATGAGCTGTCGGTCATGGCTGCGTGATGATCAGGGTGTACCCACTGGTTCTATGTCCATAGTCCAACACACACATGCCATCCAGATGGCTGTGTGGAGTGGGATCGTAGTCCAAGTCAATGCAGTGGCTGGTCAAGGAAGGCTGGCGGAAGGCTGGCTGGCTGCCTCACTTGCGTTTGGAGCGTGCGAAGTCCTCCCGGGAGATCTGTTTCCACTTCGGACGGCCCCTTCCACGTTTGCGAGGGGGTGCCTGCTTGCGACATGCTGGTGGTTGAGGTGTGATCACTGGCTGTGGACGCAGGGGAACTGGACACTGCTGCTCCACCCTGCGCCCCGGCAGGTGGTGGCGGAGGGGAGCTGCTGTCCCTGGCTGTGACCTCACCGCCACCACCAGCTGTCCCATGAGGTCCACGATTTGGCCCATACGGGCGTCCATGGACCTCAGCACCCCCAGCACCTCACGCGTGTCTGAAGCAGACCGGACCCATTGTCCTTGGGCCTCTTCATAGGCCCCAAGGACTCTGGCCATGTGAGGCAGGGCATGGCTCCCAGGGGAGGCTGGCGTTTCCCTGACCCTGCTCCTCCTACCAGTCCTGCTGCCACCGGCCTGCCCACTAGCCACATTGCTCACCACGGTCCTCGCTGTGGCTCCCAGGGTGGATCCAGTCGTCCGGGCCACCACCTGCGCTGGGGCTGGTGCCAGCGAAGACGTGGCGGTGGTGGCGGCGGTGGTGGTCGGTGCGGCGATGGTGGCGGTTGCGGCAGTGGTAGTGGCCACAATGACCGTGGGTGTGGCCGCAACGACAGTGGCAGCAGGGGGCTGGGAATGTTCAGCAGCCCTGGATGATGGGTTGGTGGGTAGGAGGGGTCCTGGGGAGCGGCTGGGCCCTGCCACACCAGATGGGCCTGCTTGGTGGTCCGTGTCCGAAGAGGAGGACAGATCCTCCAGATCCGTGTGTCCTCATTGGGGGCTTGTAGGCTGGCTGTGCTGGCTGCTGGCTCCATCCCCAGCATCCAGCAGTTCGTCACCTGTGGAGAGAATGAGATTTGTTATTGTGTTGCACCTGGCGAAGTATGTATTTGTCGTCTGACATTGACAGTTCGTGCAATCTCGTACATGGGTTTCCCGGAGGCGTGTGTGTGGCTGTAGCATCTGTAGTTGTGTGTGCTTGGCAATGGGACTGTGTGCTGTGCACATGTGGCATGGGACGGATTGGCCATGCCGATGGGTGTGTTGCTGTGCCCCTACTTATTGTGACTCTGGTGTATGCGGGCTCCTGGCCCATCCTGGGTCTGGTTTGTACTTTGCTTTTGGTGTTCAGATGGGACGCTTAGGAACGCATATGGCAACATGGGGGCCATGCCCCAGATTCGCATTTGGGAGGGGATATGCTTTTGGGGTTCAAATGGAATGCTTAGGAACGCATATGGCAACATGGGGGCCATGCCCCAGATTCGCATTTGGGAGGGGATATGCTTTTGGGGTTCAAATGGAACGCTTAGGAACGCATATGGCAACATGGGGGCCATGCCCCAGATTCGCATTTGGGAGGGGATATGCTTTTGGGGTTCAAATGGAACGCTTAGGAACGCATATGGCAACATGGGGGCCATGCCCCAGATTCGCATTTGGGAGGGGATATGCTTTTGGGGTTCAAATGGAACAGCTTAGGAATGCATATGGCAACATGGGGGCCATGCCCCAGATTCGCATTTGGGAGGGGATATGCTTTTGGGGTACATGCTGTGAGCCATGGGTGCCGAACGTGACATGTGTTGTGGCAGCATGACAGTGCATGGTTTGAGGTGTGTGCATGCTTGACATGGCCTGCATATTTGCTGTCTGTTGTGATTACTGGACATGGCATTGGACGCATCGTTATGAGTGAGTGATAGTTGTGTGCCAGCCAACGTATTGCAGTTGTCCCATCTCCTTGGTGTGCGTGCTGCCCTGTGCCATGTGCATCACTGCAGTGCTCGGGGGGCGTGGCCCATGTTGTGTGTTGTTGCTCACAGTGTGTCGTGCGCTTAATTGACTTCTGGCACATGGTTGGTCATGGGCATGTGTCTTAGCGTGACTGCTGTATGTGTGGCAGCTGTGCGGATGACATGCCTTTCATGAGACTGGGGCTGACGGATGGGATGGATGGTATGTTGTATGTGCATGGTGTGTCTGTGAGTTTGATGGGTTCAGTGGTGTTCGTGTGCATTTATGTTGTTCCGCTCTGTTGCGTCTAGTGTTGTTTGTCTTACATAGGCGTAGTTGTGGGGTGTGTGGTTGACAGGCAGTAGGGGCTACATGGACAGGACTTCAATGGTGTTTCGGTTGTGTGTGATGAGTTGCACAGTGGCTGCCGTGTGGGACTATATTCAGTGTGGCTTGTGCATGCAGACGTGGCTCCTTGGGTGTTGCTATGTCTGTGATGGGTCATGTGGGGTGTGAGTCTGTTGTTCATGTCCGTGTGCACATTGTTCACTTGTTCGTGACGGTGGGCGGTGCTGCGTGTTCGTCTGCTACGTGACATGTCCCATGTGTTGGTCGTGTTATGGTCCTCATGCCTCCAGTAATCCAGCCCTGTCCAGTTTCCCTCCTGCAAGTTGTTCGTGTGTGCACTGTACTGGATGCCACATGGCTCTAAGCGGGGGTGCTCCATGTTGCAGGTCTGTGGGGGTGGGGGGGTGTTGTGGGTCGTGGGGGTGGCTGGACACCCACTGACACCGATTGCTGTGGACCGTGATGTCTGCCTTTCGGCTGTCGTTGTGCACTGCGGTGGCTGACACGTGGCTGTGGGGTGTGGGGGATGCTCCTCCTTGCTGTGCTGTGGGACTGGGGCCTGGTGTGTGTTGTACTTGGGCTGTCCACCGTCCCACCCACTGCACTTTGTGTTCCTGCCACTTACCTGTTACTTGTCGGTTAGTGCAGCTGTGGCGGACACATGGGTGTGGTGGGTGCTCGTTGTGGCGCTTCTGGCATATTTGGGGACCTGTTGGTGGTTACGTGGCTGGCTTAGTGTACACATGTCCCCACGCATCTTACAGTTGTTCGGTTTGGGCTGTGTGTGGTAGTGTCTGTTGCATGTGTGTGTGATGTGTTGTGTATTGTGTGCTGGACATGGGGGTGTTTGTCCCTGGGAGCTGTGGCATGGTAGTTGCGCATGTGAGTACATAGCGGTGTGCTGGTATACATTAGTTTGTACTTACCAGCCTCCACTCCCCCTGCTAATCCGGCGAGGATCTCCGGATGTATTACGACTCGCACCTTCTCCTCCCACGCTTTGAAGGTCTTAAAGAGCGCGGGATTCCCTCCGCCAGTGACGGCAGCCAGCTCTCTGTTTTTGCCCTCCTTCTTCTTGACCAGGCTCTTTACGTCATTCCAACGTTTGTTAATTTCGACTCTGTTCCTGGGCAGGGTCCCGACTGCATTGACCTGGTCTACGATCCGGTTCCACATTCTGTTTCTGGTGGCTAGTGGTGTGTGCTGGACCATGTTCCCATAGATTTGTGGGTACACCTTGATGATCTCGTCGACCATGACCGTCAGCTCCATGGGCGTGAACTTGGGCATTCTTTGTGGTGCCATGGTGTTTGTGGTGCTGGTGCGGTGTGTGTTGTGTAATGTGCAGGGGGTTTGTGGTGCCGGTGTTTGGTGGTGGTGGTGGTGGTGGTGGTGGTGGTGGTGTTTGGTGGTGGTGGTGGTGGTGGTTGTGATGTGTGCGTTTCTGTGGTGTGCTGCTGTCCTTGCTGTGTCACTGTGTCCTCTCCTCTCCTCTCTGGTTTGCAATGTAGCAAGGGGTTGTGGTCTGTGGGAGTGCTGCTTTTGTACTCACCTATGTGGGTGTGTCCTCATGGTCTGTTGTTTTCAGGTGTGTTGTGTCTGGGGTTCTGGCCTTTGTATTTTTTGTTTGCCTGGGGGGGTGTTTTCGGGATGTGTACTGTGCTTGTGTATTTGTGCGTGCCTTGCTGTGTGGACTTGTTGGCCATGTTGTGTGCTATTGGTTTTGTGTGCGGATGGTTTCTGTGCAGGTACGTTGGCGCCATGGCTTCTGCCGTGTCGATTCTCATCGGCGTTGTTTGCGCTGGCGGGCGGTATATTTGTGGTTTTCCGCGCTCATGTCGGTGCGATCGTAATGTCACGTGCGGTGTGTCGGCCGTGAGGGCGGGCGGTTTTGTGTTGTCGTACGTGTTTCCGTCCGTGGCGGGCGGTTTGACTCCGACTCGGACGTTGGCGGGCGGTATTTTGTGTGCTTTTTCCGCCGATGGCGGTTTTCGGTTTGTGAAATCGTAATGGCGTGGTCGGTGTTCAGGCGGTGTGTGCGGGCGGATTTTTGCCGCTTCCATGCCTGGCGGATTTATTTACGCCGGGTATCGTAATGGGCCCCATAGTTGTTAAAAATATTGATGTTAAAAAAATCGGTTTTTTAATGTATAAAAAGTAGTAAAATAAATTGAATAATACATATAACTTAAAAATAAATATTTATAATTATTAGAAAATGTTAAAAATTATAAGTAATAAATATAATGTAAAATTAAATTAAACATACATATATAAAATATAATATATACATTTACTTAATAATTATTAATAAATAATTAATGTAATAAATTATAAAATGTTAGAAATGTATTAACAATTATAAATACATATATATACATACACCTGTAACATAAAAATAAAAAATATATATATATTATAAATTAAAATATTTATTAATTTTTAAAACTACATTTTACACAACATTAATTACAACAGTAAGGATAGTGTTAGATAGCGGAGGTGAATAAATTACTATTCCCACTCCAGCGAGTGCAACAGTAGTGAAAATGTTGGATAGCGGAGGGGAATAATTTACTATTCCCACTCCAGCGAGTGCAACAGTAGGGAAAGTGTTGGATAGTGGAGGGAATTAATTTACTGTTCCCACTCCAATGAGTGCAACAGTAGGGAAAGTGTTGGATAGCAGAGGGGATAAAATTACTATTCCCACTCCAGCGACTGCAACAGTAGGGAAAATGTTGGATAGCTCAGGGGTAAAAATTACTATTCCCACTCCAGCAAGTGCAACAGTAGGGAAAGTGTTGGATAGCGCAGGGGTAAAAATTACTATTCCCATTCCAGGGAGTGCAACAGAAGGGAAAGTGTTGGATAGCGGAGGGGAATAATTTACTTTTCCCACTCCAGCAAGTGCAACAGTAGGGAAAGTGTTGGATAGCGCAGGGGTAAGAATTACTATTCCCACTCCAGGGAGTGCAACAGTAGGGAAAGTGTTGGATAGCGTAGGAGTAAAAATTACTATTCCCACTCCAGAGAGTGCAACAGTAGGGAAAGTGTTGGATAGCGCAGGGGTAAAAATTACTATTCCCATTTCAGGGAGTGCAACAGTAGGGAAAGTGTTGGATAGCGTAGGAGTAAAAATTACTATTCCCACTCCAGTGAGTGCAACAGTAGGGAAAGTGTTGGATAGCGGAGGGGAATAATTTACTTTTCCCACTCCAGCAAGTGCAACAGTAGGGAAAGTGTTGGATAGCGCAGGGGTAAGAATTACTATCCCCACTCCAGGGAGTGCAACAGTAGGGAAAGTGTTGGATAGCGTAGGAGTAAAAATTACTATTCCCACTCCAGTGAGTGCAACAGTAGGGAAAGTGTTGGATAGCGTAGGGGAATAATTTACTATTCCCACTCCAGCAAGTGCAACAGTAGGGAAAGTGTTGGATAGCGCAGGGGTAAAAATTACTATTCCCACTCCAGGGAGTGCAACAGTAGGGAAAGTGTTGGATAGCGTAGGCGTTAAAAATTACTATTCACACCCCAGTGAGTGCAACAGTAGGGAAACTGTTGGATAGCGGAGGGAAATAATTTACTATTCCCACTCCAGCGAGTGCAACAGTAGAGAAAGTGTTGGATAGCATAGGGGTAAAAATTACTATTCCCACTCCAGTGAGTGCAACAGTAGGGAAAGTGTTGGATAGCGGAGGGGTAAAAAATTACACAATTAACATAATTAATTATCAATTAATTAATAACAATTAACAATGAAAATATAATTATATATTTATAAATTAATTCAAACAATTAACACTATAAAATCAAAAGTAAAAAAATATTACATATTAAATATTAATAAATATATGAAAATTAAATTACTTCCCACCCTATTTCCCTATCAACCCACAACCCACTTCTAAAAAATGACACAATTAACATATTTACCAATCAATTATTAATAATTAATAACAAATTACTAAATATTTAATTATAAGTTATTTCCCACGATTAACACTATTAAATATTAATTAATTAAATATGAAGTATGAAAAATATTAATAATTTAATTATAATTAAATTACTTCCCACCCTATTCCCCTATAAACCCACAAACTGCTCCTAAAAGAATTACGCAATTAACATATTTACCAATTAATTAATCAATAAAAATGAACAACCAATTATTAATTAATTAATAATTAATTAATTATCATAATTAACACTATAAAATAAAATGAAAATAAATACTAATAAATAAAATTATTATTCAATTAATTATTTTTAAATTACTTCCCACCCTATTCCCCTATAAACCCACAACGCACTACAGAACTAAAACGCAAAATGTAATTCAAATAAAATTAATATTCAATTAATTATATTTAAATTACTTCCCACCCTATTCCCCTATAAACCCACAACCCACTCCTAAAAAAATTACACAATTAACATATTTACCAATTAATTAATCAATAAAAATTACCAGCCAATTAATAATGAATTAATAATTAATTAATTACCATAATTAACACTATAAAATAAAATGAAAATAAATACTAATAAATAAAATTATTATTCAATTAATTATTTTTAAATTACTTCCCACCCTGTTCCCCTATAAACCCACAACCCACTACAGAACTAAAACGCAAAATGTAATTCAAATAAAATTAATATTCAATTAATTATATTTAAATTACTTCCCACCCTATTCCCTATAAACCCACAACCCACTCCTAAAAAAAATTACACAATTAACATATTTACCAATTAATTAATCAATAAAAATTAACAGCCAATTAATAATGAATTAATAATTAATTAATTACCATAATTAACACTATAAAATAAAATGTAAATAAATAATAATAAATAAAAATTATTATTCAATTAATTATTTTTAAATTACTTCCCACCCTATTCCCCTATAAACCCACAACCCGCTACAGAACTAAAACGCAAAATGTAAATAAAAAAAATTTGTAACTTCTAAAAATGTAACACATACATAAAAATAAATGCAATACTTAGACAAAAAAATATAGCACATACATTTAAAATACACACTAAAATACATAACACTAACTAAAACAATGATATTTTTAACAACTATATTTTTGCAAACGATATTAATAACTTCGATATTTTTTAAAACGATATTAACAACTTCGACATCGTTAAAAACGATATTACTCACCTTAGACTCGATATTCTTGTCCACGATATTCTGACTGTCGATATTTTTGACAGGCGATGTTCTAAACTCGATATTTGTGCTAGTCGATATTTAAAACTCGATATTTAGACTGTTCACCACTCCTTTTTGTTGTAAGCTCATGCAGAGGCGCAGATAGAAAAATAAGGTAAACACACAACTTTGTACTAACCATATAGGGTATACTATAGCCATATTCTTGCATGCACTGCCTCAGGGTAGCTTGCTGCCTCAAAAGTGCATTAACACCTCACCAGGTGAAAGAAGCGCTATATAAATGTGATTATAATACAGATCATTCTCTTAGGCCGCCAGAGCATTCATAACAGGCTCAGTATTCCTGTAGGAGAGAGAGCACATTTCTGCCCACGGGGTCCATTTTGCAGAAGCTGACAACCATGGGAAAGATGGTAAGGCCAAGTCACCTCCCCTCCTTAATCTCATTCTGCTTATAAAGTGGTGCCCAAGTACTCTCACCAAAATAAAAACATAGCTCTCTTCAAGTAGATCAATTGTATCCCACACAGACAAACCACCTTTCAGGGGGGAGGCTTACCACTCTCTCGGTTTCATGTACTTGGTCTGTTCTGTTCCACAACCTCAGGCCTAGAGTAAGGTGAGCGGCTTTTGGAGCTTCACCGCCAGCTTCCAATAAACAATTCCCATCTTAGACACAAATGCTATTATTACTTTAAAATATCCTTTCTGTCCACTTCTTTGAAGATTTGACTCTGTACAACACGTTGAGAGCTACTACTGCACTGAAACCACTACCTTTGTGACCAGTGACCTGATTTAGAGATTGGGGAATGGGATGCATTCCCTGAGAAGGAAAGGGATTGTACTCTGGGAAAGGGAAGAACGACTTTGAAGATATAGGAAGGGTACTACACTCTCTCTAAAATTTGTGCAACACACAGAAGTATCCCCTTCTTTTTAACGAGGTATTTTGTCCTCCAGTAATCACCCTGCCTATAAAGAAAGGTTTATTCTTTTTGTTAGACCCTCACCCACTCTAGTAGTGGCATGCTTCATCATCAGGTCTCTTCCTGGTCCCTAAAAACCAGGATGGGCTTAACCATGTTTCAGGAAGCACTTAAGATAATGTTGTCAGGGTCCTCAAGATATAATAAAATTACCTCAAATGCACCACGGTGTCCCTTTATTAGTGGTGGTTTGGGTAAGGTTAAAATTACTAATGAAAGAAAGCAGGAGTGTTTATGATATTATGGTCCTACTACCCTAATTGTTGGTCGACATGTTTCAGCCTTATAGCGGATGGCCCTTAGGGTCCAGGGCTTTCATCAGGACAATTACACTGCCCTTGATTTTTTTATGTAACATTCAAACACATGCAAACCAATCAAGCATTCAAGGTGAGATTTTACTCACCTACTAGCTGCCATATTCAGACTTGACTCATTTTATAAGCGAAAAACATAAAATCAGATAGTAAAGTCAGGGTGAAATAATCAACATTCATTTGCACTTAGCACATGGTGCCTGTTTGAGGTATACATAATCATTTGTGATCCATGTTGCAAAATATTTGGTGCTGATGTATCACTCTGTCACATGCAGGCATGCTCTTGACATTTGAATCTTGGAACAGTGTCTCGTGCCAAGCCAACTGTGTGATTGCTTCATGACCACAATCCATGATTGTTGAAACTGATGCCCCATCCTGTGATGTGCGTAGGTCTTGTTACACTGAGTACTTACCCTATTTGGGAAGCCTATATTGCTACATGGGAGGAGGGAGTGTATGCCCCTGTTGTCACATACTGTGCAGGTATGTCTCGTTTGTCACAGAAGAAAGGATTCATTTTTTAGAAATGGCGCCAGGTCCCCCACTTTTTTGTTGGTGATTTAGGGGTAGAGGGAAGAGAAGGAAAAGAGAGATCAGTTTAGAGAAAGGGAGTCACTTACGCATTCCCATTGTGATCCCGTAAGAGAGGCACAGAGCCTCTGACTTACTTCACCAAGGGTTGCATGCCGATGGCAAACCTACTTGGCAACACATTCTCCATCCAACTCCACATCTTGTTAGCATGTGGAGTACAGTATTTGTATGTTTCCCCCGATCGCTTTTGCCCGGCAGAGTGCGTGTGCCTGACAACACGGCTACGCATCCTTATTGGAATCATGGGAGTTTTAGTCTCTCAACAGAATTGCTGCCAGTAACCATAATAAATAAACAATTGCTTGCAATGAGAGATATCATTATGCAAAATCGCCTTGCGCTGGATTTACTCCTCGTGAAGGAAGGCGGAGTTTGCGAAGTCATTGCCCTCTCTGTATTGTTGCGCACGCGTACCGTGCATAGATAAACAGCTTGACAGCTATATTAGTGGCAGCACGAACATAATGCACAAACTAACTGAGCCGGAAGAGTCAGGTGTATGGGAAGGGTTTGGATCTATATTCGGATCCACTGGAAAGGGATTTGCTAAGATAAGAGAATGGCTTTGTAACATGGGTGGAGGAATTTTGAAACTGCTTCTAATAACTCTTCTGCCTATATTGCTTGGCTGCGCTTGTGTGCTTGTTTCCGTAAAGTTTTGCAAAGGAATTTCATCACAAAATGATATGGATTGTGAGTAAAAGAAGCTGTCAGCAACGAGAGGAAAGAAAAAAAGAGGCCTGATGCAAAGTGAACTTTACGACACATTGAAGGCCCTGGGAGAATCCAACAAGAAGATACAAATTTAATGAATGATGTTCTGTAATAAAGAATTGAAGTGACAATTGAGAAATCATCAGAGGGGGGATTGTGGGAGTTGATTTTTCTGCATATTAAAAGTATCACACATTGGGCCTACACTAACCTAGTTTGTGTTCACACTGTCCTCCATCTTGCACCAATGTCATCGACTGTCACATGTTAATTGTTGCTGTTCTTCATGTTCTAAATAAAGAATTACGAGACACACGAATAAACAGAGACTGTTCCCAAAAACATTCTCCCACTGTACCTAACCAAGGGCATTCCAACTGTCCCAGGCTATTGCCTCACAACGTATCAACTGAATTACTCGAGTAAACTGTGAGAATGTCTGTAGATCCAATGCATCACTACCAGGAGAGAAAATTCAAATGTATTTTGCGCTAAAATGCTTCTTTGTGCTTATTCCCTATTGCTGTACCTCCGGAGAACCCTGTACTCATATACGATTGTATGAATGTCTTTGTCTAAAGTCCTATAAAAAGACGTCTAGATTTCTAAGTAGGGAGAGACCCCACCCCTCACTCCTTGAAGGAGAATCTATGCCGGATTTCATTCAGAACTATAACAGTTCTATGTACTTTTGATCTGTATGCTTTGCTACTAAAATTACTTACGGCATGTTATATGTGAATTGCCTATTAACTCTTTATATAAAGGTTTGAAACGATAATCCTTGTCTATCGTTTTCTTACAAGAATGTTTGACACGGGGCGTGGCTTGGCGCCGACTGTAATGGCGGCGTAGCTCCGGAGCTCCGTCTGGGCCTGCGGCGCAACCTTCAAATCCGCCAATAATCCGACAACTGGAGGGCAGTAACACACAGCACAGGGCTCCGGGAGCCGAGGCGCCAGTGAGAAATCGTCGTTCCGACTCCCGCTGACTGCGGCAGCCGAGAATAGCGGAGTGGTATCGAGGCCGGGTGCGGCGGGCTGGCCCTGGAGGAGGTGTGCGGAGTCCCGTAACCCGGTGGCCCGCGGCGATCAACAAAAGCCGGGACTGCGCTCACGAGAGAGCCGCGGCTGAGGGCCTCCCCTGGGACGGCGCGACGCGCACTGTCGGCCCCCCCCCTAAGAGCGGCGCCCGGCTGCAGGGATAGAGACCCTCCTTCGAGGTGACCCGGGAGGACTGTGGGAGTGCTGACAGGTACGTGGCTGCATCCCTGAGAAAGGCTCAAGCGTTGGATCCCTCTCAATATGGCTTCAGAGAGGGACACAGCACAGAGTCCGCACTCATTAAAGCCACAGAGGAGATCAGGGAAGCTGTTGATCGGGGAGGCAGGGCGGCCCTGATCCTATTGGATCTGTCCGCTGCCTTCGACACGGTCCATCACGGTATACTAATGGACCGTCTAAAAGCTTTTGGAATCTGTGGGAAAGCCTGGGATCTTGTGAGATCTTTTCTTGCTGACAGAAGACAAATCGTGGCACTGGGAGACTATCAGTCCAATTCTTTTGCACTGCCCTGTGGCGTGCCACAGGGGTCCTCTCTCAGCCCAACGCTTTTTAATGTTTATGTCAGTGCTTTGGCTCCTATTATAAGCGCATTTGGATTTGGTCTCACCTCCTATGCGGATGATACCCAAATTGTGGTATCGTTGACACCAGGCAATGAGGCAGGCATTGAAGGACGTTTCCAGGACTGTATGCTGTCAGTGGGAAATTGGATGGCAGAGAACTGCCTAAAGCTCAACTCGGGCAAAACCGAGGTTATATTGTTCGGAAACAATGCCAACTTTTGGACACCCAAGTGGTGGCCGGACTCGATGGGCACTCTCCCCGTTCCCACAAATAAGGTAAAAAACCTGGGTGTAATAGTGGATGAGAGACTTACCTTCGGGCCCCAAGTAAATGCAGTGGCATCAAAAACAATGTTTGTTATGAGAATGCTTAGGAAAATATTGCCATTCTTGCCCCTGGAAAGTAGACAAACTGTGGTCACGGCTCTTGTGATGGCGAGACTGGACTATTGCAACAGTCTTTACCTAAATGCTCAGCAGAGATCCTTGAACAAGCTACAGGTGTTACAGAATGCAGCAGCTAGACTGCTCACAGGAACATCGAGATTCTCTTCGGTATCTAAAGACATTAAAAAATTGCATTGGCTCCCAGTAAGGAGTCGAGTACGCTTTAAAGCTTTATGTATGGTTTTTAAAGCACTCCAGGGCACAGGGCCGGAGTACTTAAAACGGCGACTCCAATGGTATACTCCGGAAAGAACATTACGATCAAAGGGGGCCAAGCTGGTCGTAGTGCCGCGTGTAAAAAAAGCCCAATGGGGTGGCAGAAGTTTCCTTCACTGTGCGGCAAAAGCTTGGAATGATTTGCCGTTTCATTTAAGAAACACCATGGATCTTCTGTCCTTCAGAAAGGGCTTAAAAACATGGCTCTTCTCACAATAATCCGGTCACAACATTCTTTATTCCGCCTACGGCCCTCAGAAGACTAAGCTAGCGCCAGGACACCTCCGGGTAATCGACGCGCTTTATAAGTGTCATTAACATTAACATAACATAACATCCACAAACTTGAGACATCTTCAGAGACGCCATAACGACAGGGAGCCAGTGCAGCGAACAATATTACTTATGGACGCTGGGGAATTGCCATTAGAGGACTGGCGTCGCTGTAACGAACAAAAGACGTCTGAACGCCAAGTTCAATGCCGAGCTGCCTGCCGGTGAAAAAAGCGTTCGGGGGAACAGTGTACACGTGCGTCCCCCCCCCCCCCTTATCTCCGGTGCTGCCCGGCTACGGCAGGGAGATCCAATACGTCTAGAACGGACGTGGGGCAAGTCCGCAAGAAAAGGCATTGCACACGACCCCACCGCAGACTCCAACCTTGTGTACACAGTGCCTGATACGTCGTGCAACTACGATCATACTAAGCAGGCGCCCCGTATACACGAAGAGTCGAACACGAGGCGGAGGAGGGCGGCGAACGGACCTGAGCGTGACCCAGCGGGGGTCAAATAATATCTGGGGAGAGTCTGAACTGATCAGAAGCCACGACTACGGATAAGACCACCGTGCACAGCACATTGCAGTAAAACGACACCCCCGGACCACGATAACCCACATAGTGCCACCAGTTAAGGGTCCAAGATTTTGAAACTCTCCCTGTCGACCCCAAACCACCGGAGGTGAGGCCTACGCGACATCATGACAAAACCTAAAGGCACGGCAACGTCCGTCCAACTCAACAAGATGGACAAGTATGCGGTCCCCCGCCAACTTTCGGCGGCGGATGGAACAAATGATGAAAACGCGTCCGCAGTGGAACCATCTCTAGGATCTATCATGGCGGCGATACAGGCAGTCGGCACAAATCTGGAGACAAAAATCGATAAGGTCACAATTGAGATGAACTTAATGAGAGCGGACATGCGGAAAACTTCCGACAGGGTTACGGCTACGGAGGGGAATGTTGTAGAGCTTCAGACTGCGACACGCAAATTGGAAGACAAGGTCCAACAATTAATCCAACATCATAAAGAAATGGCACTCCACTTGGATGATCAGGAAGGAAGAGCCCGTCGCAATAACATACGGGTGGTAGGGGTACCGGAGGGGGCGGAGGGGCCCAGTGTGGACCTCTTCCTTGAAGACCTTATCCTGAATCATTTAAAGCCCAAGAGACTCTCCCCATTATTCTCTATTGAAAGGGCACACAGAGCCCCAATCCCGAAGCCAAAACCTGGAGCACCACCTCGCACTATAATAGCGCGTATCCTGAATTTTCGTGATCGAGACGCGATCTTACAGGCAGCGAGAGTCACCGGGGATCTTCAGTATGACAATGCGACTATCAGATTTTTCCCTGACTTCACCTTGAAGGTGCAACGGGAACGACGTTCCTTCGAAGGCATCAAACGGGCTCTCCGAGACAAGGGCTTGAGGTACATGATGTTCTTCCCAGCCAAGCTTAAAGTCCTCGACGGTGAGAAATCCTGGTTCTTTACGACGCCGGAGGAAGCACAACGTTGGCTGGAGGAGGGTCCACTCAAGCCACAGCGCCGAAGGGAGAAATCGGAACATTGAAACGCTGAACCTCACCCCAGGGACTACTCGCACAGGCGCAGGGGAGGGCAACGCTCGCTATCGAGATCCAGAAGCTCTCGCTCTGCCAGTCCTGGTAGTGAAACTGCACGTGGGGGGAAATGATGGACTGCATGGCCGTACTGGTCGGTAACCGTCTCTCTTATTGTTGCTATATGGGATGGATAGAAATAGTGGTGAAAACTCCCGCGTGGGACCATATAAGAGCCCTCTCTGCCTATTTAAAGTGGCAGAGGTAGCAGGTCACTGAACAGAACAACTTATAGAACTACCACTGTCCCTCAATGTAACTGGTTGTGGCCGTGGGCCCGGGAGGAGGGAGCTGCTGGGCGCTAACACCACGCAACTGTACGTTTAATGGGTTTGTTTCTGGGGCTTGTAAGCACTCTGCTTTTGGGGTGGTGGGTAGTTTTAAACCTACTGGGCAGGGATGCAGGGAGGGGGTTTGAATTGTTGGGAGGTAGGGGGGGTGGGTGGGCAGGGAGTTTACGTACATTGACAGAAAATAATCCCACGCTGACCCCCAATGTAGACGTAAAATGCAATAAGTTGGGTATAAAGATATTCGGACCGAGCCGGGGAGGCGGGATGCAGGTTCCAGTCGCAAGGAATGCTGATATACAATGCGAGAAAGTTTGGTTTGTTGATGTTTTAATAGTTATTTATTTGCAGAAGTCAATATACGGTCACTGTAGTAATTGGTTCACAATGTCCTTTGATATCCGATATGCCACATGGAGCTGTACACTCAATGGCTTCCTCTGATCCAACGTCACCTCACACCAAAACACCAATACTATCACTCATCTCCTGGAATGTCAATGGTCTAGGAGATAAGATCAAGCGAGGGCTAGTACTCCAATATTTAAAGCGCAACTCCCCAGCGGTTGTATTGCTCCAGGAGACACATCTGATGGGTCCCATATGTAAGGCCCTTGACCGGTGGGGGTTCCAATTAGTGATTCATTCGGAATTCACCACGGGATCCCGGGGAGTGGGAATCTTAGTGAGAAAACAATTTCCCCTTATTTTTCACCGCACCTTCAAAGATGACCAAGGACGATTCGCGGCCTTATCGATTCAATGGGAGGGTCGAATGTTTAATATAGTATCGGTTTACATCCCTCCGGCGCTGCACTCCCCCGCTTTCCGGGATCTGGGCAAATTCCTCCTTAACCTACCAGACGGAGATCTACTAATAGGAGGGGACTTTAATATGACAGCAAATGACGTACTAGACCGCACACCTAGCCGACCGCAGCATCGTACCAGTTCCCCACTGACCGATTTTCTGGAGGCACACGGCTTACTAGACATATGGCGGCTTCAGAACCCGACGATGAGACAATATACATTTCACTCGGGAGCGCATAATAGCCTCTCCCGTATAGATTGTATACTAACGGCCATGAATGATATAGGGAGGATGGGGGCGACCACACACCTGCCCAGGGGAATATCTGATCACTCCCCTGTAAAGACAGAGATACGTACACACTGTGCTACTCAGAGACGCATTTATCCCATCTGTCCAGGGTTCCTCTAAATACTAAGATCAAGAAATCCTTAACAAAGACGACCACACAATATTTTCTAGAAAATGAGGCATTGGTCTCCTCTTCTCTGACGCTGTGGGAAGCTTACAAATCAGTAATAAGAGGCCAAGCGATCTCCATTATTGAGGGACACAAACGGGAAAAACGAAAAGACATAGAGACCTTGGAGCGGGAGGTGCAGCGCCTGGAATCCCAACCTGTAGCCGGCCCCACTGACGAGACAACACATGCCCTACGCATTAAAACACAAGACTACAAAGAACAGCTTTGGGCTGCTGCCCAGTGCCGTTTGCAAGCGGTCCAGCATAGGGTTTATGAGTTCGGAGACAAAGCAGGTAAACTGCTTGCCTGGCTGGACAAAAAGAACGGGCGCGTAGATGGATAGCACAGATCAGAACCAACGACGGTTCACTCACGATGGACCCGCAACACATAGTCGACACGCTAGCACAACACTATGAACACATCTACACCTCCACAAATACTGCTACAGTACAAGACGCACTTGCTTTCATTCATGACATTCGGATGCCTCGGCTCACGATGCAGGAAGCCGACAACCTAGAAGCAGATATCACAGTAGACGAACTTAGAATGGCCATTTCTAAAATACAATCGGGCAAGGCCACGGGTCCCAATGGGATCCCGATAGAGCTATACAAACAAACGTCGGAGACGATAGCCCCATATTTGCTAAAAATGTTTGAAACCAGTCGCGATATAGGAAGGCTCCCTAAAGATCAACGGCTGGCCACTATAGTAGCCATCCATAAGCCTGGAAAACCAGCAGAGGAATGCATGTCATATCGCCCAATCTCCTTAATTAACGCAGAGGGGAAAATTTTAGCCAAGACACTAGCGCTCAGACTGACTCTGCATCTTCGTACATTAGTACACCCGGATCAATCGGGCTTTATGCCCGGCAGCAACACGGACCTGAATCTTAGACGTCTCCATGGAGTATTAGGTCGTAAACATACTATCCAGGAGGACGCTGCGGTCCTTTCCCTAGACGCGCGAATGGCCTTTGACTCGGTGGAGTGGGCCTTTCTATTTGCGGTCCTTCAACACCTGGGTTTCGGACCGAAGTTCTGCTCTTGGGTACGTTTATTGTATACTGATCCGGTGGCACATGTCGTTGCTAATGGTCACATCTCAAGGGAATTCACCCTGGGCAAGGGGACGAGGTAGGGCTGCCCATTGTCACCCTTGCTGTTCGCGCTCTTTCTTGAACCGCTGGCGGCATGGATACGATGGGACCCCATGATTCGTGGGTTAAAATGGAGGGAGGACTGGGAAGATCATATTTCCCTATATGCGGACGATGTGTTATTATATATTTCCTCACCTACGAGATCACTACAAGCGATACTTAATATATGCGCGAAGTACGGCTCTGTCTCCGGATATGCCATCAACTGGGATAAGTCGGTGCT
Organism: Calotriton arnoldi; assembly: GCA_963921515.1. NCBI lineage: Eukaryota > Metazoa > Chordata > Amphibia > Caudata > Salamandridae > Calotriton > Calotriton arnoldi. Next base: position 386,039 of record CAWUFW010006826.1, read on the forward strand.
TTACATACTACATGGCCAGCCCCCACGTCTCCCGAGAGGATGTAAGGTTCAAATAATCACGGACAGCTTTAAGTACCTCGGACCATTCTTAACACTTAATTTACAACCCCCCCTGCAACGACTTAAAAAAGATATACGGCATTGGAAGACGCTGCCACTCTCCCTTTTAGGAAGAGCGGCTCTATTTAAAATGATGGCCTTGCCCAGGTTTCTGTATGCCCTACACAATACCCCCTACCCAGTCCCTGACTCATATTTCAGAGCGGTAAACTCAGAGGTGGCAGCCCTTCTTTGGGACAGCAAACCAGCGAGAGTGGCGGAGAAAAAAATGGTGAGAAGTTGGTATGACGGCGGGATCGCCCTCCCGGATATCAAGACCTACTACTGGGCCGCACAGCTTGCGGTTATTAATCAGTGGCTTCACATGCCAGACTCGGACCCAGCCTATCACCTTGACAGAATGACTTTGGGAAAGGGAGGTTTCAATAGAGCGCTGTACAACACTCAGAAAGCCCAACACGTTATTGGCCCAGCGGCGCATACTGTCCGTGTCTGGCACACTGTGAACAGACACTTGGGCTGGACCGGAAAACTCACGAAACACACACCCCTGTGGGACGCACATAAACTGGGAACACTGGGCAATAGCAAAGGATTCCATAAATGGGATCTAATCGGTATCTCCCAGCTTGGAGATCTCTGGCAGACTGGAAAAGTAGTCAGCTTCGCCCACTTACAAGAGCAGTACTCTATGGCTCCAGGCGAAAAATTCCGATATCTCCAAATCAAACATGCAATTGAGGCAGCCCTTCCGGAAGCCACGATGCTCCCGGAGGCCTCCCCTAGAGGACCGACTACTTACCGATTATCTTTATAAAAAGCGACTTCACTGACATATAAAAAAATTATTAACAATCGACCAGACCCACTGCTCAGACTCAGGGAACTCTGGCAGTCCGACGTTGGAGATATGGATGACCCGGACTGGCGTGAGGCACTAGCCTCGCCTAAAGAGGCAGCAATCTCCTCCAGACTACGTCTGGTGCAGTTCAAAATATTACATAGAACCTACTACACCCGGACGGTATTAAATAAGATGGGGAGAGCGCCTGACCCAAGCTGCCTGCGCCTCTGCGGGGATATAGGCATCTTTTACCACACCTTGTGGGAATGCCCTAAATTGATGTCTTATTGGGAGGCAGTAGTGGGTACACTTGCAGAAGTCACGGGGAAACAGGTTCCACTTGAACCCCAGTGCTGCCTTCTTAATGTCTGGGGCCCGACAAACCTCACCCATACAGAGCGCCTTTGGGCCACGACTGGCATGATGATAGCTAAACGAAACATAGCGCAGAAGTGGGGAGCAGGAATAAAGCCAACAATAATACAGTGGGAGAGGGATATGGATACGACCATGGTAGCGGAGAAAGCCACGTTTATATGTAGGAAATGCCCTCGCAAGTGGGCTAAGGTGTGGGGAAAGTGGAACACGCACAGAGGGGACATTTGTACCCCCCCAGAAGATGAGACAGACTCGGAGGACGACACGTAAGGTTGTGAAACTATATATGTAATAGTGTAATATGGCAGACCTATGAGACTGTAAGGAGAGTATATTGTGATTGTATAGTATTATGACAAATCTGCACTGTATTGGTATAAATTTTGATGAATAATAAAAAATTATTTAAAAAAAAAAAAAAGAAGAATGTTTGACACCTGAGCTTAATCATTCTACTTGCAGTGACGTCTCCAGTTGGAGAGCACCAAAATCCATCTCTGGTCTGAGAAGTTGGCCTGGTATATGCTGTCCACTAATTATAGTGGGCACCTTGCACCAGTCCAAATCGACTCTTATGGTAGGTAGGTTAAAGACAACCTTATTGAAAGCTATCCTAGTGGTAGCTATGGAGAGCAGCCTTCAGGCTAAGTCTCGAAGGAATGTAAAGCAGCTTGTTTTACCAGAACAGAACCTCCTGAGTGATCAAATGAAAGGAGAACCACACAAGTGTTATATAAAAAATATGTATTTATTACTAAACACTCTCTACTAATCTCTATGTGAGATTAGAACATAAAGCACACAATACTTAATCAATAAAACGGCAGTAAATAGCACAATACACAGCAGGCTCCAGGGGGAGACCGAACCATATACTAACAAGCATTGGCATAGCCAATAGGTCTCGCCTTTGGGGCCTTATAAGTGTTTAGACAGAGCTATTGGCTTTGTTAACGTTTTTAATATGTGTTGTAGAGCATTGTGAATGTTGTGCAGCATGTTTAAAAGTTATAAGTTATAATAAAAAAAGTGTTATAACCATTTTTGTCACCTTATATATATATTATACAGTTGCTTGGGCTCTTTATTGACTGTAGCTGCTACTTCTATATGCTTCCGTCCTTAAACACTTGTTCCTGTTGTAATACGCACCTCTCAACAGTATCCCAAAGAGCAGGCCTCTTGTGCAGTTCATGTATTACAGGAAATATTGGAAGAGAGCAATGTGCAAGCTCACATCAAAAGGGAAAGCATTGTAAGCGCTATGAAATAGTTCCTGGTGGAGATAAGGGGGTTGGAAGACAGCAGCTCTATTGCAAAACTTCCATTGGTGACCCGTTTATTTTTGGAATTTCAGAGAGCAAAATTCTTTTTTTTTAAATTTGAAGTTTAGCCTCTTCTTTAAAACAATGCGATACAACTATTTAATATTTAAGTGACTGTACAGAACATCTTTGTGACTTCTCCCGGTGTCCAGGGCGAGAGACTAGGGCGATGGTCTCCATTCCAGACCTGTTGCCAAGGGCAGGCGTGGTTTCTGTTTATGGAGGGGGGTGCAGGCGTGTGCGCATTCCTGCCGTGGCTAAAAAGAGGAAGCGAATTTAAGTCAAACAATAAATTTTACCAGTCACAACCACAACGTAGGAATTCGTATCCATGAAACTCAGCTGCAGAATGAGCAACTGGAATCTGTTCCGCTGCAAACAGGACCCCATGGCGACCGCTTCAGCCCGCGTGTGACAAAAGGGTGGGGGCAATGAGGGCAAACAAGAGGAGGCGACACCCCATCCTGCCAGATGGTGCAAAGCCATAAAAAAAAACAAGCATTTACAATGCAGTCCGTTTTGCATTTACGAAAGTTGGAGGTACTGGCGTTGTAAATGGTAATTTTTAGTTATGTGGTTTGCAAATAAAGTTGTGAAGCGTGAAATAATGTAGGCGTTAGTCTGTGAGTAAGAACGCATCCAAGGGTCTATTAGGTGTTTTTTTTGTTAAATTAATAATACTGCCTTTAAAAGAAGGGTCGCTCTGCTTAGCTGAACACGGTTTGCCTGAAGTGACATATTCTGTCACAATTTAACATTTTTCTTAGGAGCTGCGCACAGATAGCAGCAGCACAGCTCCATCACATCCGAGTGTCACCGTCAACGAAGGCTGTTTGGGAGGTGATTCGAACATCAGAGAGATGCTTTGATGACCACGAAGGTGCTCGGGAACGGTATATGTCAATAGCGCGGGAACCTTGTGATAATTACATATAACCTATTTGGGGAGAGGTGAATAGTTATACTAGGCCACGTTTCAAGTAAATACCTGCCAGTAAGAAGGCCTCCCCCCCCTTAAGGCCTCTCATCTTTCAGCTAATACTCACTGCAGACGGTGCAGGGAATCAGTGCATGATAATGACAAGAGTGCATGGCCCGTGATATGGCGATTTACGGTTTAACCATAGGTGCTCCTGTTACAATAAAAATGTTTGCCGCTGCTGCAAAGAATTCTGCCGTGCCCGGGACCTCGGTCGGCGGTAAATAAAATGTAACAATAAATAAAAGTCGGGTTTCCATATCCCTCGGTGCCAGGAGGCCACGAAGTACCAAGTGCTGACTTCTCCCTTTATGATATGGTGCATCCTGGGACTTGTAGTATATGTTTACTCCCACAACTTGTATACCCTGTACCGCTGCCACAGAGGTATTTGTCAAACCTAAATAAAACAGTGCACTTGCAGACAGCCCCTGGGATGGCGTGATTACATGTGAAGTTATAAACTTGGGTACATTTCACACTTCCTAGATGTGTGTGATGAAACACCCTTACGTCAGCCATGTTAGCTCCGTGCGATGCCTTAAGGCTCCATCTTCAAACAGAGACTTCCTGGCAGTGTAAACGCGAGCGTGTGTCAGTCACTCTGACAGACACACTGGCGCTTACACCAGTGCGCGTACCTTAGTTTTAATGATGCTGCCTTCAGCGCACGGGTTCATTGAGACACTCGGGCAGGCTGCGCCCAATAAGGGGAGATGAGACAGCACGGCTCCCTGTGCCGTCTCCTCCTCCGTCAGCAGGGTGCATCTCGGATCCCCGGCGGGCGGGCGTGCCTGGCACCTGAGCGCCAGCCGAGCCCCCACTCTCCGACTGGCGACAGGGGGACGTGTCCGGCAACTCGTGCTGAAGTTAGGAATGGACGGCGGAGGCAGTGCCTGAGCTCGGACAGCAACACCGACGGGTGCACGCCTGGAAAAGCACTTTCTAGGGAGCGGGGCCCAACGGCTCACGAAAATAAGCAACAAAATTCACATTCACAATAAGACATGGTGAAGCCATCAAACACAGCGCCCACAGCTTCAGTGAGCTGCATCGTGGCACTTTGGATGGCTTGTGGAGATCGAGGAGGTAAAGTGGTGCAGTCTTCAACCATTTAATGCCAACGCTGCTGTGCAGACAGATAGCGGGGCTTCTTGTTTTTAGAGGCATGCAGCAAAACGTGTAAGGGAAACACAACCTGTACCAGGCTAAACAAAAAACAACACACACAGAAAACGTTCAACTACTATGTTTACGGTAGGTAATATCGCCGAGCTTGTCAGGCACCAATAAAACAACACCCATCTGTGCTAAATTCGATGGCCTTGCAGCCAGCGAGCCCGGAGTCCTCGGCGGCAACCCCAGGGAGACATTTTTCTGCGGCATGCACAGATCTCGAGACGCCTTACCTTTACGTTAGTCCGGAGAGCACAGTAGCACTGAAGAACATGGGGTATTTGTCAGACAAGTAAACATTTCATGAGGGCGCACAACGCATTACAGACATTCGAGCCCCCCTGCTCTAATTCATTAAAAACCAGACGCTCGTGCGTCATGGCCTTTTGCCTGCGATTACGCGCAGGGCAGACATCTGTTTCCAATTACGATAATTGGAAACAGATGTCGGCCCTGCGCGCGTAACCGCCCGAAAAAGGCCACCACGCACGAGCGTGTGGTCAGCTTTCGAAACCCCTTACTTAAAGTCTCGCCAGAGCAACGCTTGCGCGCTACTCGAGGCTCGACCTAAAAAAATGGTATAACAACAACGACTTCACTAGACACAGTGCCTAGAGCAGGTAGAATTGCTGGGACCCCAAGGAACCACCCAAAGGAGTGACACAGGGAGCCCACGGAGGACGGACGGGTGCAGTATGGGAACACAGACGCGTGCTCCGTACAACTCTATGGGAAAGTCGTGGTTGGAAAATTACAGTTTAAGGACACTTCGGAGAGGACTTCAAGCAAACCCTTTGGAACATAGAAGGTTCTAAGTGCAAAAACAACAATTGATGGACAGAATGCAGAACATTGTCATACATTCACCCCAGTACAGAGATCTGGGCCTAAATCCATCGTTTTTTTGCTCACCATGCCATTCCAGTTTGGACCCAGCCATATGCAAATCAGTCTTGACCCTGCGCCCAATGAGAACAGTCCAGCCCGAACTGCCAGGCCAGGTCCTCCCTAGACTGGAAACAAGCATCCTAGGACCGGTTTCGGGCTTTCAGCCCTCGTCAGCCAGGATAGCTTGACTCCAGTGGCATGGAGAGCACGGGACCCACGTCTGGGCATACCCGTCCCACTCGGGGTGACAAATGCAAAAACAACAATTGATGGACAGAATGCAGAACAATGTCATACATTCACCCCAGTACAGAGATCTGGGCCTAAATCCATCGTTTTTTGCTCACCATGCCATTCCAGTTTGGACCCAGCCATATGCAAATCAGTCTTGACCCTGCGCCCAATGGGAACAGTCCAGCCCGAACTGCCAGGCCAGGTCCTCCCTAGACTGGAAACAAGCATCCTAGGACCGGTTTCGGGCTATCAGCTCTCATCAGCCAGGATAGCTTGACTCCAGTGGCATGGAGAGCACGGGACCCACGTCTGGGCATACCTGTCCCACTAGAAGGTTCTAAGGCCAGCACCCTTGTGAGTACCGAGGTACCCGTGTTACCTATCCCAGAGGAGCCGGGTGCATAGGGGTCAAGTGGTGTCGGAAACCCTCGTCGTTTTCAATGGCGTGATGCCAAGAAGTGCTGCTGCCGGGAAGATGAAAAGTGTCCAGTGGAATCCAAGCCTGGATCCGAGGTGAGAAGAACCTGAAAGCAGAGGGGACAGAGTCTGGGTCACTTCACGGTGACCAGGGGCTCGATAGACGAATGCCCACCGATGTCGGGTGCTTCAGGTGTGAAGATAGGATGCTTGACTCTGCAGCCACGGGGACCAGGAGACGTCAAGGACAACCAAAGTCCGGAGGTGAGCTGTCCCACGAAGGATATCGAGTGCTGAGGGGTCAGTGTCCGGATTGAACACCAACAAGCCTTGGCAAAGGCAACCCACACCGGCAGAGGAAACAGGTTACGGTGTAGACCAGCAAGGTCCAGGAGACTCTCCAAGCTATGGGGAGTCAGGGCACGGCTGGAGCAACCAGGGAAGCTCAAGGAAAATCAAAGTGACCCTCGCCAGGACCCACAGGCCAACGGACCAGGGATCGCGAGGGGACCTCGAGCGAATTCACAAAGCACCAGCCCACAGAGCACTCGTGGAGTGGAGGCCGGAGATCTTCGGTGGAATTGCTGCTCGGGGTTGGGACTACACATACTCCAAAGCACAGCCTCAGCGATCGCCAAAAAGCATATGCTGCTGCAAATGTACACGGTGCACAGGGGTTCGTTCGGGTTGCATGGTCCCCACGAGGGATACTGGTCTCAGGTTTGCTGAGATAGTAGACCGACCTCAGGGACGCTCAGGAACCCACCTCCTGTGTTGCAGAAATATTCGGAGTCCTCAGGAGCTCGGGAGATGCAAACCAGTCAGATGCGTCTAGGTGCCTGCTGCTGCAGGGGAGTAACTCCTTTACTCCAAGGGAGATTCTTCTGTCGTCCAGCGAAGTGAAGACCGTCGAAGTACTTGGTTTCTGTAGCAGAGTTTAGTCCAGGTAAAATCCAAAGTTCTGTAATCAGGTTTCCCACTTTATACCCAGGGAAGGGGTTGGACTGACTCTGAGGACCCTCCTAGGGGAATGGCATGACGGAGGGGTGGCTACACCCATGTCCTTTGTCCAGTTTCGCGCCAGAGCAGGAGCAAATGGCTCCTGCAACTGGTTTGTGCCAGACTATGCATGGGGACACCAAATGTGCCCCCAGTGCAGACTTTCTGGCACTCTAAGAGTGCACCCACCCAGCCCCAATACACTAAGGCCTGTCTGTGAGGTGGTCACACCTCCCTGTGACAGGAAACCTATTGTCAGGCCTTCCTCTGCTCGAGCTTGACTCAGCAGCAGGAGGGCAGACTTGTGTCTGTGGCTGGCAGCATCCATTTTGTGATGCCCAGGTCGAGAAAGCTGGTACTGGGTAGACCGGTGACCCATAGTAGTGGTTCTACAAGGGTGGAATCATACCTCCCACACCAGTTACTGGTGTGGAGGTATGATTCCAAGGTGTTTGACACCAAACACAACATGTTTCTAAGCAGCCGTTTTAAAGTTAGCATTTATCGCGAGGTTATAATGCACTTAAGTATATATGGTTGGCTGCATCACAGACAACCCCGGAGAATAGGTTCCGAAGGCTGCAGAGGGGCCCTACTCATGCAGGGGCACCCTCTCACACAAAACCCAGCACCCTGCCTTCAGGATTGATAAGGCCTGCCATAGAGGTGACTGATAGGTTTATATGTGCAGTGATTTAGAATAGATATAGGTAACCTATATCTAAGTAAGGGGTGCATGCACCTCCTTACACAGGCTGCAGTAGCAGGCCTGTGGTGTCATTTTGAATGGCCTCTCAGGGGTGGCACAATACATACTTCAGCCCCTGGGAGGCCTCTGGGGTACCTATGCCCTGGGTACATGGTGTACCATATACTAGGGACTGATAAGGGTACCCCAGAATCCAATCTGGAGTGTACCTAAAGTACATGCAATCAATTTACAGGAGAAAGCAGATCGACTGGGGTCCTGAATAGCAGGATCCCAGTCAGACTAGGCCAAAAACAGTGAGACATCAGCAAAAAGTGGGGGTAACTATAAGAAGCAGATCCTACTCTCCTATATAACCGCCCCCCCCCCCCAAACGCAGGGACATTAAACTAACCTTGACCAGTTGAGTCTTCATGTTCTAAGTGGAAATATTTTGAGAGTCCATCTGCATTGGCATGGTTACTCCCAGGTCTATGTTCCACTGTATAGTCCATCCCCTGTAGGGAAATGGACCACCTCAAAAGTTTGGGGTTTTCACCCTTCATCTGTTTTAGCCATAAGAGGGGCTTGTGGTCTGTCTGAACAATGAAGTGAGTGCCAAACAAGTATGGCCTCAGCTTCTTCAAGGACCAAACCACAGCAAAGGCCTCCCTCTCAATAGCTGACCAACGTTTCTCTCTAGGGGTCAGCCTTCTGCTAATAAAAGCTACTGGCTGATCCTGACCCTCTTCATTCAGTTGTGATAACACAGCCCCTACCCCCAACTCAGATGCATCAGTTTGAACAATGAATTGTTTGGAATAGATAGCAATTCACTTTGCACAACTAGTTATGCTCCCTACACACAACAGAGGTCATATTGGAGCCTGTTTTTCCCAATATGACCACTTTGAAGGTAAATGATCCCCAACCGGTACCCTGGTCAGATCATGTGCTGATTGAGGTCTCCATCATGTAGACAATATTACCTAAATTCAGCGTCCCTTGCTCTAAACTGACCAGTGTTCCAAACTTGACGTACGTTGGATAGAGCCAGGCAGGACTTTACTCAGAATCAAGACGGGGATGTTGCTTTCGAGGAATAGATTGAGTCGACATTAGAGGCGCTCGTTCTAAGAAAACACCAAAGTCCTCTCAAACCAGTACCAGTGCTACATGGTTCGCATTAGAGCTTAGGGAGCTAAAGAAGGAATGTAAGAGAGAGGAAAGTGAATGGAGCGCCCAGTATGATGTAGAGAGGAAGGCCACTTATAAAAAGCGCTGAAAAAATAACAGCATGCAATCAGGCGAGCTAGATTAGCAGACTTTGCTGATAGAATCGCTCAGTCCTCGCAAGCCTCCAAGGAAATCTATGCAATTGTAAATTCTTTCCTAAACCCTACAGTCACAGGAGCGGGCCCCCCTCCCTCCAAGGAACAAGGTGAGGAGCTTGCCAATTTCTTTCTCAGAAAAGTCTGCCTTATTTATGACTCCCTGGCAGGGGATCCAGACCTGCCGTCTGTTATTAATGAGGACCTACCAGATAGCAAGACCTCCCCAGCTCTCCCAACTTTCCCACAACTAAGTAGCAACACTACTTTGGATCCAGCCCCTATAGATATCATGCTGAAAGGAGGAGATATTATAATATCAGCCCTGACATCCATGTATAATTTATCTCTGGATAGTGGACATGTTCCTGACCCTGTGAAACATGTTACCACTGTTGAAAAAGCCCTCCCTAGAGCCTGATAAGGCAGAGAATTATGGACCTATATCTCTGCTCCTGGGTGTCAGTAAGGTCCTAGAGAAACTGGTCAATGACTATCTGATTGACTTTCTGGAAACCCATAACCTCTTGCATCAGATGCAGACTGGTTTTAGATCCGGTTATAGTACAGAGACGACTCTCTTAATGGCCACGGAGGACCTTAAGAAAACCTTATCAAGGAGGATCAGCAGCACTCATTCTTCTCGACTTGAGTGCAGCTTTCGTTACCGTCTCCCATTCCATCCTCTGTCATAGGCTGAAGGCGCATGGCATCACCGGAACAGCATTAAAATGGCTGACCTCATTCCTTGAAAATAGAAGCTTTCAGGTCAGGGAAGGACCCTGTTTGTCGGAGGTCCATCAGCTTAAATGTGGAGTGCCTCAGGGCTCATCCTTGAGCACCACTCTTTTTAATGTGTATGTGCGTCAGTTAGCCGACATCATTTGCTCATCAGGTCTTACAATTGTGTTGCACGCTGAAGAACCCCATATTTTTGTTTCCTTGGCATTTAACATCAGCCTAAAAGTAGAGAAACTGTCTACCTGTATGGAACAAGTGAATAAATGGATGGCTACCAGTTGCCTTAAATTAAACGGCGATAAAACAGAGGTCATGGTGGCTGGGAACAACTCATCTCTCTGGGAACAATCTCCTCTGGCCATCATGCATGGGTGACTGCCCTTCCCCTAAATCGGAAGTAAAGAGCTTGGGTGTTTTTCTGGGTAAAGACTTCACCATGGCCTCTCAGGCCAAGAAACTGTCAGGTACATGCTTCGGTCTTTTAAGAGCCCTGAGGATAAGGAAGACGCTCAAATGGATCCCTGTGGAAACCTGGAGAATAGTGGTACAAGGCCTTATATTTTTGCACTGAGATTAGGGCAATTCGCTGTATCTAGGCCACCCTGCCTATGTCACCAGGTGATTCAAAATGCCGCAGCCCAAGCCTTCCAAAATCACAGTTGGCATGTCCGGCTCTGTCAAGCCTTCATTGGTTGCCAGTGAAAAAAAGGATAGACTTTAAAGCTCTTTGCATTGCATCACCTAGATTGAAGATGGCCACAAAACGCTGACTATTGAATGTGCACAGCTCTCTGGTAATACTGCCAGCATTTCTTCTTTTATCTTGTTACCTGTGATAATAGGAGCTGTTGTATTGCTGAAACTGCTAAATCGATTTTAAAAATAACTCTTCTTCTTCTTTTTAAATTTGCACTCGCTACGCTTACCTGCACATAAAATTGAATCTCCACATCTCGCTGCTTTAGCGGGAATCGTGAATCGCCGCTTTTTCCAAGCGCCATCTTGGGTGTAGGGACTTGTGGCCTGCTGCACTTCCGGGGTCGCGCTCCAGTGTTTGAGCATCAGTACTCGCCTGCCTATTTAGAACAGGCAATGCAAGCGCGCAGCGGGCGCGCCGATGGCGCACCGGAGGTGCGCCAGAGGCAAGCCCGTCTGCGCCCGTCCGCGCTCCGGACACGCCCAGCGCCAGCCACGCTGTCCGTCGCAGTCAAAATCATGGCAGAATAAAATACTCCAGGGAACAGCTACTCAACATGGGTAAGAGGGATGAGGGGGGGAACTGTCAACCTTTTTCTGATAGGGGCTATGATAAAAATAGTCTAAACTGCGGGTTGATCAACTGTAGATCCCTGATGAAACACTACCAAGAGGTATCCAACATGTTAGAAGATATGGATTTGGATGTTCTTTTTTTAACAGAGACTTGGACTAGCACCGACTCTTCAGTACAAATGGGCTTTGCTTGCCCAGATGGATACAAAATATTCCACAAACCGAGGGCAGCCGGAAGAGGAGGGGGGGTTGGAGTGATTTTCAAGGAAAAGTGGAACTTTGCACCTCTACAGGTAGATGAGGTTATAGGGATTGAACTGTTGGGCTTCTCACTTCAAGAGGCTAAAGGTAGGCTAATTACTGGGGTGGTATGCTATAGACCCCCGGGTTCTGATACCCAATTTCAAGCACTATTTAATACCATTACTGATCTGAGCCTAACCCATTCTAGAATGATCCTATTAGGGATTTTAACTTATGGGATAATGGCAGCTTAGATAACCATCTGAGAGACCTAAGGCATACATGTGAGAATCTTAACTTACACCAACTGGTACAACAATCGACTCATCTAGGAGGGCATGTTTTAGATCTTTTGTTTGCAAACCAGGCCGAGACTGAGGTGGTTGATATACTGCCTCAAAACTGGACCGACCATTCTCTCATACATTTTCGTATCACGACACCTAGATTGGAGGATAATAATAACCGGTCGGTGATCTATCAAAAGGGAAGAGAATGGGTTAAGCTAATGAAAAATAGGACATACCCGACCTTTCCGAATCAGAATCTTTTTGCCTCCTCTGTATCGGTAGGCGAAAATTATCAAACTTATTGCAACTTTATAGCTGGAACCCTTGATTCAATAGTCCCAGTAAAACGACTTAAAAGCAGGATAAAAATATCTGCTCCCTGGTATAATGACGAGCTGAAACAGCTACGAGTAGCATGTAAAAAGGCTGAGAGGAAATAGAGGAGGGCCTATTTAGAGTCAGATAAGAAGGATCTGAAATTAGTACAGTCACAATACAAGGAGTCCATCGCCAGGGCCAAAGCAGACTTTTACACTAAAACGATTTTACAGGCACCAAATAGCACAAAGGCACTCTTTAATATTTTCAGGGATCTCTCTGGTCCAGCTTGCACGAACAATAAGGTGGTCGCGTCACAGAAACTCTGCGATGAGATTGCCTTTTATTTTGAAGAAAAAATAATTAAAATCGTTGGAGATCTTCACCCCACTGACACCAGTGGCCAAGATGACTCACCCTGGAGGTTAGACGTAGAACCCCAGATAGACACCTCCCTGGAATACTTTCAAGTCCCTACGGAGGACTCTTTCAATCATCTTGCCCAAAGTGTGTCCTCGGGATCCCCCTTAGACACCCTTCCTCATAAAATCTGGAAAATATTTGGGCAAGAAACCCTCCCCTGGCTACGACAGATTTGCTGCCAGTCTCTGGAGGAAGGAGAGGTTCCAGAGGTATGGAAGCAGGCAGTGGTGACCCCCTTGCTCAAAAAACCATCTTTGGACCCTACAATTCCAGCTAATTTTAGACCAATCTCCCTCCTGCCATATCCGATCAAAATTCTAGAAAAGGCAGTTAGCAAAATTCTATCATGCTATCTTGAGGATAATTTTTTGCTGGATAGGGACCAATTTGGGTTCCGCCCAGGACACGGCACTGAGACCGCTCTGGCAACCGTAATGGACAATCTACGAATGCGTGCTGACAATGGGAATTCATCTGTCCTAGTGTTATTGGACATGTCAGCCGCATTCGATACGGTGAGCCACACAGTGCAACTGGAAAGATTGATAAGTATAGGGGTTAAAGGACGGGCCTTGCAGTGGCTACAATCTTATTTGTCAGGAAGACAACAGGCCGTGTCTATGACACCGTTTACCTCTGGCAAGTCCCTAGTACACCACGGGGTGCCGCAGGGCTCGGCGATCAGCCCTGTTCTTTTTAATATCTATCTATGCCCTCTATTCCCCATTATTAAATCTTATGGAATTGACCTGGTCAACTACGCCGATGATACCCAACTGGTGTTTTCCCTGGAGGGGAAACAAGCGGTATCTATGGACACCTTCCAGGAGTGTATGCGTCGGACTGTTGGTTGGCTTAGGAAAAATTCCTTACAGTTTAATGGGGGAAAAACAGAGGTGGTGTATTGTCCTGCCACGAGAATGTCCCGCCATCTACCGGTGGAGTTTAAGCTTACCCCTGAGGATGAACCCCTGACCCCTGCTAAAATGGTGCGCAACTTGGGGGGTCTTGATAGATGAGAACCTCCAAATGGAATCACAGGCTAATAAAACTGTTAGTGTCTGTCTCTCCCTGCTACGCATGTTACGGAAGGTTCTTCCGTTGCTACCAAAAGATACTCGATCTCTTGTAGTGAGGAGTATAATTTTGAGTAGATTGGACTACTGCAACTCCCTGTACTTGGGAGCACCGCAATATATTATGCAGGGGTTGCAGAGAGTCCAGTCCATGGCAGCCAAGCTGGTGCTAAATAGACAGCGCAGGTCTTCCACAGCATTGGCCTTGGGAGACCTGCATTGGCTGCCTATCAAGGAAAGAATCTGCTTCAAATCCCTCTGTATTGTATACAGAGCAGCACATGATCTGGGTCCTGCTCCCCTGCAGGAGATGTTCACCTGGTATAATCCCAGGAGGCAACTTCGTTCTTCGAGTGCAAATCTGATAACAACCACCAGATTTAAGAGATCCAGGATGGGGGGGCAGAGCCTTCGGTGTGGCCGCTGCGCGCCTATGGAATGAGTTGCCTCAGAATCTTAGACAGGCCAGTTCTCTGACCTGTTTTAGGAAGAGTCTGAAAACTTGGCTATTTCCAAGGAGTGAACACTAGACCCCTTCACTGACAATTGGTTCTGCTGTTACAGTGATTATTCTTCAATCTAAGCGCCAGGATACCCGTAGGGTGGCAGTTGTTGCTCTATATAAGTTTTAAATTTAATTCAATTCATAAGGTAAAATATGCACATGGCCCACACATCTTCGGTCATCTCATCATCCCGTACAATGATGCAAGAGAGCTAAGATCGAATAACTGCTTCCTCTTGGCTATGCCCAGAATCAAAAGGGCGAGAAGTGGAGGGCGATCATTTGCATATATAGATTCCAAGCTGTGTAACTCGCTTCCTATTCACCTAAGAGCCAAAGGCAATCTGCTCAGCTTTAGAAAGCAATTGAAGGCTCACCTCTTTGTGTAATTAGCGCATAACTCATCTCGCAATCCCTGTCACAGCGCTGGGAAGCCCATTCTGGGTAGCCATGAGCTCTACGAGAAAGTGTAAAAAAAAAAAATATATATGTAATCCACACTTTTACAATGTATAGACTGCTTTCAAACTGGAAGCCAAAAGATTCCTAATGGACAAATCCCTACCTTAATCTGGGCTAGGTCCATTGGCTCGAAATCATTGATCCTACAACCACTGTTCCATCATGTGATGCTGATCTTCTTTACCGCATTGTGTGCCCCCCTCGTAGCCTGCTATATACCTGTTTTTTGTGTCACTCTCCTTTGTGTCATTTGTCTGTGAATCATACATTTATTCATGTTGTGTATTCTTACTTGATGTACATATTGGGTTTTTGACCTTCCTTCAACCCTTTTGTAAAGCGCTCTGATAACCTTTGGGTTCTTGTTCGCGCTATATAAAACTTTATAAATAAATAAATAAATAAATAGTCAGGACTTTGCAGAATGGGAGCAGTGCACATGGCCTGCTTCAGGTCATCAAATGCCTTTTGACAGCTAACTGTCCACGGAACTTTCTTAGGCATTCTTTTGGAAGTTAGATCATTCAAAGGGGTCACTATAGATCCATATCCTTTGACAAACCTCCTGTAATACCCAGTCAGGCCCAAGAAAGCTCTGACCTGAGTTTGGGTAGTTGGAGCAACCCAGTCCATGATGGTCTAGATTTTGCTCTGCAATGGTTGAACCTGACCTCCACCCACAAGGTGGCCTAGGTATACAACCTTACTCTGCCCTAGCTGACACTTGGTGGCCTTGATAGTGAGGCCTGCTTTTTGCAGAGCCTCTAAAACATTTCTCAGGTGGACCAGGTGATCCTCCCAGGTGGAGCTAAAGACAGCAATATCATCTAGATAAGCTGCACTATAGGCTTCCAGACCTGTAAGGACTTTGTTCACCAACCTTTGAAAAGTGGCAGGTGCATTCTTCAAGCCAAAGGGCATCACTACAAATTGGTAATGCCCACTAGGGGTTGAAAATGCTGTTTTTGGTTTTGCATCCTCAGCTAATCTGATTTGCCAGTAACCAGCTGTCAGGTCAAATGTACTCAGAAACTTGGCTGAGGCCAAAGTATCTATAAGTTCATCTGCCCTGGGTATTGGATGGGCATCAGTCCTAGTGACTGCATTGAGACCCCTGTAGTCCCCTGTAGTCAACACAGAACCTCATATCTCTCTTACCACCCTGGGTATGAGGTTTCGGTACCAAGACTACTGGACTAGCCCAAGGGCTATCTGAGAGCTCAATTACTCCCAGCTCCAACATTTTCTGGACTTCAGTCCTGATACAGTCCCTGACATGGTCAGGTTGCCTGTAAATCTTATTTTTAACAGGCAGACTGTCAACTGTGACCACCTCATGTGTACACCAGGTAGTCTGACTTGGAGTCAGTGAAAACATGTGTCTGTACTGATTGAGGACTCTCCTACAATCAGTTTGCTGCTGGTCAGTGAGGCTGCCTGCCAAGGCTACACCATCAACTGAACCATCATCAGGGTTCTGTGAGAGCAGGTCATGGAGTGGATCACTCTCTTCCTCCTGTCCCTCATCAGTAGCCATGAGCAAGCCCATGTCTGCCCTGTCCACATATGGCTTGAGCCTGTTCACATGGAGCACCCTGTGGGGGCTCCTGGGAGTTCCAAGGTCCACCAGGTAGGTAACCTCTCCCTTCTGCTCAAGTATAGTATGGGGCCCACTCCACTTGTCCTGGAGAGCTGCTGGGGCCACAGGCTCCAACACCCATACTTTCTGTCCTGGCTGATACACAGTCAAAACAGCCTTTTGGTCATGCCAGGCCTTTTGCAATTCCTGGCTAGCCTCAAGGTTTTTGGATGCCGTCTTCATGTACTCAGCCATCCTGGAGCAGAGACCAAGTTCATAGTCCACAATATCCTGTTTAGGGGGTTTGAGAGGTAACTCCCATCCCTCCTTCACTAGACATAAAGGACCCCTAACTGGATGTCCAAACAGAAGTTCAAAAGGGCTGTAACCAACCCCCTTCTGAGGAACCTCTCTGTAGGCAAAGAGAAGGCAGGGCAAAAGGATGTCCCATCTACGCCTGAGCTTTTCAGGGAGACCTTTAATCATGCCCTTGAGGGTTTTATTGAATCTCTCAACTAACCCATTGCATTGTGGGTGATAAGGGGTGGTAAATTTGTAATTTACTCCACACTCCTTCCACATAGCAGTCAAGTAACCAGACATAAAGTTTGTACCTCAGTCTGATACTACCTCCTTAGGAAAACCCACTCTGGAAAAGATTCCCAGGAGGGCTCTAGCCACAACAGGAGCTGTGGTAGTCCTAAGTGGAATTGCTGCTGGATACCTAGTGGCATGGTCCACCACCACTAGTATGAATCTGTGCCCAGATGCAGTCTGAGGATCCATGGGACCAACAATGTCAATACCAACCCTCTCAAATGGAACACCCACCACAGGTAGTGGTATCAGGGGGGCCTTTGTAGTACCACCTGCCTTACCACTGGCTTGGCAAGTGATACAGGAGTGACAAAACTCCTTTGTGTCCTCTGACATGTGAGCTCAATGAAAGTGAGGGACAATTCTGTCCCAGGTCTTGTTTTGGCCTAAGTGTCCTGCTAATGGGATATCATGTGCCAGTGTCAATAGGAAGCCCCTAAACTTCAGAGGTATAACCAACCTCCTGGTGGCACCAGGTTTGGAGTCTCTACCCTCTGAGTATAAGAATCCATCATCCCAGTAGATCCTGTGGGACCCATTGGAACTCCCAGCAGCCTCAGCAGCAGCTTGCTGTCTGAGGGGTTCAAGAGAGGGGCAGTTCAGCTGCTCCTGGCTCAGATCTGCCCTGGAAGGGCCCCCTGTCCCCAAGAACTCAACCTGATCAGGTTCAAGTTCCTCTGGGACAGTTCCTTCTTCAGGACTAAGATCAGCTCCCTCAAGAGTCTGATCCTCACTCTGAGGCCGGGGGGAAGACACTGCCTTACCCCTATTGCTAATCCTCTTGGGAGGCACCTGGTCCATTATTCCAGGATCCAGGGCCTGTTCAATGGAAGACATTGTTGCCTGTGACCTAGTCATGGCAAACACCTCTGCAGGGATGCCCAGCATTTCTGCATGTGTCCTGAGTTCCACTTCAGCCCATGCTGAAGTCTCCAAATCATTGCCCAATAAGCATTCTACAGGGAGGTGAAATTCACAACTGCCAAGGAATGGTCTGTCCTGACATTGCTTGCATTGGTCACTTGGTACATCTCACCAAGTATGATCTGGTCAGGGCCCACAAGTTCTTTTGTCACCATGGTGACACTTGCACCTGTGTCCCTGTATGCCATGGCCTCCTTACCATTGATTAAAGGCTGTTGTCTGTACTTGCCCAAGTTACTGGGACTGACAAATAAGGAGGCAATATCCATGACTCCATCACAGACTAACACAGCCTGAGTTGGAATTCTGACTAGGCCAGAATCCATCTCAGGTCCCAATGTTAACCCTACTATACCCTTGTTCTGTGTACCACCACTTGAAACTGAGCTAGGGGGAACAGTTGCCTTAGGGGCAGTGGTGGTAGGAGTAGAATCCTTGGCCCTTGGACAATTGGCATCCTTTGTCCAATGGGTCTTCTCTTTACAGATACGACACCAAGGTTTCTTTTTGCCTTTACCCTTGTTTGATTGTGACTCCCCCCAGATGCAGGTTTTTGGGGCCCTTGTGAAGACTTCTGGCCTTTACCCTTCTCCCCACCCTTATCTGAGGTTTTAGAATCTTGCTTCTTAGAGTCACCACCTTGGTTCTGAGTTTTCTGCTTCACCCTGGTTCTGACCCATTTGTCTGCCTTCTTTCCCAATTCTTGGGGAGAGGTCAGATCAGAATCAACCAGGTACTGATGCAACAACTGATTTTGGCAATTATTAAGGATCTGCTCCCTCATAATTAAATTGTACAATCCTTTAAAATCACACACCTTACTGCCAAGTAACTAGCCTTCCAGAACCTAAGTAGCACAATCTACAAAGTCAACCCAGTCCTGAGTCTGTGTCTTCTGGGTGTCTCTGAACTTAATCCTGTATTGCTCAGTGGTTAAGCCAAACCCACCAATGAGAGCACTCTTCAAGACTGAGTAATTATCTGCATCCTCTTATCTAACAGTGAGGAGCTTATCTCTACCTTTGTCAGCAAAGGAGAGCCACAAGATAGCTGCCCACTGCTCCTGAGGGACCCTCTGTACTTTACAGGCCCTCTCTAGTGCAGTTATCCATCTGTGGATGTCATCCCCACTCTGATAGGGAGGGACTTATCTTGTACAGGTTCCTATGATCATGAGAATACTCTCTAGTTCTAGGGACACTGTTGCTGCCACCATGGGTCTCTAGTCCCAATCTTCTGGTTGCTCTCTGGAGCTCTAGGGATTCCCTGTCTAGGGCCAATTGCTCTTTATTGAGCCTGAGCTTGATTCTCTCAATCTCTAGTAATTGGCACTTCTTATCATAAGAGGATTCTCTCCTTTTAGATGCAGAGGTCCCTACAGAAGTACCTGAATGATTAGACTCCACAGAGGGAGTTCTGGATCTTCTAGGCAAACTCTGTACTCTTCCTGGTGGAGTAAAGAGAGGGCCACTGGGGCCTTCTCCCCCACCTGAAGGAAGAGTTGGATTTTCCAGGTTGGAATCATTTTGATCCCCCTGGCCAGAGTTTGAGTCCAGATCAAAGAAGTGTTCACTTCCTGCTCTTTCCTCATCTCCTGTCCCACCCACTCTTTCTACTTCATCAGACCCTGGGGTCTTTCTGAGGTCATCTAAGAGCAACATCTCTATGAGACGTTGGGTGCTTGCACTTCTCCCTGTCCTCAGCTTCCTAGATGTACACATATTTCTCAATTCTTCGAATGTGAGATGGTCATACCTAGTTGGCAGAGAGCCACTGGCTTCTCCTCTAGAAGACATTCTAGTGTTATGTGGTGTAGGCACCTACCTAACCTAGTGGAGACTAAAGTCTCTTGAGTTGGAGAAAGGGTGTGCTAGACCCTTGACTTACCCAACTCCAAGTTCAGTAGAACTTACTTTATTCTAATCTTGATGTATTATATGTACCTAATACTTTTAGTGGTTTTCAGTTAATCACTCAATGAGATTTATCTGGTAAAACAATAGCAAGCTTGAATCCCAACCGCTGCACACCAATGTGAGAAGTTGGCCTGGTATATGCTGTCCACTAATTAAAGTGGACACCTTGCACCGGTCCAAACGACCCTTATGGTGATTAGGTCAAAGATAACCTTTATTGAAAGCTATCCTAGTGGTAGCTATGGAGAGCAGCCTTCAGGCTAAGTCTTGAAGGAATGTAAAGCAGCTTGTTTTACCAGAACAGAACCTCCTGAGTGATCAAATGAAAGGAGAACCACACAAGTGTAATATCAAAAATATGTATTTATTACTAAACACTCTCTACTAATCTCTATGCGAGATTAGAACATAAAGCACACAATACTTAATCAATAGAACAACAGTAAATAGCACAATACACAGCGGGCTCCAGGGGGAGACCGAACCATATACTAAAAAAATGGTATAACAACAACGATTTCACTAGACACAGTGCCTAGAGCACATAGAATCGCTGGGACCCCAAGGAACCACCCAAAGGAGTGACACAGAGAGCCCACAGAGGACAGGTGCAGTGTGTGAACACAGACGCGTGCTCCGTACAACTCTATGGGAAAGTCGCGGTTGGAAAATTACAGTTCAAGGACACTTCGGAGAGGACTTCAAGCAAACCCTTTGGAACATAGAAGGTTCTATGGCCAGCACCCTTGTGAGTACCGAGGTACCCGTGTTACCTATCCCAGAGGAGACGGGTGCATAGGGGTCAAGTGGTGTCGGAAACCCTAGTCGTTTTCAATGGCGTGATGCGAAGAAGTGCTGCTGCCGGGAAGATAAAAAGTGTCCGGTGGAATCCAAGCCTGGATCCGAGGTGAGAAGAACCTGAAAGCAGAGGGGACAGAGTCTGGGTCACTTCAGGGTGACCAGGGGCTCGATAGACGAATGCCCACCGATGTCGGGTGCTTCAGGTGTGAAGATAGGTTGCTTGACTCTGTAGCCACGGGGACCAGGAGATGTCGACGACGACCAAAGTCCGAAGGTGAGCTGTCCCATGAAGGATGTCGAGTGCTGAGGGGTCAATGTCCAGATTGAACACCAACAAGCCTTGGCAAAGGCAACCCACGCGGGCAGAGGAAACAGGTTACGGTGTGGACCAGCAAGGTCCAGGAGACTCTCCAAGCTATGGGGAGTCAGGGCCCGTCTGGAGCAACCAGGGAAGCCCAAGGAAAATCAAAGTGACCCTCGTCAGGACCCACAGGCCAACGGACCAGGGATCACGAGGGGACCTCGAGCGAATTCAAAAAGCACCAGCCCACGGAGCACTCGTGGAGTGGAGGCCGGAGATCTTCAGTGGAAATGCTGCTCGGGGTCGGGACTACACGTAGTCTAAAGCACAGCCTCAGGGATTGCCAAAAAGCATATGCTGCTGCAAATGTACACGGTGCACAGGGGTTCAGGTTACACGGTCCCCACGAGGGATACTGGTCTCAGGATTGCTGAGAGAGTAGATCAACCTCAGGGACGCTCGGGAACCCACCTCCTGTGTTGCAGAAATATTCGGAGTCCTCAGGAGCTCGGGAGATGCAAACCGGTCAGATGCGTCTAGGTGCCTGCCTTGCAGGGGAGTAACTCCTTTACTCCAAGGGAGATTCTTCTGTCGTTCAGCGAACTGTAGACCGTCGAAGTACTTGGTTTCTGTAGCAGAGTTTAGTCCAGGTAAAATCCAAAGTCCTGTAATCAGGTTTCCCACTTTATACCCAGGGAAGGGGTTGGACTGACTCTGAGGACCCTCCTAGGGGAGGGGCAGGACGGAGGGGTGGCTACACCCATGTCCTTTGCCCAGTTTCATGCCAGAGCAGGAGCAAATGGCTCCTGCAACTGGTTTGAGCCGGACTATGCATGGGGACACCAAATGTGCCCCCAGTGCAGACTTTCTGGCACTCTAAGAGTGCACCCACCCAGCCGCAATACACTAAGGCCTGTCTGGGAGGTGGTCACACCTCCCTGTGACAGGAAACCTATTGTCAGGCCTTCCTCTGCTCGAGCTTGGCTCAGCAGCAGGAGGGCAGGCTTGTGTCTGTGGCTGGCAGCATCCATTTTGTGATGCCCAGGTCGAGAAAGCTGGTACCGGGTAGATCGGTGACCCATAGTAGTGGTTCTACAAGGGTGGAATCATACCTCCCACACCAGTTACTGGTGTGGAGGTATGATTCCAAGGTGTTTGACACCAAACACAACATGTTTCTAAGCAGCCGTTTTAAAGTTAGCAGTTACCGCAAGGTTATGATGCACTTAAGTATATATAGTTGGCTGTATCACAGACAACCCCGGAGAATAGGTTCCGAAGGCTGCAGAGGGGCCCTACTCATGCAGGGGCACCCTCTCACACAAAACCCAGCACCCTGCCTTCAGGATTGATAAGGCCTGCCATAGGGGTGACTGATAGGTTTATATGTGTAGTGATTTAGGATAGATATAGGTGACCTATATCTTAGTAAGTGGTGCAAGCACCAGCTTACACAGGCTGCTGTAGCAGACCTGTTGTGTCATTTTGAATGGCCTCTCAGGGGTGGCATAATACATGCGTCAGCCCCTGGGAGGCCTCTGGGGTACCTATGCCCTGGGTACATAGTATACCATATTCTAGGGACTTATAAGGGTACCCCAGAATCCAATCTGGAGTGAACCTAAAGTACATGCAATCAATTTACAGGAGAAAGCAGATAGATTGGGGTCCTGAATAGCAGGATCCCAGTCAGACTAGGCTAAAAACAGTGAGACATCAGCAAAAAGTGGGGGTAACTATAAGAAGCAGATCCTACTCTCCTACATCTGGGGTACACGGCTCCCGGTAATAGCCGTTGGTATGCTCTATGAGTGGATCTTAGTACTAGCCTGCGCGCTGACAGGGACATAAAGTCCTGGCGCTTCCCATAAGCAAGAATCAGGTACCCCAGGCCCAGCCTCACTGGTTTGCATATCCTGCTTGAGGCTCTCTTCATACTTCTCTACTTGGCGCTATATCTGTAAACTGCACTCATGCAGAGCTGCACCAAGCTGCTTTTCTCATCCATGCCCCTCAGAATCAGAACCATTGAGTTGGGTCATTAAAGTGCTTTAGGATCTCAACAAGAGATAGGAAAGTGCCACACAAATGATTCAATAAAGTGCCTTCATGAGGTCAGAGGCTGATGTCAGACTCGGAGATGGGGTCCTTAGCAGAGTAACTATCAGTCCATGTTTTAGCTTCTGGGCCTAGGAGACACCACAGAGCTCTAGGAGGGGGTGCATCAGTGAACACTGAGATGCAGTGCTTATGGGGGCGAGGGGGGAGTGCATCGGTGAACCTTGAGATGGGGCGCTCGGGGGTGTATCTGTGAACCTTGAGATGCGGGGTTCCAGGAGGAGAGGGTGCATCGGTGAACCTAGCGATGCTGGGCTCCAGGAGGAGGGGCATCGGTGAACCTTGAATGTAGGGCTCCAGGAGGGGGGAGCATCAGTGAACCTTGAATGTAGGGCTTCAGGAGGGGGGCATTGGTGAACCTTGAATGTAGGGCTGCAGAAGGGGGGCATTGGTGAACCTTGAATGTAGGTCTCCAGGAAGCGGGCATTGGTGAACCTTGAATGTAGGTCTCCAGGAAGCGGGCATCGGTGAACCTTGAATGTAGGGCTCCAGGAAGAGGGGGGGCATTGGTGAACCTTGAATGTAGGGCTTCAGGAGGGGGGCATTGGGGAACCTTGAATGTAGGGCTCCAGAAGGGGGGCATTAGTGAACCTTGAATGTAGGTCTCCAGGAAGCGGGCATCAGTGAACTTTGACTGTAGGGCTCCAGGAGTGGGGACATCGGTGAACCTTGAATGTAGGACATTGGTGAACCTTGAATGTAGGGCTCCGGGAGGGGAGGGGGTGCATCGGTGAACCTTGAGATGTGAGGCACAGGAGGGGGGGCATTGGTAAACCTTAAATGCGGGGCTCCAGAAGGGGGGCATCGATGAACCTTGAGATGCAGGTCACCAGGAGGGGGGCATTGGTAAACCATGTAAGCAGGGCTCTGGGGAGTGCATCAGTGAACCTTGAGATGCGGGAATGGGGGATCAGTGAACTTTGAATGCGGGGCTCCAGGACCGGGGGCATCGGTGAACCTTGAGATGTGGCACACCGGGGGGCATTGGTGAACCTCAATGAGAGGTCCCGGGGGCCATCGGTAAACGTTGGGATGCAGGGATCAGTGATCATTAAATGCGAACCCCTGGGGGGGTATCGGTGACCCTTGAATGAGGGGCTCCAGGAGGGGTGGCATTGGTGAACCTTGAGATGCAGGGATGGGGGGCATCGGTGATCTGAGGGGCTCCAGGAGGAGGGTGCATCGATGAATCTTGAATGTAGAGCTCCAGGAGGGGGTGCATCAATGAACCTTGAGATGTGGGGCACCAGGAGGGGGCATCAGTGTACCTTGAGATGTGGGGCACCAGGAGGGGGGCATCAGTGAACCTTGAATGCAGTTTTTCAGGAGGGGGGGCATTGGTGAACTTTGAATTCAGGGCTCAAGGAGGGGGGCATTTATGAACCTTGAGATGTGCGACCCCAGGAGTGGGGGCATCGGTGAACATTGAGATGTGGGGCTCCAGGAAGGGGGGGCATTGGTGAACCTTGAATGTGCAGCTCCATGGGGGGGGCATCGGTGACCTTGAGATGTGGGGCTCCAGGAAGGGGGGGCATTGGTGAACCTTGAATGCGGGGCTCCGGGGGGGGGGGGGCATCGGTGAACCTTGATCTGTGAGGCTCCAGGAGGGGGGTGCTGTCACACCTGCCTCCTCCTACAGGGGAGGCCTTATGCAGTGCGGTGCACCAGCAAGCCCTTCGTCCTGTGGTTGCCAGAATTTCAATCTTTGCTCGGAGAAGGTCCATTTTGTCTGAGAAATACTCCATGAGGTTAGAAATGCTGCGCTGTGCGAAGCCGCTTACTCGCTACTGCATGCTCGTCAATTGTTTTATTATTTTAATAATTTCAAATATTTATAGTGCGTTCGTCAGGTTGGTGCCAGAAGCATAGACAGTGTGTCATGGGTCAAAGGGCAAGGAAAAAAAAAGGCCCCCTGGCTGCTGTTTGAATGATAAAATACATCAATAAATCAAAAATCAGGGTTCAGTGGTCGTAGGCTCTGAGACCTCTTGGCCCGGTGCTACTGCACCTGCTGCACTAAAGGAAGCCACGCCCCTGGCTAGTGCCTCTTAGGAGTTGACGCTGATTCACAGAGCTAGATCACTTACCATTATCAAGATGACGTGTGAAAATGTATGATTTGCGCCAGCCCACGATGAGAATATTTATAAATGTGTGGGTGTGTGGAATGTGTATAGCGCCAACATATCCACAAGTCAGTGAGAGCTATACAGGATCGAAGACAAAGCTACAATCAGAGAGTGAATTGGGTTTGCACATGCGCACGGCGTGCACGAGTCACTGGCTGGCACAAATCGATAAATGAAGGAAGGGAACTGGCAGGTGACAGAATTTGCATATGCAAAATGTGAGCGTACAGGGAAGGGAAATAAAAATACAGGAGGAAGGCGAAGGAAGGCGAGCTAGAGGAGTGTTTGCTGAATCACAAAAGTGATTCAGTTTAACTGATCGTGAACTGGTCCACAGCAAACAGGAGCAAACCCGTGTATTGACGGGGGCACGGGTGCAAGTTAACAGACGCCTTTGAGGTGGGGCTGTAGCCGAGGTTCATGCTGAAAAGGTGTGAGAGAATACTCCTGTAGGAATGGACAGCTGGAGGGACGACTGAAGCTTGGAAGGAAAGCAAAATTAGTAAACAAGAGCTTCCTCCTCACTGGGCAAGAGTGATGGATGACCTGAGGGGAGAGTAGGAAAGCAGGGAGGGTGAGTGTAGGAGAGTAGGATCTGCCTCTTATGGTTAACCCCACTTTTTGCTGATGTATCACTGTTTTTGACTTAGACTGACTAAGATCCTGCTATTCAGGACCCCAGTCTATCTGCTTTCTCCTGTAAATTGATTGCATGTACTTTAGGTACACTCCAGATTGGATTCTGGGGTACCCTTATCAGTCCCTAGTATATGGTACACCATGTACCCAGGGTATAGATACCCCAGAGGCCTCCCAGGGGCTGCAGCATGTATGGTGCCACCCCTGAGAGGCCATTCAAAATGACACCACAGGTCTGCTACTGCAGCCTGTGTAAGAAGGTGCATGCACCCCTTACTTAGATATAGGTTACCTATATCTATTCTAAATCACTGCACATATAAACCTATCAGTCACCCCTATGGCAGGCCTTATCAATCCTGAAGGCAGGGTGCTGGGTTTTGTGTGAGCCCCTCTGCAGCCTTCGGAACCTATTTTCCGGGGTTGTCTGTGATGCAGCCAACCATATATATTTAAGTGCATTATAACCTTGCAGTAAATGCTAACTTTAAAACGGCTGCTTAGAAACATGTTGTGTTTGGTGTCAAACACCTTGGAATCATACCTCCCCGCCAGTCTGCCCTCCTGCTGTTGAGCCAAGCTCGAGCAGAGGAAGGCCTGACAGTAGGTTTCCTGTCACAGGGAGGTGTGACCACCTCCCAGACAGGCTTTAGTGTATTGGGGCTGGGTGGGTGCACTCTTAGAGTGCCAGAAAGTCTGCACTGGGGGCACATTTGGTGTCCCCATGCATAGTCCGGCTCAAACCAGTTGCAGGAGCCATTTGCTCCTGCTCTGGCGCGAAACTGGACAAAGGACATGGGTGTAACCACCCCTCTGTCCTGACCCTCCCCTAGGAGGGTCCCCAGAGTTAGTCCAACCCCTTCCTTGAGTATAAAGTAGGAAACCTGACTACAGGACTTTGGATTTTACCTGGACTAAACTCTGCTACAGAAACCAAGTACTTCAACGGTCTACACTTCGCTGGACGACAGAAGAATCTCTCTTGGAGTAAAGGAGTTACTCCCCTGCAGCAGCAGGCACCTAGACGCATATGACCGGTTTGCATCTCCCGAGCTCCTGAGGACTCCGAAGATTTCTGCAACACAGGAGGTGGGTTCCCGAGCGTCGTTGAGGTCGATCTGCCCTCTCAGCAATCCTGAGACCAGTATCCCTCGTGGGGACTGTGCAACCCGAACCCCTGTGCACCGTGTACTTTTGCAGCAGCATATGCTTTTTGGCAATCCCTGAGGCTGTGCTTTGGACTACGTGTAGTACCGACCGCAAGCAGTATTTCCACCGAAGATCTCCGGCCTCCACTCCACGAGTGCTCTGTGGGCTGGTGCTTTGTGATTCAGCTCGAGGTCCCTTCGCGATCCCTGGTCCGCTGGCCTGTGGGTCCTGGCGAGGGTCACTTTGATTTTCCTTTGGCTTCCCTGGTTGCTCCAGACGTGCCCTGACTCCCCATAGCTTGGAGAGTCTCCTGGACCTTGCTGGTCCACACCGTAACCTGTTTCCTCTGCCCGCGTGGGTTGCCTTTGCCAAGGCTTGTTGGTGTTCAATCCGGACACTGACCCATCAGCACTCGACATCCTTTGTGGGACAGCTCACCTCCGGACTTTGATCATCGTCGACGTCTCCTGGTCCCTGTGGCTGCAGAGTCAAGCATCCTATCTTCACACATGAAGCACCCGACATCATGGACTGGGTTGCTCCCACTACCCAAACTCAGGTCAGAGCTTTCTTGGGCCTGACTGGGTATTACAGGAGGTTTGTCAAAGGATATGGATCTATAGTGACCCCTTTGAATGATCTAACTTCCAAAAGAATGCCTAAGAAAGTTCAGTGGACAGTTAGCTGTCAAAAGGCATTTGATGACCTGAAGCAGGCCATGTGCACTGCTCCCATTCTGCAAAGTCCTGACTATTCCAAACAATTCATTGTTCAAACTGATGCATCTGAGTTGGGGGTAGGGGCTGTGTTATCACAATTGAATGAAGAGGGTCAGGATCAGCCAGTAGCTTTTATTAGCAGAAGGCTGACCCCCAGAGAGAAACGTTGGTCAGCTATTGAGAGGGAAGCCTTTGCTGTGGTTTGGGCCTTGAAGAAGCTGAGGCCATACTTGTTTGGCACTCACTTCATTGTTCAGACAGACCACAAGCCCCTCTTATGGCTAAAACAGATGAAGGGTGAAAACCCCAAACTTTTGAGGTGGTCCATTTCCCTACAGGGGATGGACTATACAGTGGAACATAGACCTGGGAGTAACCATGCCAATGCAGATGGACTCTCAAGATATTTCCACTTAGAACATGAAGACTCAACTGGTCAAGGTTAGTTTAATGTCCCTGTGTTTGGGTGGGTGGTTGTGTAGGAGAGTAGGATCTGCTTCACATGGGTACCCCCACTTTTTTGCTGATGTAGCACTGTTTTTGACTTAGACTGACTGGGATCCTGCTATTCAGGACCCCAGTCTATCTGCTTTCTCCTATAAATCGATTGCATGTACTTTAGGTACACTCCAGATTGGATTCTGGGGTACCCTTATCAGTCCCTAGTATATGGTACACCAGGTACCCAGGGCATAGGTACCCCAGAGGCCTCCCAGGGGCTGAAGCATGTATTATGCCACCCCTGAGAGGCCATTCAAAATGGCACCACAGGTCTGCTACTGCAACCTGTGTAAGGAGGTGCATGCGCCCCTTTATATCTATTCTAAATCACTACACATATAAACCTATCAGTCACCCCTATGGCAGGCCTCATCAATCCTGAAGGCAGGGTGCTGGGTTTTGTGTGAGAGGGTGCCCCTGCATGAGCAGAGCCCCTCTGCAGCCTTCGGAATCTATTCTCCGGGGTTGTCTGTGATGCAGCCAACCATATATACTTAAGTGCATTATAACCTCGCGATAAATGCTTACTTTAAAACCGCTGCTTACAAACATGTTGTGTTTGGTGTCAAACACCTTGGAATCATACCTCCACACCAGTAACTGGTGTGGGAGGTATGATTCCTCCCTTGTAGAACCACTACTATGGGTTACCGGTCTACCCGGTACCAGCTTTCTCGACCTGGGCAGCACAAAATGGATGCTGCCAGCCACAGACACGAGTCTGCCCTCCTGCTGCTGAGCCAAGCTCGAGGCAGAGGAAGGCCTGACAATAGGTTTCCTGTCACAGGGAGGTGTGACCACCTCCCAGACAGGCTTTAGAGTATTGGGGCTGGGTGGGTGCACTCTTAGAGTGCCAGAAAGTCTGCACTTGGGGCACATTTGGTGTCCCCATGCATAGTCCAGCTCAAACCGGTTGCAGGAGCCATTTGCTCCTTGTCTGGCGTGAAACTGGACAAAGGACATGGGTGTAGCCACCCCTCTGTCCTGACCCTCCCCTAGGTGGGTCCCCAGAGTTAGTCCAACCCCTTCCTTGAGTATAAAGTAGGAAACCTGACTACAGGACTTTGGATTTTACCTGGACTAAACTCTGCTACAGAAACCAAGTACTTCGATGGTCTACACTTCGCTGGACGACAGAAGAATCTCTCTTGGAGTAAAGGAGTTACTCCCCTGCAGCAGCAGGCACCTAAATGCATCTGACCGGTTTGCATCTCCCAAGCTCCTGAGGACTCTGAAGACTTTTGCAACACAGGAGGTGGGTTCCCGAGTGTCCCTGAGGTCGATCTACTCTCTCAGCAATCCTGATACCAGTATCCCTCGTGGGGACCGTGCAACCCGAACCCCTGTGCACCGTATACTTTTGCAGCAGCATATGCTTTTTGGCGATCCCTGAGGCTGTGCTTTGGACTCCGTGTAGTCCCAACCCCGAGCAGCATTTTCACCAAAGATCTCCGGCCTCCACTCCACGAGTGCTCTGTGGGCTGGTGCTTGGTGATTCAGCTCGAGGTCCCTTCGCGATCCCTGGTCCGTTGGCCTGTGGGTCCTGGCGAGGGTCACTTTGATTTTCCTTGGGCTTTCCTGGTTGCTCCAGAGGTTCCCTGACTCTCCATAGCTTGGAGAGTCTCCTGGACCTTGCTGGTCCATACTGTAACTTGTTTCCTCTGCCCGCGTGGGTTGCCTTTGCCAAGGCTTGTTGGTGTTCAATCTGGACACTGACCCCTCAGCACTCGACATCCTTCGTGGGACAGCTCACCTCCGGACTTTGGTCATCGTCAACGTCTCCTGGTCCCTGTGGCTGCAGAGTCAAGCATCCTATCTTCACACCTGAAGCACCCGACATCGGTGGGCATTCGTCTATCGAGCCCCTGGTCACCCTGAAGTGACCCAGACACTGTCCCCTCTGCTTTCAGGTTCTTCTCACCTCGGATCCAGGCTTGGATTCCACCGGACACTTTTCATCTGCCCGGCAGCAGCACTTCTTCGCATTGAAAACGACGAGGGTTTCCGACACCACTTGACCCCTATGCATCCGGCTCCTCTGGGATAGGTAACACGGGTACCTCAGTACTCACAAGGGTGCTGGCCTTAGAACCTTCTATGTTCCAAAGGGTTTGCATGAAGTCCTCTCCGAAGTGTCCTTAAACTGTAATTTTCCAACCGCGACTTTCCCATAGAGTTGTACGGAGCTTGCGTCGGTGTTCACACACTGCACCCGTCCTCCGTGGGTCCCCTGTGTCACTACTTTGGGTGGTTCCTTGGGGTCCCAGCGATTCTACGTGCTGTAGGCACTGTGTCTAGTTAAGTCGTGGTTGTTATACCACTTTCTTAGTATATGGTTCGGTCTCCCCCTGGAGCCCGCTGTGTATTGTGCTATTTATTGTCATTCTATTGATTTAATATTGTGTACCTTGTGCTCTAATCTCATAAAGAGGTTAGTAGAGAGTGTTTAGTAATAAATACATATATTTTATATATCTCTTGTGTGGTTCTCCTTTCATTTGGTCATTCAGGAGGTTCTGATCTGGTAAAACAAGCTGCTTTACATTCCTTCGAGACTTAGCCTGAAGGCTGCTCTCCACAGCTACCACTAGGATAGCTTTCTATAAAGGTTGTCTTTAACCTAATCATCATAAGGGTCGTTTGGACTGGTGCAAGGTGCCCATTTTAATTAGTGGACAGCATATACCAGGCCAACTTCTCACACGGGTGACCTGAGAAGAGAGAAGGAAAGCAGGGAGGGTGAGGGTGACCTCCCTCAGGTGACCTGGGGAGAGAGTAGGAAAGCAGGGAGGGGAGAGGGTGACCTCCCTCAGGTGACCTGAGGAGAGAGTAGGAAAGCGGTGAGGGTGACCTCCCTCAGGTGCCCTGGGGAGAGAGTAGGAAAGCAGGGAGGGGAGAGAGGGTGACCTCCCCTCAGGTGACCTAGGGAGGGAGTAGGAAAGCAGGGAGGGGAGAGGGTGACCTCCCTCAGGTGACCTGGGGAGAGAGTAGGAAAGCAGAGAGGGTGACCTCCATCAGGTGACCTGAGGGGAGAGTAGGAAAGCAGAGAGGGGAGAGGGTGACCTCCCTCAGGTGACCTCAGGTGACCTGAGAAGAGAGTAGGAAAGCAGGGAGGGTGAGGACGACCTCCCTCATGTGACCTGAGGAGAGAGTAGGAAAGCAGGGAGGGGAGAGGGTGACCTCTCTCAGGTGATCTGGAGAGAGAGTAGCAAAGCAGGAGGGGAGAGGGTGACCTCCCTCAGGTGACCTGTGGAGAGAGTAGGAAAGCAGAGGGAGAGGATCACCTCCCTCAGGTGACCTGAGAAGAGAGTAGGAAAGCAGGAAGGGTGAGGGTGACCTCCCTCAGGTGACCTGGGGAGAGAGTAGGAAAGCAGGGAGGGGAGAGGGTGACCTCCTTCAGGTGACCTGAGGAGAGAGTAGGAAAGCAGAGGGAGAGGATCACCTCCCTCAGGTGACCTGAGAAGAGAGTAGGAAAGCAGGGAGGGGAGAGGGTGACCTCCCTCAGGTGACCTGGGGAGAGAGTAGGAAAGCAGGGAGGGGAGAGGGTGACCTCCCTCAGGTGACCTCAGGTGACATGAGGATAGAGTAGGAAAGCAGGGAGGGGAGAGGGTGACCTCGCTCAGGTGACCTGAGGAGAGAGTAGGAAAGCAGAGGGAGAGGATCACCTCCCTCAGGTGACCTGAGAAGAGAGTAGGAAAGTAGGGAGGGGAGAGGGTGACCTCCTTCAGGTGACCTGAGGAGAGAGTAGGAAAGCGGTGAGGGTGACCTCCCTCAGGTGCCCTGGGGAGAGAGTAGGAAAGCAGGGAGGGGAGAGAGGGTGACCTCCCCTCAGGTGACCTGGGGAGAGAGTAGGAAAGCAGGGAGGGGAGAGGGTGACCTCCCTCAGGTAACCTGGGGAGAGAGTAGGAAAGCAGAGAGGGGAGAGGGTGACCTCCCTCAGGTGACCTGAGGGGAGAGTAGGATAGCGGAGAGGGTGACCTCCCTCAGGTGACCTGAGTAGAGAGTAGGAAAGCAGGGAGGGTGAAGACGACCTCCCTCAAGTGACCTGAGGAGAGAGTAGGAAAGCAGGGAGGGGAGAGGGTGACCTCCCTCAGGTGACCTGGGGAGAGAGTAGGAAAGCAGGGAGGGGAGAGGGTGACCCCCCCCCTCAGGTGACCTGAGGAGAGAGTAGGAAAGCAGGGAGGGGAGAAGGTGACCTCCCTCAGGTGACCTGGGGAGAGTAGGAAAGCAGAGGGGATAGGGTGACCTCCCTCAGGTGACCTGAGGACAGACTAGGAAAGCAGGGAGGGGAGAGGGTGACCTCCCTCACGTGACCTGAGGAGAGAGTAGGAAAGCAGGGAGGGTGAGGTTGACCTCCCTCAGGTGACCTGGGGAGAGTGTAGGAAAGCAGGGAGGGGAGAGGGTGACCTCCCTCAGGTGACCTGAGGAGAGAGTAGGAAAGCAGAGGGAGAGGATCACCTCCCTCAGGTGACCTGAGAAGAGAGTAGGAAAGCAGGGAGGGGAGAGGGTGACCTCCCTCAGGTGACCTGGGGAGAGAGTAGGAAAGCAGGGAGGGGAGAGGGTGACCTCCCTCAGGTGACCTCAGGTGACCTGAGTAGAGAGTAGGAAAGCAGGGAGGGTGAGGACGACCTCCCTCAAGTGACCTGAGGAGAGAGTAGGAAAGCAGGGAGGGGAGAGGGTGACCTCCCTCAGGTGACCAGGGGAGAGAGTAGGAAAGCAGGGAGGGGAGAGGGTGACCCCCCCTCAGGTTACCTGAGGAGAGAGTAGGAAAGCAGGGAGGGAAGAAGGTGACCTTCCTCAGGTGACCTGTGGAGAGAGTAGGAAAGCAGAGGGGATAGGGTGACCTCCCTCAGGTGACCTGAGGACAGACTAGGAAAGCAGGGAGGGGAGAGGGTGACCTCCCTCAGGTGACCTGAGGAGAGAGTGGGAAAGCAGAGGGAGCGGATCACTTCCCTCAGGTGACCTGAGAAGAGAGTAGGAAAGCAGGGAGGGTGAGGTTGACCTCCCTCAGGTGACCTGGGGAGAGAGTAGGAAAGCAGGGAGGGGAGAGGGTGACCTCCCTCAGGTGACCTGAGGAGAGAGTAGGAAAGCAGAGGGAGAGGATCACCTCCCTCAGGTGACCTGAGAAGAGAGTAGGAAAGCAGGGAGGGGAGAGGGTGACCTCCCTCAGGTGACCTGGGGAGAGAGTAGGAAAGCAGAGAGGGGAGAGGGTGACCTCCCTCAGGTGACCTGAGGGGAGAGTAGGAAAGCAGAGAGGGGAGAGGGTGACCTCCCTCAGGTGACCTGAGAAGAGAGTAGGAAAGCAGGTGTGAGAAGTTGGCCTGGTATATGCTGTCCACTAGTTATAGTGGGCACCTTGCACCAGTCCAAACGACCTTTATTGATGATAGGTTTAAAGACAACCTTTATTGAAAGCTATCCTAGTGGTAGCTATGGAGAGCAGCCTTCAGGCTAAGTCTTGAAGGAGTGTTAAGCTGTTTGTTTTACCAGTTATAATCTCATGAATGACCAAATGAAAGGAGAACCACACCAGGTATATATATAAAATATATGTATTTATTACTAAACACTACCCAATAGTCTCTTTATGAGGCTAGAGGTCAAAGTACACAAGTTACAAGTCAAATAGCACAGTAAATTAGCACAATATACGATTAGCCCTAGGGCGTACCAAACCATATATTAAGAAAGTGGTATATGAACCACGACTTGACTAGACACAAGGCCTAGAGCCTGTAGAATCGCTGGGACCCCAAGGAACCACCCAAGGTAGTGACACAGGGGACCCACGGAGGCTGTGTGCAGTGTGTGAACACAGCCACGAGCTCCGTTATCGTCTATGGGAAAGTCGCGGTTAGGAGTTTTAGAGTTTAAGGACACTTAGAAATGGATTAGGACCAAACCCTCTTGGACTTAGACAGTTCTAGGGTCAACACCCACGGGAGCACCGGAGTACTCGAGTTACCTCACCCAGGAAGCCGGGTGCATAGGTGTCGAATGGTGTTGGGTCGCGTCGTCGATTTCAATGGCAGCCTGCAAGGAAGTGCTGCTGCCGGGAAGATGCGAAGTGTCCGAAGAGATCCAAGCCTGGATCGGAGATGAGAAGAACCTGAAAGCAGAGGGGACAGAGTCTAGGTCACTTGCCAGTGACCAGGGGCACGATAGTCGAATGCCCACCGATGTCGGGTGCTTCAGGTGAAAGAGGTGAAGCTTGACTCTTCAGCCACGAGGACCAGGAGGCATCGACGATGACCAGGAGCTGGATTCGAGCTGTCCCACAAAGGATGTTGAGTGCTGCAGCGTTGGTGTCCGGATTGAACACAACAAGCCTTGGCAACAGCAACCCACGCAGAAAGGAGAAAGATGCTTCTGTGCAGACCAGCAAGGTCTGAGGAACTCACCACTCGGTGGGGAGTCAGGGCACGTCTGGAGCAACCAGGGAAGCCCAAAGAAAATCAGAGTTGCCTTCACAGGGACCCACCAGTCGACAGACCAGGGATCGTGAAGGAGTCTCAAGCGGAAATGCAAGAAGCGGGCCTACGGAACACTCGTGGAGTGTAGGCTCACAATCTTCGATGCAAATGGTGCTCGGGGCCTGGGCTACAAGTAACCCAAAGCAGGACTTCAAGAGACGTCGAGAAGTTGATGCACTAGCAAATGTGCACGGTGTCCAGGAGTTCCGGTTCCACGTCACTCGTGAGGGCTGCGGGTCTCAGCTTTGCTGGGGACTCGGGTCAGCCTCTGAGAAGTCTGGAAATCCTCTTCCTGGGCTGCAATTACTTCGGAGTCCGGCGGGAGCTTCGGAGATGCAGACCGGCAATTGCTTCGTTGGTGCCTGCCAAGCAGGGGAGTCACTCCTTGACCCCAAGGGAGATTTCTTCAGTCCTCTAGTCTTGAGTAGAGCATCGAAGTTCCAGGATTCAGTTGCAGAGTTTCGTCCAGGGATATCTAAAGTCCTGTTTCCAGGGGTTCCTTACTTATACCTAAGAAAGGGGATGGACTAACTCTGAGGACCCACCTATGGGAGGGTTTGGAAAGAGGGGTGGCTACACCCATTTCCTTTGTCCAGTTTCGCGCCAGAGCAGGGGCTGGCAGCCCCTGCAAACGGTTTGAACTGGGGTATGCACGAGGACACCAAATGTGCCCCCAGTGCAGGACTTCAAAGCACTCTTGGAGTGCACCCACCCAGCCCCAATCCACTAAGGCCTGTCTGGGAGGTGGTAACACCTCCCTGTGACAGGAAACCTATTGTCCAGGCCTCCCCTGCTGGAGTTTCGGTCAGCAGCAGGAGGCCAGACTCGTGTCTGTGGCTGCAGCATCCATTTTGTGATGCCAGGGCTCTGTTTAGTTGGTACCGGGTATACCAGTGCTGTCATGTCTCTCCCTCTAGAAGGGTGGGATCATACTCCACACCAGTTACTGGTGTGGGGGTATGATTCCAAGGTGTTTGACACCAAACACGACATGTTTCCGTGCAGCCATCCCAAAGTTAGCATTTACCGCGAGGATATAATGCACTTAAGAGTATATTTTCAGGCTGCACCACAGACAACCCTGGAGAGGAGATTCCGAAGGCTGCAGAGGGGCTCTGCTCATGCATGGGCACCCTCTCACATAAAACCAAGCACCCTGCCTTCAGGATTGATAAGGCCTGCCATAGGGGTGACTGATAGGTTTCTATGTGCAGTGATAGGTGAGATATAGTGAACCTATATCTCTGTAAGGGGTGCATGCACCACCTCACTCAGGCTGCAGTAGCAGTCCTGTGGTGTCATTTTGGATGGCTTTCCAGGGGTGGCACAATACTTGCTTCAGCCCCTGGTAGGCCTCTGGGGTACCTATGCCCTGGGTACATAGTATACCATATACTAGGGACTTATAAGGGCACTCCAGAATCCAATCTGTGGTGTACCTAAAGTACATGGAATCAATTTATAAGAGAAAGCAGATAGGCTGGGGACCTGAATAGCAGGTTCCCAGCCAAACTAAGTCAAAAACCATCAAAACACCAGAAAAAAAGTGGGGGTAACCATGTAGTCAGATTCCACCTTCCTACATACCCCTCCCCCCCCCCCAAACGAAAGGAGATAAGGCTAACCTTGGCCAGTTGAGCCTTTATTGACTAAGTGGCCATATAAGGAAGTACCTGCACTAGCATGGTTACCCCCTGTCTTATGGTCCACTAAGCTATCCCTCACCCTAAGGGTATGAGAGGGTCTCCACCATGGGGAATTACTACCTGTGGTGTGCTTTGGTAAAGTAAAAGGCTGATGAGGTGTCTGAGTAGGGAAGTGAGACCCTAGGAAAGTTGGTCTCAGCTTCCTCAGATCACTGGTCACCATGTATGCCTGTCTTTCCATGACTGAGTTTTTCTTTGCTCTAAGGGTCAACCTTTGGCTGCCTACAGCTGGGGGTTGGGTCCCTTTGGATGGAACACTGGGGGGACATGGCAGGTTTGGAACCTTTTGCTCCCAGGTTTGCCCTTGCCTAACAGAGTCCTTCTGGGGGAGGTCCCTACACAAAGGTATGGGGGATCCCTCAGTGTGTTGATGAATTTTCACCTGGCTAGGGCTACTAGACTGGGTGCCCCTAATCTGCTGATGGGGGGGTTCCTATGGACAGGGGGCCCTGTGGGATCCACTGACCTCCCTGACCTCTGCAGCCCTAGGCTGACTGAGGCAGGGTAGAGAGGGGCAGGTTACCTGCTCCAGACTGGGTACCACCTTGGAAGGGTCCCCTGCCATCAGAGGGGTTGCCAGGCCAGGCCTGACTCCCTCTGGGGCAGTTCCTTCACTAGCGGTAGGATCAGTTCCCTGAGGAGGCTGACCCTTACCTATAGTCTGGGGGGAAGAAGACTTTTCTTCAACCCTTGTGCTCTCTTGTGGAGGAGAGTGGGCCATTCTTTCAGGCTCCATCACTCCAAAATGTTCCTGGGGTGGGGCTGTGGCCATCACAGCCCCCCTAACTTTCTCAGGGATGCCCAGCATTCTCAGATGGGCTTGGTGTTCAACTTCAGCCCAGGCTGAAATTTCTAGATCATTGCCCATCAGGCAATCTACAGGCAAGGTTGGGGACACTGCCACTCTTTTGGGCCTGTGACCCCTTCCCAGCTGAGATTGACTATGGCCATGGGGTGATCTGTTCTGACACCATCAATGTTGGTCACCTGGTATTTAAACTCAGGTAAAAGCTGGTGAGGGGGACTAGTTTCCCTGCCACCATGGTGACACTAGCCCCTGTGTCCCTGAATGCCACAGCTTTCTGACCATTAATCATTGGCTCCAGTCTGTACCTGCCCAATGCATTGGGACCCATGGTAAAGGTGGCAAATCCTATACCACCATAAGAGTAAGGGGGTCCTGTCTAAACTAGGGCCCACCAATGTTCCCCTTGCAAAAGCACCTAACGTTTTGGGTGCACTACTCCCAACTGGGGGATTACTACTGGTAGTACCAGGAGGGGTGGTAGTATTTGTTGGAGGAACATTTTCTTTATTGCCAGTCCTGGGGCAACTGGGATCAGTTTTCCAGTGTCCAGGCTTTTTACAGACATGGCAATATGGTTTCTTTTCAGGAGAAGGAGGAGTTTGGGACCCACCCCCAGAAGAGGACTTTTGGGGCCCTGTAGTGGACTTATCCTTAGATTTATCCCCACATTTCTCTTGGGACTTGGTAGAATCTTTCTTCTGGTCATCACCCTGATTCTTAGGCCTCACCCTGGTTCTGACCCATTTGTCTGCCTTCTTTCCCAATTCTTGGGGAGAGGTCACATCAGAGTCCACCAGGTACTGGTGTAAAAGCTGGTTTTGACAATTATTAAGGATCTGCTCCCTCATAATCAAATTGTACAATTCTATAAAGTCATGCACCTTGCTGCCATGTATCCAACCTTCCAGAGCCTTAGTAGCACAATCTACAAAGTCAACCCAGTCTTGAGTCTGAGCCTTTTGGGTGTCTCTGAACTTCAACCTATACTGTTCAGTGGTTAGGCCAAACCCATCTATCAGAGCACTCTTCAAGACTTTGTAATTGTCAGCATCCTCTTCTCTTACAGTGAGGAGCTTGTCTCTACCTTTGTCTGCAAAGGAGAGCCACAAGAGTGCTGCCCACTGCTCCTGGGGGACCCTCTGAACTTTACAGGCCCTTTCCAGTGCAGTAATCCATTTGTGGATGTCACCCCCACTCTGGTAGGGAGGGACAATCTTGCTCAGGTTTCTATGGTCATAAGACCTTTCCCTACCACTAGGGAAGTTGCTGCCACCATGGGACTCTAGTCCCAACTTTCTTCTTTGTCTATGAAGCTCTAGGGACTCCCTGTCTATAGCCAACTGCTCTCTTCTGATCCTAAGCTGAGCTTCTCCATACTTGAGCAGTCTCTCTTTCCTTTCATGAGAGGATTCCCTCCTATGAGAGGAAACAGAGGTCCCTACTGAGGTGTCAGAATGGTTAGACTCCTGAGAAGGAGATCTTGACCTTCTAGGCACACTCACAACTCTTCCTGGTGGGACAAAGGGGAGGCCATTCTGGTCCTCCTCCTCATCTTCAGGAGGAGCTGGATTTTCCAGGGCAAGATCATTGTCATCTTCCTGGCCAGTTTCAGAGGTTATGTCCTGGGTTTCTTCACCCCTGGTCCCTTCCTCATCTTCTGCCCCACCCTCTCTGCCTACCCCTTCAGACCCTGTGGGTCTTCTGAGATCATCCAACAGAAGCACCTCTATGAGGCGTTGGGTGTTGGCACTTTTGTCTGTCTTCAGCTTCCTAGTACTGCACAATGCTCTCAATTCCAAGAATGGGAGGTTGTCATACTTGGATGGTAGAAGCCCATTGGCTTCTGGCAGGGACCCACTGGTTCCTGGCCTTGAAGACATCACTAGTGAGGTGTGGTGTATGCACTACCTACTCTAGTGTGGCCTACTAAACTCTCTTGAGTTGTAGAAAGGGTGTGCTAAGCCCTTGACATACAACTCTAAGTTCAGTAGAACTTACTGTATTTCTAAGCTTGAATTTATATGTACCTGAGGTACCTTTAGTGGTTTTCAGTTAGTCACACACTTGAGATTATCTGGTAAAACAAAGGCAAGCTTGAATCCAACGGCTGCACACCAATGTGAGAAGTTGGCCTGGTATATGCTGTCCACTAGTTATAGTGGGCACCTTGCACCAGTCCAAACGACCTTTATTGATGATAGGTTTAAAGACAACCTTTATTGAAAGCTATCCTAGTGGTAGCTATGGAGAGCAGCCTTCAGGCTTAGGGGCCGATTCCGATTTCGGCCGGAAGGGCACCGAACGATGGTCGGAGCCCTTCCGACCGAATCGGAACGTGCCGGCCGGATTCCTTTCCGACCGAGCCATTCCGATGGGCTCGGTCGGAAGGAATCCGACTCGGATTTCCGGATGGCTTACGACGGGCTCGGAGAGCCCGACCGCCGTCCGGAAATCCTTCAGTACTCCCCCGGCCGCCTCTTCACGACCGAGGAGTACGATGGCAGTATTTCACTGCCTTTTCGTGCCGGTCTTTCCGGCACGAAAAGGCAGTTGGTAACTGTCTTTGGGGGCCCCCAGTAGGGCCCCCATGGGTGCGAGGCCACCGAATGGCGGCCTGGGGGCACTTATGGTGCCCCTCTGTTGATCCCTGCACCGGTGGCAGGCACCTTGGGGTGTCGGCCACAGGGTGCAGGGATGAACTGCACCTCTGCTTTTCACTATGCAAGCATGCATTCCGCTCGGAATGCATGCTCCCATTGTGAAGTATACGAGTGCGACCGAACAGGGTTCGGTCGCCATCGCACTGCAGGGCCGTAACCGACGACAGCAAGTCGGTCGGTTACGGCTCCTGGACGATGTCGGACGGACCTGAGTCCGTCCGACATCGGAATCGGCCCCTAAGTCTTGAAGGAGTGTTAAGCTGTTTGTTTTACCAGTTATAATCTCATGAATGACCAAATGAAAGGAGAACCACACCAGGTATATATATAAAATATATGTATTTATTACTAAACACTACCCAATAGTCTCTTTATGAGGCTAGAGGTCAAAGCACACAAGTTACAAGTCAAATAGCACAGTAAATTAGCACAATATACGATTAGCCCTAGGGGCGTACCAAACCATATATTAAGAAAGTGGTATAAGAACCACGACTTAAGTAGACACAAGGCCTAGAGCCTGTAGAATCGCTGGGACCCCAAGGAACCACCCAAGGTAGTGACACAGGGGACCCACGGGGCTGTGTGCAGTGTGTGAACAAAGCCGCGAGCTCCGTTATCGTCTATGGGAAAGTCGCGGTTAGAGTTTTAGAGTTTAAGGACACTTAGAAATGGATTAGGACCAAACCCTCTTCGACTTAGACAGTTCTAGGGTCAACACCCACGGGAGCACCGGAGTACTCGAGTTACCTCACCCAGGGAAGCCGGGTGGATAGGTGTCGAATGGTATCGGGTTGCGTCGTCGATTTCAATGGCAGCCTGCAAGGAAGTGCTGCTGCCGGGAAGATGCGAAGTGTCCGAAGAGATCCAAGCCTGGATCGGAGATGAGAAGAACCTGAAAGCAGAGGGGACAGAGTCTGGGTCACTTGCCAGTGACCAGGGGCACGATAGTCGAATGCCCACCGATGTCGGGTGCTTCAGATGAAAGAGGTGAAGCTTGACTCTTCAGCCACGAGGACCAGGAGGCGTCGACGACGACCAGGAGCTGGATTCAAGCTGTCCCACGAAGGATGTCGAGTGCTGCAGCGTTGGTGTCCGGATTGAACACAACAAGACTTGGCAACAGCAACCCACGCAGAAAGGAGAAAGATGCTTCTGTGCAGACCAGCAAGGTCTGAGGGACTCACCACTCGGTGGGGAGTCAGGGCAGCTCTGGAGCAACCAGGGAAGCCCAAAGAAAATCAGAGTTGCCTTCACAGGGACCCACCAGTCGACGGCCAAGGGATCGCGAAGGAGCCTCGAGCGGAAACGCAAGAAGCGGGCCCACGGAACACTCGTGGAGTGTAGGCTCACAATCTTCAGTGCAAATGGTGCTCGGGACCTGGGCTAGAAGTAACCCAAAGCAGGACTTCAAGAGACGTCGAGAAGTCGAGGCACTAGCAAATGTGCACGGTGTCCAGGAGTTCCGGTTCCACATCACTCGTGAGGGCTGTGGGTCTCAGCTTTGCTGGGGACTCGGGTCAGCCTCTGAGAAGTCTGGAAATCCTCTTCCTGGGCTGCAATTACTTCGGAGTCCGGCGGGAGCTTCGGAGATGCAGACCGGCAATTGCTTCGTTGGTGCCTGCCAAGCAGGGGAGTCACTCCTTGACCCCAAGGGAGATTTCTTCAGTCCTCTAGTCTTGAGTAGAGCATCGAAGTTCCAGGATTCAGTTGCAGAGTTTCGTCCAGGGATATCTAAAGTCCTGTTGCCAGGGGTTCCTTACTTATACCTAAGAAAGGGGATGGACTAACTCTGAGGACCCACCTATGGGAAGGTTTGGAAAGAGGGGTGGCTACACCCATTTCCTTTGTCCAGTTTTACGCCAGAGCAGGGGCTGGCAGCCCCTGCAACCGGTTTGAACTGGGGTATGCACGTGGACACCAAATGTGCCCCCAGTGCAGGACTTCAAAGCACTCTTGGAGTGCACCCACCCAGCCCCAATCCACTAAGGCCTGTCTGGGAGGTGGTAACCCCTCCCTGTGACAGGAAACCTATTGTCCAGGCCTCCCCTGCCGGAGTTTCGGTCAGCAGCAGGAGGCCAGACTCGTGTCTGTGGCTGCAGCATTCATTTTGTGATGCCAGGGCTCTGTTTAGTTGGTACCGGGTATACCGGTGCTGTCATGTCTCTCCCTCTAGAAGGGTGGGATCATACTCCCACACCAGTTACTGGTGTGGGGGTATGATTCCAAGGTGTTTGACACCAAACACGACATGTTTCCGTGCAGCCATCCCAAAGTTAGCATTTACTGCGAGTATATAATGCACTTAAGAGTATATGGTCAGGCTGCACCACAGACAACCCCGGAGAGGAGATTCCGAAGGCTGCAGAGGGGCTCTGCTCATGCATGGCCACCCTCTCACATAAAACCAAGCACCCTGCCTTCAGGATTGATAAGGCCTGCCATAGGGGTGACTGATAGGTTTCTATGTGCAGTGATAGGTGAGATATAGTGAACCTATATCTCTGTAAGGGGTGCATGCACCACCTCACTCAGGCTGCAGTAGCAGTCCTGTGATGTCATTTTGGATGGCTTTCCAGGGGTGGCACAACACATGCTTCAGCCCCTGGTAGGCCTCTGGGGTACCTATGCCCTGGGTACATAGTATACCATATACTAGGGACTTATAAGGGCACTCCAGAATCCAATCTGTGGTGTACCTAAAGTACATGGAATCAATTTATAAGAGAAAGCAGATAGGCTGGGCACCTGAATAGCAGGTTCCCAGCCAAACTAAGTCAAAAACCATCAAAACACCAGAAACAAAGTGGGGGTAACCATGTAGTCAGATTCCATCTTCCTACAGCAGGGAGGGTGAGGACGACCTCCCTCAAGTGACCTGAGGAGAGAGTAGGAAAGCAGGGAGGGGAGAGGGTGACCTCCCTCAGGTGACCTGCGGAGAGAGTAGGAAAGCAGGGAGTGGAGAGGGTGACCTCCCCTCAGGTGACCTGAGGAGAGAGTAGGAAAGCAGGGAGGGGAGAGGGTGACCTCCCTCAGGTGACCTGGGGAGAGAGTAGGAAAGCAGAGGGGAGATGGTGACCTCCCTCAGGTGACCTCAGGTGGCCTGAGGATAGAGTAGGAAAGCAGGGAGGGGAGAGGGTGACCTCCCTCAGGTGACCTGAGGAGAGAGTGGGAAAGCAGAGGGAGAGGATCACCTCCCTCAGGTGACCTGAGAAGAGAGTAGGAAAGCAGGAAGGGTGAGGGTGACCTCCCTCAGGTGACCTGGGGAGAGAGTAGGAAAGCAGGGAGGGAGAGGGTGACCTCCCTCAGGTGACCTGAGGAGAGAGTAGGAAAGCAGAGGGAGAGGATCACCTCCCTCAGGTGACCTGAGAAGAGAGTAGGAAAGCAGGGAGGGGAGAGGGTGACCTCCCTCAGGTGACCTGGGGAGAGAGTAGGAAAGAAGGGAGGGGAGAGGGTGACCTCCCTCAGGTGGCATGAGGATAGAGTAGGAAAGCAGGGAGGGGAGAGGGTGACCTCCCTCAGGTGACCCGAGGAGAGAGTAGGAAAGCAGAGGGAGAGGATCACCTCCCTCAGGTTACCCGAGAAGAGAGTAGGAAAGCAGGGAGGGTGAGGGTGACCTCCCTCAGGTGACCTGGGGAGAGAGTAGGAAAGCAGGGAGGGGAGAGGGTGACCTCCCTCAGGTGACCTGAGGAGAGAGTAGGAAAGCGGTGAGGGTGACCTCCCTCAGGTGCCCTGGGGAGAGAGTAGGAAAGCAGGGAGGGGAGAGAGGGTGACCTCCCCTCAGGTGACCTGGGGAGAGAGTAGGAAAGCAGGGAGGGGAGAGGGTGACCTCCCTCAGGTGACCTGGGGAGAGAGTAGGAAAGCAGGGAGGGGAGAGGGTGACCTCCCTCAGATGA
This sequence comes from Calotriton arnoldi, assembly GCA_963921515.1. Lineage (NCBI taxonomy): Eukaryota > Metazoa > Chordata > Amphibia > Caudata > Salamandridae > Calotriton > Calotriton arnoldi. The sequence goes on from CAWUFW010006826.1 coordinate 429,604, forward strand.
CCTGGGGAGAGAGTAGGAAAGCAGGGAGGGGAGAGGGTGACCTCCCCTCAGGTGGCCTGAGGAGAGAGGAGGAAAGCAGGGAGGGGAGAGGGTGACCTGCCTCAGGTGACCTGGGGAGAGAGTAGGAAAGCAGAGGGGATAGGGTGACCTCCCTCAGGTGACCTGAGGACAGAGTAGGGAAGCAGGGAGGGGAGAGGGTGACCTCCCTCAGGTGACCTGGGGAGAGAGTAGGAAAGCAGGGAGGGGAGAGGGTGACCTCCCTCAGGTGACCTGAGGACAGTGTAGGGAAGCAGGGAGGGGAGAGGGTGACCTCCCTCAGGTGACCTGAGTAGGAAAGCAGGGAGGGTGAGGACGACCTCCCTCAAGTGACCTGAGGAGAGAGTAGGAAAGCAGGGAGGGGAGAGGGTGACCTCCCTCAAGTGACCTGGGGAGAGAGTAGGAAAGCAGGGAGGGGACAGACCTCCCCTCAGGTGACCTGAGGAGAGAGTAGGAAAGCAGGGAGGGGGGAGGGTGACCTGGGGAGAGAGTAGGAAAGCAGAGGGGATAGGGTGACCTCCCTCAGGTGACCTGAGGACAGAGTAGGAAAGCAGGGAGGGGAGAGGGTGACCTCCCTCAGGTGACCTGAGGAGAGAGTAGGAAAGCAGAGGGAGCGGATCACCTCCCTCAGGTGACCTGAGAAGAGATTAGGAAAGCAGGGAGGGTGAGGTTGACCTCCCTCAGGTGACCTGGGGAGAGAGTAGGAAAGCAGGGCAGGGAGAGGGTGACCTCCCTCAGGTGACCTGAGGAGAGAGTAGGAAAGCAGAGGGAGAGGATCACCTCCCTCAGGTGACCTGAGAAGAGAGTAGGAAAGTAGCGAGGGGAGAGGGTGACCTCCCTCAGGTGACCTTGGGAGAGAGTAGGAAATCAGGGAGGGGAGAGGGTGACCTCCCTCAGGTGACCTCAGGTGACCTGAGAAGAGAGTAGTGTGAGAAGTTGGCCTGGTATATGCTGTCCACTAATTAAAGTGGGCACCTTGCACCAGTCCAAACGACCCTTATTTATGATTAGGTCAAAGATAACCTTTATGAAAGCTATCCTAGTGGTAGCTATGGAGAGCAGCCTTCAGGCTTAATCTTGAAGGAATGTAAACCAGCTTGTTTAACCAGAACAGAACCACCTGAGTGACCAAATGAAAGGAGAACCACACAAGTGTTATATAAAAAATATGTATGTATTACTAAACACTCTCTACTAATCTCTATGTGAGATTAGAACATAAAGCACACAATACTTAATCAATAGAACGACAGTAAATAGCACAATACACAGCGGGCTCCAGGGGAAGACCGAACCATATACTAAAAAATGGTATAACAACAACGACTTCACTAGACACAGTGCCTAGAGCACGTAGAATTGCTGGGACCCCAAGGAACCACCCAAAGGAGTGACACAGGGAGCCCACGGAGGACGGGTGCAGTGTGGGAACACAGACGCGAGCTCCGTACAACTCTATGGGAAAATCGCGGTTGGAAAATTACAGTTTAAGGACACTTCGGAGAGGACTTCAAGCAAACCCTTTGGAACATAGAAGGTTCTAAGGCCAGCACCCTCGTGAGTACCGAGGTACCCGTGTTACCTATCCCAGAGGAGCCGGGTGCATAGGGGTCAAGTGGTGTCGGAAACCCTTGTCGTTTTCAATGGCGTGATGCGAAGAAGTGCTGCTGCCGGGAAGATGAAAAGTGTCCGGTGGAATCCAAGCTTGGATCCAAGGTGAGAAGAACCAAATGTGCCCCCAGTGCAGACTTTCTGGCACTCTAAGAGTGCACCCACCCAGCCCCAATACACTAAAGCCTGTCTGGGAGGTGGTCACACCTTCCTGTGACAGGAAACCTATTATCAGGCCTTCCTCAGCTCGAGCTTGGCTCAGCAGCAGGAGGGCAGACTCGTGTCTGTGGCTGGCAGCATCCATTTTGTGCTGCCCAGGTCGAGAACGCTGGTACCGGGTAGACCGGTGACCCATAGTAGTGGTTCTACAAGGGAGGAATCATACCTCCCGCACCAGTTACTGGTGTGGAGGTATGATTCCAAGGTGTTTGACACCAAACACGACATGTTTCTAAGCAGCTGTTTTAAAGTTAGCATTTACCGCGAGGTTATAATGCACCTAAATATATATGGTTGGCTGCATCACAGACAACCCCGGAGAATAGGTTCCAAAGGCTGCAGAGGGGCCCTACTCATGCAGGGGCACCCTCTCACACAAAACCCAGCACCCTGCCTTCAGGATTGATAAGGCCTGCCATAGGGGTGACTGATAGGTTTATATGTGCAGTGATTTAGAATAGATATAGGTAACCTATATCTAAGTAAGGGTGCATGCACCTCCTTACACAGGCTGCAGTAGCAGACCTGTGGTGTCATTTTGAATGGCCTCTCAGGGGTGGCACAATACATGCTTCAGCCCCTGGGAGGCCTCTGGGGTACCTATGCCCTGGGTACATGGTGACCATATACTAGGGACGGATAAGGGTACCCCAGAATCCAATCTGGAGTGTACCTAAAGTACATGCAATCAATTTACAGGAGAAAGCAGATAGACTGGGGTCCTGAATAGCAGGATCCCAGTCAGACTAGGCCAAAAACAGTGAGACATCAGCAAAAAGTGGGGGTAACCATAAGAAGCAGATCCTACTCTCCTACAAGTAGGAAAACAGGGAGGGTGAGGACGACCTCCCTCAAGTGACCTGAGGAGAGAGTAGGAAAGCAGGGAGGGGAGAGGGTGACCTCCCTCAGGTGACCTGGGGAGAGAGTAGGAAAGCAGGGAGGGGAGAGGGTGACCTCCCCTCAGGTGACCTGAGGAGAGAGTAGGAAAGCAGGGAGGGGAGAGGGTGACCTCCGTCAGGTGACCTGGGGAGAGAGTAGGAAAGCAGAGGGGAGAGGGTGACCTCCCTCAGGTGACCTCAGGTGGCCTGAGGATAGAGTAGGAAAGCAGGGAGGGGAGAGGGTGACCTCCCTCAGGTGACATGAGGAGAGAGTAGGAAAGCAGAGGGAGAGGATCACCTCCCTTAGGTGACCTGAGAAGAGAGTAGGAAAGCAGGGAGGGTGAGGGTGACCTCCCTCAGGTGACCTGGGGAGAGAGTAGGAAAGCAGGGAGGGGAGAGGGTGACCTCCCTCAGGTGCCCTGGGGAGAGAGTAGGAAAGCTGGGAGGAGAGAGGGTGACCTCCCCTCAGGTGACCTGGGGAGAGAGTAAGAAAGCAGGGAGGGGAGAGGGTGACCTCCCTCAGGTGAGCTGGGGAGAGAGTACGAAAGTAGGGAGGAGAGAGGGTGACCTCCCTCAGGTGACCTGGGGAGAGAGTAGGAAAGCAGGGAGGAGAGAGGGTGACCTCCCTCAGGTGACCTGGGGAGAGAGTACGAAAGCAGGGAGGGGAGAGGGTGACCTCCCCTCAGGTGACCTGAGGAGAGAGTAGGAAAGCAGGGAGGGGAGAGGGTGACCTCCCTAAGGTGACCTGGGGAGAGAGTACAAAAGTAGGGAGGGGAGAGAGGGTGACCTCCCTCAGGTGACCTGGGGAGAGAGTAGGAAAGCAGGGAGGAGAGAGGGTGACCTCCCTCAGGTGACCTGGGGAGAGAGTACGAAAGCAGGGAGGGGAGAGGGTGACCTCCCTCAGGTGACCTGGGGAGAGAGTAGGAAAGCAGGGAGGGGAGAGGGTGACCTCCCCTCAGGTGACCTGAGGAGAGAGTAGGAAAGCAGGGAGGGGAGAGGGTGACCTCCCTCAGGTGACCTGAGGAGAGAGTAGGAAAGCAGGGAGGGGAGAGGGTGACCTCCGTCAGGTGACCTGGGGAGAGAGTAGGAAAGCAGAGGGGAGAGGGTGACCTCCCTCAGGTGACCTCAGGTGGCCTGAGGATAGAGTAGGAAAGCAGGGAGGGGAGAGGGTGACCTCCCTCAGGTGACATGAGGAGAGAGTAGGAAAGCAGAGGGAGACGATCACCTCCCTTAGGTGACCTGAGAAGAGAGTAGGAAAGCAGGGAGGGTGAGGGTGACCTCCCTCAGGTGCCCTGGGGAGAGAGTAGGAAAGCAGGGAGGGGAGAGAGGGTGACCTCCCCTCAGGTGACCTGGGGAGAGAGTAAGAAAGCAGGGAGGGGAGAGGGTGACCTCCCTCAGGTGAGCTGGGGAGAGAGTACGAAAGTAGGGAGGGGAGAGAGGGTGACCTCCCTCAGGTGACCTGGGGAGAGAGTAGGAAAGCAGGGAGGGGAGAGGGTGACCTCCCTCAAGTGACCTGGGAGAGAGTAGGAAAGCAGGGAGGGGACAGGGTGACCTCCCTCAGGTGACCTGGGGTGAGAGTAGGATAGCAGAGAGGGGAGAGGGTGACCTCCCCTCAGGTGACCTGAGGAGAGAGTAGGAAAGCAGGGAGGGGAGAGGGTGACCTCCCTCAGGTGACCTGGGGAGAGAGTAGGAAAGCAGAGGGGAGAGGGTGACCTCCCTCAGGTGACCTCAGGTGGCCTGAGGATAGAGTAGGAAAGCAGGGAGGGGAGAGGGTGACCTCCCTCAGGTGCCCTGAGGAGAGAGTAGGAAAGCAGAGCGAGAGGATCACCTCCCTCAGGTGACCTGAGATGAGAGTAGGAAAGCAGGGAGGGTGAGGGTGACCTCCCTCAGGTGACCTGGGGAGAGAGTAGGAAAGCAGGGAGGGGAGAGGGTGAGCTCCCTCAGGTGACCTGAGGAGAGAGTAGGAAAGCGGTGAGGGTGACCTCCCTCAGATGCCCTGGGGAGAGAGTAGGAAAGCAGGGAGGGGAGAGAGGGTGACCTCCCCTCAGGTGACCTGAGGGGAGAGTAGGAAAGCAGGGAGGGAGAGGGTGACCTCCCTAAGGTGACCTGGGGAGAGAGTACAAAAGTAGGGAGGGGAGAGAGGGTGACCTCCCTCAGGTGACCTGGGGAGAGAGTAGGAAAGCAGGGAGGAGAGAGGGTGACCTCCCTCAGGTGACCTGGGGAGAGAGTACGAAAGCAGGGAGGGAGAGGGTGACCTCCCTTAGGTGACCTGGGGAGAGAGTAGGAAAGCAGGGAGGGGAGAGGGTGACCTCCCTCAGGTGACCTGAGGAGAGAGTAGGAAAGCAGGGAGGGAGAGGGTGACCTCCCTCAGGTGACCTGGGGAGAGAGTAGGAAAGCAGAGGGGAGAGGGTGACCTCCCTCAGGTGACCTCAGGTGGCCTGAGGATAGAGTAGGAAAGCAGGGAGGGAGAGGGTGTCCTCCCTCAGGTGACCTGAGGAGAGAGTAGGAAAGCAGAGGGAGAGGATCACCTCCTTCAGGTGACCTGAGAAGAGAGTAGGAAAGCAGGGAGGGTGAGGGTGACCTCCCTCAGGTGACCTGAGGACAGAGTAGGAAAGCAGGGAGGGGAGAGGGTGACCTCCCTCAGGTGACCTGAGGAGAGAGTAGGAAAGCAGAGGGAGCGGATCACCTCCCTCAGGTGACCTGAGAAGAGATTAGGAAAGCAGGGAGAGGAGAGAGGGTGACCTCCCCTCAGGTGACCTGAGGGGAGAGTAGGAAAGCAGGGAGGGGAGAGGGTGACCTCCCTAAGGTGACCTGGGGAGAGAGTACAAAAGTAGGGAGGGAGAGAGGGTGACCTCCCTCAGGTGACCTGGGGAGAGAGTAGGAAAGCAGGGAGGAGAGAGGGTGACCTCCCTCAGGTGACCTGGGGAGAGAGTACGAAAGCAGGGAGGGGAGAGGGTGACCTCCCTCAGGTGACCTGGGGAGAGAGTAGGAAAGCAGGGAGGGGAGAGGGTGACCTCCCCTCAGGTGACCTGAGGAGAGAGTAGGAAAGCAGGGAGGGGAGAGGGTGACCTCCCTCAGGTGACCTGGGGAGAGAGTAGGAAAGCAGAGGGGAGAGGGTGACCTCCCTCAGGTGACCTCAGGTGGCCTGAGGATAGAGTAGGAAAGCAGGGAGGGGAGAGGGTGTCCTCCCTCAGGTGACCTGAGGAGAGAGTAGGAAAGCAGAGGGAGAGGATCACCTCCTTCAGGTGACCTGAGAAGAGAGTAGGAAAGCAGGGAGGGTGAGGGTGACCTCCCTCAGGTGACCTGAGGACAGAGTAGGAAAGCAGGGAGGGGAGAGGGTGACCTCCCTCAGGTGACCTGAGGAGAGAGTAGGAAAACAGAGGGAGCGGATCACCTCCCTCAGGTGACCTGAGAAGAGATTAGGAAAGCAGGGAGGGTGAGGTTGACCTCCCTCAGGTGACCTGGGGAGAGAGTAGGAAAGCAGGGAGGGGAGAGGGTGACCTCCCTCAGGTGACCTGAGGAGAGAGTAGGAATGCAGGGGGAGAGGATCACCTCCCTCAGGTGACCTGAGAAGAGAGTAGGAAAGTAGGGAGGGAGAGGGTGACCTCCCTCAGGTGACCTTGGGAGAGAGTAGGAAAGCAGGGAGGGGAGAGGGTGACCTCCCTCAGGTGACCTCAGGTGACCTGAGAAGAGAGTAGTGTGAGAAGTTGGCCTGGTATATGCTATCCACTAATTAAAGTGGGCACCTTGCACCAGTCCAAACGACCCTTATTTATGATTAGGTCAAAGATAACCTTTATGAAAGCTATCCTAGTGGTAGCTATGGAGAGCAGCCTTCAGGCTTAATCTTGAAGGAATGTAAACCAGCTTGTTTAACCAGAACAGAACCACCTGAGTGACCAAATGAAAGGAGAACCACACAAGTGTTATATAAAAAATATGTATGTATTACTAAACACTCTCTACTAATCTCTATGTGAGATTAGAACATAAAGCACACAATACTTAATCAATAGAACGACAGTAAATAGCACAATACACAGCGGGCTCCAGGGGAAGACCGAACCATATACTAAAAAAATGGTATAACAATAACGACTTCACTAGACACAGTGCCTAGAGCACGTAGAATTGCTGGGACCCCAAGGAACCACCCAAAGGAGTGACACAGGGAGCCCACGGAGGACGGGTGCAGTGTGGGAACACAGACGCGAGCTCCGTACAACTCTATGGGAAAATCGCGGTTGGAAAATTACAGTTTAAGGACACTTCGGAGAGGACTTCAAGCAAACCCTTTGGAACATAGAAGGTTCTAAGGCCAGCACCCTCGTGAGTACCGAGGTACCCGTGTTACCTATCCCAGAGGAGCCGGGTGCATAGGGGTCAAGTGGTGTCGGAAACCCTCGTCGTTTTCAATGGCGTGATGCGAAGAAGTGCTGCTGCCGGGAAGATGAAAAGTGTCCGGTGGAATCCAAGCTTGGATCCAAGGTGAGAAGAACCAAATGTGCCCCCAGTGCAGACTTTCTGGCACTCTAAGAGTGCACCCACCCAGCCCCAATACACTAAAGCCTGTCTGGGAGGTGGTCACACCTTCCTGTGACAGGAAACCTATTATCAGGCCTTCCTCTGCTCGAGCTTGGCTCAGCAGCAGGAGGGCAGACTCGTGTCTGTGGCTGGCAGCATCCATTTTGTGCTGCCCAGGTCGAGAAAGCTGGTACCGGGTAGACCGGTGACCCATAGTAGTGGTTCTACAAGGGAGGAATCATACCTCCCGCACCAGTTACTGGTGTGGAGGTATGATTCCAAGGTGTTTGACACCAAACACGACATGTTTCTAAGCAGCTGTTTTAAAGTTAGCATTTACCGCGAGGTTATAATGCACCTAAATATATATGGTTGGCTGCATCACAGACAACCCCGGAGAATAGGTTCCAAAGGCTGCAGAGGGGCCCTACTCATGCAGGGGCACCCTCTCACACAAAACCCAGCACCCTCACTTCAGGATTGATAAGGCCTGCCATAGGGGTGACTGATAGGTTTATATGTGCAGTGATTTTGAATAGATATAGGTAACCTATATCTAAGTAAGGGGTGCATGCACCTCCTTACACAGGCTGCAGTAGCAGACCTGTGGTGTCATTTTGAATGGCCTCTCAGGGGTGGCACAATACATGCTTCAGCCCCTGGGAGGCCTCTGGGGTACCTATGCCCTGGGTACATGGTGACCATATACTAGGGACGGATAAGGGTACCCCAGAATCCAATCTGGAGTGTACCTAAAGTACATGCAATCAATTTACAGGAGAAAGCAGATAGACTGGGGTCCTGAATAGCAGGATCCCAGTCAGACTAGGCCAAAAACAGTGAGACATCAGAAAAAAGTGGGGGTAACCATAAGAAGCAGATCCTACTCTCCTACAAGTAGGAAAACAGGGAGGGTGAGGACGACCTCCCTCAAGTGACCTGAGGAGAGAGTAGGAAAGCAGGGAGGGGAGAGGGTGACCTCCCTCAGGTGACCTGGGGAGTCAGTAGGAAAGCAGGGAGGGGAGAGGGTGACCTCCCCTCAGGTGACCTGAGGAGAGAGTAGGAAAGCAGGGAGGGGAGAGGGTGACCTCCGTCAGGTGACCTGGGGAGAGAGTAGGAAAGCAGAGGGGAGAGGGTGACCTCCCTCAGGTGACCTCAGGTGGCCTGAGGATAGAGTAGGAAAGCAGGGAGGGGAGAGGGTGACCTCCCTCAGGTGACATGAGGAGAGAGTAGGAAAGCAGAGGGAGAGGATCACCTCCCTTAGGTGACCTGAGAAGAGAGTAGGAAAGCAGGGAGGGTGAGGGTGACCTCCCTCAGGTGACCTGGGGAGAGAGTAGGAAAGCAGGGAGGGGAGAGGGTGACCTCCCTCAGGTGCCCTGGGGAGAGAGTAGGAAAGCTGGGAGGGGAGAGAGGGTGACCTCCCCTCAGGTGACCTGGGGAGAGAGTAAGAAAGCAGGGAGGGGAGAGGGTGACCTCCCTCAGGTGAGCTGGGGAGAGAGTACGAAAGTAGGGAGGAGAGAGGGTGACCTCCCTCAGGTGACCTGGGGAGAGTAGGAAAGCAGGGAGGAGAGAGGGTGACCTCCCTCAGGTGACCTGGGGAGAGAGTACGAAAGCAGGGAGGGGAGAGGGTGACCTCCCCTCAGGTGACCTGAGGAGAGAGTAGGAAAGCGGTGAGGGTGACCTCCCTCAGATGCCCTGGGGAGAGAGTAGGAAAGCAGGGAGGGGAGAGAGGGTGACCTCCCCTCAGGTGACCTGAGGGGAGAGTAGGAAAGCAGGGAGGGGAGAGGGTGACCTCCCTAAGGTGACCTGGGGAGAGAGTACAAAAGTAGGGAGGGGAGAGAGGGTGACCTCCCTCAGGTGACCTGGGGAGAGAGTAGGAAAGCAGGGAGGAGAGAGGGTGACCTCCCTCAGGTGACCTGGGGAGAGAGTACGAAAGCAGGGAGGGGAGAGGGTGACCTCCCTCAGGTGACCTGGGGAGAGAGTAGGAAAGCAGGGAGGGGAGAGGGTGACCTCCCCTCAGGTGACCTGAGGAGAGAGTAGGAAAGCAGGGAGGGGAGAGGGTGGCCTCCCTCAGGTGACCTGGGGAGAGAGTAGGAAAGCAGAGGGGAGAGGGTGACCTCCCTCAGGTGACCTCAGGTGGCCTGAGGATAGAGTAGGAAAGCAGGGAGGGGAGAGGGTGTCCTCCCTCAGGTGAGCTGAGGAGAGAGTAGGAAAGCAGAGGGAGAGGATCACCTCCTTCAGGTGACCTGAGAAGAGAGTAGGAAAGCAGGGAGGGTGAGGGTGACCTCCCTCAGGTGACCTGGGGAGAGAGTAGGAAAGCAGGGAGGGTGAGGGTGACCTCCCTCAGGTGACCTGTGGAGAGAGTAGGAAAGCAGGGAGGGGAGAGGGTGACCTCTCTCAGGTGACCTGGGGAGAGAGTACGAAAGCAGGGAGGGGATTGGGTGACCTTCCTCAGGGGACCTGGGGAGAGAGTAGGAAAGCAGAGGTGCTATAATGATGACCTTCTGCTTAATCTTCACCTTCAACCAAAAGCTATAAGATTCAAATGGATATTGTACAAAGATAATTGTTTCTTCGTCACACATGGTGCATAAGGTCAACTAAGTTTTCTCTTACCTGGTGTGATATATTTTGTAATGGTTTGCTGCACGCTCAGCGCTAGGCCAGGTGTTCCACTTTTACGCACACACATAGGGCCCTATTACGAGTCTGGCGGTCCGAGGACCACCAGACTCCTGGTGGTGCGGCAGTGGCAGATCCAGCCACCGCCACACCGGCGGTCCGACCACCCAATTACGACCTGGGCAGTCGGACCGCCCTAGGACCGCTGACTCCTCCAGGGAACATGACTTATTGATGGCTGCCTGTGTCCTGTCAGGAATCCTGTCCAGAACTGGTTATTATACCCGCTTATATGCGAGCTTGTCTGCATGTCTTGTATCTAATCTACAATGTGAGCACAACTTTGTGGTCAGGACTTTGAGAACCTCCGAAGAGTCAACCATGTGTTCAGGTTTGTATTCCGTCAAAATATCCTTTCACAAATTTTGTGAGGCACAAATATCATGTCAAAAATATTGTGATGCCAAAAATATTGTGGGACAGAATGTAAAATGTAAGAATATTGTTTTTTTAAATTCTGTTATATCATTTTGTTAAACATGTAGTTGAAAAAATGTAGTTGAACATAGTATTGTGTTTTAATTATTTAGTTGAGTTTCATTAGTTTTTTGTGCTGTAAGTTGTTAATATTTTAATGTTAAGTATGTTTTATTATTTTTAGTGTAGCTTTTTTATTTGAAAATATGTTTTTAGCTTTTTTTATCTTATGTCAATTTATTTGGTGGGTTATTGGGTTTGTAGAGGAATAGCGTGGGAAGTTTTTAAAATACTTATTTTTGTGAATCTTTGAATTGATTATAAATGTTATTAATACGTTTGAATTTGCTAATTTGCTAATTAAATATGTAACTTATTTTGTCAAATTATTTATTAGCTAATATATATTTTTTAATTGTTAATTGGTTGATTAGATAACTGACTGTATTAAATGTTTTAATTGTTTTTAGCAAACTGGATATTTATTAATTATATTATATTTTAGGTTTTTTGCATAATAATTTTTATACTGTTATTATTTTTTAAACTAATATGTATTGTTATTCTTTTCTGTTATTAATTTAATTTGTTTTTGTACTTGTTGGCATTTTATGGTGGTAGGGTGGGTAGTGTTTTAAATCTAATTTTCAAATTTATTAATGGATATAATTTCTAATATCATTTTATGTATAAGTTTAAATGTAAAGGTCATGTTTTTAGTTTGTAATTACTTATATGAATTATATCATGTTAGAAATAGTATTTAGTTATATGTTAATGGAAATATATTTTATGTTTACTTATTTTATATAGATGTACTTTATTTTGTATTAATTTAGGATAGGAAAATTTGAACTATCTAAAGTTCAACATTTTCCTTAGTGTTCCTTAAACTGGAGTGGGAATAGTAGGTCTTACCCCTCCAAAATCCATCACTTACCCTACTGTTGCTTCTGCCAGAGTGGGAATAGTAAACCACTTCCAAAGTCCAGCACTTTCTCTACTGTTGGTCAGATTGGAGTGGGAGTAGGGCATCTGACTACTCCAAGTCAAGTTTTTACTGAATTTATTTTTGAATTGTTTTAATATATATTTCGTGTTTTAATTTTACACATTAGTTGCATTTAAATGACTTTTTATTATTTTTGGACTCATATTTTTGCATTCATTTCTTTTTATGCTAATGTTGCTGTTGTTTATGTTTTTACAATTTTAAAACCTAGGGCCCGATTCCGATGCGGTTTGGAAATCATTCCGACCGAATCGGTTTGGGAACGGTTTCCGACCGACTCGGATTTGGAGAGTCTGACCGACGAGTACGATGCATCCGGATGCTTCCAGATACGATTCGGTCGGACTCCCATTGACTTCAGTGGGAGCCTATGTTCCGACCGAATGCATAGGCTCCCATTGAAGAAAGGGGTGGCTGGGGAAGATCGGACACCCTGTAGAGGGCACCCTGTGCATGGCTAGTAAGCGGGGACCCATGGGTACCCCCACGGGCCCGATTGGGAAGGCTCTGGGTGCAGGGGGGCCCGCTACAGGCCCCCAAAGTCTGATTCCGACTGCCGATTGGAGTCGGACGGCACGATTCGGAAAGGCTGTCCAAATCCTGCATTGTCATCGGTCGTTCAGAAACACGGCCCGTAGAGACGTACGAGTCTGCTCTGTACGGCTCGGTCATTCCGAACGCCATCGTGTTCAGATTGGGATATTCCTAACGCCTAACTCGCATAGTACTCGGTGGGTCGGAAACCTTTCTGATTCGGTCGGAAAGACACGTTCCCAATTCGATTCAGATGGAGCAAATGCCGTAAGGGGCCTTCCTACCCGCATCGGAATAGGCCCCTTATTGTTTGTAATTGTAATTAATTGTTATTAGAATGTATTATTCATATTTTTTTTAAATAAAATTTATTTTTGTTATATCATAAGAAAAGGCACGTTTATATAGTATTTGAGCAGGATAACTTTGCATGCAGTTGCTCATATCAATATCTGTAGTCTTCCTTCACAACAGTACATTGCTGCTCACGTGTTACAACATTGTGGGTTCATCACATTACAACTTACTTCCTGATCTTGAAGTATGGTTGGTAAAGTACATATCTCTCCTCTATAGGTGTTCCATCCCCCTCAGAGTCGTATCCACTTTTTCGGGTATTATTCATATTTAAATAATAATCCTATTTCCTTTCAATGTTATGTTTATTTTTTACAATTATATTAAAGTATATATTTTTATTTTATGTTTGTATGTTATACATTTTTCAGAAAGGCTGGTTACATAAAGAATGAGGCCAAGAATATGACTGTAAAAAGAGAGAAAGTCACCAGAATAGTAGAGATACCCTCGATGATCGGGGCCAACATTGTCCCCGGAGCCTGGGAGGTGGATAACACACTGGCTTGGCTTCCTGATCCAGTGCTGCTGGCACTGAAGATCAATCGGCCTGTAACCATTGCTTTAATCCTATAGACACCCCATCTCCTATGACAACAAATCATATGAGCAGCACAAAAAAAAGAGATAACCTGACCCAACTGACATCCAACCTTTCATGGAACATTGCTGGCCTTCATTCTAAATACGAAGATGCCAATTGGCAAGCTTTTGTCCAACAGCATGACATCTGCTGTTTTCAGGAAACATGAGTGATACTCAAAGATGCAAAGATTGTCCCGGCCAACTACCTCGGATTCAAAATAGAAGCAACTAAACGTACTAGAGGGAGGCTAATGGAAGGCTTAGCAGCCTGGGTGTCCGTACAATTAGACTGTAAAGTTGAACAATTGCCCATTCCCAAATCTCTTGGAAACATTCTGCACGGAAGGTTGGCGCACAAGTAAAATCTTTTTTCAAATTGTGGATATTGTCAATGTCTACATACACCTAGCGGGCGTGGAAAGACCTCGATCAACTACAATCCGTGGAGGAAGTGCTATCTGAGTAAATCCACTGTCAACTCTCTTCTCAACTATGTACTGATAGTCTGTGGCGTTTTTAATGTATCTCCACCAGCAAGAATTTTTTGAGGAGTCTAATATTGAAGCCGAAGCAAGCTGGGGCATCCCAGAACCTGATCTACTGAATGCCATTAGTATCAATGTGTCAAGAAGAGTGAAGCTCTTCACTAACTTGCTATCAAATTGCCATTTAGTCTTCTTCAATGGCCGCACCGACTCCGACAGCCCAGCAGCAACAACTTTTAGACGTGGTAGAACATTAAGCTTGTTCGATATTGTTTTGATTAAAAGCGAAGCCTGGGGCCTTGTCCTAGACATGAGGGTTGTACAGTCGCTGGAGAGCGACTGTGATCCATTGATTTTCAAAGCCAAAATAAACCATAAGTCCATACCCAATGCCGCGTATATCCCAGAAATTGCACCTTCAGGTAGCAGAAGAGCAATGAGATGGAATACATGAAGATTTGTGAATCTGGGCTGCCTGCTGATGCTCAATTTCAGAGATCAACTCATTGCCATTTGCACCTTGGAACCAAAAGAGATCAATGACGTTTTAGACGCCTAGAGTGAAATAATACTCTGCGTTCCCGTAAACACGGCGCCGGAGTAAGAGATCTGCTAACGAAAAAAGCAACAGCTGGTTTGACAAGGACCGTAGATAAGGAAAACTAGTCTTGTCTAACACGCAAAGTTCCCGCCATTCTGCATCTCCAAAAGAAGATCCTCTGAAGTCCCTAAAGAGGGAGTACAAAGCTCTAATTAGGGAAAAGATACATATATATCAACCAGAGCTCACCGAGAATTTAAGAAAGGTGGCTGATGCGAAAGATAGCAATAGATTCTGGGCGATCATTTCAAGAGAAAATGGAGGTGGGGTAACCAAGCAAGAACATCACATCAGCTCCAAAGTGAGGATAGAGCACCTCCAGAATTTATAAGGTGCTGGGAACTGTAGAGGTGAACCAATGCACGCTCAGGCTTACAGGAATGAGAAGACCACGGAAATAACTCCAGCAGCGTGTCTAACATTCTTCCTCCCTGATACAGTGAGCAGCATTAGACCAGCAAGTAGCTCAACAAAGCACCAGGTCTGATTTTGTACCTTTTGTGTTTATCTAATAATGTGGGCAGAGGTGTTGACAAAAGTTTTCAATTCAGTGATGGCTTCTAAATATGTTCCAGAATCCTGGCGAGCTGCAGTAATCGTGCACCTACATAAGAGTGGTAGTAAGATGTCACCAAGCAAGTAGAGGCCAATATCCCCATAAGATGGTGTGGGCAAAGTGCTTGACCAAGTGTTACTAAACTGGTTGCAGGCATGGGTAAAAAAAAACTACATACTCATTGATACCAAGCTGGGTTCTGTAAAGGAATTAATACAATCAACCAGGCAATTAGAGTGCAGATGATCTATGTTAAATATGAAAAAATATTAAAAGTACCTCTATACCTAGCCTCCATAGACTTGAAAGCTGCTTTCCACCCAGTCACCAGATTGAAATTGTAGCAAGGTCTCCAGCGCCTAGGAATACAGAAAACAATACTAGAAGCAATTGAAATCTCCAAATGGTCACCAAAGCGTGCATCGGTTGGGATCTTCAGGGTAATGCAGGGACTTATTTTCTATTCCTTAGGCGGACGACAGGTGTGGGTAATGGCTCGCTCCTATTTTGCCTCTTTTAGAATGATGTAGGATTGTACCTGGAGAATGAGAACCTTGACGTACTGAATACGTGCAATCATCTTACTTTTTACTGACAACGCCACAGTTATTGTATCACATACTTAAAATCAAATGCTTAGGTTGTGCGCCAAATTCGAAAAATTCTGTGAAGATAAAGATTTTCAAATTAATTGCACAAAAACCAAAATTATGGCACTGAAACCCTCGCTCCCTAAAGGAGGTTGCCAATGGTAGGCGGACAAACAAATTATTGTAATGGTCTCATCATAGGACTTGGCATACTCTTCAATTATAAATTACATTGGCATGGCCAATCGACAAGGCCACAGTTGTCTTCAAGCGACCAACCAGTGCTATGTTGTGGATCAGAAATAAAATTGGTGGTCAATCTCTGAGCGCAGTGTTGCAGATTTACAGACAGAAATCAGTCGTGGCTGCCATCTACAGACTGCACTGTAGGGCGACAGCAGCTGTTAAACCTAGGCTCAGAGACCCCATTAGCCCCTTTGTCCATGGAAGCAGATGTCGGACCCTTTTTGGATATTATTGCAATGCGCCCTATATTGGCTGCGTCTCACTAGAAATCGCCATGGGGAAGTATACTTAAGATATATAAATAATTGAAGTATCTGCGGATGCCAAGCTCCCTAGTCATTTATGGGCCCTTAATGTTACAATGACCTTATCAAATCTGGGGTACAAACAGCTATGGAAAGATCCTGCACCCCCAATACCACCATACAAGGTAAAGAAACACACTGGTCCCTCTAACTCAAGCCAGTCGCCGTTATTGCAGAAACAACCTATCTCCAGGTAGAACATTCACTGATTCTCTCTTGATTGCATTTCATCGCCAAACTCTATACCTCAATATCAGATCCGGTGTGTTTCCCACTAGAACATTCCTGTCAAAGTTTGTCGGCGATCAAGCATCGGTGAACTATGAGACTGTGAATATGGGGCCGTGCTACGAGTCTCTGCTTTATGCACCTTTGTACAAACACTAAAGCCTAAAGCCCCACATCCTAAGTGCTTGGCGCACTTATTTGAGCTCTATTCTATGTCGGCTTGCGCAAACCCAACCGGTAACATTTTAATATTCATATAATAATAATAACAATAACAAGAATAATGATAATAATAAGAAGAAGAAGAATATTAGAGATATTAATAATAAAAATGGTAACAATCATAATAATAGCGCTATTAATAAAAATAAGAATAATAATCATGCCAGTAATAATAATAGTACTAATGATAATTACATGGTAATAATAATAGTGACAATAATAATACTAATAACAATAAAAATTATAATAATAACGATAATAATAAAAATATTCTCACACCAAATATTGATGACGTCCTCCTGAGTGTAACGGGTGTCCTAAACGTCTCAAATGTGGCATAACATCTCCTGCTGGAGATTCCCAAGAATCCCTGCTATGGAGGGGCCGCTGCCTCAACTTCAGAATATCGGAGGCTGAAGTATTCCACAGTTCCATACAGGGATGTCTCGCGAGACTTCCATGACACCTCAGCTTCAATGCCACTACCCTCATTTATGCCACCATTAAAAAACATCAGTGCCTGCCCAGGAGCAACATTAAATGATCAGAGTCTGGCTTGACTGGACTGAGAGAGAAGTATGAACTCTTCTTTCACATTAGACTTCTCTGGCTACATGGTCTCCAAGGAAGGTGTAAACTCGAACAAAGTGCAGGATATTCTACAGCTCTGATCCACAGAGCTTCTTGGGGGTTGTTAGCTTCTTAGGCGTGGTCACATACCTTCATTCTACACTTAGCCCCCTCATCGAGTCTTTCTGCAAACTAATAAAAAAGGAGCATTTGAGAATGGAAAGGAGCATTCTGAACTATAAAAGACATGTTCTCTAGTTATTGTGTTTGTATATTTTAATATTTGATAGATGCCTGCTCATGTGCCGAGGGTGCAAAAGTGACTACTTATTAAAAGTAGTACTAGTCACTTATGCCAGCAGGGCTTACTTCAACATAATGAAGAGGCCTCCAGACAGAGAAGGAGGCAATAGCCATCTTATAGGGGTCATCTGTACTTATACAGATACCCTGCTGTTGTGGTCACTGAACACAAACTCTCTTGGTTAGAGTATCTTGGTTTTGATCTTGGTGGTGAACGGATGTTCATAGTTACCCAACTCAATGTTATGCATTTTATCTACCGGAGAAGGATGAAAGGCTGTGTGGCTTTAGGGGGATTCGAATCAGGACCCATGAGGTCAAACACAGAGTCCTGCAGTGGTTGCATTAGCCCACTAAGCCACCAGACCTAGAACTCCTGGTACCCCCATCTTCCAAGCACTACTGCTACCCTCATCAATTCCGCAGAATGGAAAAGAAGCCCTTCCCAGCTCCAAGAATACCAGGTGATTGAAAGGCATCGAACAGATCATCAATTTGCTTCACAGCATCCAAGAGGGGGGGTCACCTAAATGCAAAGGGCTGAAGCCGAATACACTCAGGGGCATTTGAGGACACAGATTGATGGAGTCCTGCCCAGGGCACTCACACGCAAGGCACACGCAAGGAGGTGATCTGTGAAACGGCCAATCACATGTGCTTGCTGGTAGTTGCTAATGTCCATCACTCTAATCAACTGAAAAACATGTTAGAAGATAAGAAAAACAGGACATAAACAAGAAGTGCCCGAAACTAGCCAATGACAGAAGCAGGCCTGATACTAAGAGCCTCAAATCATATTATCACTGAAGTCCTCACCGGGAGAACTGACAGGCGGCGAAACCATCCATCAAGGGATGGTGAAAAACAAAGACTGGGGTTGAGGGACTGCCTGGATTCTGGGTAACCATACACAAGGTCAAAGAGAAGTGGAGGGATGTCTCATATGATAGGACACTGAGGCTGCAGATTTCCTGTTCCACAGTATAGTTTGGAGAGGCTATTAAATCAAAAGAGAGTATTTTTGTATGATCTCCAAAGGAGACCTGTAATTGAAATAAAGTCTTCTTAACTAATCCTGAATACAGTCTGAACTACTTCAGGTTCCTTCTTAGCTCTCTTAGGCATGTTATTCTTAATCGTCCATTCAAGGACAATAAACATCCCACCCCGTTCGCTGTCCCACAGGGCAAGAACATTGTCTTAACACAATTTGCAAAAGAAGCATAGTGACTATCTGATCTAACTATAGAAGGTCCAATATAGGGAAGCCAACGTAGTCCTGCCCTCATCTCTTTTGCAGAGAGAAAGGGCCTTGTATAAATCATTTTACGGACGAATAGGGCAAGCGTGGTTTAATGTCCAAAATTGCTGTAATAAAGGCATAAACCAGCTTTTCATTGTTGTACTTTTTCACTATCTGCCAAAGGACCCCTGGCTGCCCACACATCAAAACTCAATATTGTTTTCTAGTTTTCAAAAAGCATAATCTTTTGGAACGTCTGACAACCCGATTCACGACTTCTTTCTTTCATTGCATCTCTCTAGAAGTCTATATTCAATTGACAAATCTGTGTCAATAACTTCAGAAAATGAAACAGGACACTGAGTACAACCTAGTCCATCCTAGATCTCCTTTTCTAATCCACGTCCAAATAATGTCACTTGAGTCCTCTCAACCCAAATCGTCTCAGCGACCAATTGTCAAACACCAGCCAAATAAGTCATTACATCAATACTTCCTTGCTGAATATCACAAAGAGCCTCGTCAGTAGAATGCTTAACACCAAGGCATTCAAGCATCTTCTTGAAGGTAAGTAGAAATATACCCTCGTTTTCCAGACTTGGGTCCAAAGCAGTTATTAAAGGGGTAACCGAAGCAGGTCCAGTAAGACTGTTAATTTAGTTTTTTACTTTGGTTTGATTATGAAAAAACTGTGCAGGGTGAAAACAAAATGCACCATTAATGAATCCCAAAAAATCCCTCAATTTATAGGATTTCAAAAACGTGAGGCGTCAGAAGGGACTACTGAGATAGCTTTAGACCTTAATGCTAAGGTCTGTTTTAAAGTCATATTCTCAAGATGGAGTTGTTGTAACTCTTGAGCCAGTCCTGAGAATGCTTTATGCCTAAAGCAGACCTATAGATTTGTTAGTGTCACAATCTGGCAAGCACAGAGCAAAGTGAAGATCTCTCTTGTTTCCTTTGTGTTTGTCCGAAGAAAGGGCAGTTCTTACCAGTAGCCACAGTACCACCCAGGCACTTAACATATATGTGAAAGGTATCACATATCTCCTAAAAAATGTCCCAGTTAGGAGGAAACACCATAAAGGACAGAAAAAGACCTCCTTGGCAGTATGAGTAATTCTTGATTGAAGAGGAACGGCTTTGCAAACACTGGAAAACAAGGTATCAAAACTACCCTGAGAAAGAGTAGAGAAAGAATCTAGCATAATCTTCCAGGCTGAAGAATATAACAGGGAGAACAGCTGCAGAAAACAGGGACAAACATCAGGAATAAAAAGTACCTTAGGTATAAGATGAACAAGATAAAAATAGGAAAAGCAAAAGTATTACAACGCATCCTCCTCAGCTTCAAGCTCCCTTATACATAAGATGAAGTTGAACAGGAAATGACTTCACAAGAAAAGCGTTGAGGGTTGAACACCATCCTGAACAGGGAAGCTTTGGCAGCACAAACTGGAAAGACAATTATCTTTGTTAGGAATGAATTTAGCTCTAACTACACCCCATCACAGGAAAATAGTGTTGTCCTTGCATTCCAAGTGCACAAAAGAAGATCAAAAGACTGACATCCTGCCCATGTTCCATCCGGCATCTCTGATCCTCCGTACCACCGTACTCCTACCTCCGAACTCTCAGTCTGGGATCCTGGACAGCACACACAGCAGCCTGACACCAGCAACAATGCATCAGGGCTACTACAGCCATGGGCACACCAACACCAGCCCACAGGACTGGGTGAAGCAGGTGGAGAATCCTTCCTGCACGCCAAGCCTGCTGCCTTCCCGTCTGCTGATGTGGACTCAGATGGCCCTGCCCCTTTCTCCAAGGATGCCCAGGCCCTGTGAGAGACTCTGGGATGCTCTGTCTCATGACACCTCCCAACCCTTGGGCTTTACTTTACTGTAGGAAGAGAGAAGGGCTGATGACTATCACCCAAACATCTTTAGATATCTAATTTACAAGACTATGGACCTGATTACGAGTTTGGCGGACAAGGTTACTACGTCACAAATGTGATGAATAACATGTCCGTCAAATTACAATTCCATTATATCCTATGGAACTAGTAATAGGGATGAAGGGATATCTGTTACGTTTGTGACGCAGAATCCCATCCAGCAAGATCATAATAAGGCCCTATATTACCTATGAGCTTCATTCTTACATCTACTGAGGGTGAGAATCAACGCTCTTTTTGAATTTGTTTTTAAATTCCTGGTAGTACCACAATTGGAGATATGTCAGGTGCAGTTGAATATAGGCCCAGATATGACTAGCATGGTAGAGTTGACTTGCACCCAACTGGTGGAACTTCTGGTTTATGGATGAAAATATGCAGGTGGGCACAAACATCTCTCCATCATAAGAGCAACTGACAATGGATATTTTTTCCCGTGCAGCTCCATTACAGGCTGTGAGAAGATCAGACTGCTAACAAGACGAGTACAAGTGTTAAGACAATGGAAACACGTACTCCACATAGACACACAACAATAAACAAAGAGAGCACAACGCACTACTAGAGATGTGCAAACAAACAGGCTGCCATCAAACTTTTAACTGGTTATATCATTCTTAAGATGCTTTGGCGTGTAGGAATTTCTCTCTCAACTTTGCACACATGGCGACAACCTGGTAGGGGCGATGTTTTCTTGTCTCACATTCACACCCAACTTCTTTCACACCACATCCTCCTTCCCCTTCAACACCACAGAGATTACATGTCCTTATGCCAGACCCTTCAATCCTTCAACAGTACTACATGCTTCTTCACCTCAATAACCCCATGGGTGTACTTAAATAAGAAATCCCCTTTTCATATATGACCATTTCTTTTCACACCCACCCAGTCACCCACCACCACAGAGTTGCTATCCTCACTCATCATGCATGCAGTACAATCAACTGCTTTGTCTACCTCTGGGATGCAAAAGTCCTCAATATTCTTCTTTTCATTTCACAAATACCAGTCTGCCCATCATGTGCCGGACAAGCACCCCTTCAGGGGGGACCAACAACCCATTGTGCTGGATTAACTTGGCAACACAAAGAAGCCCAGGAGACACCAAACATCCTACAACTTTCTGCTACTAGCATTGTTCCTGGCTTAGCGCAGAGTAGCTATAGGTTGGTTGGGGTCCCGGGTGCCGAGTGTGGACCTTTGGGTCCGTGATGTGTTGGAATGGGGGACCGCAGAGGAGCATCACATACATATCTCCCGCACTGATGAGAGGGCACCTGAGGCTGTGGCAGCCTGGAGGCAGCTGATACATGAGTTCAATACATATGGGACTCCGGACTCTGACCAGAGTGAACAAGATGCTTAAAGGTGTACACTGATATTAGTTAATGGGCTCACCTAGTGCGGATTCCACTGATTCATAGGTTGGGTCGGCTTGTAGACTTGGTGTAGGTGCTACTGCTTAATCTGTACAGCTCATCGGTTTCAGGGAGGCTAGACATGGGACATACAGATTGCACGTGATGATGTGCATTGATTGTAATGTTCAATGTTTTTAAAAAATGCAAAAAAATAGGTTTAAAAAAATGGCATCACACATGAGTGTCTCTGACATGCATCCATAAGGGCTTAATTCTTCACTCAACTTCTTTATAATAAAACCCACCCCCTATATCTGTTCTCTCACCTTAGCATATCTTGATCCTCTTATATACACTTCTTCCACTCCTCCTCATGCAAAGCTCCTCCAAACACACTACCTGAATCACTATGCATCTTATTTCTTGGGCATTGCTCTCTTTTTCCTCATAATGATCATGCAAAACAAAATAATTAGTGGCAAAATTCTTCACACCTGGAACATACTCCAAGCAATAATGGCACTCTTGCAACCTGCACTGCCACTTCACTCTGCGTGGAGTGGCATGGCCTCCACCCCACGCGCTAAACAGGTCTATGCGGGGTTTGAGAACTGTAAGCAGTACCTCATATATATTTTTTTAAATACTATGCTGTTTTAGAGATTAAAATCTATACATTCAAACACTGACACGCACTCTTTTTTCCACACAAATTTGATGCTCTTTCCAAAATGTGGCACAAACTCAACATAAAACTCTGCCAACCCTAAAAAAAGTACCTGAGTTGATCTTTGCTGAATGCGATGGAGCACTCTCATTTGCTCTCAACTTTATTATTGATTGCACCACCTACTTAGACACTGAGGGCCAGATGTACGACCACAAAAATAGCGACTCGCTATTAGCGGAAAATAGCGAGTCGCTAATAACGAGGCGCTATTCGCTACCTACAAACACCTCAGTCAACCAGATTGCGAGTCGCTATTCACTCGCAACGCTATTTGGGCCACTCGCTATTAGCGATTCGCAATTTATTTATTTATTTAAACATTTCTAAAGCGCCTGGTTACGCCACCGGCGTGTCCCCGCGCTGAGCGGACTCGCGAGTAGGGGACGGTCTGGAATCGCCCCAGAGTTACATACAGACACATTCCTGCCGCATTCATTCACTTTAGGATGCAGAGGAGAATAGCCATGTTTTCAGATTTTTCCTAAATTTTGATTCGCACGGTTCCATTCTTAGGGTTTCCGGGAGCCCGTTCCAAGATTTTGCCGCAAGATATCTGAAGGACCGTGCCCCCATTCTTGTGCTCTGTATTCTTGGAACCTTCACTAGCGCCCTTCCTTCCGATCGCAAATTGCGGCCAGGAATATATTGTGTTATTAAAGGGTGCAGGTATCGCGGACCTTTTTTTGCAAGAATTTTATGGCAGTAACACATTGACTTGAATCGGACTCTTTTCTCCACTGGCAACCAATGCAAGTCTTCCAGGGCCTTCTTTGTAGAAGCTCTTCTGGGGAGACTCAATACCAACTGGGCTGCCGCGTTTTGCACCACCTGCAATTTGGCTAGTCCCTTTTTTGGCGCTCCCAGATACAGTACGTTCCCATAATCCAATTGGGAAGTCACCAGGGCGTGCACTATGGTTTTCCTTGCATTGGGTGGTAGGTCCAGAATTTTTCTCAAAATTTTTAAAGTGCCAAAACACTTACCCACTACTTTTCGTATTTGGGCATCGAAAGACAGTTTAGGGTCAAACCAGACTCCCAAATTTTTTACTTCCATTTTGGGATCGTCTCGCAAATAGTGATACCCGTAGAAACAGCGTGTTTGCATGCGCTATTTGCGAGTGTGCGTGAAAATCGCAATAAAGCACTTGCAAATAGATAATTGAAAAAAAAAATGTTAACTTCCTGTTTGTAGTGAAGGACCCCCCAAACAGGAAGTGTTGCCCAAATCTACTCCTGAACACAAATTAACACATGTGTAGGTGCAGCAGCATTGTGAGACACTGCTGAGAGAGAAAAGATGAGCAGCAAGGAGACCAATAAGGAAACTAAGCAGAGGCAGCGAAAGCTGAAGTTTGCAGAAAAAGAACTTGACATCATCACAGAAGAATGCTGCAATCATCATGATGAATTATTTGGCAGAGCCTCACACCGCCTGGGTGAAAGTGAGAAAAGGAAGATCTGGCGCAGCATGCAGCGAAGGATTAATGCCTTGGGAGTAGCACACCGCTCCATAGATGATATCAAGAAAAGGTGGTATGACCTTCACTCCAGGGCAAAGGAGAGGGTGGCAGAGCGCCTGGAAGCAGCAAAACAGACCGGAGGGGGACCATCCACTTCAACAGACCCTACACCAGATGAAGCAATGGTGGAAGCCACCCTGGAGAGGGCAGCTGTAGCAGGCTTTGGGATCCTGGATACATCCCAGCCATCCATTAATCCTGGTAAGTGAAAACTGTGCATGTGACGTGTGTATACCCACTAACGCCTGTACTGTGGATCCATACTAATCAAACACAAGCATACATCCATGTACAAACAACAAACAACACTAGTGTTGCATCATGGGAGATGTAGTCTGTGACAAAATACGTGTAGTGAGGGAATGACTTGAGCTGATAAACATTGTTAAACCACTGATACAGTGAAACACATCTTTTATTATCATCTGTCATCTCTTTTGTCACATAGACACACCATTGGAAGCAGAGGACACTGATGGGGACACATCGGGTAGCCACGAGCCAGAGGAAATGGAGGAAGGGCAGGAGGTTGGGGAAACGAGTGGGGACAGGTCCACTGACGTCCCATCCACTGCGGCTGCAACCACTACAGTGCCAACACCGACTGCCACCTCTGCAGCGCAGAACGACATCACACCACCAGGCCCTCAGTCCACCCGTGTGCGTCTTTCACGGAGTACCCAACAGTCCCAGCGTCGGTCCCAAGGTCTGTCCACAACAGGGTCAATCAGCCAGGCAATGTCTGCTTCCATTGATAGGGAAATGCTGCAGATACAGCGCCTGCACAACCAAATACAAAGACAGAGAAATGTGAGAATGTCCCAGGGCTTCCGCAAGGTGACAACCAAACTGGCACAAAACCAATCCCGAATCGAAGCCAAACTGGATGCCCTCACTAGCACTGTGGCAGACCTGGCCAAGGAGTTTGCAGCGGACAGAAAGAACCAGAGGCGCATTGAGCGCAGCAGGGGACAGAAAATGGACAATCTCACCAGGGCAATCAATAGGCTGGCGCATGCAACTAATAGACAAAGCCAGCGCACACTTGGCCTCCAAGTGGAGATGGGCCACTACAGTGGCGATGTAGCGCATGGTTTGGAAAAGATCACAGCTGCAGTAGAGACACTGCAGACGAACCAGTTAATTGGGGATGTTGGCCTTGGTGGCACTGATAGTGAATTGTCTAGCAGGAGCAGCATATCAGCCACAGATACACCTATGTTGCGCAGATGCAGCAGCCGCAACCTTGGGATGGGTAGTGGTACCTCTGGCCAGGCCACACGCAGGAAATGAAGGTTTTGTGCTCCCCAAACATCTTTCATGTCCATTTAATTTCTTTACTATTGGTGAGGAAACCCATTTATTTTCCATTATGTGGCATTATCCTACAGTTACTGATGGACATGTTGTCCTACTTTGAAAATGGATGTGTGAAGATTTAAACACCCATTGGCATTCACAATTAGTCATGTCTTTTGTACAGCTGAGTGTCTAGCTGGTGTGTCTGTACCTTTCAGAAAAAGTTGTTTGCAATCTGGTCCCTGCGCCTTCTCCCCTCTGCTGCAGCGCTACCATCCCATAGTTGTTGGGCAGGTGGTCCCGGGCCATCATCCTCAGAATCTGTGTCAGACACATCCATGGGCAGTCCACCCCTGCAGGCCATGTTGTTCAGCATGGCACATGTTGCCACAATTTTACAGACTATCTCTGGCGCATACTGCAGAGCTCCACCACTCTTATGTAGGCATCTAAAGCGCGATTTCAGTATTCCAAAAGTACGCTCAATCACTGTCCTTGTGCGCCTGTGTGCAGTGTTGTACCGCCTTTCATGTATGTTGTTGGGAGACAGGTATGGTGTGAGGATCCACGGACGCAGAGCATACACACTGTCACCTGTTGTGAGACATATGATGTTGATGTTAAATGCTTACAGACGTGCAATGACATTAACAAAAGTTTGGGGACAGGTGATAACATTACCTAGGAGGTATCCATCATCAAAGTCACCTCTTTCTAACCTTTGATGTAGACCACTGTGCTGGAAAATTAATGCATCATGGGTGCTTCCTGGGTATTTGGCTACAATATCTGTTATGATGTTTTTTGCGTTACACACTACTTGGATATTGAGTGAATGTGTGCTTTTTCTGTTACGAAAAATGTATTCGATGCGGGATGGTGAACATATGGGCACATGTGTCCCATCTATGCACCCTATTACCTGTGGGAATCTTGCTAACCTGTAGAAATCCATTTTTGTCTGGACTAATTCCTCATTGTCACGGGGCATGTATATGTGTTGATGTATGTGGTGTAGCATTGCGTCTAGGAAGTCATGGAAGAAACGCGAAAGCGCACTCTGAGACACACCACCAGCCACTGCAATGACATCCTGGTAACTACCAGTGGCCAAGAGGTGGAGGGAGAACAACACCTGCACATGTGTGGGAATAGCATTGCTGCGCATGGTTCTACTCTCAAGTTGTGGCTTCAAGGTGTCAATGAGCTTTAGTATGACCCTGCTACTTAGCCTGTACTGACCATAAATCTCCTCTTCAGTCTTATCCAACAATGTCAGCCTGACTCTGAATATCCTCTCCTGTCTTCTTCTCCTCTGCAATGCCGCCATTATCCGCCTCCTCCTTGCTAACAAATACAGGGCAGCCATTGTGGAAAGGTTTGGGATGCATTCTGCGTGTCTTTTTATAGGTTGAACCTGATTACCACCTGTTTCTGCTTAGAGGTAAATTGCATGCGCAAAATGCCCTTTTTGCGCGATCTCGCAATTTGTGACTATTATGTACATGCAATTTTGCGACTCGCAAATTGCGATACGCAATTTGGAAGTCGCAAATTGCATGAGCTAATATTGCGAGTCGGTATTTGCTCGCAATTTGTTTGAGGCAATTGCGAGTGGTTTTTGTACATTGTAAACGGCCATTTTTGCATGCGCAAATCATTTTGCGACCGATTTTGCGCATGCAAAATGGTCGTACATCTGGCCCGTAGTGACCTAAATACTCCACACCATCCCCAGCGAACTTGCATTTTTCTTTCTCCAGGTTCCATTCTGACTCTCTGAATATCTCCAGCATTTTGTTCAACCTTTCATCATCCTCTGTTCATACACCATGTCATCCTTTTATGAATGCCACTTACAGCTACACTTTTGAACAAAGATGCCCCTCACTCTTTGAAACATAGAGGAGCTGGACTGAACTGCATCACTTGTAACAGTAGACGCCATCTGGATTGACAAATGATGTAAAGTAATATGAGTCTTTGTGTGGCTCAATTTCATGATATGCGGTAGATAAGACTTTCACCCCTTTTGCATAACAAATATTTTTCAAATATTCAGAAAGGCCTAGCGATCCACCAAAACACTCTGGTTTAACCCCTTCGCTGCTAGGCCTTTTCCCCCCCCTGTGCTAAGTCTTTTTTTGGCTATTTGGGGTAGTTCGCGCTTAGGCCCCTGTAACTTTTTGACCACATAAGGTATCCACGCCAAATTTGCGTCCTTTTCTTCAAACATCATGGGGATTCTAAAGGTACCCAGGGTTTGTGGATTCCCCTGGAGGGGACCCAGAAATTAGCCAAAATACAGCTAAATTTTGTTTTTGGGGGGAAAAATGGGAAAACAAAGTGCTGCAAATGAAAGCGTCTGGTTTTTTCCCTGCAAATGGTATCAACAAAGGGTTTGTGGGGCTGAAATGACAATTTTCCCAGCTTTTAGGGACTGACAGACTTTTGTCATAAAACCAACATTTTTTTACACAGTTTTGGCATTTTACTGGGATATAGCCTATTTTTGCTATTTTTTGTGCTTTCAACCTTCTTCCAGTTAATGGTAGAAATGGGTATGAAAGCAATAATGGATCCTGGAAAGCTATACATTTTTGAAAAGTAGACAAAATTCTGAATTCAGCAAGTGGTCATTTGTGTAGATCCTTCAAGGTTTCTTTATAGAAACTAACAGTTGAATATAGGAAAAATTGAAAATTAGTTGAAAAAAACAGCCATTTGTGCCTACGTTTTCACCTTTAACTTCTTCTAATTATGACAGCTGTTTGAAAGCAATATACCGTTACATCTGCTGGACCTTTCTGGTTGTGGGGATATATAGGACTTGTAGGTTCACCAAGAACCCGATGAACCCAGAGCCAATAACTGAGCAGCGTCTTGCAATTGTTTTTTATTATGTACCGGGTATATAGCAATTCATTTGGGAAAATATATACATGGAAAAATCGGTATGAAAGACACCTATGTATTTCTGAAATTGGAACACGATATAGAGTTTAGAAACAGTAGATATTTGCACATTTCCGAAATTGTGAGTACCCATACTAGCATGAGAATTATAGGACATTTTTCAAAGTGACTTCTTTTTTACACATTGTCTTTCATTTGGAAGGCAGAAATGCATCAAAAGTCAATAGGTAATAACAGTTGCTCTACAATTCTGTGTTACCCTAAGTCTCCCGATAAAAATGGTACCTCACTTGTGTGGGTAGGCCTAGTGCCCGCGACAGGAAACGGCCCGAAACGCAACGTGGACACACCACATTTTCACAGTGAAAATGGACCCTTTTTTTGCAAAGTGCCTAGCTGTAGATTTTGAACCCTAGCTCTGCCAGCACCTAGGGAAACCTAGCAAACCTATACATTTTTTAAAACTAGACACCCAGGCGAATCCAGAATGGGGTGACTTGTCTGGCTCTCACCACGTTCTGTTACCCAGAATCCCTTGCAAACCTCAACATTTGTCCAAAAAAACACATTTTCCTCACATTTCTGTGGTGGAAAGTTCTGGAATCTGTGTGGATCCACAAAATTTCACCCACCCCGCATTCCCCAAAGTCTTCTGAGAAAAATGGTACCTCGCTTGTGTGGGTAGGCCTAGTGCCCGCAGCAGGAAACGGCCCAAAACGCAACGTGGACACACCACATTTTCACAGTGAAAACGGACCCTTTTTTTGCAAATTGCCTAGCTGTAGGTTTTGAACCCTAGCTCTGCCGGCACCTAGGGAAACCTAGCAAACCTATACATTTTTGAAAACTAGAAACCCAGGGAAATCCAGGATGGGGTGACTTGTCTGGCTCTCACCAGGTTCTGTTACCCACAATCCCTTGCAAACCTCAAACTATGTTTAAAAAAAAACAAATTTTCCTCACGTTTCTGTGGTGGAAAGTTCTGGAATCTGCATGGAGCCACAAAATTCCACCCACCCCGCATTCTCCAAAGTCTTCCGAGAAAAATGGTACCTCACTTGTGTGGGTAGGCCTAGTGCCCGCAACAGGAAACGGCCCAAAACGCAACGTGGACATACCACATTTTCACAGTGAAAACGGACCCTTTTGTTGCAAAGTGCCTAGCTGTAGATTTTGAACCCTAGCTCTGCCGGCACCTCGGGAAACCTAGCAAACCTATACATTTTGAAATCTAGACACCCAGAGGAATCCAGGATGGGGTGACTTGTCTGGCTCTCACCAGGTTCTGTTACCCAGAATCCCTTGCAAACCTCAAAATGTGTAAAAAAAAAAAACACATTTTCCTCACATTTCTGTGGTGGAAAGTTCTGGAATCTGCGTGGATCCACAAAATTCCACACACCCCGCATTCCCCAAAGTCTTTCAAGAAAAATGGTACCTCACTTGTGTGGGTAGGCCTAGTGCCCGCGACAGGAAACGGCACAAAACGCAACGTGGACACACCACATTTTCACAGTGAAAACGGACCCTTTTTTTGCAAAGTGCCTAGCTGTAGATTTTGAACCCTAGCTCTGCCGGCACCTAGGGAAACCTAGCAAACCTATACAGTTTTGACAAACTAGACACCCAGAGAAATCCAGGATGGGGTGACTTGTCTGGCTCTCACCACGTTCTGTTACCCAGAATCCCTTGCAAACCTCAACATTTGTCAAAAAACCACATTTTCCTCACATTTCTGTGGTGGAAAGTTCTAGAATCTGCGTGGATCCACAAAATTCCACCCACCCCACATTTCCCAAGGTCTTCCGAGAAAAATGGTACCTCACTTGTGTGGGTAGGCCTAGTGCCCGCGACAGGAAACGGCCCAAAACGCAACGTGGACACACCACATTTTCACAGTGAAAACGGACCCTTTTTTGCAAAGTGCCTAGCTGTAGATTTTGAACGCTAGCTCTGCCGGCACCTAGGGAAACCTAGCAAACCTATACATTTTTGAAAACTAGACACCCAGGGGAATCCAGGATGGGGTGACTTGTCTGGCTCTCACAAGGTTCTGTTACCCAGAATCCCTTGCACACCTCAAAATTTATCCAAAAAAACACATTTTCCTCACATTTCTGTGGTGGAAAGTTCTGGAAGCTTCTTGGATCCACAAAATTCCACCCACCCCACATTCCCCAAAGTCTTCCGAGAAAATTGGTACCTCACTTGTGTGGGTACGCCTAATGCCCGCGACAGGAAACGGCCCAAAATGCAACGTGGACACAGCACATTTTCCACAGTGAAAACGGACCCTTTTTTGCAAAGTGCCTAGCTGTAGATTTTGAACCCTAGCTCTGCCGGCACCTAGGGAAACCTAGCAAACCTATACAGTTTTGACAAACTAGACACCCAGAGAAATCCAGGATGGGGTGACTTGTCTGGCTCTCACCACGTTCTGTTACCCAGAATCCCTTGCAAACCTCAACATTTGTCAAAAAAACCACATTTTCCTCACATTTCTGTGGTGGAAAGTTCTAGAATCTGCGTGGATCCACAAAATTCCACCCACCCCACATTTCCCAAGGTCTTCCGAGAAAAATGGTACCTCACTTGTGTGGGTAGGCCTAGTGCCCGCGACAGGAAACGGCCCAAAACGCAACGTGGACACACCACATTTTCACAGTGAAAACGGACCCTTTTTTTGCAAAGTGCCTAGCTGTAGATTTTGAACGCTAGCTCTGCCGGCACCTAGGGAAACCTAGCAAACCTATACATTTTTGAAAACTAGACACCCAGGGAATCCAGGATGGGGTGACTTGTCTGGCTCTCACAAGGTTCTGTTACCCAGAATCCCTTGCACACCTCAAAATTTATCCAAAAAAACACATTTTCCTCACATTTCTGTGGTGGAAAGTTCTGGAAGCTTCTTGGATCCACAAAATTCCACCCACCCCACATTCCCCAAAGTCTTCCGAGAAAATTGGTACCTCACTTGTGTGGGTACGCCTAATGCCCGCGACAGGAAACGGCCCAAAATGCAACGTGGACACAGCACATTTTCCACAGTGAAAACGGACCCTTTTTTTGCAAAGTGCCTAGCTGTAGATTTTGAACCCTAGCTCTGCCGGCACCTAGGGAAACCTAGCAAAGCTATACATGATTGAAAACTAGACACCCGGGGGAGTCCAGCGAGGTATGGCTTGCGTGGGGCCCCCAACGTTTTCCTACCCAGAATCCCCTGCAAATCTCAAAATTAGCTGGAAAAAAACACTTTTTTCTCAAATTACTGTGTGGGAAAGTTCTGGAATCTGCGTGGATCCACAAATTTCCTACCACCCAGCGTTTCCCCAGGTCTCCCGATAAAAATGGTACCTCACTCGCGTGGGTGGGTCAAGTACCCGCGACAGGCAAGGGCCCAAAACCTATTGAGGTGACATCAAAATACCTATCACAAAACAACATGGTTTTGCAAGGGGGGGTCCCCTGGGTTTTTGGCCCCGGGCTCTGCGGCCATCTTGGGAAACTACCAAACCCACACATTTCTGAAAACTAGACATCCGGGGGAGTCTAGCAAGGTATGGCTTGCGTGGACCCCCCAACGTTTTCCTACCCAGAATCCCCTGCAAACCGCATATTTAGCTGAAAAAAATCACTTTTTTCTCACATTTCTGTGTGGGAAATTTCTGGAATCTGCGTGGATCCACAAATTTCCTACCACCCAGCGTTTCCCCAGGTCTCCCGATAAAAATGGTACCTCACTCGCGTGGGTGGGTCAAGTACCCGTGACAGGCAAGGGCCCAAAACCTATTGAGGCGACATCAAAATTACCTACCTCAAAACAAACTGGTTTTGCAAGGGGGGTCCCCTGGGTTTTTGGCCCCGGGCTCGGCGGCCATCTAGGGAAACCTACCAAACCCACACATTTCTGAAAACTAGACACCCGGGGGAGTCCAGGAAGGTATGGCTTGTGTGGATCCCCGAACGTTTCCCTACCCAGAATCCCCTGCAAACCTCAAATTTTGCTGAAAAAATCAAATTTTCACACATTTCTGAATGGGAAAGTTATAGGATCACCGGGCAGACACAAATTTCCTACCACCCAGTGTTCCCCCAGGTCTCCCGATAAAAATGGTACCTCACTTGTGTGGGTAAGCATAGTGGCTGAAACAGGAAATGGCCCAAATCGTAATGTGTAGACTTCAAAATGACCTATAACAAAACTACCTGGTTTTGGGGGGGGCACCTGGTTTTTTGGCCCCGGGCTCGCCGCCATCTAGGGAAACCTACCAAACCCATACATTTCTGAAAACTAGACACCCTGGGGAATCCAATGAGGTATGGCTTGCGTGTATCCGCCAACGTTTCCCTACCCAGAATCCCCTGCAAACCTCAAATTTAGCTGAAAAAATCACTTTTTCCTTACATTTTTGCGTGTGATCACCGTGCCGGCACAAATGTCCTACCACCCAGCGTTCCCCTTGTTCTCCCGAGTAAAATGATACCACACTTGTGTGGGTGGGCCAAAGGCCTGTGACTGGGAAGAGCCCAAAACATAAGGATTAACGGTATTGCACCGAGAATTCTATGCGCTACATTTTTTTTAAAATACGTTTTTAGCCAATTCTGCTTTGGACACCCACACAAGTGAGGTATCATTTTACTCGGAAGACTGAGGGGAACGCTGTGGGGTAGGACATTTGTGCCAGCATGGTGATTCCACGCAAACATATGTGGAAAATGTGTTTTTTTCAGCTAAATTAGAGGTTTGCTGGGGATTCTGGGTAGGGAAACGTTGGGGGATCCATGCAAGCCATACTACATTGGACTCCCCAGGGTGTCTAGTTTTCAGAAATGTGTGGGTTTGGTAGGTTTCCCTAGATGGCGGCGAGCCCGGGGCCAAAAAACCAGGCGCCCCCCCGCCAAAACCAGGTAGTTTTGTTATAGGTAATTTTGAAGTCTCCACAGTACGATTTGGGCCATTTCCTGTTGCAGCCACTATGCCTACCCACACAAGTGAGGTACCATTTTTATCGGGAGACCTGGGGGAACGCTGGGTGGTAGGAAATTTGTGTCTGCCCGGTGATGCTACTACTTTCCCACACAGAAATGTGTGAACAATTTGATTTTTTCAGCTACATTTGAGGTTTGCAGGGGATTCTGGGTAGGAAAACGTTGGGGGATCCACGCAAGCCATACCTTCCTGGACTCCCCCGGGTGTCTAGTTTTTGGAAATGTGTGGGTTTGGTAGTTTCCCAAGATGGCCGCCGAGCCCGGGGCCAAAAACCCAGGGGACCCCCCTTGCAAAACCAGGTTGTTTTGTGATAGGTAATTCTGATGTTGCCTCAATAGGTTTTGGGCCCTTGCCTGTCGCAGGTACTTGACCCACCCACGCGAGTGAGGTAC
Source organism: Calotriton arnoldi (assembly GCA_963921515.1). Classification (NCBI taxonomy): domain Eukaryota; kingdom Metazoa; phylum Chordata; class Amphibia; order Caudata; family Salamandridae; genus Calotriton; species Calotriton arnoldi. The sequence goes on from CAWUFW010006826.1 coordinate 462,984, forward strand.
CATTTTTATCGGGAGACCTGGGGTGAATGCTGGGTGGTAGGAAAATTGTGGTTTTTCTGACAACAGAATATTATGACACAGTAAAGCAAGGAAAATGCTTGACAATAGTCACATTTTGAGGTTTGCATGGCATTGTGAGTAAAAAAACTTGTTGGGATCCATGAGATGCACACCACCCAGCACTCCCCATTTTTTTTTTTACCTTACAGAAATATCAAAAGTTGGTAAATTTTCCCTAGAGACAGACTACACCTTAGCACAGAAAGACAGATGAGACAAATATGACTGCCTATCCATCTGTTCCTCAAATACACACACATACTGGTTGGATTTGGCATGAGGGTGAGTGAAAGGTTCAAAATGTATATTTTATTAACAAGAGATTTCACAAGAAGAAAATGCACTGTTAATAATTAAAAGGTTAAAAACCTGAACCAATGACTCACAGCTCGTGAGCTGTAAAGTCACGACAAGGCACCAACCTCTTAACAGGCCATTCACACACCTTTCATACTTGACACGTACTTTCACACCACCAGCTGCGGCCCCAGCACATTACAACACTCACATCCACAGACAATGTGGAGACAATGTACACCCTGGCAGAGAGAGACAGAAAAGACAAATATTCCTTCAAAATGAACAATTCCTTAAGTACTCACACATACTGGTTGGATTTGGCACGGGGGTGAGTGAAGGTTCAGAGCGTAAAATTCTATTAACAAGAGATTTCACAAAAAGGAAATGCACTGTTAATATTTAAAAGGTGAAAAACCTGAACCACTGACTTACAGCTCGTGAGCTGTAAAGCCACAGCAATGTGTTTAACAGAACAAAGGTCCCACACAAAAAGAATATAAACTGAAAATTTCACAATTTCGTGATAAAAATTGGAATAAACAATTGTTTAAATTACAAGATAGGTATTTAATGCTAGTGTAGATGAAACAAAACAATATTTAACACGTGGGCAACCGTGACAAGGCAGAGGAAATCGGCGATTTCCTTGCCCCAGGCAAGTGACTTAAAATTGTGACTTTCCAATATACGTGAATATAAATAAACACAAGTCACAGTAGAGTTTACATCTCATACTCCACAACCATTACAAATAGTAGTATAGAGTTAGGGATGTCTGTGTCGACGACGTTTCAATCCCTCAGAGAGTATCGGGATCTCATCAGGACTAATAGATAGAGCAGGTGCCTGAGAAGTTGCCAAGAGTGCGGCAAATCAAGGAGCCGCGATGAGCAAGGCCAGAGCGAGTTGCTGGCTGAGAAGTCCGCCGGAAAAAATTACGGGACGTGAGGAATCTATGCCGGCATTGACCGCAGCTGCTTGCTGTACCCTTGATCGTCCAGCGCGTCCTGGCTCCCTCCTATTGCTGCCATCGAGCAGACGCACGGCTCCGACCCCTGGTTCCAGGGTCGCATTGCATAATTTCCCTTCCCTGACCTGCCTACCTGCACGCCGATCCTCTACCTTAGCCTCCCAGCCGGGAGGCACATTCCCTGGTTGGAGACCCGTGCATCCGACGATCTCGCATCCTTCCTCACGTCCCGTAATTTTTTCCGGCGGACTTCTCAGCCAGCAACTCGCTCTGGCCTTGCTCATCGCGGCTCCTTGATTTGCCGCACTCTTGGCAACTTCTCAGGCACCTGCTCTATCTATTAGTCCTGATGAGATCCCGATACTCTCTGAGGGATTGAAACGTCGTCGACACAGACATCCCTAACTCTATACTACTATTTGTAATGGTTGTGGAGTATGAGATGTAAACTCTACTGTGACTTGTGTTTATTTATATTCACGTATATTGGAAAGTCACAATTTTAAGTCACTTGCCTGGGGCAAGGAAATCGGCCGATTTCCCTCTGCCTTGTCACGGTTGCCCACGTGTTAAATATTGTTTTGTTTCATCTACACTAGCATTAAATACCTATCTTGTAATTTAAACAATTGTTTATTCCAATTTTTATCACGAAATTGTGAAATTTTCAGTTTATATTCTTTTTGTGTGGGACCTTTGTTCTGTTAAACACAACGCTACCCTTGGTCCCCGCTGACTTCCAGGGTTCCTTGTTTTTTTGTTATACGTAAAGCCACAGCAAGGCACCAACCTCTTTACAGGCCATTCACACACCTTTCATACGTGACACACAAGACCATTCACACCGCGAGCCGCGGGCCCAGCACATTTCAACATTCACATCAACAGACAGCGCCATTCAAGGGCCCATCACTTTCATACGCCCACATGACTGACACAGCAATCACACCGGCTGGTGGTTGACATAGTGTCTGCAGTGGCATTTGACTAGCAGCAAGTCACTACTCACACACTGCCAGGCAAATGCCAGCCAAATGCCAGCCCACGCACACCGCCAGCCAAGCACCATCCCACCCACACTGCCAGCCAAGCGCCAGCCCATGCACACTGCCAGCCAAGCGCCAGCCCACGCACACCGCCAGTCAAGCGCCAGTCCACGCACACTGCCAGCCAAGCACCAGCCCACGCACACCGCCAGCCAAGCCCCAGTCCACGCACACCGCCAGCCAAGCGCAAGTCCATGCACACCGCCAGCCAAGCGCCAGTCCATGCACACCGCCAGCCAAGCGCCAGTCCATGCACACCGCCAGCCAAGCGCCAGTCCACGCACACCGCCAGCCAAGCGCCAGTCCATGCACACCGCCAGCCAAGCGCCAGTCCATGCACACCGCCAGCCAAGCGCCAGTCCACGCACACCGCCAGCCAAGCGCCAGTCCATGCACATCACCAGCCAAGCGCCAATCCACGCACACTGTCAAATTTTTTTTTAACAAGAAGGAAATTACAAACCAATTGGAACTAGATACAAAACTATAACTACAAACACAACAGCGGTAACTAAAGACATCATTCTATTGCCAAACGTGAAACTGAACAACAAATAAAAAACCATACAGACCAGGCAGTACACTATTAGACTCACGGTTGCTCCCAAAATCTCTTTTGAGTGTGATACAATCTGGAACATGTGGGCACACACGGCCCAGGATTAGAAGGACAATCAGCACAGTGCATACGACTCTCCTTCCGCATACCTCTTCGCAAACAGACTCTACATCTCTTACAGGGATTGTTTTTTTAGGGCGTGGGAGGAATTAAATCGGGAAAGTGGCGATCTTTCAATCTAAATGGAAACGTCACCCAGCTTGGGGGACGACCTTCTGAGCACCGCATTGCGGTGCTCAGAAGGTCGTCCCCCAAGCTTGGGGGACGCTTCCATTTAGTTTAGTTTTCACACTCTTTGATCAGTGAGTGATACTTCTGAAGCACGCCACACATTTTTTTCATGGGTTCACACTGATCTGCTGTGCGTGTTCAACCATAAACCCTGTGATCTTTCAATCTAGCCACATCCTCCACCACTCCAACTCTAGGAACACTTGCCTGTTCCACTACAACAAGGCTGCCTATCACAGACTCTTGAAACTGAACAAAAGTCATCTTTGACGCTGGAGAACACTCCTTGAACACAACAAAAGCATTAAAAGTTGCTAAATTGAAAAGATGGATGGCCAACTTCTTATACCAAATGTAAGCCTTACGAATAGCAGTGTAAGGTTCCAACCTCTGATCTACTCTATCAACACCACCCATGTGCTTATTGTAGTCTACAGTGCACACAGGTTTGCGCACTTCAGCAACCTGACCCCAAAAAGCCACAGGTGAAGTACTTTCATCATGGATGGTAGTCAGCATGCACACATCCCTCCTGTCCACAAATTTCACAGCTAGCAGTTCATCACTACGCAAGGCACTGTACTGTCCCCTCTGAAGCTTTTTGCAAACAAGCTCTTTTGGATAACATTTACGGTTAGAGCGGATTGTGCCACAAGCAAAAGTGTCCACTTTTAACAATTCCTTAAACAATTGCACAGCAGTGTAGATTTTATCTAGGTACAAATGGTGACCTTTGTTAAAAAGTCCTCTAGCAAGTTCCCATACAATTTTCTCTGAAACTCCTAAAGTGGACGGACAACCAGGGAGGACAATAGTGGAATCCCTACCAGTGTACACCCGGAAATTATAGACATATCCTGTCCTACTCTCAGACAACATATACATCTTAATTCCATAACGTGCCCTCTTGCTAGGAATGTACTGTCTAAAAACCAAACGACCCTTGAACAGGACGAAAGACTCATCAATAGCTATTTCTTTCCCTGGAGTATAGATCTCTGAAAATCAATCTACAAAGTGATCAAGGACAGGTCGAATTTTAAAAAGACGGTCACAGTCAGGGTGATCTCGTGGCAACGCCGAAGCATTATCAACAAAATGCAGCATCCGAAGCACAAGTAAATACCGATCACGACTCATAATTGCAGGAAATATGGCCGTTGCCATCAATGGACTAGTAGACCAATATGAAGCAATGGGCGGCTTCCTTAACAAACCCATCAAAAAAGTCAAACCCAAAAACTTCTTCATCTCATCCAGATTTGTGGGAGTCCACCGGGTAGCTCTAGAGCGGGGCCTAAGTCCGGCACTGTTGTCCCTCAAAAACTGTTCAGCATACAAATTAGTCTGCTCAACAATCTCAGCCAAAAATACATCATCCATAAACAACTGAAAAAACTGTATAGGCAAAATATTTTCACAATTCACTCTACACCCTGCATCACCACTAAAGGCAGGCAACACCGGCTGCACCATGTTTGGATCAACCCAGAGTCCAGCACTTCCAATGGGAAGCCTTGCAGCCCCAGGCTGCAATCCAGATGCCTCTTCACATCAGTGTCCTCCTCTAAAACAGGCACTTCATCCACACTGAGAGTAGCTTCATCCGCACTGAGAGTAGCTTCATCATCACATAATTCCTCATGGACAGAAAACTCACTGCCTGAATCTTGTGCTCTCTCCTCTCCCTCAGATGCACTGTCAGTCTCATAATCTGGTCAGAGGAAGATTCAAAAAGCATACCAACCACTTGCTGAGCAGTAATTCTGCGGCTAGCCATAATCCTTACTAACACAGGTAACTTGTCAAACAAGTCAACAACAACAAACACTTTGTAGAATAACTAATAAACAAAATGTGGCTTTATCACAAAGACCTATATACTCCAACACTATACCACTCACTTGTCAGAAGCAGATAGACTCACCACCTACTCTGCACAGACACAGCAAGGACCAACAATATCCCACTAAAAAAGAAAAAGAAAAGAAAATTACACATAAGACATCGCAAAGAATTTCACGCTCCAAACACAAACTAAATATGCTGCTGTTTTGACACCACTTACAAAAATTCACGCGTGCATGACAATAATACTCATTTGGAGTAAACACAACAAAAAATGTTTTTCTTACCAAATAAATGCAACTACGCAAAACTGCAGAAATCGCAAACAAGAACAAAAAGCACTAGCATAAAAGGAGAATTAAAACATTACAATCACATATGCAAATAATGAACCAGTCCACGCACAATCTACCAGCCAAGCTGGTGGGTAGGTGGGCCTAAAAACAAAAGGCCGACCCCAAGGGGGTCAGAAACAGCTGAAATATTCAACCCCTTGTCCATGTGGCCGCTCCCCACAAACATTTATATAAAAAAATTAATCCCTGGTGGCCTAGTGGGCCATCTGAAATCATTTTGGGCCAATCTTTCCCCCCTCAGTGGGACAGAAACGGCCACCAGACAAAATGTCCCCCAAAGGGGATTGACCCTTGCCCAAGGGGCCGCTCCCCGCATGCATTAGTAGTACAAAAAAAAAAAACTAAAACAAAAAAATCCCTGGTGGCTCAGTGGTCCATCTAAAATTCATTTGGGCCGATCTGACCCTCCCCACCCCGGGGGGCAGAAATAGCCAAACAATATGTCCCCCAAAGGGGAGCGACCCTTGCCCAAGGGGCCGCTCCCCACATGCATTACAAATCTATAAAAAAACAAACTAAAACAAAAAAATCCCTGGTGGCCCAGTGGGCAATCTAAAAAATTATTTGGGCCTATCTGCCCCCCCACGGGGCAGAAACGGCCAAACAATATGTCCTCCAAGGAGAGCGACCCTTGCCCAAGGGGCCGCTCCCCGAATACATTGCACATAAAAAAAATAAACTAAAATAAAAAAAATCCCTGGTGTCTAGTGGGCATTCCTGCTGCACGATCGAGCGATCGTGCAGCAGGAATGCTCAAAGAGACATCGGAGGAAAGGAAAACCCTTTCCTTTCCCCCGATGCCTCTTTGTTTCCAAAATTCCCCCCTCCCCGAGGAGAAACTCACCTTCTCCTCCTGGACGCGCTGGAAGCAAATGGCTTCCACCGCGTCCAGTTTCATCTAATGATGTCGGCGCGCGATGCGGCTCCCGGCCGTCCTGAGCACCGAAAGGGTTAAGTCTCGTAGATCAACAAACAATCTCAAAATGTTGTCCGGTTTGTGCGCCAATACTACTGGTGTGGACCACTTCGAGCTTTCAAATTTTTTGGATGATCCCGCTTTGCTCAATTTCAATAAATCCTCCATCACTTCTCCTCTCAGATTTAAATATACCTTATAAAGGTATGCGGATTTGGCCCATGTTTATTATGCAGACGGACATTTCACTGCCTGTACTTCAGCATTTAATTAAACAGTGCTGCATTTATAAGTGGCGAAATGCCTGTGAGAGCAGTGGGGAAGGCTTTGGAGGTACGGGGCGTAAATAGAAAAAAACGGCATTCACTGGTGGGGCAAACACTGGCGTGAGAAGTGTGTGGGTTTTTGTTCCGCAGTGAAATATCTGCAAATCTCTTATAAACCTTATAAACACATAGTTTGGAACCTTCCTTTAACAACATTTTGTGGTGAATCCTTTTAACTTCCCCATCTTCTCACTGAACACCTCTGGGAACTTTTCATTCCATTTTTCACCACGCTTCTTACCTCATTGATAAACATGCCCTATTTAATCAGCGTGTTTTGACAAGACCTGCTCAGGGTAGTTAAGGTCAAGCATCATGTCTAACTCCCCTTTATCCTCTCATGCTAATAGGCATGATCTGTCCTTCACCATGTGTACAGCTCCCTAGGACTCCTTGTCTTCGAAACCCAGCATTGCATCAAATTCACCGACCATCTCAATTTTTTCATCCCATACACAAACATTTTACTGTTGGACTGCCTCAGCTTAGCTTTGGTAAACCTTCTGAACACTTGCTCCCCGGTCAATTTCTATGGAGCCCGGAATCTTCCATTACTTTTATTATTTGTGCATTAACCCCTAAGTTACAATAAAGCCACATACTGGACCCACATGCCACAGTCTTCACATTCTCTTCTGTTTTTGTTGCATCCACAGATTTTCATCTGCAGAGCTGCCCAAGAACGCTGTACTGTGTGGAGTTCTGTGGTTCCCGGGTCTCAGAAGATGCCGTACAAAGCCTATAACTGCACACCGGGAGAGTCTCTCACCTGAGTCTGTTTTCTCTCTTGCTCCTGGACTCCTGGCTGCTGCTCCTTCTCTCTTCAACTCCTAGATGGTAATCACCTGTCCGAAGGTTTGCAGCTGCCTTTTAAAGTGACTCTGCAGCTAGTCCACTTCAGGTTTTCATTCTCTTTTCCTCTTCCTATCTATCATAGCTGTCCCTCCCTTGGATTCTACCTGACTTTCCGAAACCTTTATGTTTTCTGCCATGTGGTGCTTGATGTCATTTCCTTTTCCTGTTCCTTTACTTTTTAATAGCCTCAGTCTGGTTGGAGGGTGCATTGCAAGAAAGTCATGTTCTTATGCTTGTTTCCTTACTCGCTCCACTTGCTGATCCTGGTTTTTTGCTCGTGGTACTTCCTCACTTGGATTCCGGAATTCTGTTTTTCTCCAAATCTATGAAGAAGTCATCAGCATGGAGGTTTTTTACGTGTTAGGCTTTTTCCTCCTGAGAAGGTGGCAGCTACTCAAGGGCACTTGCCCACCACATATCACAGTGTGTGGTGACATCAAACTTCCAGAAACCTCGGACAGCGGAAGACCCGAATTTTGATTACAGGTAAGAGTTCAGTCTTTAACTGGCTGCAACACCAAAAACTGTTCCTTGACTGGATCCTGGTGTTGACTTGGCTGTTGTCCTCCAGCAACAAACTCTGGAACTGGACCAATTAAGGACCGAGAAAGCTGCCCTTTGTCACACTACCCACTCCAGGTCTTGCAATCTGCCTGCAACCATCAATCAATCAATCAATCAATCACGGCATTTATAGAGCGCGCTACTCACCCGGGAGGGTCTCAAGGCGCTGGGGGAGGGGGTAACTTACTGCTCGAACAGCCAGGTCTTGAGCTGCTTCCTGAAGGAGAGATGGTCCTGGGTTCGCCGAAGGTGAGTGGGGAGGGAGTTCCAGGTCTTGGCTGCCAGGTAGGAGAAGGATCTTCCTCCGGCGGTGGCTCTGCGGATGCGTGGTACGGTGGCGAGGGCGTGGCTGGTTGATCGTAGCTGGCGGGTGGGCGTGTAGAAGGTCATGCGGTCGTTGAGGTACTTGGGGCCCAGGTCGTGGAGGGCCTTGTGTGCGTGGGTGAGGAGTCTGAACGTGATTCTCTTGCTGACGGGGAGCCAGTGCAGGTCTTTCAGGTGTCCGGTGATGTGGCTGTGTCGGGGGATGTCCAGGATGAGTCGTGCGGAGGCGTTCTGGATGCGCTGGAGTCTTTTTGAAGTTTGGCTGTGGTTCCGGCGTAGAGGGTGTTCCCATAGTCCAGTCGGCTGGTGACGAGTGCCTGGGTGACGGTCTTCCTGGTTTCAGTGGGGATCCATCTGAAGATCTTGCGGAGCATGCGCAGGGTGTTGAAGCACGAAGATGAGACGGCGTTGACTTGTCTGGTCATCGACAGGGAGGAGTCCAGGATGAAGCCCAGGTTGCGTGCATGGTCCGTTGGCTTGGGCGCGGTGCCCAGGGCCGGGGGCCACCAAGAGTCGTCCCAGGCGGAGGGTGATGAACCCAGGATGAGGACTTCCGTCTTGTCTGAGTTCAGTTTAAGGCGGCTGTTCCTCATCCAGTCGGCGACGTCTCTCATCCCGTCGTGTAGGTTGGCTCTGGCGGTGGTGGGGTCGTTGGTGAGGGAGAGGATCAGCTGGGTGTCGTCGGCGTAGGAGATGATGTTGAGGTTGTGTTGGCGTGCGATGGCTGCGAGGGGGCTCATGTAGACGTTGAAGAGGGTTGGACTGAGTGAGGATCCTTGTGGAACGCCGCAGATGACTTCGGTGGCCTCGGATCTGAACGGGGGAGGCGGACTCTCTGGGTTCTTCCGGCGAGGAACGAGATGATCCATTCCAGTGCTTTCTCTCGGATTCCGATGTTGCTGAGGCGCTTCACTAGGGTGCGGTGGCAGACGGTGTCGAACGCCGCGGAGAGGTCCAAGAGGATGAGGGCTGCTGTTTCCCGTTGTCGGTTAGGGTTCTGATGTCGTCGGTGGCTGCGATAAGGGCGGTCTCGGTGCTGTGGTTGGCCCGAAACCCGGACTGCGAGGGGTCGAGGGATCCATTCGTCTCGAGGAAGGCGGCAAGCTGTCTGTTGACGGTCTTCTCGATGACTTTGGCCGGAAACCATCCTCTCAACATCAAAGTGTTCTGGACATCCTACAGATTTGAAGGAGTTTTTGGATGGCTTGGTGGTTTATTTTCCCTTTCGACCTGGACAATTTTCTTCGGACTGTTCCAAAGTGGGATCTTTGATTTGTTCCCTGACAGGTACAACTCTGGCCTGGGCAATCCCTATGGTTGTCGCTGAAGATCCTTGCCTGAATATTTGTGCCAATTTTTGGGCAAATTCAAGAAGATGTTTGAGACCAGATCATGAAGCATCTGCCGAGGATGCCCAGTGTGAGATGTCTCAGGGAATTTCCAAGGTGCTCACCAATTGCTCTGTTTTGTGAACTTGCTGCTGAGACCACCTGGATGGAACACACTCAGATGACTTTATTCCAGAGTGGGTTAAAGGAGTGTTAAAGGATGAGCTGGCAAGAGTTCCCCAAGCTTTCTTGTTTTCTGAACTTCTTGACCAGGTTCTCCTGATTGAACACCAACTTAAGGAAAGGAGAACAGAAAAACGGAGAAGCCAGAAGTTCACTTTTACTCCTTCTTCCCGAACGTTCAGGTGGACTGAGCCTATTGAGGTGTCTGACGAGCCAATGCCGCTCAGATCCGCAAGACGTCCTTTGTCCAGCGCCGAAAGGGAACGAAGACATAAGGGAGGTTTATTTCTCTGTTGTGCGAGCCCTAGCCGTCTGCAGTGGAATTGCACTGTTCGACCTTCCAGTCCAAAGGGAAACACCAGGTCCTGTCCTTTGTAAGGGCGAAAAGGACAGGAGATGCCACTCTCCCTAAAGTTTTTAGTTCCTCTGGTGGATCCAATTCAATTCAATGTCAGTCAATTATCTTTATTTCACAGTATTTCTACTCATATAAAGTGCACAGAGTAAAAAGAAAGACATTAAAAGCAATCTAAAATCAATGACATCAATAAAACAATATTACAATCACTTTAAAATACATTAAAAACAATTACTAGTTCCTTTAAAATTCCAAATAAATCACCCCTAGGAACCTGGAAAGGCAGGTGTTAAAAAGTGCTGAATGGCGACTAATATTAATACATTCACATCTTAAGTGGGCTCAGGGTTCCCAAGCTAAGCAAGCTCTCCTCCATTTCATGCAGGACCAAAGGAATGTAGCTGACGCAAAGCATACAAGTGGATCATTACATGTTTTAAAGTAATAAAGTGCTGGGCGCCATTGGCTAAAATTATATCAAGGCAAAAGAGGCAGGATGTACCTTGACCTTTGTTCTTTATAAAAAACAACAAGAGAAGATTAAATGAAGATCAGACTGTTCAGAACTGCCATTGCATGGGCATGCTGTTAAATCAGTAAGTGAATACCTCTTCGGTGGGAAACCCATCATCAGGGGGATTAGATTAAGTCGAACCTCACCAAGATGAATCTATGTTGTGAATCCCCCACCCTATCTAAACACGAGTAGAGGATCCAATTCACACTTGTTCATGTTAGAGTTGATACTTCAAGTACATCCTGGCCCGTCTGTCTCAGTTCCTGCGCTGAGTGAATCTGAATTTCCTTAGGCAATCAGAAAGAGAAGGTTGCTTTTGATCTAATCACGTCTCCTAACCCTGCCAAGGTGCTTGGGATAGGCTGACTGGAACAACGCGATCCCTATGTCAAATGGAAGATCAGAGTTGTATTTCTGTCATTACAGTTCTGCAGAGATAGCTGTTTCTTGGATAGAGCTATTGGGCTCCTGTGGTACAATAACTATCTGTCAGACGTTGCCCATTCCTATGGCTTACCAAGTATTGCTTCTGATGTCTATCAGAAGTCCAGCCCTGTGCCTCTCCCTCATCATAGAGATTTGGACTGTGCAATCCTGATCCTACCCAGAATGTGCTCTCTGTCCCAGCATGAGAAACAGGTTCTAAAGGAATATCTAGATAAGAATCTTCAGTGTGACTTGATTGTCCTGTCTACATCACCTACTGGAGATTCACTTTTCTTCTTCCCTGGGAAGTCCAAAGAGCTGAGACCTTGCGTCGATTATTGTGGGTTAAGTAAGATCACCATTAATGAGCGTTACCTGTATCCACTCATCAAAGACATACTTGAGTCCTTTTGAGGTGCGAAATATTTTACAAAGTTTGATCGTCACTGACCTCACCATCTGCTCCGGATTAAGGAAGGTTATGTGTGAAAGAAGGCCCTTCGGACACACTTCAGACGTTATAAATATCGGACCATGTCCTTTAAACTTACTAATGTGCCAACAATTTTTCAGAGGTTCATCAATGGCATATTCTCTGACAACCTTAACCAATTTCTTGTGGTATACCTGAACGATATTATGATTTTCTCTGCTTCCCTTCCAGAGCATACAGTCCATATTTATTCAATCCTTCTTCATCTCAGGGAAAACCAACTATCCTGTAAGGCTGAGTAGTGGAGTATCTGGGGTATTGTCTCTCAGAGGGTGGTTTGCTTATGCACCCTCTTTAGATCATTGCCATTTTGTCTATAAAAGTCAGCCAATCCCAAAAACCTCTAGGTCTGTTAAGAAGATCCAGAGTTTTTAGGGGCTGGCTAACATTTATAGACAAACTTTTGCTGAAATGACCAGCCACATTTCTGCCACTATGAAGAAGGACAACCTAACTAGATGTTTTTTCTTGGCCTCCAAAGGCACAGTAAGCCTTTATCAATCTCAAGAAGGGTTTCATGCAAGCCCCTCTTCTCTGGCACCCAGATCCATCCAAGAAAGTTATTGTTGTAATTGATGCCTCCAATTTTGCTGTGAGAGCAGTTCTGCTTCAGCTCCAGGGGAAGGACAATTTGGAGCATCCCATTTATTATCTGTCACATGTCTTGAACCCTTGTGAACAAATGTATTCCATTTGGAACATGAGCTCTAGGCCCTTAAACATGCATGCATGGAGGGGGGTCATCTTTTAATGGGGGCAGATACTTTTGAGGTTTGAACAGACCATCAAAGTCTCTAGTTTCTGCAGAGCATGCAGTATAGAAATAGCAGGCAAGCTTGCTGGGCCTAATTCTTTTAACAATAGGATTTTTTGGCAACTCACATTCCCCACTCAGAACATTCTTGATGACGCCTTACCTAGACGGGACACTGTAGTTGTGGATTCTGGGACAACTTTACTTGCAACGTCCTTCTTACAGCGTGTGAGGGATGCTCATACTGAGATCTCTCCAGAAGACCTTGATGCTTTGCCCCTGACCTACAGAAAGAATTTATATTTTTTCCAGCAGGCCTTGTTTTAAACCAAAGTTCCAGAGATGTGTCATGACTCTGCAGTAGCGAGCCATCGTGGAGATAAATCAACCTAAAAACGGATCTTGCATTCCTTCTGCTTTATCTGTTACTGTTCTAGCGCCGGGACGCTCCTTTGCTGGAGCAGCTGTGCGCTCTATAAGCTCTATAACATAACATAACATCTCAAGTCCTGTCCTAGCTGTGTACGGTCCAAGGCAGTCCATGATAAGAACTTTGGTTTTCTTCAGCTTTTGTCCATTCCTCCTCAACTTTGGTGTACATCTTTCACCGACTTTATTGTGGACTTATATCCGTCAGGTGGATATCGAATGGTCATGTTCACCATAAACATTCTTTCAAGCTGGCTCACTTTTCCTTATTTCGGAGGCTTCTGACACCAGCATGATGGCTAGGAAATAACTAACTGACATGTTTCACCGGCATGGGCTACCTGACACTATAAATTCTAACAGGGGCTCTCAATACATTTCTAGGTTCTGACGCTCAATATGGTCTGACCTGGGTATCCATCATGCTCTGTCTTCAAGTTACCACCCACAGTCAAACTGTCAGATGGAAAGGTCAATCTGATATGAAAAATGGGTTTGCAACCAATACCAAATCCCAATTTGGAAGCATTGTGAATGTGGCATTCCTTCCAAACTGCTACTTGGTAACCTGTGTATCAATGGTTGTGACGTGATTCTGTTTGCAAACCCTTTACCAGGTAACAACTCTTCAAATAAGGTGGTAAGTGACTTCCAAGGGGCAAGGTATCCACTTGTTTTCCTTGTCTGTATAAAAAGTGGGTTTGCAGCCTCAGTGGGAGTAGGCAGTGGTTGAGGGGATGACATCAGGCTAATTCTGAAACTTTCCCAAATGGATTCTCTTTTTTAAAGTAGCATTGATTCCTTTAAGGAACATGGGATGCTTAAAAAAAGTTTCCCATTTGGGAACGTAAACAAAGGAATGGTGTTCTGCTGTCCCTTGTAGGCCACCATCCCAATGTTTGCAGCCAATCAAAGGGGGTTGTAAATTGCCACCTTCCAAATGAATATTAATTAGACAGGTCATTCTACAACACCCTGAGAATGGTAATTTTGTGAACCAACCTAATAGTACATAGGATGGTTCATAAAATAAGATTCCATCACTTTTTGTGAATGGAACCTTAGTACACAGGCCTTATATTACTACTTAACATAAATGTGAAAACCCTGGTCAATGTATTAGCATCCTGATTATGCAAAGTTGTACCATCCTTAACTCACAATTCCCAGGCCATGTTTGTTCCTGGTTGCTCATCCAGGAATCAATTGAGGACCTTAGTACACATTTTCCGGAACACTAGGGAATTACCGGAAAAGGTACTGGCAATATCACTTGATATGGGAAAGGCCTTTGACTGGGTGAAATGGGACTACCTACTCCGGAACATGGCTAGAGTTGGCATAGGTCAGAACTTTATCGCTAATGTCTGCTGTTTGTACTCCTTGCTACATTTAATGGTCATCTGTGGGGAATTTTTGTTGAACCCGATCGAGCTCAATCGGAGCACCCGCCAGAGCTGTACGCTTGTCCTTCTTCTTTTGCTCTTGGTGTTGGATCTGCTGTCTGCTGCCATATGCATGTCCAGGGATAAAGGTGGGCTAGTCAAGTCAGAGGGCCAGATAAAGTCACAACTATATGCAGATAACATCTTGATAACATTGACCAGACATGTATTCTCTGCCTCTTACCTGATGTTCTTGAATCACACTTTCTCCGGTATGTCGCAAAACAAGATAAACTAGAGCAACCGTGAAGCCTTATCTCTGCCGAGCCTCACCCCTAAAGCCAGCCTTTGTGGTTACACCGTGAGATGGGCGCCTAGTGCCCTTACGTACTTTGGGATCCCTCTCAATCGTGGATTGGATAATATGGCAGAAGACAGTCTGCACCCCTGATCACCAAGACTACAAATTATTTTGCATGTAGGTCACAGGTTAATTTATCGATGTGGGGCAGGATTCAGACTGTCAAGATGACAATTGCCTCACGATACAACTTCGCCTTTTGGATGCTCACAATCTCGATCATGGTGTCTCTGCTCTCTCGCATACACACCAACATTAGGCAGTATATTTGGGATGAGAGGAAACCCAGACTTAAAACACAGACAATCGTATGCACAGATGACCCCTGGGGGCCTGCGACTCCCACACATGGCTACATGCGATCTGGCTCACCATCTAAACCACCTTGCATACTTCCTGTGAGCTGCTCAACAGACCCCTCAGTGGGTGTCTATAGAAAGGTCTTTGATTGGGTATCCAGCTGATGAGGACACTGCTGATGTCCATTAATAAACTGACTGTCAGGACAGTGCTTACTGACTGAAGATTGTTCCCTTTAAACTTAAAGATCAACTCTTTGATACACCACTCAGCCGAAGGCACCAAACACCCCTGACATCAGGAATTAGGAAAGAGCGGAGCAAGAACATCCAAAAGTAGGTCCAGTAGAAGTTCCAACTTGAAGAAGCAAAGGACACAAATAGTTGCAATGGGGCGGAGAACGTGATGAAAAATAGGAGAACGAGTGTGCAGCGCTGCATGCATCCCTTGTGAACGCCTCCTTATGCATGAGTCACAGAGGGACTGGAAACACAGGAAAAGAATGCACTTGGTCATGGATTGGGAACCTCAGATAGAATCCTCTGAAAGAGCCTCTCTTAAAACTCATAGTGTTGGTCTGGCTGACAAAGAGGAAACCCAGATTTGACATCCTCTCCGAAGGGCTGACCCCCGCAGTCCCTCTGCCACCCTTCATGCCTGATGCTCCGTCAGGCTCATCGAACACTCCTTTGGGTGACCACAAGTGAGGATATGAGGTGTGGTCTAGGAGGTGCTGATGCTTAACCACACACTGAGCACGCCATCCAGCATGCTGCCTGACTGCACAATGAGTGCACCATCCTTTCTCGAACTCTTGCAATCTCTGGTAGGCTCTCGGCACAGGTGTAAAAGGATGTAACACAACAGTACCTAGAATTCAACTGAGCATCTTATTCAGGTGATCACAAGCACATTACCTGACTGGTGAGACTGACTGGAATGCTAAAATAAAGACTCTGATGTGGAGGTGTGCCAGTTCTTAAAAAAAACACAGATGGACCACCCAACCCGCCCACTCATCAACAGAGATGTCACATGGGGTTATTTTAAGGGGTGAATTGTCACAGTAATAGTCCAGGCTCACCCTCAATGGAGCCCCACAGCCTTTGATCAGCATTAAAAACAATGTTGGTGCTAGACTAACCAAGATCTGATGACCAAACAAAGAAAAGTCAAGCGCTCAGATCTTCAAGCAGATGGTCAAGTAATGATCCCTCAAGCTTCACATTTTCTTCAAATAAGACTTCAAGGGTAGGATCCATCGTCCTTTCTTAGCATGGAGACACTTGGAAACCTTGCAATGTGCCATGGCTCAAGATTTCACCATACAGATCCCCGTACACATCCCCCTAAGTCCCAGGGTTAGCCACACCCATCTGGATATGATCCCCGTGTGATCCGTGCTTAGGGACATTCACTTCCCGGAGACGGCCACCTGAGGTGGTCTTATTCCAGCTGCGGATGCACAGGAAAGAAGTCCATTAGAGGATACCCAAGTTCCCCACAAGCTCCCACCTGTGTGAGGTCATTAGACCAGTACCCTCTACGTCCAGCTGTTCACCAGGCTATTGGACGTGCTCAGATGAAAACGTTACTGTGGATATATACATTATATTTTTTCTCAATATGCTTTGGGAGGGAAATTCTAATTACAACATTTATGTTGGGCTAGTTGTCCAGATCACACATGTCGGCGTGCACCTTGATATAGGAGGTCACCACGTAAATACAGAGAGCACTTCCTGCATTTTAGTGGCAGAGAAGACTGAGACACCTTCTTGCCCCAAGAGTGGCCTCAGACGGACTTCTGCACATTTTGTACACAGATGAGGAGGATAATTCAGATGGTTGTAAAGTATTTGCTGATGATGGCACAAAGACCAGAAGCCTAAGCTGTAAGGTATTGTAAAGGTCTGGAGGGCCTGAGATGGAAGCATGGCGGGCTGACAACCACAAGACAGCTTGAAGAGACCATCGCATGAGTTCTTGCAAAAGGTATAAGGTGTAATGTAGGAATGCACCGACCCTTCCAATACTGTTCAAGATAAATGCAAGATTTCTTCAGTTCCTGGGGTGAGGGGATGCCTTCCATGGCAGATCCCTGCTAGAGTGGAGGCCTGACATGGCAGATCCCTGCTCGAGTGGAGGGCTGACCCATGGGCAGGGATGAAAGGAGGCTCCCTCTGGGACCTCCTTGGTGTAAAGAAAAATCATGAAAGTCTTACAGTCTCTGGGTGATGTTCAGTGGAATAAGCAGTGTGCCTGCATGAGAGCATGAACAGGAGCATACTCTGTATGGGGACGTCACAGGGCTCCGGACTCCCTAGGTGTAGGCGTTGTAGTGCCACTCATCCACTGGGATCAGGATGAGGCCTTGTCCTTCCCAAGCACACGTCGGGTTATAGTGACTCTGTACTTAGCGTTAACTTAAAACTCCCAGAGGATATGAGTTTTTTTGGTTCATGTTGTTTGATGAATGTGCATGAATTTGGCAGATTATCAATACGCCCAGTTTTGGTTCTTCATTTCAAATCTCAAGCCATTCGATCGGGGGTGTAATTTGGATGATCCAAAACTAGTCTTCCAGTTTCAAGTCACATAGGAATCACTTCTATTACAGCAAAAACACCTGCATGGAATTACACCAGGCTTGGCAATAAGGTAGTACTTCTATGCACAGAGTACGCTTTTTTGTGGTTTGGTGTAAATTTGTTCAGTAGTTTCAGGTATCTGGATTACAAAAATGTGAAGGGCTCATCTTTTATAAATATATGGCCTCAGCCTGCTGATTTTCTGCCATTGAATAAGGGACACTTTTTTCTCCATCTGCCATTTTGAATCCACAGACCTAGAAATGTTCTACAGATCTGAGCAATCAGACTGACTAGATGCATTTGGTGCCAGCATTATGCCATGTGTTATATTTTGTTAGGCTACTGGTGTTTTCATAGCGTGCCAATCACCCGTGAGGGTATCCAGGCGCTCTGTAGCAGGTGTGTGAGACCAGCACTGGGGCCTTACTCGAAAAGCCAGGTCTTCAGCTTCTTGCTAGAGATGTGACTCTTCCAGAGAGCTTGTGTGTCTCATATGGGGTAAAAAACAGACTGAACGATACATGGATCATGGGACATCATTTCTTCATTAGTATAGATGGGCAATTCACTAATGAGGAATCATGCAAGGTTAAGGTGGTAAAAAACAATATTAATAAAAAGTATAATCATAAAAATTATCAATGATTAAATCAATATCAAAAATATTTCTTTAGAAGTTTGCCAGTCTGTCTTCCTGTGCGTTGCATTCAGTATGTCTGTCACTGTCACATATTCCAGGTACACAGGTGGCCCGCTGGTGCTCAACGCAGTCACGCTTTTGGTGACAGTGTGGGGCACTCAGCGCACCCCTCAATAGTTTGTCCACATGAAATGTGCCCAGAGAACGTGGCCTTTTCGGACACATGATAATGACACAAACTTGGCACATAACATCTTGGTGAATTTTGATCATCGCCCAATCTGCGCACTCACACATGTTAATATATTCGTCTAAGCGCTTTGAAGAGCAGAAGTGTGCTGCCTAACCACTAGGTAAGGGCGCTACATCGAGTCAAAAGAGCTACTATAAACATTTACACTGGCGTCATTAAGGAGTCAAAAATAAAGAGTATCTTGTGTAGCTATAAAATAAAAAAAAGTCCAAATAAAATCTGTATTCCATTTATAATATGTTGCATTCTAATGTTTAGTTTTATCATGACCATGTTTTGGCTGATATGTGAATTATGAATGTTAGTCATATCATATGACACTGAAGTAAAGAAAACCATGTGCAGATAGGGTTGGAATCATATTTTGAATGAAAATACTTTGTTGTGAAAAAATATTTTTTCCCAAAACAATTTTTTGAAAGAAAAGGTGTTTGGAAATTCAACAGCAAGAATTCAAGAGTTCAAGAGTTCAAGAGTTCAAGAGTTCAAGAGTACATTCTCAATGTCAATAAACTGCTATTATAAAACTTTTTAAAAAACGTTTCGTAGACTGCAATCGACTATTTTTGCAGGAGATATGTTTGCTATTCCAATGCGAAGGTGCAAAGCTGCTGGTTTTGTGGTTGTTATCGACTATATTTGGAATCAGTATTTTCACACGATTGATACATCAGAGGGGCTAATTTTGGCTGGCATGCATTTTGCTCGTGAGTCTGTCTAACCTCGCGCGCTTGCACGCATGAACACGCGCCTGCACCAGGTTGGATTACAGCAGCATGCCCTCGTGCTCTGAGTGACACGCACGCGCTGGGGCACGTACGCAGCGCCGCCACCTACGCACACACACCTCTGGGTGTCTCACTGCCAGGCGGAGAGCCGTCCTCAGCCCCTCTGCCCCCCAGTCCCTCACCAGTGGCGGCTGGTGACATTTGTAAGTGGTGCGGCGTAAAATTTGTGGCGGAGCGCACCGTGGCTAGCGAGAATAGTGAATCCGAGCGACCTACGGGGGGGTTCTCCCCAGTGACATTTTTTTTAAAAAAGTGGGCAAATGGTGCATTTTTAAGCAATTTGGAGAAATCAAGGTTTAATAAAGAAATTGTGAAAGTGCAGTTATTACATTAATAAAGAGATGTCATAGCAGCTTATTAAGTATAACCACAGAGCTTCATAACAGACTTCAAGCTAACAATGATGAGTACCTCACAGACTTTTTTTTATCAAACTAAGCAGGTCACAAACTAGCAGCGTTCAAGAAATGTTAAGATTAACGTATTCAGTGCATGTATAATCATGTGAGGGTGCACCATTGTGTGTCTGTTCATCCTTGCACATATAAATATACGCAATTGTCTGTGTGTGAGACATTGTGGATTTTTTTCTTGTGTGCCTTTGCGCTTTCAGTTCTAGTGTGCACACACCTCTAAGAAGCATTCACCTTTCGTGCTAATGCTCTTAGCTTCTATCTTGTTGATAGATAGGTTTCTGAAGCTAAGAGCACTGGCACGCAGACGCAGTGTGTATATTCCCCCTTGATTTAAATTACCGGAATGTTCTGTATAATGAAAATTAAAAGTATTTCGCCAGCAACCAAAGAAGCAAAAACGTTATATGAAAAGTTTTTCAAATTCAGAATAATAATGAAAGTTCAGAATCCCAGATCATTCCTCCTGACAGTGAATGACCCTTCAAGGTGTGCCCAATCTCTTCCTTTCTAAATGATGCTACTTTATGCGAAAGGACTGGACGATAAGGCTGCTGTCATGTACTTGAAATATACAATATTTGGGTACAATCCGTATATTCATAAATGTGCACAGATCAATTTACTTACCAAAGGCACAAATATACATGTGTCTGCTGTGCTAAACATCCACGTCAAATGTTATTGTCTCAATGTTTGCCTTTCAAACCTGCACTTTCAAACATATTTTCTTGTGAGGCAACAGAGAAAAAAACGTAATTCCGTATTATGAGTTGCATAGTACAAAACAAAAGCAATCCAGTAAGATTAATTGGCCCGAAGAAGAATGCTGAAACTTCAACACCCAGACTGATATTGAATTCGGGCTGAATGATGTCATGCATTATGCTTTTTCAGAAACATTTCTATGCACCTCCGAGAAGCATACGGGATGCGTGCCTACAATAGAAATGTTTCTTAAGCTAGGAACATTGGTACACATCCTGTATGCTTCTCGGAGGTGCGTGCCAGGCCAGCAGGTCCTAGCTTTGGAAACATAACATTCCTTGTAGATAGAAATGTTTCTGAAGCTAGGCCCTGCTGGCACGCACCTCTAATGCTTTTTGAAGGTGCAGTGCCGGTGACGTGACTGCAGGGCAAAACGCTTCAGAAACATTGCTGTCTACTCTGCACTGCTGCACTGTCTCAACCTAGTGTTTTATTAGCGGAAACGCAACTCACCCGAAAGTATTGGAGCATGGTGCCGGCTTTACATGAGAGCGCCAGACACATACATGCTTGTTTGGTAGGCATAGGGAGATTAAATGATTTACCCAGAATCACAGGATGTTGAGGCGAAGACGCCGATACTCGAACCTGGTTCTCCTTAAGTGAACCAAGTTCGAGTCTCTGCGTCGTCGCCTGAGGCTCAACACCCCTCCAAAGTTGTTAGCGTTGCTCTGGCCATACGGCAGTGAGTAATGGCATGCTGCATCCTCTCCCTACCGGGACGGTCACTCACGATTCATGATTTTGAAATATAGTAAAAATCATGAACCGTGAGTGACCGTCCCTCGAGTTGATTTCATTGAGTAAATCTTACAGTGAGTCACACTCTCACAGACATGGATGTCTACAGTCTGACTCCGAAATCACCTGGGGTCTGGGGAGGGAAGACACGGTGGGCTGGGGCTGGCTGCTGACACACACTATCTGCCTTGCCTAGTTGTTGTATCATGCGACTGTGATGATGACGACGCACAATACAACTAGGCAGCCTAGAACTAGAAGGCCAAGTCGAACACAAGCAGCAACACAGTCACCACCATTTTCAATCGGAGTCACGGTGTACTGTACTCACGGAGTCAGTCTCCGAAATTAATCCTGTCTGCGTGACGTCCGACTCTTCTCTCAGCCGTGATTGGAGAGATTATTCCAGGCTAGATTAGTAAGTAGGCAGGTCGGACATTCATCCATCATTCACGTTGCAGCCAGGCTGCCAATAAAGAAGTAGAGAGGCACTGTGCGCGCGCTGTACACTAAGTACCTTCTTCATATCGGAGCCCCGGCGCGCTTTTTACTTTGAGACACGCACACACTACAGTCGTGTGCTTGAGGCGCCTCACCTGCGTGCGGTAACACTTACACCTAGTTGTCAGGTTTCCCCCATCCAAAACCAACATTATAAACCACCCACCTTATCCTGGAGTCCGGACCCGTACATCACCGCCGCCGCGTGTCCTCAAACATCCAGCCATCTGCTGTATGGTCTAACGTGACGTCTCTCGGATAGCACCTCACGCTCGCTCCTGGCTGGCTGGCTGGCTTGAGCAGTAGTGCGCATGTTCTGTTTAGGGCTTAAAGATTTTGCGACCAGCCCGAACATGCGCACTAGGCTGCTCATTAGAAGAGCGGCATGGAACAACCCTCGCTCTTCTAATGAGCAGCCTAGTGCGCATGTTCGGGCTGGTCGCAAAAATCTTTAAGCCCTAAACAGAACATGCGCACTACTGCTATGCGCTCCGCCGGCCACCTGATACATTCGTCGATGCACTTGCTTGCACTGAACTCTGTCCTGTTGCGGCTGCCCCGCCCCCTTCTGAGCCGACTGCCTCCGGTGAGTGAGTGAGACGGAGAGAGTGATGGCAGCAACGGCACGCACGCTTGAAACTCGACTTGTGCCTCAAATTAATTAGTGGGGCAACGCCCAAGCGCCCTAATGGACGCACCGCGCCTGTCCCTCACCCTGTAACACTGACACAAGCTGTGTCTGCCTGAAGGGGCATTGTGTTCATTTTATGTCGCCCTGTGGCATCGCCCTCCGTTATTCACTTCATGTTGAGTTTTGCCTAACAGACTGGGGCCCTATTAGTAATAGTGCACTGTCCTTCTTTGCGCCATGGCACACTTTTAAGCAGGTGTACCTGGTGCAAACCGAGCCCTGTTACAATAAATGTGCTGGCTCTGGGAGTGCCAGGGCTACCATCAGGGGGTGAACTGGCACTGCACCTCCTAAGGTAATGTTTGCCTCTACACCGCATTGATAATTGATAATATGGCGTGGGTGCAGAGGCAAAGTGATTCCCTCATTTGCATGGGGCTATATCACCATGCAAATATGGGAAAGCCTTCTCCGGATAGCATTGGTGCATATGTAACACCAGGGCACAAGTCGGGGGTACACGTAGGTACACAGCGTCCACCCACTATTTTCACAGGGTGGACGCCGTCCACCCTGCAAGAAGTGGGCCTCACTGAAATATGCTGAACTTGTCCCAGTGTAATATTCAGGCACCGGGACACACTCAGAAGCTCCCCAGCACCTTGCCTGGTTTCTTTCAGAGCAGCAACGTGCAGGCAGTAAGGGGGCTATCGTATTTCAGACTCCAGCTGGGCCCATAACAAAGGCCGAATTTAACGACCATCAGGCCTCCTTTTGATCCACTATCCTAGTTGGGAGCGTCACACCTAGATGCAAGGGAGGGGAAACAAAGGCACACAGCTTGTTACCTCTTGACAAATACTTAAGAGAGACATGCTTTTCACTTTGTTTAATCCCTGGATATAAGAGCTATGCATGCACTGTAAGAATGTTAAATGTGCTGGTCTGTTCCAGTATTTACACAAATAATCTTTTAAATACCATTATTTTATTTTTTATAGGCACTAATCATCCTAATGCAGGGTGTAGGAGGGCTTTATATCACACATGCACATTATACATTGACAATAAATCATATAAATTTGTAAATCAATGCACATCATGTGCTAGATAAGACAGTTCGGGTTACAAGGCTTAGGAGTCACATGTCCTTTATAGCTCGCTGTGCTATATTAGAAGGATTACAATTTATGACCTGCATGGAACAAAATGATCTCTGTGTTAAAAACAGTAATCCAATTATCTAGCTACATAAAATAAAAATCTGTCATCTGCATGTTAGATGATGTGCTTTGCAGGAAACACATTAACCCACAATGCTACTTTGATTCAAAACTGGGACTAGAGGAAACACAGATCTCTCCAGCAAATGCGTTACCCTCCAAAATTACCTTACCATTATTATTGTTCCTTGGGATTTACTGGGCACACAAAGATCTCTGCAGCAAGTGCCTTAACCCCATAAGGTATTTAAAAATCAGACTTTGCAAAAATTAAACAGAATACATTTACTCCCACATTTCTCCTTGTTGTCAATTTCTTTGTGGCATAGTTTCTACAAAATAAATGTGTAAGTTGAGGCTCACATTTTGCGTCGGGGATGTGTTACTTTTTGGCACTACCTCGACGCAAACTCTCATTTGTTAAATCTCGTAATGCACTCAAATGTACTCATGATAGACCTGCGAAACATATTTGTGAGGTGTTAAGATCTGATGTCACTCCTTGTGATGTCACATGCTGTGAGGTCATGGGTTGTGATGCCACTTCCTGTGATGCAGCGGCGTGATGTTGCGCCATGATGCCACTTGCGTACTGCCTAACTTGGTTAGTTCCCCCACTTCTTTTTTTAGGACTTGTGCCCCGTGTAGCACTGGTGCGAGCTTTGCGCCAAAGCAATCAGTATTACAGAAGTGGCCGCACAAGCATCTACGGCTCCTTCTGTAATATAGTGCCCCCGCGGTGCACAAAGTGGGCGCACATGCCCTTTGTGCCCCCGGGGCACTATATGTAATCCGGTCCCTAGTGTTTCTTACAGAGAATCACAAGTGCACTGGAGGACTGTTTCCAGGAGGTGCTGGGGGTGCAGGTAGCCACCTCCTTCTGTGGTGTGGGGGTTCGAGCCCTCTGACCTCTGTCTCACATGTAAAACCGGGCCTTAGCAGGTCAGTGCACATTACTAAGCCATGACCCTAGAATACTAGGACTGCTCTGCTCTCAGAGCAAGGCAGGGGAGAAGTGGTGGGCACACTGAAGTGTGCATGACGCTTTCACCGGCCCTCTTGGGCCCGCCAAACAGTCATGCACACTTTCCATGTTTTGCATCCAGGCTGCATTACAGCCTGGATGGAGAACATGCCCAACAGCCTGGATGGAGAACATGCCCAGGCTCCCTGTCCCGGTCTGAGCACCAAACCACAGCACTCAGACCAATCACAACGCTGCATTCTGTAGTTTTTTATGCAACAAGTGCCTCAAGTATAGTGCATATTGTGAAACGAGCTGCCTCCAGGTGACTGCGTGAATTCAGGTTGTGGGCAGGTGTCTGGAGTTGAGGATAACTGCAGTGCGAATTCCTCACATTGCCTGTGAGTGGGTCATGAAGGTGTGCAAACTAAATGCACATCCAATCTTTGGCCTCTTGCGGAGCTCACAGAGCCATCGCTGTAAATATGTCAATTGTGGGAAAGTGTGATATGCATGTAGGGGATTTCTGAAAGATGAGGGAACAAAAAGGCAACAAGTGTCTAGCAGAGTTAGAGACCATAGCCAGAAGGGCATTTTATTCCACCAGGCATTTGCTTGGTGGGCTGAAGGCTGCTTTTTAGGGCAGCAGCTACTCCTGGTGCCTCTGTCACTTTCCCCAGCTCCCCCAGGTTAATTGCAGCAGACAGAGGAGGCTTCAACAGAGGGAAAAAGGAGGAAAGTACAGAGAAAGTGATCAGAGGGCGAAGAGAGAAGAGGCAAGGAGAGAGAAAGAATGGATGGATGGAAAGAGAGAGAGAGATTGCGCGGAGTGACGACAGGAGCGGTGCTGGTTTAAGCATTTATGCCAGAAATGTTTTGGTTCCCGAGTCTGGCCCTGTGAGAAACTGCAGAGGAAAGTGATGTGAAGGGGAGAACAAGTGTCTGTGGCATTCCGACGGCCACTACCCCTTACACAGACCTTACTAATGTTTCATTCAGTCTCATAGTTCGAGAACAGAAAAAATTTCAATTCTCATTGTTTACAACAAAATCATTATAATCTATTTATTTGACACAGCTAACAGGCATTGGCAAAGCCAATTGCTCTGGCTTGTTTTAGGTGCATGTGTTGGTTGTAATATTGATCCAGCGGGTTACTAGCAACAAGCATTCATACACAAAATACTCACTTCGGCCCATACATTCATACTACGCTAGCAATTTCCGCTGGTGGGTCAGTTGGTACTCTTTTATCAAAATCCCTGCTACCAATTACCTTCTGATTGAAGAGTAATGACTTACCAATGAATCCTTTGCTAATTGGGAAGTTTAAAATGAGTGACGTTCCATACAATTCATTTTCTTCTTAAATAATCACTGAGTCAAGAAGTTTTAAATGTTTATCTAAAGATTTAGCAGAGTAAATACAAACCACATGATACTTAAATCGTATTGCAAGGAGGAAGCATAAAAATGAATTATCGATTAATGACGGTCCCTTAGGAAAAGAGAAGATAGAGACAGCAGTGCAACTAAGGTTTGCATTTATATTTACCTAAAGTGCAAGAACCAAACCCCTTGGCCAAGGAGTTGGAAAGATAGGACCCTGGAAGGATGAAGAGCAAAGACCTCCTCCCGGATCAGGACAGGACCGGTGACCTCTCTACCCACGACGCCTGCGTCGTTCCCCTCTCTGGTACTTCGCTTCTCCTTGAATTTCTCCCGTGACTTCCTTCTAATGGACTCCGCCGCCCCCTCCTCAGGACCTCTCTGGACAGCGGTTCAGTCTGTGACCGATCAGCTTGTACGTCTGGAGCCTATTCTTCTCAGCGTCTAGCCTCTTAGTCTCTTAGGCTAGCTAATTAGCTAATTCTATATCTATTATACCCTTCTACGCCCATGTACCTCCCCTAAATGTTGCAGAATTATGGGATCACTACTTCTGATTGGACGGGGACAGAGGGTTGATCCTCACACCATATTGATTTTATTCATTTTCTTAAAGCCCTTTGTTTTAAAATACCGCCCCTCACTTTTAATACATTGGCTTTATTTCCCACCCGTCTCATGACAAAGTTTATTCATTCTTCATGTACATTGTTGCATATTAGTGGGGACATTTATGTGTACAGCAATATTGGCCATCAGGTCACGGCCTTGGACGACGTCCAGGTTGACTTCATCCTTTTCTTTCTGGGCAGCCATTCAAGGAGCATGCGCAGAACCATGGTCACAAGAGTTTTCAGTTCACCAACCCCAGGCCCATATTTACGAACTAATAAAAAGTCAAAGAAGAAAACATTAAAATCACAAATAAAATGTTTCACTGTATACCCACTCTTTCTACTCTATTCCCATTTACTTATAAATTCTATCCCGCATTAATAGCATTAGAATATTACAGTTTTAAACAAAACATAAGAGCAAGCTGTAGCATGTGAAAACATATAGCAGCCATTTTAAATCACACTGCGCAGAAGCAAGAATTTTCCCACCAAGCAAAGAAAGACGTCACACCACGTGATATGGTTGAGACATGCGCAGTAAAGTTCCCGCGTTTTAGCGGCCATTTTAGAATAGACAAGCGTTACTTGTCAGTTTAAACACATAAGCAAGCTTCCTTGCTACTTATGTTTGTGTGTGCAGTTTTTAGTATGAACAATACAAATTTAATACATTAATACTTTTGAGAAGATTGCATCCGAGCAAGTCTCATTTGTGAGTCCTTGCTCCATCAATCCCCTCTCTGACGGTGTTTCTGAGCCATCAAAATACTACCCACAACCAGATGCCAACTTTTAGCATAATATAGTTTCACTTTCAATTTTACACTTTCTATGTTTCACATCTCCTTTCAGTTTCTTGTATAATTCACTTCTCAAATCTTCAAGTTCAATCTCATCAAACTTTCTCTTCTTTCCTTTTTCTGTCACATTATATGATTCATTCCTTCTACAACATTTGCACCATATTATTATTGAAAATACTATTATTGCTATCCCTGCTAAGGGTACTAATATTTGACCTATAAGTCCTTTTCCTATATTAGCAAACCAGGCACCAATTGACCTAATACTACTGGTCATTCTTTCCCATACACTATCAACTTCCAGTGGTTTTAGTTCCTTCTCAAGTTTTGTTATATTCTGTATATACGTTCCAATTTCTGCACTTTTATCAGGTATGTAAGTGCAACAGTGTTTCGTCTTCAATAATTTACAGACTCCGCCCTCTTTTGCCAATATAATGTCAAGAGCAAGTCGATTTTGCATAACCATAGATCTAATCGCAACCATTTCTGCATTCATCATTAGAAATCCTCCCGCAGTGTCAGTTGATAAACGATCAACCACTGTAGATAATTTACATATTTTCCTTGAATTCAGAATTATTCCCACCGAAGGTATCAATGCACCAAATATATCACCTACAATTTCAGAAAAACTAGCTCTTTTCTGCGTGTTAATTCACTAATATTTTCATTGCTGCCAGTGTTTCTTTTTACGTGGTATATTTTTGGAAATACTATTCCAAAATAACAACTTCCATACCACCGTGCAGGAAGCCTAAAGTAAGCCTTATTCCCACACACATAATAAACTCGAGGAAAAACTGAATCTGTTCCTCCTTTAAGTCCCCAACCTCCAAGAATTAAGAAATTTTGTTCACATTCACTGGTACCAATGAAAACATTGTTATACTCAGTCTTTAACCTATGTAGACAAATCTTCCCTGTTTTTACGAAATCTAGAGCCATAGCAGCTTGAGCCTTGCCAGGTGTGTAACTACCTTCTTTCTCAGCCCAAGGTGGCAATGAGCCTTATGCTCTGAAGCTTTCTTTTGGAAATCTTGTCTTCTACTCTCTACTAAATTCAAAAAAATCTTTTCTTCTTCTTGTAAAGAACATGTTAGATTGCTTCAATGTGCATGTGTTATGTCTATTGATTTCATTGTTAAGAAAAAATTCTCCCATAAACTGTGCATCTTTGCTACTAAGCACTGCATTCATATTCTTTTGAATCGGAACCTCAGAAAATATCACATTTATATTTGAATAATAATACTGAAGTCGTCCTGTTCTATAAAATAAACTAGTCAGTACACTACAAGATAGGCCATAGGTTAATGGCAAGTGATGATACGTTAACCCTTCTGCTACTGATTCAGGTAATTTCATACAGACATAACAATTACTAACTTCCATGGTATCTACATATTGAAATAATAACTTTGTGAAAACATTCAAACTAGTGTCGTTATCTGTTACTTCATGATGCAATACTAATTCGTCTTCTGCCTTTAGTTCTATTCTATTGCTTTTCAAGTTATCTGTTCTTTCCTTAGTTTCGGCGTTAATCTTTCTATCTATTATCATAAGATAAGGAATTGCTACGATCACAACTAACCATACTATAAGCATCACTACCAGATTGCATATGCATATAGCACAACATCTTTTACAACCTTTCTGCTTTGGTCTCTCAGTAACTCTATTGTCAGCCATTTTGACAAGGAAGATTGCTCTTTTTATCGTATTCTTCAAGTCTCTTTACGTTCTCAAGGTGGTTCTATTTCTTTTTCATACGTCAGTTCTGCACTGGTTCCTTCGTCACCACTTTCACTTGATTCTGAGCTTTCGTAATCTTCAATAATAATATAAGTCCAATCAGGACCTTTGAATTTGTTGTTCACAAGTTTCAGTCTTTTGCTTCTTCGTTTTTCACTTTTGTTTTCTCGTCCCGTTTGGCTTGTTACTTCATTTACTTGTTCGGGATCTTCACTTCTGATTGTTATGTGGTATTTTACTCTTTTGATGACACTAGGCCAATGATCACCTTTTCTTGTTTTCTTTGTTTGCACTGTTTCTTCTCTTCTTATTTCTTCTTCAGAAATTCTTCTATTTTCAAGTTGTGGCACAATTTGGTTTTCTTCTATTTCAGTATCTTCTACTTGTTCTTTTTCAGGTCTTATTGTTTTCTCTTCAGCTGCTCCACTGTGAGTTTCTAGAAACTGATCTTGTTCTTGATTTACGCTTTCATGCTCGAAATTCTCAGAATCTTCTTCTTCTGTGTACTTTTCTTCATCTAACTGGTTCTGATCAGGGCTTATTGCACTTTGTACTTCTGCAGCCTGACCGCGTTCTTCTAGACCTGTCTGTCCCTGCTCAAAATCTGTTGGTTCTTCTTTAATTTGAGCCCAGTTTCCTCTCCCTATCTGTTCCTGCTCAGGTTCTTGTATTTGTTCTTCTTCTTCCTGAGCTGCTTCTTCTTCACCTATCTGATCTTCTTCAATTTCTTCTAGATTTACTTGACTTCTTGTTCTGTAGTATATTTCAAGTATTTCCACCACTGGTATCCAATCCTGACTTGTGCTCGGTTGTTCTTCGTCAGCTTCCCTTGAATCTCGGGCCCGAGATTCTTCAGCTGGGCAACCTTCAGCTTCCTCAGTAATTGATATTATCTGAGTATTTTCTTCTTCAGGGTCTGGTACTCTTTTGGTGTGGCTTACATGAATCCAATTAGGAAATCCTGCACACTTCACTGCTGTGTTCGTAATCAGTATAACCTGACATGGTTCGCCCCACCTGGGTGATAAACACGTTTCTCTGGTGTGATTCTTCACTACCACCCAGTCTCCGGGACTCAGATCATGTTCTTGTTCAGGCTGTCTGGAAACTGCGTCTTCTCCAACCTGGTGAGAGACAGAACGCACTAGGTCAGCCAATCCTTTGCAATAATCCAGAACCATATCATCAGATATATTCAGCAATTTATTCGTAGGTACATGTGCTTGTCTCATTGCTCTTCCCATTAGTATCTCATGCGGACTCAATCCGGTGGTTTTTATCAGGAATGCTTCTGAGTCCCATTAAAACGAGAGGTAATGCATCTGGCCACTCTAATGATGTTGATGCACACATTTTTCCCAGTCTGGATTTTATCGTGCCATTCAATTGTTCCACCACTCGAGAAGCCTCTGGATTATATGCACAGTGCAATTTTTGCTCAATTTGGAATGCTTCACAGATTATCTTAACCACTTCACTGTTAAAGTGCTTTCCTCTATCTGATTCCAAAGTTACTGGAAAACCAAATCTAGGAATGAGTTCGCGTAGCAACAACTTTGCGACTGTAATACTATCATTCCTTCTGGTAGGGTATGCCTCCACCCACTTGGAAAACAGGCACACTATGACTAGTGCATATTTCAGCCCTCTACATGGTGGTAACTGTATGAAATCAAGTTGCAGTCTCATGAATGGACCCTCCGCCTTTCCAATTTTCCCAAACCCAATTACTGTTTTTCTTCTTGGGTTATGAATTTGGCAAGTTAAACATCTCTGGCAAAGACTCTCTGCTACTGCCCTAAACCTTGGATTGAACCAATTTTGTCTAAAGAGCCTAATCATTGCATCTCTCCCTACATGTGTGTCTCCATGATACATCCTAGCCATTTGTGAAAGCAAACAATCGGGCATGACTGGTCTGCCATCAGCACAAATCCATACATCATCGTCTGTCTTTTGAGAACAACCCGTTTTAATCCATGTACTCTTTTCACTTTCATCAGCATCATCTTGCAATCTTTTTACATCATTCCATGTCTCAGGAGGTGCATACAGCATAAGTTGACAGCTGATTCCCATTCTTTCCACCCTTTTATTTACTGACAATCTGTTTTTGGCACAATGTTGAGCCACAAGATCTGCGTATCTGTTGCCGACTACCTCCCAGTCATCTCCTGACTGGTGTGCGGCACATTTCACCACAGCCAATTCTTTTGGTGATTGTATTGCTTCCAGTAGTTCTTTTACGAACTGTCCATTCTTAATGGGGGATCCTGAAGAAGTCATTAAATCCCTCTGCATCCATAGTTGGCCAAAATCATGCACAACCCCGTAACCATATTGGCTATCTGTAAATATAGTTACTTTTTGATTCCTCCCAATTTTGCAAGCCTTTATTAATGCAATCAATTCTGCTATTTGTGCAGATTTTACTCCTGGTAAATAGGATGCTTCGACTATTCCAGTTAGTTCATACACTGCATATGCTGCAGTTAGTTTTCCATCTTCATGCCTTTGGCATGAACCATCAACAAACAGCTCCCTGTCTGGCTTCCTGAGTGGTAGTTCCTGAATATCAGGACGCGGTTTCGTGCACAACTCTGTGACTTGTAAACAATCATGCTCTTCTTCGTCATCTTTAACTTCTTCATGATATGGGTCTGGTAGTAAGGTAGCTGGATTTACTATTGTGCACCTTACAATGGTCACATTTTCAGCACCCAGTATTATTCTTTCATATTTAGTCAACCGACTAGGAGTGAGATGCTGAGTTCTGGTTCTTGTCAACAAAATCACAACCGCGTGTGGAACGAACACTTTTACAGGGTGTCCCATTACAATTGACTCACTTTGTTCAATGCTCAAACAGGTAGCTGCTACTGCTTTTAAGCAGCCTGGCAACGCGGCTGCCACTGGGTCCAATGTAGCAGAAAAATATGCTATAGGACGTCTGTCTAACCCATGTCTCTGGGTTAAGACTGAAAGGGCACAATTTTCTCTTTCATGGCAGAATAATGCAAATTGTCTCTTATAATCAGGCATGCCTAGGGCAGGTGCTGCACATAAAGCATTTCTTAATTTTACAAACGCACCTACACTCTCATCATCCCACTCAACTGGGTCCTTTGCCTTCTTTTTTGTCATTTGAATTAATGGCTTTGCCAATAGGGAAAATCCTAATATCCATTGTCGACAATACCCTACTATTCCAAGGAACATTCTTACTTCTCGTTGTGAGACAGGCATCTGCATTTTCTTTATTAATTTTATTCTCTCAGCTGTTATTCTCCTTCTGCCTCTCTCAATCTGGTGTCCTAGGTACTTAACTGCTGTTGTACAAAACTGCAATTTTTCAGGTGAAACTTTATACCCTTCTTCAGCTAAATGATTTAATAATGCAATGGTGTCAACAACACAGTCCTCTCTGGTGTTAGACGCCACTAGTAAGTCGTCTATATACTGCACTAAGACTGAGCTTCCTGGCATCACTAGTTTCTCTAAGCACTTTTTCAATATTTGATTGAAAATGGAAGGACTTTCCGTGTACCCCTGAGGAACACGATTCCATACATAGACCTTGTTCTCAAATTTAAATGAAAATAGATACTGGCTATCTGGATGCAATGGTATGGAAAAGAATGCTTGGCATAAATCAATCACAGTAAACCATCCTGCACTCCAAGGAATTTGGTATAGAATTACTGCAGGATTTGGTACTATAGGACAACATGGTTCCACAATCTTATTTACTTTGCGCAGGTCTTGAACGATCCTATATTTTCCACTAGGTTTCTTCAGACCCATGATTGGTGAGTTACAAGGGCTACTCATTACTTCTTTTAGTATGTCTTGTTTTACCATTCTGTTAATTTCTTCAATGACTCCTGCTTTTACCTCTGCACTCATTTTATACTGTCGGGTGTTTGGAAAAATCGCACCTTCTTTTACAGTAATCTTCACTGGGTCTATTTTGGCCATAAGTCCTACTTCCTTTCCCGTGAAATCCCATACCATGGAATTCACCGTAGTTTTCAGTTCTTCTGGTAATTCGTCTTTTGTTATCAAAGAAAACATCTCATCTACTTCTGTACCTTGCTTTTCAATCATAAATTTATATACATGGTCTTCATATGGGGTCTGAACTGCCACACCATCCGGTGTGCAGAAAATTGTACAATTCATTTTACAGAGCAAATCCCGGCCCAATAAATTTACTGGACTGGAATCACATACTACAAATTGATGCATTTCTCTAAAGTTTCCTATTTTTACTTCCATTGGTTCGGTAAGAGGAGTTCTAATCTTCTGATTAGCCACTCCCACAACTTGGATAGCTTCTCCAGAGAGAGGAAGGTCTGGGATGTCTGCTGTTCTCACAGTAGACCTAGTAGCACCAGTGTCCAAAAGGAAAGTAATATCATTACCTTTCACGTTCCCTTCAACATATGGACCTGACTGATCTACCGGTAAGGATGCACCAAGTACGCACTCCTTCTTCCCCTCTCCTAGGCACCGTCATTGGTTATAGGTACAGAAGTCATCTTGTAAAAGAAATTGTGATGTTACATAATCATTCTTACCACTTCCTCCTTGATATCCGACGTCTGTACCGTGCTTTGCTCTGCTTACATTACCCTGTATAGGTGTAGGTGGCAACTGACTCTGAGGATTTACACCCTCCTGTGAGTCATTCTGCGTCTATGGATTTAAATTTTGATTTGGGCCATTATTATTCCGAATCTTTTTACATTCATCCTTCCAATGCCCTAATTTTCCGCACCCATGACAAGGAAACTTCTTTTTAGCCTCTTCTCTGCTCATTCGTCCTTTCATTTTTCCTCCATTCCCAGTGTCACCATTCGTTCCAGAATCGTTTCCTTGATTATCATTTGGATTATCCAAATTAATTCCCTGTCGCTCAGCCATTTTCACCTGAGCCCACATCACCTTCTCTTGCAATTTCTTGTGCCTATCCTCAATGTCATCTCCACAATATTTCGCATATTTCAAAATCTCGT
Organism: Calotriton arnoldi; assembly: GCA_963921515.1. Taxonomy (NCBI): domain Eukaryota; kingdom Metazoa; phylum Chordata; class Amphibia; order Caudata; family Salamandridae; genus Calotriton; species Calotriton arnoldi. Next base: position 497,034 of record CAWUFW010006826.1, read on the forward strand.
CAATCGGTTTCCCTTGCCAATACAACATGTGCTGCTTAATCATCTGACAAATCTCTGGCTTCAGACCGTAAACAAATCGGTAAACAAACTGACTCATGTTTTTATCTCCAATGTCCTCAAATCCACTATACTGCTTAAATACCTGCAATAAACGCTCATAGTAGGCGTGTACCGATTCACTGGCTTCTTGGGTAGTTCTGTCTATTTTCACCCAATCTGTTTCTTTTGGTGGTATTTTCCCTTTCAGGTAAGTTATCACCTGCTGATACTTTTTCATTACATCATTGGACGGGGCACCTGTCTTTGGATCTCTAGGATACTCCTCACTGGGCCAATCAACTGTGATTTTGCAATCTGTCCATAAATCGGCAGGTACCACTATGTTGAACAAACCATCCAAGCCTTTCAACAATACCTTTGACACCTTCACAAACCTTTCAACCTGCTTGTACCATTCAATTGGCTTTTCTCTCAACTTTGGAAAATCATTTGTAAATGACAAAATATCCTGTCTGCTCCATGGGACATGTACATATCCCCCTCCTGGAACTTCTCGCATCGGGTACATTTGATCTCCTTTCCCTGTTTCCTTCATTAAATATTCTAAAGTGGTTCTACTGCATCGTGCCTCTTCCTTTTTCTTTGTCCATCTAACTTTCCATTTATCTAGCTCTCCCCATTTCTGCAAAACTGTCATTAATTCCTTTACTTGTAATTTCCTTCCTGAGGCATTCATATTCTCTAAATCCTTGTCTGAAAAATCTGCTCTATAGGGTTTTTGTAACACCTTTGACTTCCCTATTTCAATTCCCATCTGTTGAGCTAAATCTGACAATTTCTCATGAAATATTTTTGTATTTCTTGTGATGCTTCTGCATACAAACAATAATTCCTCTTCATCGTAAATATTTAGGCGATCTACTCCTACATTTCCTGCTATCATTTCTTCTAATTCAACTTTTAATTTATAAATGTCCATAATCTTTGGGGGTGAACTCTGTTTGTCTGATCCTTGTGCCCACCTTTCTAAATCTTCAGGTGTAACTACTGTGGCACTTTTTGTTCCTGATGAGGTTACTATGTTTACATCTTTGGAGCAACTAGGTGTTACTCTTCTTGGAGTATTGTTTACAGAATCTCGAATGGGCAAGTCCATTAATGAAATTATAGACTCACAATCACTAAAGTGATCCTCAACCATTACTACTGTTTCAGGTCTAGGGACATTCACAGGTGTAGGCATAACTAGAGGTTTGGGATAAGTTACTTTGTCACCATATAAGGGAACCACTGGACCAATCGTTACAGGTATGGTCAATGAATCTGGATGAACACTCAATTGTGTTACTTTCTGAATTAATTCTGCTCTGTTTTTATCTATCGCTTCTTTTTCTTTATCATGAAGTACTCTACTAACTGGTGAATCGTGTAATACTTCAGGTACCAAAGGTGTTCTTAACAAGGGTGCACTTGGGGTGCATCCACTTGTCCCTTCCTGATATGGTGGTGGATTCTTTAATAGATCTTCCATAAATTCATCTTCGGAATCTCAGAATCTAGTCAAATGTTTTGTCTTTTCTGTGCATTTATTCCCTACTGATTCTTCTGTCATTAATATCGGATACAGACCCTCTGTAAGCATTGCTCTTCTCCACTGTTTCATCTGACCGTCCCTTGACTCGTTTTGGTATCTGGGAAAAAATCCCCGATAACCTCTATTACTTCTGGATCGATCACGTTCAAATGCCTCGGTTTCCCATTCTTCTAAGGCTTCGTATTGAGTCAATCTAGGTCTGGGTTCTAAATCGTTCATTCTTAATCTCAAATTTTGAAGAATCCTCCCATTGAAAGTACCATTCTCAGGGAAAGCTAATATTCCATCATTTTTGGTATATTCTATCCAATTTTCTATCCATACGCAAGTATGATAACCTCTCTCCATCATCATAAATGAAGCGGGCGTTTTAGCTGGTGGAATGATAATTCCTTCCCTAGTTTTGATTGGTTTCTCCTTTTTAAAATAATTCTTAACCTTTTGTAGAAATGACATTTTTCTCTTTTCCCCGTACATTCTGGGCAAATCTCGATGTATAAAATTATATTCTGCAAAGCCTAGGAATCTCCTATCCGGACGAATTCCTATTAAAGTCGGATCACCTTTTAACATATAATCTCCACTATCCAGTAATATTTCAGCTTTTATCTTAACTACCAATCAGATTCCAGCTAACTTTTGCCTTTGATCCAATCCCAGCGCGGCTTTTCAGTGACGTCTTTTCTGACGACCCCTCCTTTACAATTCTGCGCTTTTCTGTCCTTTGCTGTTTCAGCCAATCCCAGCGCGGCGGTTGTGACGTCAGCTTCCCCTTCGGTAGCTGACCCTCCCTTTACAAAAAATGTACGCAAAGTTTTATTCTCTCTATAATTCTTTATAATTTAGTAACAACATAAAACATTTGCTATCGTGTCAGTTTCGCTAACTTGAAAAGATAGATTCTCTCACTTCTTAGTAAAACTCTTCCGTTTACTAATCATACACTACGAGTAAAACACTTCCGTTTACTCTTCACTTAAGCTCCGAAAATACCTGCTACTTCTTCAATGTTACCCTTTCTAGGTGATATAACATCAATTTTTCACTAGCATTCCCTTGCTATTACTCACACACATAGAGTCCCTAACAAGTACTGATAGCCCTACTTAACTTTTCAGTACTATTTCTGCCTGACAGATAACCTCACTGCAGTATGGCTTCCACTTACCATCCGCTATTCAATTTTCCCCGGGTATTCTAGACAACATAAAACAGACTTCAAACAATAACGGATGTTAGTTCATAAAAATAAAATTCTCATTACCCAATTAACAAAGTGAAACCATCCTCTGATAACCAGAAAACTGATCCAGCGGGTTACTAGCAACAAGCATTCATACAGAAAATACTCACTTCGGCCCATACATTCATACTACGCTAGCAATTTCCGCTAGTGGGTCAGTTGGTACTCTTTTATCAAAATCCCTGCTACCAATTACCTTCTGATTGAAGAGTAATGACTTACCAATGAATCCTTTGCTAATTGGGAAGTTTAAAATGAGTGACGTTCCATACAATTCATTTTCTTCTTAAATAATCACTGAGTCAAGAAGTTTTAAATGTTTATCTAAAGATTTAGCAGAGTAAATACAAACCACATGATACTTAAATCGTATTGCAAGGAGGAAGCATAAAAATGAATTATCGATTAATGACGGTCCCTTAGGAAAAGAGAAGATAGAGACAGCAGCGCAACTAAGGTTTGCATTTATATTTACCTAAAGTGCGAGAACCAAACCCCTTGGCCAAGGAGTTGGAAAGATAGGACCCTGGAAGGATGAAGAGCAAAGACCTCCTCCCGGATCAGGACAGGACCGGTGACCTCTCTACCCACGACGCCTGCGTCGTTCCCCTCTCTGGTACTTCGCTTCTCCTTGAATTTCTCCCGTGACTTCCTTCTAATGGACTCCGCCGCCCCCTCCTCAGGACCTCTCTGGACAGCGGTTCAGTCTGCGACCGATCAGCTTGTACGTCTGGAGCCTATTCTTCTCAGCGTCTAGTCTCTTAGGCTAGCTAATTAGCTAATTCTATATCTATTATACCCTTCTACGCCCATGTACCTCCCCTAAATGTTGCAGAATTATGGGATCACTACTTCTGATTGGACGGGGACAGGGGGTTGATCCTCACACCATATTGATTTTATTCATTTTCTTAAAGCCCTTTGTTTTAAAATACCGCCCTCACTTTTAATACATTGGCTTTATTTCCCACCCGTCTCATGACAAAGTTTATTCATTCTTCATGTACATTGTTGCATATTAGTGGGGACATTTATGTGTACAGCAATATTGGCCATCAGGTCACGGCCTTGGACGACGTCCAGGTTGACTTCATCCTTTTCTTTCTGGGCAGCCATTCAAGGAGCATGCGCAGAACCATGGTCACAAGAGTTTTCAGTTCACCAACCCCAGGCCCATATTTACGAACTAATAAAAAGTCAAAGAAGAAAACATTAAAATCACAAATAAAATGTTTCACTGCATACCCACTCTTTCTACTCTATTCCCATTTACTTATAAATTCTATCCCGCATTAATAGCATTAGAATATTACAGTTTTAAACAAAACATAAGAGCAAGCTGTAGCATGTGAAAACATATAGCAGCCATTTTAAATCACACTGCGCAGAAGCAAGAATTTTCCCACCAAGCAAAGAAAGACGTCACACCACGTGATATGGTTGAGACATGCGCAGTAAAGTTCCCGCGTTTTAGCGGCTATTTTAGAATAGACAAGCGTTACTTGTCAGTTTAAACACATAAGCAAGCTTCCTTGCTACTTATGTTTGTGTGTGCAGTTTTTAGTATGAACAATACAAATTTAATACATTAATACTTTTGAGAAGATTGCATCCGAGCAAGTCTCATTTGTGAGTCCTTGCTCCATCAATATGACACGTCTGGATGCGTCTCTTGGCAGAATAGCAAAACCTAAACAAATGGGGGGTATTTTGCCCCACAGGGCCCCTCCCATCACCAACTGAAGTCATGCCAGAGGAGCAGAGCAGAGTGCTTTACCAAGTCAGGGCCCTCCGGCCAGCCCACAGGGCTCCCCTTATCATTGAGTGAAACCACGACAGAGCAGGAGGGCACGGTGCTGAGCAGGGCCCTCAGTCAGCCCACAGGGCCCTTTGAGTTAAAACCACAACCTATGAAACTGTAAGGAGGGTATTATCAAACACATGGATGATGCAGAATGCATGTCTGCTGTTATGATGGCCCGTAAGACAGAAGACCAAGAAAGACAGTCTGCCAACTTGCGATCATTAAATAAAAACATCATTGTTGATTGCTATTCACTACCATGAATCAACTAAATGTTCGCTATGTTAGGCAAAGCAAACTCTTTACAGCAATTGATTTAAAGGCTGCCAGATGGCACCACTTGCAAAAGAGACTCAAGTTTTAACAGCCTTTATAACTACAAATTTCAATGGACTTTCATCAATCAGCTGCTATTCCAAAAACTGATAGATTCATTGTTCAGGAATGTGGCATTCCAAGATGACATTTTAATATTTGCAGAGGATATCCAACCACACAACACCATTTTAAAATGCTATTCATTTGACACAACAAAGGAATGACTGTTGCAAAGGAGAAAGCACATTTCTAACACAAGAGGTAGAATATTTAGGATATTTAGTCACGCCAAATAAAATTCTTCCAAAGAACACTTGGTGGATGCGGTCTTGAAAGCTCCAAAGCCTCCGATCAATTGACCTCTTTCACTGGACTACGTGATAACCACGCCCACGCCATTAGAAATGGAACCTCCAAAGAGAATGTTAAAAAAAGAAAGATTTTCATGGAATAAAGATACTGAGAGAGCCTTTGATGTGGCAAAAGAACAAATTGTTAATATTTGTGCTATAAAACTTTTTTTGCAGAGTCATGAATGTACGGTTATTGTAAATTCAAGAAGTGTAGTGGTTGGGTCTGTTTTATGTCAAAATGGTAAAGGGGAAGAACCCACAATTGCATTTGTGTAAGGAAATGCCTCTTTTTGTATGTTCACCCCCAAGTTTTTCGACTGATGCTGATGGTTTTTCGACTCTGAGAGTGCGCTGAGGCCTGTAAACCAGACCTCAGTACCAGTGCCCTGACCCTAAAGTGTATGTCAAATTGGCTGTACCCAACTGGAAATGGCTAACTTACCTGTAAGTCCCCAGGATATGGTACCCAAGACATGTAAGTTAGAGGGTTACTCCAGGGCTTGCAGCACTGGTTGTTCCACCCTGGAGGGCCTCCAAGTAAAACGAAGCCCCCCCCCAGTCCGCCACTGTAGACTGGATGAGCAGTCATGCACTGCTAGCCCGACTTTGCCACTGGAAGCAATGTCAAAGCCACAACTTCCCCTATCCATCCGTGTAAGTCACGCCCACCAAGTCATAAAGCAGGGTGCAACATATGGAAGAGGCAGGACATGTATTTTACATGTCCTGAAAGTAAACACGCTAAACAACTGTTTTTACTGTGGAAAGATATGATCGCCCCATTGGCTGGTATTGGGTTACACTCTGACCCCTCAGCTGTGCTAACTCCTAAACAATGCGACCAAAGGGGGCAATCCACGGTATAAAAAACTCTTTACATTGAGCCCGACTTATCTCAAGTCAAAATTAATGTACTTGTTGCAACGGGCAGCCTTGGCGAAGCTGCCACTTTGTTGCCTTTAAAAACTCCTGCGCCTTCCCGGGCACACATGGAGCCTGTTCCATGAGACAGATTTCTGCCCTCCTGGAGAGACGTGCCAACGACTCTCAGGAAGGAGAACAATGAGGGATTGAGGGCCACAGAGGTGTTACCTCCCTCCTGCTAGAAGCCACTTGGGTGTTCCCCCAAAAGGCAGACTTCAAAGGAGATGCCACCTTTCAAGGGCAGATGTCTAGCACCAGAGGGGAGGGCTACCCCACTGTTTAGGCAGGCAGGCTGGCACAGGGAGAGGAAACCAGTTGCCAAACTGTTTACCCCAGGAGCATGTAGCCCTGAGGTAGCCACACCCCAGGGGTGGGCTTGTGAGGTCTGAACACCAAGGGTCTTGCCATCTTGGGAGTGGGCAGAATGGGGCATCCTGAGATAACCAGATGCCACACTCCACAGGAAGTGGTCACCAGGTGGGAGGGAACCTGGTAGTCCATTGACTACCAACCATATCCTACCCTAAGGGCACTTTCCAAGCAAAAAAGGGGCACCCCGACCTCAGATTTCAACCGACTTGGAAGAAGGACCGAAGGACTGCCCTGCTGCACCGAGGAAACAGCAAACAGAGGCTGCACCGCTGAAGACTGCACCTGTTGCAAATGGTGGCTAGCTAAGCGAGGGACAGTGACTGCTGTACCCTACTCAAGGAGAAACTGTCTCCAGAACCCAGTCAAGCCAAGAGACTCCAAGGGCCAGCTGACTGGCCTTCTGTTCGCAGCACAGGCACACAACAGCTGAAGAAGCATGCTGGGGCAAGATGGTAACCCAAAGTCTTCAAGCCGCAACCACCACCGACGTGCAGCATCAAGGACCAACACCCGATGCACAGAGTTGCACCTGAGTATGCTGAACCCAGGAGTGATGTTGGAGAGTTGTTGTGACCCTCAGAAGATGAATTATTGACTCCGGAAGGATTAGCCTGTGACCACGACACCGGGCGACGGTAGTCCAGTGGTGACTCGACTTTGGCCAGAAGGGAGAGGACTTCGTGGGACATTGACCCTGCAGCCAGGACCCATGCACCATCTTCGTAGACCGATGAATCCCTGCAGGAAGACCCCCGTCGACTGTGTTCATCCACAGCATCTTTAAAGTATCTTCAGCATCCTTCATCCCTTGCATCAGGACCCCCCCCACCCCCATAGGATTCCACTGCAACACGGATAAATTGCCTGGAACTGCTAAATGACTGCTTTTTCTGTGGAGGTAACTGTTTCTAAGGACCTTGCTGGTCCCCCGGACAAGATCCCTGCTGGAGTTGGTGGCCCCAATTACTTCTCACTGGCCGCATTGACATTTACCTAGGTTTTCTTAGCAGCGCCTGGAGATCATCATGGGTGATTAGCAGTGCTTTACAAATCCTGTTTGACTGATTGATTGATTTCTTGAAAAAAGTTTCTAAGTGTCAAATTTGATGAATTTGTTAAGGCTTGTTCGCAGTTGAGTGAAAATGCTTTGATGTATTACTGCTTGTAAAATTAATATTTCCGGAACCCTTCAGTGGATCTTTTTCATTCTAGTGTCTTAATTCTTATTAAAATAGGGTCTATTTTTATAAATTGGTGTCAGATTTCTTGAGCGTTGTGTCGATTTCTTCTTCAATTGTTTAGGTGCTGTTTGAATGCTTTACACTTGTTCCTGAGGATTTGACAGACAAAACCTAAGGGTCTTAAAGGGGTTGGTAAGTGTATTACACGGTAAGGTTGCACAACCACACCTTATAATACACCCCATTTCCACACACTTTGCATCTAAGATGTTGAATGAATCAGAAAAAAATACAGCGTCATTGAAGATGGGGCATTTGCATGTTTTTAGGTGGTAGAAAATTCAAAAAATACATTTAGGGCAATCCTTTTGTTTGTAAACAGACCATAAACCATTGCTATACATGATGGGTGAACATGAATTTCTGATAGGGCATCTGCACGCCTAGTCCATCTTATTTCAAAATGTCAAGAATATAATTTTGAAATGTAACGGAGCTGGCAGATGAAACTTATCCAGGATGACTCTAATCTACTGATGATGCTAGTGACTACAATGAGGGTGAACGTCGAGTAATACCTACTGATTTACAACTGATGGAAGATGAGTGGAAGGTAAATATGGAGAGTGATGTTATGTTGCAGAAGATATGTGCCTACATGACTGCTGGGTGGCCAAAGATCAAAGACATCACGGGCATGTTGCAATGTTTCAGACAAGACTACAGAGTTAAGCTTGGTTTCTGAAGTGTTGTTGAGAGGAGTTAAAATCATTACACCATCAAATCTCTTTAAACAAATCATTTCTCCGGAACACTCTGGGTATTTGGGAGATACTGTCACTGCAGAAATGTTGAGAAGAACATTTTGGTGGCTAAGAATGGACAGTCATGCGGATGAATATGTTGATATGTTTAATGAGTTCTTACAAAAAGTGGAGTGTGAGAAAACCTGTTGATAACTGTCCCTTTTCCTTCCAAACCCTGGGAAAAGGTAGCTGTAGTCATCGCTAGACCTATTTCTAATGTGTCTGTTGGAAACCAATACATGATAGTAATGATAGACAACTATTCATAGTGAATATACAATGAATTTATGGACGCTGCAAATACAGACGCTGCAATTATTTTTTTAAACAAGGTATTTAGTATTGAATATCCAACACATGAGCTAGTTTTGGACAATGGCGCTGAGCTTATTTTGTTTTAAAAACTGAGTGTGTATTTTAAGAACCATGGTGTGAGACATTATACGGTTGACTTGTTTAGCCCATAATCAAATGGTTTAGTCTAAAGGGCTATTAGAATCATGCAAGGGGGATATTCATTTAGCGACCACTTATGGGAGAGACGTTGAGATGATGATTTCAGATCACATTTGGCAATATCAATGCACCAAAAAGCATTAGAAGAGAAAGATCATTAGAAATATTCTGTGGAAGAGGAATTAAAGCAAAGTAAATACCAGAATAGAGAGAACTATCTGATTCTGGTAAAGCCACGACTTGTAGTGATTTGGCAAGAAAAAGAGTGGAAGTAACACAAGGTAAAATAAAAGAGTACTGGGACAAGAAACATAGCGTAAGACCAATGATTTTTTATTGTTTGTGATTATTTTTTGATTAGTAAAAACAATTGGAAGAAGAAAAATGTGTTTAATTCACTGGGCCTTGGAAGATTAAAGGAGAGAGTGAAGGTGCAGTCAGGGCCGGACTGGCTACCGGGCGTTTTCTGCTGGGGTGGCAGGGTGGGGTCCAGGTTCCCAGCGGAGGGGCTGATTTTGTTACTGGGGAGCTGCCGGTGCTTCTAAATGAACAATGCAAAACAAATAGCTTTAAAGCGTACTTCTTTAAACATTTATTTTGCATTGTTTATTAAGGAAGGCCCGGTAGCCAGTCCGGCCCTGGGTGCAGTAGAACTGGAGGATAAACGCTGGTTTTTAAAAAGTGATGTTGTAGTGCACACTAATAAACAGTTTTTTTTTTTATAAATCTTTTTATTGAAAACAACAACGTAATTGTATGGGTACAAATTATTGAGCCATTCGTACATACAATGTTATCGTAAGCGGGTTCTAAATAGCATATTATTCACTTGCATTTCTGTATATATGTTTCACATTAATCAGTTGGCACAGGTTCCTCGGGTAGGGGAAGGGCAGGGAGACAAGGGGGAGTACATATATCTCCGCGATACATATTCCATTTAGACCACACCTGAGACCATTTCTTTGGGCACCCTCTGGAAACATATACTGTTTTTTCTCAAAACATGCACCAATCCATGTCCCGCTTCCATGATGGCAAATCAGGGGCCTCTATCGCCCCCCACATTCTGGCAATGTTGCACTTAGCTATCATGTGCCCCAAGGCTGCCCACAGTCTCTCTTTGCTACTCAAGTCTGTTGGCCCCCACACATTAAGCAGACACGTCCTGGCCTCAAGGCTCAGCTCTTGACCCAGCACCTCCGTCATACATCTCAGCACACTCGTCCAGTATTTACGAATGTTATCACATTTCCAGAGTATGCAGGAACGTGCCCTCCTTCCCACAGTTTCGCCTACAACTTGAGTCCTCTCCATACCCCATTCGGACCAGAGCTGACCTCAAATAGTATATTCTGTGCAAAATTTTTAGTTGTACAAGCTTAAGTCGCGATGAGATTGCAACTTCCCTTGGAGAGGCGAGTGCCTCAGTCCAATCCTCATCATCTAACTCATCATCCGTCCATTTCTCCCGAAGCTGTATAAGGGGATCTGCTACGTGGTTAATTAATTAATTAATTTGCGATAGGTGAGGGATATTGATTTGCTAGGCATGTAGCCGTCGAGGAGTCTATCCTCCAGTGGTGTTGCTTCTGGGAGGGTCTCCCCTATCAGGATACGTGCATTCAGGGAGTGTCTCACTTGATAATATCTGAATATCTCCAAGTCTGCCATGACATATTCTCGTTGCAGCACGGAAAACTCTATCACCTTACCCTCCTGCCATATATCGCCTACCCTAGATATCCCAATGAGGTCCCATCTATCGAAGCCCCTGGAGTTTCTGAGGGTACCCAACAAATACGAATCCCACAGGGGGGTTGATTGCCTAATTTTCTTATCCCAGCCAAGACTTCTGTGTATTGTGTGTCAAATTTGGACCGAATGTGCCGTAGGCCCCGTAAGACTTAACTTGACAGGTCTGGAGTAGAGCGCCCTAGTGTAAGAGCCTCCCGGTAGGAGCCATCTATCCATCAAATATCCCGGTTCGTTATGTGGACGATATATACCCTGGTTAATTGCCGCCAGTTGCGCCGCCCAGTAGTATCTTTTAATATCCGGAAGTCCGATTCCCCCATCGTACCAACCCCTTACCAATTTAGTAAATGAGATCCGAGGCGTACCCCCTACCCAAAGGAGGGCACTTTGCTCGCTTTCTATTTCTGCAAAATAGGTCGCAGGAATGGGAGCAGGCGAGTTTTGCAGAGCATACAAAAAGCGGGGCAGGGACATCATTTTAAAAAGAGCTGCCCTGCCCAACAGGGACAGCGGGAGAGTCTTCCAGTGTTCCACATCACTTCGAAGTCTCCGCAGAGGCGGCAAAAGATTGTGATCATAACACAACCTGGGGTCTTCAGTGATGTAGATGTCAAGATATTTGAAACCATTTACTGCCTCCGTCACTCTACATCCCCTGGGCAGGGACGGAACTCCCCCCCAACCCCCCCAAGCACATAAATCACCGACTTGGTCCAGTTGATGGCATATCCGGCTTATCTGCCAAAGGTGGTAAATATATCCAGGACTCTGTTAATCGAGGCCCGTGGTGACGCCAAGTATAATAGGATATCGTCGGCATATAGGGAGATACGATCCTCCCACTCCTCTGACCATTTCAGACCCCTAATGATCGGGTCCCTACGAATCCAGCTCGCCAGGGGGTCAAGTGCCAGGGCAAAGAGAAGCGGGGACAGAGGGCATCCCTGCCTCGTCCCCCTTCCGAGGGTGAATATTCCCGATATTCTGTTATTCACTACCACCTGCGCCAATAGTTCCGAGTACAGTAGTTTCACCCATCCAATAAATCCTGGGCCAAACCCCATCTTCTCCAGCACCGCGAAGAGATAGGGCCATTCAATCGTGTCGAATGCCATAGCGGCATCCAATGACATCACCACCGCGTCCTCCCTGAGCGTAGCCACTCTCCCAGGTGCCCATGGAGTCGATGCAGATTTAGGGAAGTTTTTCTGGATGGCATGAACCCAGATTGGTCCGGATGGACCAGGTCAGAAATCACTCCGACCAACCGAGTAGCCAACAGTTTGGCTAAGATCTTCGCCTCGGCGTTCAACAGTGAGATAGGTCTGTATGACGAGCAATGGTCCCTAGGTTTACCTTCCTTGTGTATGACTACCACTGTGGCGATCCATTGATCCTGGGGGAGCAGGTTGGCCTCTCGGCTTTCATCGTACATAGCTTTGAGGTACAGGGCTATTTTGTCGGGCTTTAGTTTATAGAGTTCTATCGGGAGACCATTGGGGCCCATGGCTTTCCCGGATTGCAGGTCCCTGATGGCCAGCGCTATTTCATCATTCGTGAGTTTGCTGTCAAGGATTTCACAGTCTGTCTCCGATAGCGTCGGTAGCCGAATGTCTGTTAGTAGGGCCCTTGACTCATCCATCGGGTAAACAGATTGAGATTTATATATCTGAGTGTAATATTCGGCAAATTCATCTTTAATCAATTGCGTATCTGAAAGTGTCACTCCTGCTTCAGTTGTTAGCTCCGTGATCAGGCGATTGGCGTGCTCTCGCCGGTCTAGCCACGCAAGTAATTTGCCTGCTCTGTCCCCAAGCTCGTACACCCTACCGAGTTTGTCCCGTTGTAGTGTTTTGGCTCTATCTGTGACTACACTTTTGTATTCTTCCTTTTTGAGGTTAAGTTTGTGTGTCATGTTTGGGTTCCCGGCCACCAGCAATTCCCCTTCTAGCACTAAGATCTCTTCTTCCAACTGTGTTAGTTCCGCGGTCTTCTCCTTTTTGGCCCCCGCTATCTGTGAGATTGCCTGTCCTCGAACCACTGTTTTGAATGCCTCCCAGCGTGTTCGCGCTGAGCCCACGGATCCCTCATTTTCTTGAAAATATCGCTCAATCGACAAGGCGATATTCTGTCTTATTTTGGGGTTACGCAGGTGCCACGGATTTATGGGAGCTATTCTACCCACCTGACCCTCGCCCCTACCCATCTGCACCCATATTGGAGAGTGGTCGGATATGCCCCGTGCCATGTGTCTAATTTCTGAGATATGCCCCACCTGGTCTGCCGGCATGAGGATGTAGTCGATACGGGAGAGACTATTGTGTGCCCCGGAGTGAAATGTGTATTGGGAGTCTGCGGGGTGACGGATTCGCCATGCGTCCGCCAATCCGATGGCTTCCAGAAAGGTGGGCAGAACCAGTTGCGCAGGTCCCAGGTCTCTGGGGGGACAGCGATCACGCCTGCCACATACCACGGAATGAAATCCCCCCAAGCATCAGCCTCCCCTCTGGAAACTCTACCATCTTGCTCCCCAAATCTCGAAATGCTATTGCCTGTAATCCCGGGGGAACATAAACGGACACCAGGGTCAATGACTCTCCTTCCCATTTAACCGACACTGCTGCATATCTACCCTTTTCATCAGTCCAGGTGTGGTCTGTGGACATCGGGAAGGAGTTACGCCTCATAATACCAACTCCCTGTGAGCCTGTGGTGAATCCAGAGTGTACGACCAGACGGTAGCCGCATCTGTCCAGTGCTTTGCATGTATTTCCTACCAGATGTGTCTCTTGGAGCAGGACTACATCCGGGGAATGTCTTTTAATGTACTGTAAGACTATCCCCCTCTTTAGTTTATCCCCCAAACCGTTTACATTCCAGGATAGGAGTTTGAGTTTTTTCTCACCCATTGAATCCAGTTTCATCTCCCCCCTCCCTACCCCCACCCCACCCTCGACCACCGTCCCCCTGTGCGTGTGAGTGTTTACATCGCTGATCATTAGCATGCTGCGGTCTTGTGGTATTGCCACACATGCGTCATTTCTCTCAAACCCCGCTTTGAACTTTACTTGCTTGTCCCATACTTGAAATGGCTTAACACTAAGTTCCCAACATCCCCTGACCCAACAACCCCCCCTCCCTACTCCCCCACACTCTGGGCGCAAAACTGCCCATGTCCCCAACTGTGCAGAGTGCCTGTCGCCCTAACATTAAACTAAGTAGAAATTGGGGGGGGGGGTGGAACATGTTCCCCAGTGCCCTCCGCCCACACTTGTGAATACATCACCAATCAATCCTAGACGTCGATCAGTGTTAGTGAAGTCACTTAAATTTTCCATCTTCAGAGTCCAGCAACAGTGCAACCCGCGATGTTCTCCGATCTACCATGTCAGTCTCCAGCGTTGTCTTCCCTGCCCAGCCTCATCGATCGACCATTGGGAGACGCGTGTCTTGTGGAGGGATACTCTCTACCTCGTCGGGGGTTGTGCTCTCTTGCAGGCCTCCAACCGTCCAGCCACTCCATTGCCGCCTCTGGTGTTTCAAAGAACCAAGTCTTTCCCTCCGCCTCGACACAGAGTTTTGCAGGAAACAGCATGGAGTAGCGTAAACCTTTCTCCCTAAGTTGTTTCTTGGCATTCAAAAAGGATCTCCTATGGCGCTGCACACTTATCGTGAAGTCCGGAAAGAAAGACAGTTCACTATTTTTGTATTTGATGGGAGGAACCGTACGGGCAGTTTGTAGTATAATATCCCGATCCCTGAAGTTTAGGAGGTGCGCCAGCAGCGGTCTCGGGGGAGCTCCCGGTCTTGGCGTGCCACCTGGTACTCTGTGCGGCCCTTCTACGGTGAAGAATTTGGACAGATTCTTTGGTCGCAAGTGGTTAGTGATAAGGTCTTCGACAAAGAGGTCCGCTGCCAGGCCTTCCGCCCTCTCCGGGACTGCTATTATTCGGATATTGTTACGTCGTGATTGCCCTTCGTAGTCTTCGAGTTTATGTTCTGTCAGTCTGCGCACGGCTTGGAGTTCTCTGATTTCCTGACGCATTTGCTTAGTTTCTCCGCCTAGCTCTGTAAAGTCGACTCCAAGACTTTGACTTTCACCCCCATTTTCTGAAGGTCCGCTCTCAGTAGTGTCACTTCAATAGTGACGGAGTCCATTCTCTGTTCCAGCGACGTACGCACGCCTGCGATTGCATCCATTATGTCTTTCAGGGTTGGATCACCGCTGTTCGACCCTGCCTCCGCAGACACTTTTCCCTTATTTGATGTCTCCGAGTCAGTTGGTTTCGGGGTTGCAAATTTGTCCAATTTTGTCTGGAGCGTACTTTTCGATCCTTTGTTACCAGACATCATCAAGTTGGACCCTTCACGGTTACCGCCTGCCGCCTGCTTCCGAGGTGAACCACCTCTCACGGCCTGTCGGGATTCCCCTCTGAAAGTTCATATGATCCACCTGCAATGCGTACTGTCGCACCTTGTGCTGTCACTTCCTTCTATTTACGTCTGCAGCCCTCACTCTTCTTTCCTGGCTTTCCCGGGTAGACCTGCTCTCTCGATCAATGCTGGGATCAATTCAAGCATTAAACTCAATCTCCGCATTCTCTGCGCAAGGCACTTGCCTGTGGCTATGTTAAACTGGGAGATTTGGGGCTCCAGAAAGCGCTCAAGGCACTGCGTGTTCCCAGGGGTCGCTCAGTTTGTGTTTCGTGACGTTGTGGAGGGCCCCTTTATAGTCAACTGGACAGTTTGGTCACCACTTGCTCCAAGCCTGTTTTATGTAGTTCTTTATTCCACCCACGGGGGGGCATACGGCCGTTGTTCTCTGCTGCCTCGGTCCCTTATTGGGCCAGTGTGTTTACCTAATAAACAGGTTTAAGTATTTCTGGACAGACAAGAAGATTGCATATGTAAGGTTGGAGGCAGGGTATATGATGACAAACAAATTGGAATTATCGTGAATGTCAATGAGGAGAGTGTAGAACTAGGAAATTAGATAAATGACTTCACCAATTTAAGTGATGAGACTTGCGAAGAAATGCCTTGTTGGATGATGGTGCATAGTCCAGTACTGGGAGTGAAGAACTTTGTGAGCAATTACAAACCAGGGAAGAAGACAGAATGATAAATCATTTTAAGTCATAATTTAATAATCATAATTATATTATTGTTCCAAACATCTTTTTCCAACTTTTTTTTATTTATGTTTCATTTTTATTGTAAATTATAATATGTACTTTGCTGATTTAGAAGAGAGAATATCTAGTATCGTGGGTGTAAAGTCCCTTTAGTCTCCTTTGAGCATTTCACAATGCTTGTTTATTTGCTTGCTAGAATGCCACGGTTACTTACCGGTAATCTTTATTACCCTTAGTCCATCTCGTCCTCGTCACAGTCAGTACAGATGAGGTGATATCACCTATTGACAGGAACAAAGCCAGAGGATACTTGAATGCATGCCCCGCCCACCCTATGTGGGTGCCATAAAGGGTCTGGCACTTCTGGCTCCTCAGTACATCCAAGCCCCTCGTCAGAGGACTGAAAGGAGGGAGGGTGGGTGAGATGTAATGACTGTGATGAGGATGAGATACAAGCCCTGCCCACCCTATGTGGGGGCCATAAATGGTCCGGCACTCCTGGCTCCTCAGTACATCCAAGCCCCTCTCCAGAGGACTGAAAGGAGGGAGGGTGGGTGAGATGTAATGACTGTGATGAGGATGAGATACAAACCCCACCCACCCTATGTGGGTGCCATAAAGGGTCTGGCACTCCTGGCTCCTCAGTACATCCAAGCCCCTTGTCAGAGGACTGAAAGGAGGGAGGGTGGGTGAGATGTAAAGACTGTGATGAGGATGAGATACAGGCCCCACCCACCCAATGTGGGTGCGATAAAGGGTCTGGCACTCCTGGGTCCTCAGTACATCCAAGCCCCTTGTCAGAGGACTGAAAGGAGGGAGGGTGGGTGAGATGTAATGACTGTGATGACGATGAGATGAACTAATGGTAATGGAGATTACCGGTAAGTAACCAGGGCATTACACCTGCGTCCCTTGTCCTCGTCCCAGTCATTAAGCTGCAGTCCTTTGTCCGATCCCAAACAAACATATGCAGACTTGGCAATGTAACACACCAAACTTTAATGCATGCACAAAGGCCCCAACAAGTGCACACTACCACAATTCATAATGCTGAACTCCACACACTTGTCCCCAGTTTTAACTGAGAGTCTGAGACAGAATTGAGATGAAAATGTTTCACAAAAGTGTATTTCAACGCCCAAGAGGCTGCCCTACAGATTTCTTGAATTGACATTTCCTGCAATTCGGCCCAGGAAGTGGCCATCCTTCTCGTAGACCTCCCCTGGATAAGAAAATCTGAGGCAGCGTCCCCTAACACCAAAATGATAGTAGACTTGATCCATCTGCTGAGGGTGAGAGTTGTAGCCTTCTTGTCCCTTCCAGAGTGTGCTCAACAACTGCTTCTCTAAATTAGAAGATGAAGGAAAGAACGAAGGAAGAATGGCTTCTTTAGATCTATGTAAGATAGAATTGACCCTAGGAGCAAAAGTAGGGTCAGGTTTTATAATAACTCCATCTTTCATAAGTCAAAAAGGGGAGAGGAGTTGGCCTAACGGCTAGGGCGGTCGACCTCGAATCTGGGGAACCGGGTTCGAGTCTCGGCAATGACGCTTAACATCCTGTGATTCTGGGCAAATCACTTAATCTCCCCGTGCCTAATAAAAAAACAATGTGTCCTCATGTAACGCAACTGGTGCTATGTAAAGCGCTCTGATACCCGATACCTTTGGGTCAAGTTCGTGCTATATAAAAGTCCGTTAAAAAAAAAAATGTAAGGAAGAACATATCATAGCTCCCAATTCTTCAAGCTGAGGTAATGGCTACTAAGAAGGATACTTTATAAGAAAGACATTTCAAGTCTACATTATCCAAATGCTCAAAAGGATGAAACTGTAAGGCCCTTAATACTGCAGGAAGGCCCCAAGCTGGGGAAATGATTCTTAACAGGTTTAGCAACTTCAAAGCTCTTAAAAAGCCCAGAAATCAGACAGTCCATTACTGATAAAGACTCAGAAAATTCTCTAAAAGCCTTTATTGCATAAACATCCAAAATAAATTGTAAGAGAGATGAGAATTCACAAACAGTTGCAGACAGATTACGAGAAGAACACCAAGTGTCCAAAGTCTTCCAGTGTTTTGAATAAGACCTTTGAATGGAAGGCCTCCTAGAGTTCGGAATAACCTCTACCAAAGAAGAGGTTAAACCTTTCACTAAGAAGTTGAACTTCTCAACTTCCAAACCAATAGTGTGAGCCGGAGCCAGAAAAGTAAAGGATAACTCTTGAGAGGGAAAGGGGATTTCAGAAGTACCCAAGGTGCCTGAAGTGCCAGGGATTTCAGCAGAGGAAACCAAAATCTCAGTGGCCAATATGTATGGAACCACCAATATCAGTTCTCCTCCCTCCAGTTGGAACTTGGAAAGAACTTCCTGAATCAATGGAAAGGGTGTGAGGGGAGCATACAGCAAACGTCTCGGCCACTTTATCACCAAAGCTGCCAATCCCCATGCTCCTTCCTCCAGAAACCTAGAGCACAGCCTGAGAAGAAGGGAACTGCTCCTTGATGCCAATAGCTCCAAGTATGGGTCCCTGAAATGTCTGCAAATTTTCTGGAAAGTCATTCTGGACAGAGTCAGATCTTGAGATGATGGAAATTTCTTGATCATAGTGTCCACTGAAATATGGTCTACTCTCTTTAAAAGGACTACTGACAGGTTCAACAAGTTCTTCCCTGCCCAAGAGCCTAACTGGACAGCTATCATGTTGAGGCTCTTGGAACGAGTGCTTCCCTCATGATTTTTATAGGATACTGCCACTGGGTTGTCTGCCGCTATGAAAACATTTCTCTGCCTCAGAATGTGATAAAAATCCTTTACTGCTCTGAAAATCGCAACGAGTTCTCTTCAATTGCATGATCTTTGACTTTCCAGGAGAGACCATCTGAACTGACAGGATCTGCTCTGAAGAGTTGTGCTCCCTAACCCAGTCTGCTGGCATCTGTCATAGGAGGCTCTTGGTGCATAGTCATGCCCCTGGAAAGGGTCTGAGTGTTCAACCGCCAAGTGGAATTGACCCCGATCTCGGGAGTTAAAGGGACCAATTTGCTCAAGCAGTCAGTTAACGATGACCATTGGATGTTGAGATACCACAGGAGTGGATGAAGATGCAATCTCGCCCATTAAACTGTATGAACAGAGGCCACCAGTGGCCCTGAACAGCCAATCACAGCCTGATCTTTGGACAACAGCTCCCGAAGGGTGGATTGAAGGCACATGATCCTCTCCTCTGGGAGAAAAAGCTTTCCTAGATCCATCCAGAATCAACCTCCTATAAATATCAGATCTTTCATCAGAGACAGCTGGCATTTTTGAATGTTGAGCAAGAAACCCAAGCGGGCTATGGTCAACTTTGTCTGCTTTCAAAACAGATGAATTTGATCTTCAGATGCAGTATGACTCAACCAATCATCCAAGTAAAGAAAGACCGAGGTCCCAAACTGGTGGAGATGAGCAACAACTGGAGCCATCATTTTCGTAAACACTTTGCTGCTGACTTCACGCCGAATGGAAGGACCTCTACGATAATCCCCCAGGACTTCAGGACTAGGAACATGATGGAGTAAACTCTCTGTCTCCTTTCTTGTCTAGGACCTGGAATAATAACTCCCTTTTTTCCGAAGAGCTATAACTCCTTTCAATAATGCATCTCTCTTGGTAAGATCTCGAGGCAGAGGAGTACAAATGGGCCTTGTAGGAGTGGGGTCTGACAACAATTCAATCCGATACCATTTGGTGACCACCTGAAGCACACATCGATCCGTTGTTACTTCTTCCCAGCACGAAACTAGTGAATCCATCCTCAAACCCTTGACAGAGATCCCTTCTTCTCAGCATTGTCATGATCGCTGAATCTCTGTGCATACTGTGTTTGCTTCTTGAAGGATTTGAACGAGGACTTCCCTTGAAAGTTAGAGATATGCTCCTGGCCCTGTTGTCTCCTTGAAGGCTGACGAAAGGAAAATTTTTGATTTGGAAGATCTCGAACCTTTAGAGGATTCACGCTGAAATGATGAAGAATGTTTCCTCTCATTAGAGATACGATGGAGCATATCCTTAGCTCAACGCCAAATAGTCTGGAACCCTTGAATGGTACCTTGAGAGGAATTGAGCTCTGGGCTGCATTGGTATTCAAGACTTTCAGGTACAAGATTCTCCTAGCAGCTATGGAAGCTCCCCCTGCCAGTGCACGTTCTGACAATGTCAAATGATACATCAGATAGAAACTCTATCTGATGCTCCACACCCTTCAAAAGAGGAAGACAATCCGATTGATCCTGGATAGCCATAAAAAGGTTTAAGTCTGAAATCAGAGATTGTGCCTTGTAGGCCTCATAGATCCAACCTTTTATGGTGACACCAGCTCCTGAGAAAGCTTTCTTCAATGCAGAGTCCACTTTTTTATCTGATGAATCTTTTAGAATATTCTTCTCTGCCATGAATGAACGGCCTTCTAAACTTGCCACAATGGATCCACATCTACATTGTCCGTATATACTGTATCCATATTTTCCAGAGGATAGAGTTTGGCCATGAATCTTAGTAACATGATTTTATCAGGAACCTTCCATTCTTGCTTGACAAGGTCTAACACAAACTAATGAATGGGCAGTCCCACATTATACGGCTTTTGGAATTGTCTCAGGAGAGGTACCCAGCTTCTTCAAAGCAGTAAAGTTCATATTATCCCTAATACGTGTCAGCAAATCAGTCATCATGTCTTAAGCGATGTATTTGCCTTTTACATTTGTGGAAGCCAGAGCCTCATCAGGTGTATCTAAATCACCCGGATCAGATCTTGCTTCTGATGTCTTGTTCTTACGTGCAGGAGAAAAAGCATCCTCTTTAAAAGTTACCAAAGTCTGGAAGACAATTCTCCCTATTCTCTCCACCCCCTCCTCCTTTCTCTAATGCCTTCTGCCCTAAGGGGAAGGAGAATGCCCAGATGAATGCGATGAGAAAGAAGGCAAAGGGGAGGTGTGCCGCCTTTTAGTTGTATGATTACCCGTAACAGCAACCAAGAACAATCCACAAGCTGCCAAAAAGAAATACCACAAACTGCTCCAACAATTGTAAACAATAAATAACTTACCTGCGCTTCTTAAATAGAATGGAAAAGGGTGCGCTGTGCTTAGCAGCCGCAATGAAAGAACACGCATACACGGATCACTTTGATTCCACCGTGCATGTACAAACATCAGGAAACAGTGCGCAAGTATCAAACGGCAGGAAGCTCCCTCTGCACACACCAGGACGCAGATGGAGAAACAATAGCAAGTCCACGATGTAGGAAGCTTATACTAGACCAAAGTAAGGTATAGTGTGCACAGAGTCCAGCGGATCCCCAGAGGCTTCACAGAGGCTCAACTAGATAATACTAAAAGCTCTATTTGTGGTAGTGTGGTCAAGCAGTTAGGCTTATCAGCGGGTAGTGTTAAGCATTTGTTGTACTCACAGAGGCAATAAATGATTACACACACTCAATGTCTAAATCAGAGACCAATGGTTTGCAAAAATATTATTTTTAGTATATTTCTTTTATAGAACCAAAGTTACTTTTTGCAATAAAATATGTTTTGCAATATCACTGTTTTTCAATGTAAAAAGTGGACACCATGCATTTTTCAATCAGTACAATGTTATCCTATGGGAGGAAACACAATCAGCAATATTGAGGTAAGTAAACGATTTACAGTATTGAGCTTTTGGATGAAGAATCAGTACCAGGCAAGGTTCAGGTAAGTGACCTCACTGCACCACCAGCAGCACTGTGGCGTAGAAGTCAAACTCGGGTGCTGGTGCCAATGTTATCCAATGGAGAAAGGGGGCAATCAAAGTGGTACTACTTACAGGTGTGTAGAAAGGTTTGGTATCTCAGTCTCCGGGGGTTAAGGTAAGTACAGTGGGGGCCACAAGGCAGCACCAAACTTACACCCTCAGCGGCACAGGGGCGGCCAGGTGCAGAGTGCCAACACAGAGTCGGGTGCCCAATGCAAACAAATGGAGAATCTTGAAGTCGGAAAAAGACTGCAGGCTCATGCCAGAAGGCTGGACGAATGACAGCTGCACAGGTACGTTGGGATGTCCTGAGGCGTCTGGACATCATTGGTTGATCTCGCCAAGGCCCAGGGCTAGTAGGTGCAGGGTGTCCTTCGGCGTCGGAAATCAGCTTGCTGGTGCAGGTATCGGTTGGGGGGGTCCTTGTACAGAGGCTGCAGGCGTCGACGTGGAGTTCGGCAGAGTTCAACCCACTGAAGACTCTTGCTCTAAATCGCTGGGGAACCTTTCCTGGACCGGTGGGCCACTGGAACTCGGGCCATGGGCATCGAGTGCAGAGGTAGTTGGCTTCGTGGTTTCGCAGGCAGAGCACTTTGTCTTTAGAGTTGGTTTTCTTCTGGACAGGTCTGCTGTCCACAGGAGATTAGGAGTCTTTTTAGAAGGCAGGCAGTCCTCACAGGTTTTTGGAGGTTGGGGTGCGGGACGAGTCGCTCTTCTTTCGCAGGGTCTTTGAGGGCTGCAGACAGGCCTGTAGGGCTGGGGCCTAGTCAGTTGGCGTCTTCAGTCTTGCTGCTGCATGGCTCTTCTTTGTCCTCTTCTTCATAGGTCATCGGTAATCTGAGGATTAACGTTCAGGGGTGCCTGTAACTTCTCAATTTAGGGGCGTTACAGGGGTTAGAAAGTAGTAGGCAATGGGCTACTTACCTTTAGGGTGCCTACACCCTTTGTATGTCCCATCCCTATTTATTTATTTATGGGTTTTGTATAGCGCCTGAATCACCCCCGAAGGGGTATCTCTGCGCTGCGGAAATGCGGGAATAAGCTGACACGATAAGCGTCTAGAACAAAACTGTTTTAAGAAGCCTTCTGAATTGGAAATGATCTGGACATTGCCTCAGCAGAGTGGGAAGCTGATTCCAATACAGAGGAGCGAGGTGCGAAAAAGCTTTCCCACCTATCCTTGACTTCTTGACCCGGGGAACCACAAGGAGAGATTTTGTTCCCGAGTGTAGATCCCTAGTGGGGGTGTAATGATTGAGTTTCTCGGCGAGGTAGGAAGGGCCCATGCCATACACCGCTTTATGGACGGTGCAGAAGATTTTAAACTTAATGCGTTTGCGCACCGGGAGCCAGTGGAGCTGTTGGAGAAGAGGAAGAGAGGCGGTTCTTGAAGGGACATTTAAGACCAAACGTGCCGCGGTATTCTGGACTACCTGCAGACGGCCCAACAAAGGCTCATTAGCTGATACCAGCAGAGCGTTGCAGTAATCCAGTCTGCTTAGTACCAATGTCTGGATAAGGGTTTTCCGTGTAGAATCTGGGATAAAAGGGAAGACTCGCCTCAACAAACTGAGCACATGGAAACAGGTACCGACAATGTGGGTCACATGTTCCTTCATAGTCAGTGCCTGATCTAGGCGTATACCTAGATTTTTGACAACCGTCTTAGGCGCAGGGGGGACACCGAGATCCACTGGCCACCAGTCCGGTGACCACATCAGCGGAGCCTCTCCAAAGAGCATGTCCCTACGTTGAATTGGAGGAAGTTACACCTCATCCAATTGGATATTGCTATCATGCCTAAGGAGAAAGTGGACTGGCTAAGAGAGTAGATTTATTGAATGAGAAGATAAGCTGCGTATCGTCAGCATATGAGATTGGAGTAAACCTGGAAGACCTCAGAAGGTTGGCCAGGGGAGCGACATAGATATTAAACAGAGTGGGGCTTAAGCATGAGCCCTGAGGCACTCCCTTGGTCAGTTTCATAGTTTTGGACCGATAAGGCCCAAGGTTAACAGTCTGAGAGCGGTTGGAAAGAAAGCTTGTCATCCACCGCAGGGCTAATCCTCCAATTCCGGTTTCCTCCAGTCTCCTGAGCAAAATCTGGTCGTCGACCGTGTCGAATGCGGCCGAGAGATCTAACAGCACGAGAAGTGTGGGTTGGCCACTGTCTAAGGCCAACCTGATGTTATCTGTGACAGCCAGCAGGGCTGTCTCCATGCTGTATTTAGGCCTAAAGCCTGATTGCAAAGAGTGGAGGCTCCCGGAGGATTCGACATAGTCTGACAGATGTTTATTGATGTGCTTTTCCAGAAGTTTGCTCAGGAGAGGCAGTAAGGAAATAGGCCATAGGTTGGAGAGAACTTCCATGGGAACCTTAGTGCTCTTACGAATAGGGATGACCTGTGCCGCCTTCCATTCCAAAGGGAGATGTCCCTCCCTCAAGGAGAGATTGAGAAGAGAACAGATGGATGCAGAGAGTTGTTTAGAAAGTAAAGAGGAGATTTTCGCTGGGATGATGTCAAGAGGGGAACCTGACTTCACAGTGCATAGTAAAACTTCCACCTCCTCATAAGTCAGAAGGGGGAAGCTCACCAGCGACTGCCTCTTTGTACAAATAAGAGGGTTGAAGGTCGAAGCGGCCTACTGCAGGCTTCCTGCTGCAATAATCTTGTCATAGATGAGTTCAATTTTCTGTGTGAAGTGCTGTGCTATTGCATCACAGAGAGCTTGAGACGGGGCCTCCTCAAGATCACAAGCTTTAGGGTTGGTAAAGGATTTTAAAATCTGAAATAAAGCTTTGGGAGCATTCCCTGCCTGATTTAACTGTTGGGCAATAAAGGCTTTCCTGCCGTTTTTATATTTTTATGGTACTGGGCGAGAGAGGTCTTATATCTCTCTTTATCATTCCTGTTGTGGGTTCGACGCCAGCGCCTCTCCAAATTTTTACATTGTCGTTTTTCATGTGTAAACCAAGCTGTCTGAGGGTGCCTGGCCTTGCTGGGTAAAGCTTTCAAGGGGGCAAGCTGATCAATAGCTGATTGAGCAGAGGCATTGAAACGGGCAAGACCATCCTCGACTGTCTTGGGTTCTACATCCCAAGGCGATAGGAAAGCAGCTGGAAAGGAAACAGGAGTGATTTTATGCCATTGCCTGTGGAGACGCTTAGGACCTGGGCAAGATATGGCATGCATTCTGGGGCCCTGAATGTGGAAATCAATAAGTGCATGATCAGACCAGCTAAGTGGCCGGGGCGGTTCACATAGAGTATAGGACGAATTGGTAAAAATAATGTCCAATGTGTGACCTGCTTCATATGTCGGGCCTTCATTGATTTTAGCTAAGTCTAGAGCGGCGAGATCAGCCAGGAGGGACGCTGCCTCTGAGTTGTCTAAACATTCGCTATGTACATTAAAGTCTCCCAGCAATAGAAAGTTTTTAGTAGAAATAACATGAGGTGCTATCAGTTCCGTAAGCTGAAGTGAGAAGTCAGCAAGGGGACCGGGAGGCCGGGGCTATGGGGAGGGGGCATACCCCTAACCCTACTGGCTAGAATCCTCTAAAACAATATGGAGGATTTTGAAGGGGGGGGGGGTCACTTCAGCTCAGGGCACCTTAGAGGTGGGCCTGGCTGAGAGGGGACACACCTCTCCTGCTTACTAATTTTCCCGCCAGCCCTGCTATCTAAAGTGGGGCTAGGTCAGGAGGGCGGTTATCTGCACTAGCTCGAGAGGCCCTGGTCAGCATGACAAAGGACGGGAAGCCTTTGAGGCTTACCACCTTTTAATGTTGTTTCTGCTTGGGGGTAGGTGTGAAGCACCTCCACCCAGAGCAGGCTTTGTTTCTGACCCACGAACGCAAAAGGCTCCCACCTCAGGGGGTCAGAATCATGTCTAGAGGTGGCAGACTGGTGCAGACCAGTCAGGCACACTCTAGTGGGTTGTTACATTTTCCGGGGGCACCTCTGAGTGCATTTACTAATGAATTCAGCACTGACATCAGTGTGAGCTAATTATTCTGAGATGTTTGGTACCAAACATCTTGGGATTCGGTGAAGCCATCATGAAGCTGTGGAACTCGTAGCGACAAGCTCCCAGCCCATGAACTCAGTATGGCTTCACTGTGCACTTATAATGTCTAAGAATGGACTTAGACACTATCGGGGCATATCTGCTCATGCAGTTATGCCATCACATGAGGCATAGTGCAGCCTGCCTTAGGGCTGCAAGGCCTGCTGTAGGGGTGACGTGCCTATGCCTCTTGCAGTGCTGGTAGGCTTGGCACACAGGGATGTGTGCCAGGTCGACTCTTCACTTTTATTTGCACCAAAACACGCGGGCTGCAGTATGCCTGTGTTTGGTGAGGGATATCTTAGGGTGGCACAATACATGCTGCAGCCCTTAGAGACCCTCTCTGGCCACAAGACCCTTGATACCACTGGTACCTTTTACAAGGGACTTATATGTGAGCCAGAGGTGTGCCAATTGTGGAAACAAAGGTACAGTTTTGGGAAAGAACACAGGCACTGTGAACCTGGTTAGCAGGAACCCAGTGCATATTCAGTCAAAGATGCATCAGAGTCAGGCAAAAAGTGGGGGGTAACAATGCCAAAAGGGGTACTTTCCTACACACAATCCTTAGTTCAAGATAGGAGGGGACATCACAAGACCATCTCGCCGGATCTGGTGGCTTAGTGGACTAATACGTCCACTGTAGGGGCTTATGTTTGACCTCATGGTCACAGGTTCAAATCCTGGTGGGTCCACTCAGTCTTTCATCCTTCTGAGGTCGATAAAATGAGTACCATTGAGTTGGGTAACAATAAACATCTGTTATTCAGCGCCAATATACCCTTCTGGGGGAACGTGCACTTTACAAATACACAGTATGTTATCTATCCGAGATAAGGAATGCTCCAGGTTGTAGCAAGGTGAAATCTGACTGCATAGTTACCCCCCCTTTTTTCCTGGTGTTTTGCTGGTTTTTGACTAGTCTGACTGGGATCCTGCTAATCAGGACCCCAGTTATTCTGCTTTCTCCCTTAAATTGCTATGCATGTACTTTAGATACACTCCAGATTGGATTCTGGGATACCCTTATCAGTCCCTAGTATATGGTACACCATGTACCCAGGGCATAGGTACCCCAGAGGCCTCCAAGGGGCTGAAGCATGTATTATGCCACCCCTGAGAGGCCATTCAAAATGACACCACAGGTCTGCTACTGCAACCTGTGTAAGGAGGTGCATGCACCCCTTACTTAGATATAGGTTACCTATATCTATTCTAAATCACTACACATGTAAATGTAAATGTAAATGTAGTAGTATTTGTATAGCGCCCGAATCGACCCCCGAAGGGGTATCTCAGGCGCTTGTACGCATACCGCTGTGGAACCCTTCCTGGCCTTTCCCTGTGAGATGCCCACTCCTGGGCACCCCCACGGTGAAGCCAGGCATCCTAGCGTTGTGGGGGCCGTTGTGGAGATTAAGCAAGCTATTGCCCAGAGTTGCAGAGTAGGACCCATGATCAGAATAGGCACCGAGGCGAGAATTATCAGGTCCGAGGAAATTGAGCCCAAGACCCGCCGAGGCGGGAATTGAACCCTGGTCCCGGGCTAGACCTCTGCATCAGGGTCTGCCGCTCTAACCATTGAGCCACACTTCTCCACCTATGATGTAAACCTATCAGTCACCCCTATGGCAGACCTTATCAATCCTGAAGGCAGGGTGCTGGGTTTTGTGTGAGAGGGCGCCCCTGCATGAGCAGAGCCCCTCTGCAGCCTTCGGAACCTAGTCTCCGGGGTTGTCTGTGATGCAGCCAACCATATATACTTAAGTGCATTATAACCTCGCGGTAAATGCTAACTTTAAAACGGCTGCTTAGAAACATTTCGTGTTTGGTGTCAAACACCTTGGAATCATACCTCAACACCAGTAACTGGTGTGGGAGGTATGATTCCTCCCTTGTAGAACCACTACTATGGGTCACCGGTCTACCCGGTACCAGCTTTCTCGACCTGGGCAGCACAAAATGGATGCTGCCAGCCACAGACACAAGTCTGCCCTCCTGCTGCTGAGCCAAGCTCGAGCAGAGGAAGGCCTGACAATAGGTTTCCTGTCACAGGGAGGTGTGACCACCTCCCAGACAGGCTTTAGTGTATTGGGGCTGGGTGGGTGCACTCTTAGTGCCAGAAAGTCTGCACTGGGGGCACATTTGGCGTCCTCGTGCATAGTCCAGCTCAAACCGGTTGCAGGAGCCATTTGCTCCTGCTCTGGTGCGAAACTGGACAAAGGACATGGGTGTAGCCACCCCTCTGTCCTGACCCTCCCCTAGGTGGGTCCCCAGAGTTAGTCCAACCCCTTCCTTGGGTATAAAGTAGGAAACCTGACTACAGGACTTTGGATTTTACCTGGACTAAACTCTGCTACAGAAACCAAGTACTTCGAAGGTCTACACTTCGCTGGACGACAGAAGAATCTCCCTTGGAGTAAAGGAGTTACTCCCCTGCAGCAGCAGGCACCGAAACGCATCTGACCGGTTTGCATCTCCCGAGCTCCTGAGGACTCCGAAGATTTCTGCAACACAGGAGGTTGGTTCCCGAGCGTCCCGGAGGTTGATCTGACCTCTCAGTAATCCTGAGACCAGTATCCCTCGTGGGGACCGTGCAACCCGAACCCCTGTGCACCGTGTACTTTTGCAGCAGCATATGCTTTTTGGCGATCCCTGAAGCTGTGCTTTGGACTACGTGTAGTCCCGACCCCGAGCAGCATTTCCACCGAAGATCTCCGGCCTCCACTCCACGAGTGCTCTGTGGGCTGGTGCTTTGTGATTCAGCTCGAGGTCCCTTCGCGATCCCTGGTCCGTTGGCCTGTGGGTCCTGGCGAGGGTCACTTTGACTTTCCTTGGGCTTCCCTGGTTGCTGCAGACGTGCCCTGACTCCCCATAGCTTGGAGAGTCTCCTGGACCTTGCTGGTCCACACCGTAACCTGTTTCCTCTACCCGCGTGGGTTGCCTTTGCCAAGGCTTGTTGGTGTTCAATCCGGACACTGACCCCTCAGCACTCAACATCCTTCGTGGGACAGCTCACCTCCGGACTTTGGTCGTCGTCAACGTTTCCTGGTCCTTGTGGCTGCATAGTCAAGCATCCTATCTTCACACCTGAAGCACCCGACATCGGTGGGCATTCGTCTATCGAGCCCCTGGTCACCCTGCAGTGGCCCAGACTCTGTCCCCTCTGCTTTCAGGTTCTTCTCACCTCGGATCCAGGCTTGGATTCCACTGGACACTTTTCATCTTCCTGGCAGCAGCAGCACTTCTTCGCATCACGCCATTGAAAACGACAAGGGTTTCCGACACCACTTGACCCCTATGCACCCGGCTCCTCTGGGATAGGTAACACGGATACCTCGGTACTCACAAGGGTGCTGGCCTTAGAACCTTCTATGTTCCAAAGGGTTTGCTTGAAGTCCTCTCCGAAGTGTCCTTAAACTGTAATTTTCCAACCGCGACTTTCCCATAGAGTTGTACGGAGCTCGCGTCTGGGTTCCCACACTGCACCCGTCCTCCGTGGGCTCCCTGTGTCACTGCTTTGGGTGGTTCCTTCGGGTCCCAGCGGTTCTACGTGCTCTAGGCACTGTGTCTATTGAAGTCGTTGTTGTTATACCATTTGTTTAGTATATAGTTCGGTCTCCCCCTGGAGCCCGCTGTGTATTGTGATATTTACTGCCAATTCTATTGATTAAGTATTGTGTGCTTTATGTTCTAATCTCACATACAGATTAGTAGAGAGTGTTTAGTAATAAATACATATTTTTTATATAACACTTGTGTGGTTCTCCTTTCATTTGGTCACTTAGGAGGTTCTGTTCTGGTAAAACAAGCTGCTTTACATTCCTTCAAGATTAAGCCTGAAGGCTGCTCTCCATAGCTACCACTAGGATAGCTTTCATAAAGGTTATCTTTGACCTAATCATCAATAAGGGTCGTTTGGACTGGTGCAAGGTGCCCACTTTAATTAGTGGACAGCATATACCAGGCCAACTTCTCACATTGGTGTGCAGCGGTTGGGATTCAAGCTTGCTATTGTTTTACCAGATAAATCTCATTGGGTGATTAACTGAAAACCACTAAAAGTATTAGGTACATATAATACATCAAGATTAGAATAAAGTAAGTTCTACTGAACTTGGAGTTGGGTAAGTCAAGGGTCTAGCACACCCTTTCTCCAACTCAAGAGAGTTTAATCTCCACTAGGTTAGGTAGGTGCCTACACCACATAACACTAGTATGTCTTCTAGAGGAGAAGCCAGTGGCTCTCTGCCAACTAGGTATGACCAGCTCTCATTCCAAGAATTGAGAAATATGTGTACATCTAGGAAGCTGAGGACAGGGAGAAGTGCAAGCACCCAACGTCTAATAGAGATGTTGCTCTTAGATGACCTCAGAAAGACCCCAGGGTCTGATGAAGTAGAAAGAGTGGGTGGGACAGGAGATGAGAAAAGAGCAGGAAGTGAACACTTCTTTGATCTGGACTCAAACCCTGGCCAGGAGGATCAAGATGATCTTAACCTGGAAAATCCAACTCTTCCTTCAGGTGGGGGAGAAGGCCCCAGTGGCCCTCTCTTTACTCCACCAGGAAGAGTACACAGTTTGCCTAGAAGATCCAGAACTCCCTCTGTGGAGTCTAATCATTCAGGTACTTCTGTAAGGACCTCTGTATCTAATAGGAGAGAATCCTCTTATGATAAGAAGTGCCAATTACTGGAGATTGAGAGAATCAGGATCAGGCTCAAGAAAGAGCAATTGGCCCTAGACAGGGAATCCTTAGAGTTCCAGAGAGCAACCAGAAGATTGGGACTAGAGTCCCATGGTGGCAGCAACAGTGTCCCTAGAACTAGAGAGTATTCTCATGATCATAGGAACCTGAACAATATATCCCCTCCCTATCAGAGTGGGGATGACATCCACAAATGGATAACTGCACTAGAGAGGGCCTGTAAAGTACAGAGGGTCCCTCAGGAGCAGTGGGCAGCTATCTTGTGGCTCTCCTTTGCTGACAAAGGTAGAGATAAGCTCCTCACTGTTAGAGAAGAGGATGCAGACAATTACACAGTCTTGAAGAGTGCTCTCATTGATGGGTTTGGCTTAACCACTGAACAATACAGGATTAAGTTCAGAGACACCCAGAAAGCACAGACTCAAGACTGGGTTGACTTTGTAGATTGTGCTACTAAGGCTCTGGAAGGTTGAATACATGGCAGCAAAGTGCATGACTATTTAGGATTGTACAATTTGATTATGAGGGAGCAGATCCTTAATAATTGTCAAAACCAGCTTTTGCACCAGTACCTGGTGGACTCAGATCTGACTTCTCCCCAAGAATTGGGAAAGAAGGCAGATAAATGGGTCAGAACCAGGGTGAAACCAAAGAACCAGGGTGGTGACCAGAAGAAAGATTCTTCCAAGACCCAAGAGAAAGGTGGGGATAAGTCAAAAGACAAGTCCACTACAGGGCCCCAAAAGTCCTCTTCTGGGGGTGGGTCCCAAACTACTTCCTCCCCTGAAAAGAAACCTTATTGCTTTGTCTGTAAAAAGCCAGGCCACTGGAAAAATGATCCCAATTGTCCAAAGGTCAGCAATAAGGAAAATTTTCCTCCAAGCACTACTACCATTCCTCCTGGTACTACCAGTAGTAATCCCCCAGGTGGTACTAGTGTACCCAAAAAGTTAGGTGGGTTGGTATGGGGAACTGAGGTGGACCCCAGCTTATCAAGGTCCTCCTCACAGGCCTCCTTAGTCTGTGATGGTGGCATGGGATTTGCCACCTTTACTGTCAGTCCCAATTCCTTGGGCAAGTACAGACAGGAGCCACTAATAAATGGTCAGAAAGCTGTGGCCTTTAGGGACACAGGGGCTAGTGTCACCATGGTGACAGGGAACCTAGTACCCCTCAGCAGCTTTTACCTGAGTTTAAGTACCAGGTGACCAACATTGATGGTATCAGGACAGATCATCCCATGGCTATAGTCAATCTCAGCTGGGGAGGGGTCACTGGCCCAAAGAGAGTGGCAGTGTCCCCAAACCTGCCTGTAGATTGCCTGTTGGGTAAAGATCTAGAAATTTCAGCCTGGGCTGAAGTTGAATACCAGGCCCATTTAAAAATGTTGGGCCTCCCTGAGAAAGTTGGTGGGACCCTTAGGGCCTCAGCCCAACCCCAGGGAAATTTTGGAGTAGTGGAGCCTGAAAGAATGGCCCACTCTGCTCCCCCAGAGAGCAGAGGGAGTGAAGAAAAGTCTTCTTCCCCCCAGACTATAGGTAAGGGTCAGCTTCCTCAGGGAACTGATCCTACCCGTTGTGGAGGAACTGCCCCAGAGGTGGTCAGGCCTGGCCTGGCAACACTCCTGATGGCAGGGGACCCTTCCAAGGTGGTACCCAGTCTGGAGCAGGTATCCTGCCCCTCTCTACCCTACCTCAATCAACCTAGGGCTGCAGAGCTCAGGGAGGTCAGTGGACCCCTAAGGGCCCACTGTCCAGAGGAACCCCCTCATCAACAGATTAGGGACACCCAGGCTAGTAGCCCTAGCCAGGTGAAAATTCCTCAACACACTGAGGGATCCCTCTTACCATTGGGTAGGGACCTCCCCCAGATGGACTCTGTTGGGCAAGGGCAAACCTGGGGCCAAATGGTTCCAAACCTACCCTCTCCCTCCAGGGTTCCAACCAAAGGGACCCAACCCCCAGCTGTAGGCAGCCAGAGGTTGACCCTTAGGGCCAGATACAACTCAGTCATGGAAAGAAAGGCCTCCATTGTGACCAGTGCTCTGAGGAAGCTGAGACCAACTTTATTAGGGCCTCACTTCTCTACTCAGACACCCCACCAGCCTTTTACTTTGCCGAAACACACTACAGGTAGTAATCCCAAATTTTGGAGAAAATCCAATCCCCTTAGGGGTAGGGACTCCTTAGTGGACCATAAGACAGGGGGTACCCATGCTAGTGCAGGATCTTCCTTATATGGCCACTTAGTCAATAAAGTCTCAACTGGGCAAGGTTAGCCTTATCTCCTTTCGTTGGGGGGGGGGGGGGGTTATGTAGGAAGGTGGAATCTGACTGCATAGTTACCCCCACTTTTTTCCTGTTTTGTTGCTGGTTTCTGACTAGTCTGACTGGAATCCTGCTAATCAGGACCCCAGTTTATCTGCTTTCTCCCTTAAATTGCTATGCATGTACTTTAGGTACACTCCAGATTGGATTCTGGGGTACCCTTGTCAGTCCCTAGTATATGGTACACCATGTACCCAGGGCATAGGTACCCCAGAGGCCTCCCAGGGGCTGAAGCATGTATTATGCCACCCCTGAGAGGCCATTCAAAATGACACCACAGGTCTGCTACTGCAACCTGTGTAAGGAGGTGCATGCACCCCTTACTTAGATATAGGTTACCTATATCTATTCTAAATCACTACACATGTAAACCTATCAGTCACCCCTATGGCAGGCCTTATCAATCCTGAAGGCAGGGTGCTGGGTTTTGTGTGAGAGGGTGCCCCTGCATGAGCAGAGCCCCTCTGCAGCCTTCGGAACCTAGTCTCCGGGGTTGTCTGTTATGCAGCCAACCATATATACTTAAGTGCATTATAACCTCGCGGTAAATGCTAACTTTAAAACGGCTGCTTAGAAACATGTCGTGTTTGGTGTCAAACACCTTGGAATCATACCTCCACACCAGTAACTGGTGTGGGAGGTATGATTCCTCCCTTGTAGAACCACTACTATGGGTCACCGGTCTACCCGGTACCAGCTTTCTCGACCTGGGCAGCACAAAATGGATGCTGCCAGCCACAGACACGAGTCTGCCCTCCTGCTGCTGAGCCAAGCTCGAGCAGAGGAAGGCCTGACAATAGGTTTCCTGTCACAGGGAGGTGTGACCACCTCCCAGACAGGCTTTAGTGTATTGGGGCTGGGTGGGTGCACTCTTAGAGTGCCAGAAAGTCTGCACTGGGGGCACATTTGGTGTCCCCGTGCATAGTCCAGCTCAAACCGGTTGCAGGAGCCATTTGCTCCTGCTCTGGCGCGAAACTGGACAAAGGACATGGGTGTAGCCACCCCTCTGTCCTGACCCTCCCCTAGGTGGGTCCCCAGAGTTAGTCCAACCCCTTCCTTGGGTATAAAGTAGGAAACCTGACTACAGGACTTTGGATTTTACCTGGACTAAACTCTGCTACAGAAACCAAGTACTTCGACGGTCTACACTTCGCTGGACGACAGAGGAATCTCCCTTGGAGTAAAGGAGTTACTCCCCTGCAGCAGCAGGCACCGAAACGCATCTGACCGGTTTGCATCTCCCGAGCTCCTGAGGACTCCGAAGATTTCTGCAACACAGGAGGTTGGTTCCCGAGCGTCCCTGAGGTTGATCTGACCTCTCAGTAATCCTAAGACCAGTATCCCTCGTGGGGACCGTGCAACCCGAACCCCTGTGCAGCGTGTACTTTTGCAGCAGCATATGCTTTTTGGCGATCCCTGAGGGGGTGCTTTGGACTACGTGTAGTCCCGACCCCGAGCAGCATTTCCACCGAAGATCTCCGGCCTCCATTCCACGAGTGCTCTGTGGGCTGGTGCTTTGTGATTCAGCTCGAGGTCCCTTCGCGATCCCTGGTCCGTTGGCCTGTGGGTCCTGGCGAGGGTCACTTTGACTTTCCTTGGGCTTCCCTTATTGCTCCAGACGTGCCCTGACTCCCCATAGCTTGGAGAGTCTCCTGGACCTTGCTGGTCCACACCGTAACCTGTTTCCTCTGCACGCATGGGTTCCCTTTGCCAAGGCTTGTTGGTGTTCAATCCAGACACTGACCCCTCAGCACTCGACATCCTTCGTGGGACAGCTCACCTCCGGACTTTGGTCATTGTCGACGTCTCCTGGTCCCCGTGGCTGCAGAGTCAAGCATCCTATCTTCACACCTGAAGCACCCGACATCGGTGGGCATTCGTCTATCGAGCCCCTGGTCACCCTGCAGTGACCCAGACTCTGTCCCCTCTGCTTTCAGGTTCTTCTCACCTCAGATCCAGGCTTGGATTCCACTGGACACTTTTCATCTTCCCGGCAGCAGCACTTCTTCGCATCACGCCATTGAAAATGACGAGGGTTTCCGACACCACTTGACCCCTATGCACCCGGCTCCTCTGGGATAGGTAACACTGGTACCTCGGTACTCACAAGAGTGCTGGCCTTAGAACCTTCTATGTTCCAAAGGGTTTGCTTGAAGTCCTCTCCGAAGTGTCCTTATACTGTAATTTTCCAACCGCGACTTTCCCATAGAGTTGTACGGAGCGCGCATCTGGGTTCCCACACTGCACCCGTCCTCCGTGGGCTCCCTGTGTCACTCCTTGGGGTCCCAGTGATTCTACATGCTCTAGGCACTGTGTCTATTGAAGTCGTTGTTGTTATACCATTTTTTTAGTATATGGTTCGGTCTCCCCCTGGAGCCCGCTGTGTATTGTGCTATTTACTGCCGTTCTATTGATTAAGTATTGTGTGCTTTATGTTCTAATCTCACATAGAGATTAGTAGAGAGTGTTTAGTAATAAATACATATTTTTTTATATAACACTTGTGTGTTTCTCCTTTCATTTGGTCACTTAGGAGGTTCTGTTCTGGTAAAACAAGCTGCTTTACATTCCTTCAAGATTAAGCCTGAAGGCTGCTCTCCATAGCTACCACTAGGATAGCTTTCATAAAGGTTATCTTTGAGCTTATCATCAATAAGGGTCGTTTGGACTGGTGCAAGGTGCCCACTTTAATTAGTGATACAAAAGGGGATGATGGACGGAGCAGCTTGAGCCAATCAAACACTCACCCCCAGTCAACTGATCTGGGTTTAATCCATCATCATTCTTTAGCTCACTCCACCACCCCAGTTCAGACATGGCCATATGCAAATCAGTCTGACCCTGTGCCTCATGGGAACAGTCCAGCCCGAACTGCCAAGCCATGTCTTCCCTGGACCGGAAACAAGCATCCTAGGACCGGTTTCTGGCATTCCAGCCGTCATCAGCCAGGCTTGCTTGAATCCAGTGGCAAAGTGAGCAAGGGACCCACGTCTGGGCATACCCCCGCCAACTTAGGGCGAACAAAGCGATACAAAAGGGGATGATGGACGGAACAGCTTGAGCCAATCAAACACTCACCCCCAGTCAACTGATCTGGGTTTAATCCATCATCATTCTTTAGCTCACTCCACCACCCCAGTTCAGACATGGCCATATGCAAATCAGTCTGACCCTGTGCCTCATGGGAACAGTCCAGCCCGAACTGCCAAGCCATGTCTTCCCTGGACCGGAAACAAGCATCCTAGGACCGGTTTCTGGCATTCCAGCCGTCATCAGCCAGGCTTGCTTGAATCCAGTGGCAAAGTGAGCAAGGGACCCACGTCTGGGCATACCCCCGCCAACTTAGGGCGAACAAAGCGATACAAAAGGGGATGATGGACGGAACGCTTGAGCCAATCAAACACTCACCCCCAGTCAACTGATCTGGGTTTAATCCATCATCATTCTTTAGCTCACTCCACCACCCCAGTTCAGACATGGCCATATGCAAATCAGTCTGACCCTGTGCCTCATGGGAACAGTCCAGCCCGAACTGCCAAGCCATGTCTTCCCTGGACCGGAAACAAGCATCCTAGGACCGGTTTCTGGCATTCCAGCCGTCATCAGCCAGGCTTGCTTGAATCCAGTGGCAAAGTGAGCAAGGGACCCACGTCTGGGCATACCCCGCCAACTTAGGGCGAACAAAGCGATACAAAGGGGATGATGGACGGAACGCTTGAGCCAATCAAACACTCACCCCCAGTCAACTGATCTGGGTTTAATCCATCATCATTCTTTAGCTCACTCCACCACCCCAGTTCAGACATGGCCATATGCAAATCAGTCTGACCCTGTGCCTCATGGGAACAGTCCAGCCCGAACTGCCAAGCCATGTCTTCCCTGGACCGGAAACAAGCATCCTAGGACCGGTTTCTGGCATTCCAGCCGTCATCAGCCAGGCTTGCTTGAATCCAGTGGCAAAGTGAGCAAGGGACCCACGTCTGGGCATACCCCCGCCAACTTAGGGCGAACAAAGCGATACAAAAGGGGATGATGGACGGAACGCTTGAGCCAATCAAACACTCACCCCCAGTCAACTGATCTGGGTTTAATCCATCATCATTCTTTAGCTCACTCCACCACCCCAGTTCAGACATGGCCATATGCAAATCAGTCTGACCCTGTGCCTCATGGGAACAGTCCAGCCCGAACTGCCAAGCCATGTCTTCCCTGGACCGGAAACAAGCATCCTAGGACCGGTTTCTGGCATTCCAGCCGTCATCAGCCAGGCTTGCTTGAATCCAGTGGCAAAGTGAGCAAGGGACCCACGTCTGGGCATACCCCGCCAACTTAGGGCGAACAAAGCGATACAAAAGGGGATGATGGACGGAGCAGCTGAGCCAATCAAACACTCACCCCATGCCCAGACGTGGGTCCCTTGCTCACTGTGCCACTGGATTCAGGCTAGCCTGGCTGAAGAAGGGTGACATACCCTGAAACTGGTCCCAGGATGCTTGTTTCCGGTCCAGGAGGACCTGGCCTGGCAGTTCGGTCTGGACTGTTCCCATGGGGCACAGGGTCAAGCCTGATTTGCATATGGCTGGGTCCAAACTGGGGTGGCGTAGTGGGCAAAGGAACGATTGATTTAACCCAGATCTTTTGACTGGGGGAGAATGTTTGCATTGTCAGCATTCCGTCCATCATTTGTTTGCTGTAACACTTTTCGCCCTAAGTGGGATGGGTATGCCCAGACGTGGGTCCCTTGCTCACTGTGCCACTGGATTCAGGCTAGCCTGGCTGAAGAAGGGTGACATACCCTGAAACTGGTCCCAGGATGCTTGTTTCCGGTCCAGGGAGGACCTGGCCTGGCAGTTCGGTCTGGACTGTTCCCATGGGGCACAGGGTCAAGACTGATTTGCATATGGCTGGGTCCAAACTGGGGTGGCGTAGTGGGCAAAGGAACGATGGATTTAACCCAGATCTTTTGACTGGGGAGAATGTTTGCATTGTCAGCATTCCGTCCATCATTTGTTTGCTGTAACACTTTTCGCCCTAAGTGGGATGGGTATGCCCAGACGTGGGTCCCTTGCTCACTGTGCCACTGGATTCAGGCTAGCCTGGCTGAAGAAGGGTGACATACCCTGAAACTGGTCCCAGGATGCTTGTTTCCGGTCCAGGGAGGACCTGGCCTGGCAGTTCGGTCTGGACTGTTCCCATGGGGCACAGGGTCAAGACTGATTTGCATATGGCTGGGTCCAAACTGGGGTGGCGTAGTGGGCAAAGGAACGATGGATTTAACCCAGATCTTTTGACTGGGGGAGAATGTTTGCATTGTCAGCATTCCGTCCATCATTTGTTTGCTGTAACACTTTTCGCCCTAAGTGGGATGGGTATGCCCAGACGTGGGTCCCTTGCTCACTGTGCCACTGGATTCAGGCTAGCCTGGCTGAAGAAGGGTGACATACCCTGAAACTGGTCCCAGGATGCTTGTTTCCGGTCCAGGGAGGACCTGGCCTGGCAGTTCGGTCTGGACTGTTCCCATGGGGCACAGGGTCAAGACTGATTTGCATATGGCTGGGTCCAAACTGGGGTGGCGTAGTGGGCAAAGGAACGATGGATTTAACCCAGATCTTTTGACTGGGGAGAATGTTTGCATTGTCAGCATTCCGTCCATCATTTGTTTGCTGTAACACTTTTCGCCCTAAGTGGGATGGGTATGCCCAGACGTGGGTCCCTTGCTCACTGTGCCACTGGATTCAGGCTAGCCTGGCTGAAGAAGGGTGACATACCCTGAAACTGGTCCCAGGATGCTTGTTTCCGGTCCAGGGAGGACCTGGCCTGGCAGTTCGGTCTGGACTGTTCCCATGGGGCACAGGGTCAAGACTGATTTGCATATGGCTGGGTCCAAACTGGGGTGGCGTAGTGGGCAAAGGAACGATGGATTTAACCCAGATCTTTTGACTGGGGAGAATGTTTGCATTGTCAGCATTCCGTCCATCATTTGTTTGCTGTAACACTTTTCGCCCTAAGTGGGATGGGTATGCCCAGACGTGGGTCCCTTGCTCACTGTGCCACTGGATTCAGGCTAGCCTGGCTGAAGAAGGGTGACATACCCTGAAACTGGTCCCAGGATGCTTGTTTCCGGTCCAGGGAGGACCTGGCCTGGCAGTTCGGTCTGGACTGTTCCCATGGGGCACAGGGTCAAGACTGATTTGCATATGGCTGGGTCCAAACTGGGGTGGCGTAGTGGGCAAAGGAACGATGGATTTAACCCAGATCTTTTGACTGGGGGAGAATGTTTGCATTGTCAGCATTCCGTCCATCATTTGTTTGCTGTAACACTTTTCGCCCTAAGTGGGATGGGTATGCCCAGACGTGGGTCCCTTGCTCACTGTGCCACTGGATTCAGGCTAGCCTGGCTGAAGAAGGGTGACATACCCTGAAACTGGTCCCAGGATGCTTGTTTCCGGTCCAGGGAGGACCTGGCCTGGCAGTTCGGTCTGGACTGTTCCCATGGGGCACAGGGTCAAGACTGATTTGCATATGGCTGGGTCCAAACTGGGGTGGCGTAGTGGGCAAAGGAACGATGGATTTAACCCAGATCTTTTGACTGGGGGAGAATGTTTGCATTGTCAGCATTCCGTCCATCATTTGTTTGCTGTAACACTTTTCGCCCTAAGTGGGATGGGTATGCCCAGACGTGGGTCCCTTGCTCACTGTGCCACTGGATTCAGGCTAGCCTGGCTGAAGAAGGGTGACATACCCTGAAACTGGTCCCAGGATGCTTGTTTCCGGTCCAGGGAGGACCTGGCCTGGCAGTTCGGTCTGGACTGTTCCCATGGGGCACAGGGTCAAGACTGATTTGCATATGGCTGGGTCCAAACTGGGGTGGCGTAGTGGGCAAAGGAACGATGGATTTAACCCAGATCTTTTGACTGGGGGAGAATGTTTGCATTGTCAGCATTCCGTCCATCATTTGTTTGCTGTAACACTTTAATTAGTGGACAGCATATACCAGGCCAACTTCTCACACAGGTCCTCTCTTCGGGAACGCTGCTCCCAGGATAGAGGCTCACACCCCAAGGCCCAGCAAAGGAGATAAGCAAAGCCCCATAACAACCCCAGCCCAGCAGGGACCTCCTGCGTCCTCATTCCAGCCATAACAGGAAAACAAAGAGGAGCAGGCAGGAGTGCTAACCCCTTTATGGCACCCTAGTTGGGTGGGTGGGGCTAGTATTCAAGAACCCTCCCGCTTGTTTGCTGTTGTAAGGTGACATCACCTCCTCTGTAATGACTGGGATGAGGACGAGAGATGTAGGGGTAATGTAAAATGTTAACTAGAGAGGTGAGAGAGGGGATAGGTGTGGCGAAGCGGCCAGAGCGGCTGACTCCGGAGCGCTGGGGTCAGGGTTCGATCCCCGGCGCCAGCAGCAGCTTAGCTCAGCATCATGTGACTCTGGGCAATAGCTCACTTAATCTCTCCGACGGCCCCCAGCGTCTTGAAACCCTAAAGGGTGATATGTTCACGCTTTAGAAATAGGAATTATTAACAATGTGGACACTAGGTCATATGATTCTGCAATATACTTTTCATGCATTTGAAGATTGTCTGTTTATAGCTCCGAGTGAGCTTTTAATGTGACGAGTAAATTTCTCATTATGCTTACCCGCCTAAGTGTATTTCTTTAGTGACCAATACTACAGCTATTCTCTTTTCCAAGAGATGTACTCCCTTCCCTGCGACTACTCGCCCACAACTTAACAATATTATACAATAAATACTTTATTGACATGAATAAATATTAAAGTACTGCCAAAGTCTTTTTTGTTAACAAAATGCCATTGAGTTTTCTTGACACATCATACATGTATTACAAATACTATATTAATTTGAAATGTATATATAGGTTCAAGGTTCGAGTTCAGTTTATTTTTTGATTTAGGCATAAAAAGGCACACCAATATGAAGCAAATACATATAACACAAATAAAACTTAACGTTCTCATAACATTAGCATCTAAATTGATCATTTGACTCATACATATTCTGAATGTGCGTATATAAAAACAGTCAATATTAAAGATTGTCAACCAATATACCTCTCAAAAAGGAAATAAATAAGTAAAATTAATAACACACTCACAATAATCAAAACTGGTCTCTAATTAACAACTCTCCAGTTTGATAATAAAAAGAAAATATCAAAAAGTGCAAAAAACACCAGTAGGTTACTATAGAGAGGAGAAGAAGAAAGAGGAACATTTAAAATAAAAAAAACCTATCTTATGTTCCTAGGGTATGAGAAAATCAGGGTTCTAGTTAATTGCAAGTCTAAGATTGTCTAACAATCTACAAATACAACAGCTTTTTTATACTTTAGTTAGCCTTATCAAAAGATAAACCTCCTGGGCAAATATGCAAGGAGCTATTAAACTAGCATTTTGTCTTACTTTAAGACCAATATCCATCACCCTTACTCTAATCTAATGATTTTTTGTCAATAACAACACTGAATACTGAGCAATTTTACTATGAAGTGGTACGTGGCCTTTTAACAGCATGTTCATAATTTGTCCGCTGCCTTATGGTTCTGCCAATTAAACCAAGTATTAATTACTGCTTCAGATCTGACATTACTGCATGTCATTACAGTTGTTATTGGGTCCTGCAAACTATGGATCTGGGGATCTCATAAAAACAAGTGGTAACTGACTCCTTTTTGTTCAGTCAGTGAAATACACAATTTGGTAATAAAATTATTATATTAGTTATTTACAACAGGGACAATTATACATAAATAGTATCTTATAATGATATCAAGTGCTATGTGCTCATTAGCAGCAAAATCATTAATAATACATTGCATAAAGATTCTGCCAATTAAGCCAGGCTGTACATTACTGTTTACAAATATGTGTCCACACTATAGCATGATCCGAAGTTACTACATGCCATTATAATTGATATGAAGTCCTGTAATCATTGTATCTGGACCTTTCTAAAAACAGGCAATAACAATCTCCTTCTTTCTTGTCCAAAAGCAGTGCAGAATATGAGCAAATGATAAAATGACAGTGTGCATTGTTTGCAGCAGGGACAAATATACACAGCCGAGGCTTTCTTTTCATTACTTACAATATTTAGTCTCCATTTTGTAAAAGCAGGCCCCTGACCCAGTCTAAGCTTCAACATCCATTTTATAGAGTTGCTTGCTAATATATCTTTTAACTACTGTTGAAAAGTGTCCTCATTTTCTGGAAACAGTAGCTGTGACAACTGAGCTCTCTTCCTTCAGTCTTCCAGGGCAAAAGCAAAGTCTTTAACTAAAAGTTTTATAAATTTTTCCTCTGGGCAGTTGA
This sequence comes from Calotriton arnoldi, assembly GCA_963921515.1. Classification (NCBI taxonomy): domain Eukaryota; kingdom Metazoa; phylum Chordata; class Amphibia; order Caudata; family Salamandridae; genus Calotriton; species Calotriton arnoldi. The sequence continues at coordinate 539,195 of CAWUFW010006826.1, forward strand.
GTTGTCTTTCAGATTGGATGTTACAAATAAATTCAAAGCTTTTGTGATATTATCAATGCTCACTGACCATACAAATACAGTCTGCGACTGTAAATGGAATTTAATTAAGTGCCTAAAGGATCCATCAGGTGCAATGCATACACACGACCAATAATTTAGGATGCCTTGCCAATACTTTAATTTGATAGTTGTGAGCCCCAGGTCCAAACTTAAAGCACCGTTAACTGAGCCTTTTTCTAGGCCAAGTTATCTTTTCCAGATGTTCATCTCATTGTCTACAAACAGATTATATTTGACTCAGCGAGAATTTCACAGCCATAAAGCACCAGATTTACATTTTTAGATTATAGGTCTCCTTCAAAACTCCAGCAGACTTATGGTCCAGAACATAGTCTATATTCTTTAGGGACCCCGCGATGGCCTGAGCTCCCTGTTGCTGTGCACTTTGAAAAGAAGATCTTCTTTAAAAAGCATACCCAAATATCTGGACTTGTTTGCGAGCTCCAATTTATCTCTGTTGAACCACCACCTCAGATCATTTTTCTGCTTTATTAACCTTGAGAATATCATTTCTTTTGTTTTGGAGGTATTTGATTGGTCATTTGCAGCACAGTATGAAGAGAATGCTTCTAATTGCCTTTGAAGACCAACACGTGTAAGGTCAAGTAAGATGGTAGCATCAGAATAAAATATGGACAAAATAAGCTCTCGCCCCAATTTTGGTGGAAATGTGTGGACAGGAATGAGTTTTGTAGGAACATCTGCAATACACGGAGAAAAGAGGAGCGGGGCTAAAATACACCCTCGCCTAAGCCCAGTTGCTTTTCCTTGACAAGGCACCATTGCTCCCCAGTTCAATACAAGTCCAGGCTTTTCTATGGAGTTGAATTAGCAATTCAGTAGACCTGGTGGGATCTTCCAGTTAGTCTGTTTTTTCCACAGATGCCCCTGATTGATGGTAGATAAATCTATGTATGCAACATAGATTTGTTGATTTATTTTAATGGCATATTCTTTCACCAATAACTTCAATGCAAAGCATTTGTTGACGGTCGAGTGTCCCAACCTGAATCCTAGTTGCACTTTTGGCATGATCAGCTCCTTTTTTACCCATTCTTCGAGGGATTGCAAAAGGCACTTTGCACAAATTTTACTTTGTATATCTAACAATGTTATAATCCTATAGTTATTTGGAAGAGTATGTGACTACTTTTTTAAAGAAAGGGACCCGTATACTCCCCTTTCAAGACTCTGGGATTTTATTATCACAGAATAACTACAAGGCCATCAAAGGTTGGACTCCCAAGGCCATCAAAGGTTGTTCTACCAAGGCCATCAAAGGCTGGACTCCCAAGGCAATCAAAGGTTGGACTCCCAAGGCCATCAAAGGTTGTTCTACCAAGGCCATCAAAGGTTGGACTCCCAAGGCCATCAAATGTTGTTCTACCAAGGCCATCAAAGGCTGGACTCCCAAGGCCATCAAAGGTTGTTCTACCAAGGCCATCAAAGGCTGGACTCCCAAGGCCATCAAAGGTTGGACTCCCAAGGCCATCAAAGGTTGGACTCCCAAGGCCATCAAAGGTTGGACTCCCAAGGCCATCAAAGGTTGTTCTACCAAGGCCATCAAAGGCTGGACTCCCAAGGCCATCAAAGGTTGGACTCCCAAGGCCATCAAAGGTTGGACTCCCAAGGCCATCAAAGGTTGGACTCCCAAGGCCATCAAAGGTTGTTCTACCAAGGCCATCAAAGGCTGGACTCCCAAGGCCATCAAAGGTTGTTCTACCAAGGCCATCAAAGGCTGGACTCCCAAGGCCATCAAAGGCTGGACTCCCAAGGCCATCAAAGGCTGGACTCCCAAGGCCATCAAAGGTTGGACTCCCAAGGCCATTAAGGTTTTAAGACTCGTGATAACTACCAAGGCCATCAAAGGTTGGACTCCCAAGGCCATCAAAGGCTGGACTCCCAAGGCCATCAAAGGTTGGACTCCCAAGGCCATCAAAGGCTGGACTCCCAAGGCCATCAAAGGTTGGACTCCCAAGGCCATCAAAGGTTGTTCTACCAAGGCCATCAAAGGCTGGACTCCCAAGGCCATCAAAGGTTGGACTCCCAAGGCCATCAAAGGTTGTTCTACCAAGGCCATCAAAGGCTGGACTCCCAAGGCCATCAAAGGTTGGACTCCCAAGGCCATCAAAGGTTGGACTCCCAAGGCCATCAAAGGTTGGACTCCCAAGGCCATCAAAGGTTGTTCTACCAAGGCCATCAAAGGCTGGACTCCCAAGGCCATCAAAGGTTGTTCTACCAAGGCCATCAAAGGCTGGACTCCCAAGGCCATCAAAGGCTGGACTCCCAAGGCCATCAAAGGCTGGACTCCCAAGGCCATCAAAGGTTGGACTCCCAAGGCCATTAAGGTTTTAAGACTCGTGATAACTACCAAGGCCATCAAAAGTTGGACTCCCAAGGCCATCAAAGGCTGGACTCCCAAGGCCATCAAAGGTTGGACTCCCAAGGCCATCAAAGGTTGGACTCCCAAGGCCATCAAAGGTTGGACTCCCAAGGCCATCAAAGGTTGGACTCCCAAGGCCATTAAGGTTTTAGGACTCGGGATAACTACGAAGGCCATCAAAGGTTGTACAACCAAAGCCATCAAAGGTTAGATTCCCAAGGCCATCAAAAGTTTTAGGACTCGTGATAACTACCAAGACCATCAAAGGTTGTACTACCATGGCCATCAAAGGTTTTAGGACTTGTGATAACTACCAAGGCCATCACAGCTTGTACTACAAAGGCCATCTAAGGGTGGACTCGAAGGCCATCAAAAGTTTTAGGACTTGGGACCTCGATGGGGATCAAGTTTTTATATATCTGATTATAGACCTGATTTGAGCCCAAGAGCGTTTTTTAAATTCCTTATATTTATCTTGATCTCCTTTATTGATGGAATTAGGAGATCTTTCCACTCTCTTCACCTCTCCGACTGCTGGCCATACTGCAGCCACACCTGGTCCTCATCATGTTTATGGTGTTTAACACAATAATGGTCTAATATGTATTTCACCCACTGCTTTTCATCTACTGGGCAGGTTTCCAGTTTCTTCCTCCCATCTTAGATTTTTTCAATCACAGCCCAAGTTTTTATTCTCCGTCCACAGAAAGCCGTGATTACCTCTGTCCATATATAATGTTTCTCTTTCCAATTTGTCCTCTGATCTCTATCCTGAAATCTCTCCTGTATTCCTTTATCAATGAATACCTGGGAGGGACATCACATTTAAAAGCATTCCTTACTTTCTTCTTTAGTCTAGCTTTGGCTTTATCTTTCTCTGTCCATGGGTTAACAAAAGGCCTCTTTACATTATTTCTGGACTTGGATGCAAGGCTTCTAACAATACTTATTAACTTTTCATATTCCACCAATATCTTGCAGGCAATGTTCTCTTTATATGCTTTTAGGAGCTCCTGGATCATTTGTAATGTCTGTTTTTTCAGTTTTACGGGCCAGGTTAGCCTGCATGTGTGCATTCTTACATCAATTGTTTATTATTTATTTACTGTGTTGTATATGGCGCTAGCTAGACACTAGGGTATCAGGGTGCTTTGCAGGTTATGTGAATACGCTTACAAGAGGTATATGTGGGGATTAATAAGGGTCAAAAGTTAAATAAAAGTACAGCATTAAGTGGTCAAAAATTCACGAACTTATATAACAAGGAAACATCAAGGAATGGCATTGGAGACAGATAAGAGACTGAATGAGTCAGGTGACCATCTCGATGGATCCAGTCAATGAGGAAAAGTAGAAAAGCTCATGCGTGTGTAGAAGCAGTTGTTGAGCAGTTGAGAATTGAGGTCCCATTTGAAGGCAGGAAAAGAGGGGTTGCAGCGGAGATCCTTAGGGAGTGGGTTCCAGATTTTAGGAACATTTCTTGTAAAGAAGTGCACCTGGGATGATTTCTTCTTCAGATTAGGCGGTATGAGAAGACGAAAGTTGGAGCTTCTCAGTGCCCGGACTGTTCCTGCTCTTGATAGTTTGGTTTCTAGATATTTGGTTTTTTTTTGTATGAAGGACTTTGTGGGTGATGCAAGCTGTCTTGAAGATGCATCTTCCTTCAATGGGAAGCCAATTGAGACTCTTGAGGGCTGGTGATATGTGATCAAATCATTTCATTCCTGTGAGGAGCCTGACCGGCGCGTTGAGAACTGCTCTAAGGGGCACAAGGTGACATTTCGGAGTTCCTGTGAGGATGGTATTGACGTACTCAACTTTCGAGAGGACAAGTGATTATACTACTGTCTTAAGATCATCAGGGGGAATAAACAGTTTGATTTTCTTGAGATGTGTCAGTGTGCAGAGTGCTCCTTTGGCTGAATTGTTGATGGGCTCCTTCATAGAAATGTTTTTGTCCAGGGTGACACCCAAGGACTTAACGGAGTTGGAAAGTGAAAGAACAGTTTAGCACGTCCACACTCTTGATTCAATTTTGGATAGTGTAGGAAAGTGCCCCTTTTTGAGATGGTCACCCCCATTTTTTGCCTGGGATTTGATGCAACTTTGACTGAAGTGCACCAGGTTCCTGCTAACCAGGTCCCCAGTGCCAGTGCTCTTTCCCAAAAACATGGTAACTACAATTGTTTCACAATTGGCAAGACCTTTAGCACCCTTGTAAGTCCCTAGTAAATGTTCCCCCTGGTACCTAGGGCCTGGGTACTAAAAAGGGTCCCTATGGAGTAAGAAAGTGGCTCTGTATATACTGAACCAAAGTAAGGTTCAGGGTGCACAGAGTCCACAGTCCCCAGAGGTTTGGCAGAGGCTAAAGTTAGATATAACCTTACTGTCTAAAGTGGTAGCTTGGTCGAGCAGTAAGGCAGTATCAGAGGACAGTGTAAAGCATTTGTTGTACACACTCAGTCAGCAAATGGTCTCACACACTCAAGAACTGAACTCTAGGCCAATTGTTTTGTATATAAAAATATATTGTTGTTTTATTTTAGAACCACAGGTAGGTATAAAAATACTTTCTCAGAATGAGATGCTTTAGTTATATACTTTCAATACACAATAGACTGTTGAATGCAATAGCTACAGTTGTTGCAATAGGCAACACAATTCAAACACAATTATAACATTGAGCTCAATGGGAGTTTTTAAGTAAAAGCAGTTTCAGTTACTTTACGTATGATTTTCTTACTCAGGGTTGGATCCTGGATTCAACCCTGGTGCATTTCCTGTAAACAGTTGAAAGAAATCGTTTTTGTTACACAGGCGATTTTTAAGGAATATTTGTTTGTTTCAAAAATCGACAGAAGAATTTCTGGAGAAAACCAGGCAATGTTATCCTATGGAGGAAAACAAGTTATCGGTAAGTACAGTTGTAATTGCTTTTCAGGGTCAGTGCTGGGCACCAAGATCCAGCACTGGGATCTCTCCTGATAACAGGTGAGTAATTTCGTTTTCGTTGATCGGACGATTTTTAGTAAATATTTTAAAGTTTCAAAACTCGACACAGAAGAAATTTCAGTGTAAACCAGTCAATGTTACTGTTAGACCTGTCAGCCCTAGGGTGGTCTTGCCCTGTTTTTTTCCCTTTTGCGCCTCATTTTTGCCACCGTATTTTTTACTGGACCTAGGTCTCCGGGCGCCTTACCACTGACAACCAGTGCTGAGGTGCAGGTGCTCTCTCACCCAAGATGGCTGCCACAGGCCCCTGCTACTGCGGAGTGGCCTTGCACACATACACCTACTAGTAGCCAGGGTCAGGCTGGGACATAGGGATACAGTATCCATCCCGTCCCGCCTCTGGGCCACATAGCCAGACATGGTGGAAGGTTCCAGAACCTTCCGGGCTGTGGGAGGAGTTATGTTTTGCCGCCTTTAGGAGGGTCACCTGACCTAGGGGTATAAGAGGTTTGGAGGGAAATCTTTTAGTCAGTTGGGGCACCACTGATCCTGGGAGAACCTCCGCGGGAGTACAGGCTTTAGGGCCTAGGGGGGAGACCTACACTACTGCTGCTGACAAGGCTTAGGCACTGCTGTAGTAAGTTAGCTGAGGAACGCCCACCACCCACTGACCTTGCCCAGCGTGAGGGGACCCAGGGAACCATCTTCAGCGTGCTTGGAAGCACCACCCAGCGCCCCAAATACCACCACTTCATTCCCTCCCCCATACGGAGAAACCCCAAGAAGCAACCAACAAAGAACTACCGCAAGTAACCCGAAACTGCAAGGCCTGACAGACCAGCAAGGCCAGAAACCTGAACTGCCAAACTGGGGATCACCAGGTAAAGCGCCGTGACCTGAAGCGCTAGACCTTCACCCCCATCCCCTCCTAGCTGACGCAGTGCTGCCCTGCTGCTGGGCTGCCCAAAGCACTTTTAAATCAGCCCTTTCCAGCCTGCTGCCAGCGCGCCCCCGCGCTGTACCTCCACGTGGGAGGAATCGCCCTTAAACCACTGACCTCGTGGCTGCACTCTGCTGTCGCCGAATCACCGCCGCGGCCCAGCGCTGTGGAGAAGATCCGGAGCTGGCCGGGAATAACCGCCGCGGCCCCAGCGCTGCGCGAAGACCAACGCGCCTGTCGCCGTAAATCACCGGGAGCCCCTCAGGAAGGCGCGCTGCTGCCGGGAGTCACCGCCGCGGCCCAGGAGGAAGAACGAGGCCTTCGGCCCCCGCCGACGCCGTTGCCAGGGGACCGGGGACGCCGACCGCGTCATCGGCCGCGCCCCCAGGAAGGCCGCACAGCTGACTACGGGGGCCGGGGGCCGGAGGAGAGCGATACCGGCCCCCCAACGACCCGCAACACACGCCGGAAGGCCCCACAGTCCAGCCCGGGCCCCGCCCGCCAACCCGCGGGCCGGCCCAGGGAGGAGCCCGTCGCTTAGAAGAGCGACCACCGCGAGTACTGCAGGTGAGCCCAGGAGGCCCCTAGGGCCCACAGAAACGCCCCTGGGGGCCGGGGGCCAACATTAACTCGCTATTTGAAAAGGGGAAACTGACAGTAACTATTCACACGAGGCGAGGCCCCAGAGAGGAGTGGGCCTAGCCTGATTTAACCCCCTAAGCAGCCCCTGAGAACACAGAAGCCCTAATCAACAGGGAAGCCCCAGAGCGAGAGACATGTAGAGGGGTTCCCTAAGTTATTCACCAGCCTCATTGTTATGCCTCTTTTAATCACTGTCTAGGCCGGATGCATATCCTTATTACTGAAATGTCTTTGCCTAGGGTAAAGGTGCTTAACTGAATTGAGCTGAAGTGTACACCGCCAAGAGTTGAAGTGTTTTATGTTGCAGGTGTACCGGAGTTGCGGCGCCCCCTGTACTGCCTATGGGAGCGCCTAGATTAACGCAGGCCCTGTTTGAAATGTAACGTAAAATGCCTATTTACAAGTGATTGAATATTCATGAGGTGAACTGCATGTTTTAGGCCCATGTTTTATTCCTGCACCCTGTGATCATTATTGGTGCTACGTTTAGGAGATGATTCCTGCGGCCTTTTAGTGGCCTACAATGTTGATGAGCTATGGTGCTTTAATGAGATTACGCACTAATTAAGTACTTCAAAGAGTTGAAATGTTGCCCTGAATTAATCTGCCTCATCTGATGCTGCATTGATTTATATAAAAGAACTTGTTTTTAATACACATGCCTGGTGTGGTGTCACATTATTGCGTCCGCATTACTGAGTCAGAGTGAGTGTGTGCTGCACAACTGCCTTACACATTGCCTTCGGGTGCCTTTCCGCCTCGCGCCATGCTACCGTTCCGGAATCGGTAACCCCGTTTCCAACATTGGTGTTCAGCGGTGGGATAAGGACTGGTGTTTGTGCAGCACCCCACAGGGACTCAGTGTGCGCCGCACTTGGACACCTATTTAAATGCAAGTGCTAAGAATTCTTTTGTGATTGCCTGATTGTGTACATTCCTGCGTTAGACCTGCTACCTTCAGTCTAGAACCCTTTCTCTAAATTTTCTGGGGCCCCACCTAGCAGGATGGAGTTTGAGTTGGCCAACCTAGAAAGGTATACGGTGGCACAGCTCAAGGAGTTCTGTCTAGAGAGGGGGGTGTCCGTCAAGCGAGGCGCCAGGAAAGAGGAGCTTCAGAAAGCTTTGAGGGCATGGGTAATGGCCCACCCGGGGGGAAGAGGGGACGAGGAGCAGGGGGAGGCAGACGACCCAGGAGAACTGGACCTACTTCACATTGATGTTAGCGAGAATGTGTTGCCAGGAAGACGTTCCAGGGCAGGCAGTAGTGCGTCTGCAGAGGAATTTGAGGACAGGAGGGAGGAGAGGCAATTGAAGTTAGAACTTGCTAGGATAGACAGGGAGCGAGAACAGGCAAGGCTAGCCATGGAAGAAAGGAAGCTTGCGCATGAGCTTAGCCTGAAAGAATTAGAGCTCCGAGCCTTGCAGATGGAGTTGCAGGGCAACTTGAATGGTGGCAGGGTACCCGCTGAGGTTCCCCAGGAGCCCAAGTTCTATCTACCTAGAGAGGTGATAACCAGTTTTAGTGTGGGAGATGACATTGATAAGTGGTTGGCGGCGTACGAGGTGTCTTTGGTGGCCCATAGGGTTCCTGAGAGCTACTGGGGGGAGGTCTCTACAGGTACATACCTCCACTAGTAAGGGACACACTTTTGACCTTGGACAAGGGGGATCAGACGAACTACCCTATCATGAAGGAGGCCCTGCTTAAGAAGTTTGGCCTCACCCCAGAGAAGTACCGCCAAAAGTTCCGCAACAGCCACAAGTTTCCCACACAGAACTGGGTGGATTTTTTTGATTATGCCCGGAAGGCATTGGAGGGTTGGGTGCGTGGCAGCAACATTGATGATTACAAAGGGCTGTACGACCTGTTCTTGAGAGAGCACCTGCTAGAGAAATGTTTTCCGGAGCTGCGCCAGTACTTGGTGGACCGCAAGCTGACCGATCCGTGGGAGCTTGCAGAGGAGGCAGACACGTGGGTCAGCACTCGGGTGTCCCACAAGGGAGCCGAGGCGGACCCCCGAAAGGTGGACAGGGGTTCCCCCAGAAGAAAGAGGGGGAGATAAAAGGAGGGAGTTCTTTAAAGGCCCCCAAAATAGACCGCCTGGGAGAGGGGTAGGTTCCCCATCCCAATCTGGATTCCAGAAACCCACTTACCCTGACAGGAGTCAGCAGCCCAGGACTGTCCGGTGCTACGAGTGCGGGGAGGTTGGACACTACAAGGGGGATCCCCAGTGTCGCAAGAGAACCCCAGCCCCCACAGGAGGTAAGAGCCCCGGGGTGGCCAGTGTAGCGCTTGGGGAGGAGTTGTCCCTAGGTAGGGGAGGTGAGTGGACAGGCTTGACCTTAGTTTCCCTGGGGGATAGAGAGATCATCCCACGGGTTCAGGTACCCTCGAACACTGCCAAGTATCGGCAGAGGGTCCTGGTGAACGGGGAGGAGGTGGAGGCTCTGAGGGACACAGGTGCCAGCATGACGATGGTAAGACGTCAGCTGGTGTCCCCAGAGCAGGTGATTCCTGAAGTATTCCACCCGGTTGTTATGGCTGATAATAGCCTGGGTCATTACCCCGTGGCCCAAGTTCCCTTTGAGTGGGGAGGAGTCTCAGGCCTGTTGAAGGTTGCGGTGAGCCCTGCCATGCCAGTTGACTGTCTGCTTGGAAACGACTTGGAACATACTGCCTGGAGGGAGGTAGAGCTCAATGCCCATGCTGAGATGTTGGGATTACCAGGATGGACTTGCGTCGTCACGCGGTCCATGGCTGCCCGACAAGGAACTCAGCCCGGGTTGGAGCCTGAAATAATGGCCCAGCCCACTGCTGGACGAGGAGATGTCCAGGAGGAAGCACCCCGTGAGATGGATGGGGAGCCCTGGGAGGTGACCCCGGAGTCCGCTGAGGTGGATGGTGTTCCCGGAGGGGACCTGCCGACTCCTGCAGAGTGGCAGGTGGAAGGAGGGCCTACCCGGGAGGAATTCTGCCGGGCGCAGAAGGAGTGCCCTACGCTTGAAGGCATGCAGCAGCAGGCCGAAGCCCAAGCAACTGGAACAGAGACTGGTAACTACCATGTCTACTGGGAGGATGGTCTCCTCTACAGTGAGCCTAAGGCTCCGGTGCATGGGTCATCAAGGGCCTTAGTGGTCCCCCAATGCTACCGAGCCTTTCTGCTAGAGTTGGCACACGAGATACCCCTAGCAGGACACCTGGGCCAGGACAAGACGTTTGCGCGTTTGGTCCCACATTTTTACTGGCCCAGGATGCGCGTCACCTCTGACACTTTCTGCAAGACCTGCACCACTTGCCAGGCGAGCGGCAAGACAGGGACTAAGTTGAAGGTCCCTCTGGAACCTCTCCCGGTTGTCGGTACCCCTTTTGAGCGGGTAGGGATTGACATTGTCGGGCCGTTGGACCCGCCGACTTCTTCGGGACACAGGTTCATCTTGGTGTTGGTGGACCACACCACCCGGTACCCAGAGGCAATCCCTCTGAGGACCATCACTGCACCGGTGGTGGCGCGGGCCCTGATGGGGATTTTTACCCGAGTGGGATTCCCCAAGGTCGTGGTGTCAGACAGGGGCACGAACTTTATGTTGGCCTACATGCAGGCCATGTGGAAGGAGTGTGGAGTGACCTACAGGTTCTCCACTCCTTACCACCCCCAGACGAACGGGCTCGTGGAGCGTTTCAATAAGACCTTGAAGGGGATGATCCGGAGCCTACCCGAGGACTTGAGAAGGAAGTGGGACATCCTCTTACCCTGTCTGCTCTTCTCCTACCGAGAGGTGCCGCAGAAGGGGTTCGGTTTCAGCCCCTTTGAGCTGCTCTATGGCCACCCCGTTCGGGGGCCCCTCAGTCTTGTCAAGGAGGGGTGGGAGAAGTCTTCCTCGAAGATTCCCCGTGATGTGGTCAGCTATATGCTGGCATTCCGCAGCCAAGTGGCCAAGCTGTGGAAGGAAGCCTCGGACAACCTAGAGGGTAGTCAGGCCGTCATGAAGAAGTGGTATGACCGGAACGCTCGGACGGTAGAGTTGGACGCTGGACAGAAGGTGTGGGTCATGGAGCCAGGAGAGCTTAGCGCCCTCCAGGACAGGTGGACTGGACCGTTTGAGATCCTGGAAAGGAGAGGCCAGACCACTTATGTCGATGTGAAGACCCCCCGTCAACCCCACAGGGTGTTCCACGTCAACCGCCTGAAGCCACACCAGGAGCGTTCAGAGCTCACTCTCCTGATGATAACAGATGTAAGTGAGGAGGAGGAGAGTGAGCCTCTTCCAGACCTTCTGGCGGCCCATGAGAAGGATGGCTCGGTAGAGGGAGTGGTCCTCGCCCCATCCTTGACCCCAGAGCAACAGAGGGACTGCCACCAGGTCTTGGGGCAGTACGCCTCGTTGTTCTCCCTCACGCCTGGGATCACGCACCTGTGTACCCATGATGTGGACACAGGGGACAGTCCGCCAGTAAAAACCAAGTCTTACCGGCTGTCCGATAAGGTCAAGGCTAGTATCCAGGGTGAGGTTACCAAGATGCTAGAACTGGGGGTGATTGAGCCTTCCAGTAGCCCTTGGGCTAGTCCGGTGGTGTTGGTGCCGAAAGCGGCCCCACCGGGCACCACACCAGAACTTCGGTTCTGTGTGGATTACCGCGGACTCAACTCAGTAACCAAGACCGACGCTCACCCGATCCCTCGGGCGGATGAGCTCATTGACCGGCTGGGAGCAGCCCGGTATCTGAGTACCATCGATTTGACGTCAGGCTATTGGCAGATCGCCATGGCGGAAGGAGCAAGGGAGAAGACTGCGTTCTCCACCCCCGAGGGCCACTTTCAATTTCGGGTGATGCCCTTCGGGTTGAAAAATGCTCCAGCCACTTTCCAGCAGTTGGTGAACCAGGTGCTGTCTGGCCTAGAGGCCTTCTCTGCTGCCTACCTGGATGACATAGCTGTCTTCAGTAGCAGCTGGGAGGACCATCTGGAGCATCTCCAGGAGGTGCTACAGGCTCTGCAATGGGCTGGTCTAACCATCAAGGCCAGCAAGTGCCAGATTGGACAGGGATCTGTCGTGTACCTGGGACATCTGGTGGGCGGGGGTAAGGTGCAACCCCTCCAAGCCAAGATCGAGACCATCTTGGCCTGGGAGCCCCCCAAGACCCAAACAGAGGTCCAGGCTTTTCTCGGCCTCACGGGATACTACCGACGGTTCGTCAAGGGATATGGAACCATTGTGGGCCCTTTGACGGAGTTGACTTCGAAGAAGCAGCCACGCAGAGTCATCTGGACGGCTGCCTGCCAGGAAGCCTTTGAGACCCTCAAACGTGCGATGTGCACCGCACCGGTGCTCAGGACTCAAGACTTTGGACGGGAATTTATTGTGCAGACAGACGCTTCTGAGCATGGCATAGGAGCTGTGCTCTCGCAGCTGAATGACGATGGCCAAGACCAGCCAGTGGCCTTCATTTCCCGAAAACTACTCCCCCGGGAACAGCGGTGGAGTACCATCGAAAGAGAAGCCTTTGCCGTGGTTTGGGCTGTAAAGAAGTTGAGGCCATACCTTTTTGGTTGTCACTTCCTGATCCAGACCGACCACAGACCCCTTCGCTGGCTCATGCAGATGAGAGGCGAAAACCCCAAATTGTTGAGGTGGTCCATTTCCCTCCAGGGGATGGACTTTCGGGTGGAACATCGACCCGGTGTAGACCACGCCAACGCTGACGGTCTCTCCCGGTTTTTCCGCCTTAGCGATGAGAACTCCCTAGAGGTTGGGAAGCTCTCCCCACTTTCGGCTGGGGGGGACGCGTGTTAGACCTGTCAGCCCTAGGGTGGTCTTACCCTGTTTTTTCCCTTTTGCGCCTCATTTTTGCCACCGTATTTTTTACTGGACCTAGGTCTCCGGGCGCCTTACCACTGACAACCAGTGCTGAGGTGCAGGTGCTCTCTCACCCAAGATGGCTGCCACAGGCCCCTGCTACTGCGGAGTGGCCTTGCACACATACACCTACTAGTAGCCAGGGTCAGGCTGGGACATAGGGATACAGTATCCATCCCGTCCCGCCTCTGGGCCACATAGCCAGACATGGTGGAAGGTTCCAGAACCTTCCGGGCTGTGGGAGGAGTTATGTTTTGCTGCCTTTAGGAGGGTCACCTGACCTAGGGGTATAAGAGGTTTGGAGGGAAATCTTTTAGTCAGTTGGGGCACCACTGATCCTGGGAGAACCTCTGCGGGAGTACAGGCTTTAGGGCCTAGGGGGGAGACCTACACTACTGCTGCTGACAAGGCTTAGGCACTGCTGTAGTAAGTTAGCTGAGGAACGCCCACCACCCACTGACCTTGCCCAGCGTGAGGGGACCCAGGGAACCATCTTCAGCGTGCTTGGAAGCACCACCCAGCGCCCCAAATACCACCACTTCATTCCCTCCCCCATACGGAGATACCCCAAGAAGCAACCAACAAAGAACTACCGCAAGTAACCCGAAACTGCAAGGCCTGACAGACCAGCAAGGCCAGAAACCTGAACTGCCAAACTGGGGATCACCAGGTAAAGTGCCGTGCCCTGAAGCGCTAGACCTTCACCCCCATCCCGTCCTTGCTGACGCAGTGCTGCCCTGCTGCTGGGCTGCCCAAAGCACTTTTAAATCAGCCCTTTCCAGCCTGCTGCCAGCGCGCCCCCGCGCTGTACCTCCACGTGGGAGGAATCGCCCTTAAACCACTGACCTCGTGGCTGCACTCTGCTGTCGGCGAATCACCGCCGCGGCCCAGCGCTGTGGAGAAGATCCGGAGCTGGCCGGGAATAACCGCCGCAGCCCCATCGCTGCGCGAAGACCAACGCGCCTGTCGCCGTAAATCACCGGGAGCCCCCTCAGGGAAGGCGCGCTGCTGCCGGGAGTCACCGCCGCGGCCCAGGAGGAAGAACGAGGCCTTCGGCCCCCGCCGACGCCGTTGCCAGGGGACCGGGGACGCCGACCGCGTCATCGGCCGCGCCCCCAGGAAGGCCGCACAGCTGACTACGGGGGCCGGGGGCCGGAGGAGAGCGATACCGGCCCCCCAACGACCCGCAACACACGCCGGAAGGCCCCACAGTCCAGCCCGGGCCCCGCCCGCCAACCCGCGGGCCGGCCCAGGGAGGAGCCCGTCGCTTAGAAGAGCGACCACCGCGAGTACTGCAGGTGAGCCCAGGAGGCCCCTAGGGCCCACAGAAACGCCCCTGGGGGCCGGGGGCCAACATTAACTCGCTATTTGAAAAGGGGGAAACTGACAGTAACTATTCACACGAGGCGAGGCCCCGGAGAGGAGTGGGCCTAGCCTGATTTAACCCACCTAAGCAGCCCCTGAGAACACAGAAGCCCTAATCAACAGGGAAGCCCCAGAGCGAGAGACATGTAGAGGGGTTCCCTAAGTTATTCACCAGCCTCATTGTTATGCCTGTTTTAATCACTGTCTAGGCCGGATGCATATCCTTATTACTGAAATGTCTTTGCCTAGGGTAAAGGTGCTTAACTGAATTGAGCTGAAGTGTACACCGCCAAGAGTTGAAGTGGTTTATGTTGCAGGTGTACCGGAGTTGCGCCGCCCCCTGTACTGCCTATGGGAGCGCCTAGATTAACGCAGGCCCTGTTTGAAATGTAACGTAAAATGCCTATTTACAAGTGATTGAATATTCATGAGGTGAACTGCATGTTTTAGGCCCATGTTTTATTCCTGCACCCTGTGATCATTATTGGTGCTACGTTTAGGAGATGATTCCTGCGGCCTTTTAGTGGCCTACAATGTTGATGAGCTATGGTGCTTTAATGAGATGACGCACTAATTAAGTACTTCAAAGAGTTGAAATGTTGCCCTGAATTAATCTGCCTCATCTGATGCTGCATTGATTTATATAAAAGAACTTGTTTTTAATACACATGCCTGGTGTGGTGTCACATTATTGCGTCCGCATTACTGAGTCAGAGTGAGTGTGTGCTGCACAACTGCCTTACACATTGCCTTCGGGTGCCTTTCCGCCTCGCGCCATGCTACCGTGCCGGAATCGGTAACCCCGTTTCCAACAGTTACCCTATGGAGAAAATGTAGGTTATCGGTTTTCAGGTAAGTACTCGACTGGCAGAGTTAAGGTTCTGGGCATAGACTCAGGGGTCTCCCAGGGTCAGGTAGGTACAGTTGGTACACCCTCAGCGGCACAGGGGCAGCCGGGTGCAGAGTGAGTTAGGCCCAATGTTAGCCTATGGCGGGCAGGGGGCCCTTGGTTGGTGGCTGCTGGCAGGCAGGCCACGCGGCTGTGGGAGCTGGGCTCCTGGTCACTTACCCAGGGCAAGTGGGGAAGAAAAATAGGATAGGTGTTGCACTCCCAGGGGCACTCGGGCGGCTGGGTGCAGGGTGCTTTTGAACCATCGGGCGCTCAATGTATTTCAATGGAGAAGCTGGAAGTTGAACAAAGGCTGCAAGCTCGGGGACGGAGATTCTTCAGGTGCGACCACCACTTCGAGAGGTAAGTTGGGTAGTTGGAGGATAGGTAGGCACCCGGAGTTGGGCACAGGAGGCCGCAGGGCGCCGGGTGCAGGGGTGTCTTTTCGCGTCGGGAAATCTTACCCTCTGCTGGTCGCGGTTGGAGGGGTCCCTGGTTCTGAGGCTGCAGGCGTCGTCAGGAGCGTCGAGGAGGGTCTTTGGGTGCTGGATTCTGGGTCACAGTCGCCGGGGGGACGTCCTCGTGGTCTTTGTCCACTCAGGCACAAGCCGGGCTCGGCGGGTGCAGAGGGTGCAGGAGTCGCGGTTCCTGGCTGGCACCAGGGGTTTGTTACTTGCTTTTGAGCAGTACCACTGCTCGTGGGAGTCCCAGTTCTTTTAGAGTCACAAGGCAGTCAGGTCCTCCGGGGTTTTCAAGGTTGCTGACCACTGGAGACGCCGGGGTTTAGCAGGAGCAGGTTCGAGGGTCGACAGGCCTGTAGGGCTGGGGCCAAGTCAGTTGGTGTCGTCCTCTTGTGAGCAGCTGCACGGCAGGTCTTCTTTCTTCTTGTTCTTCTTGCTTGTTTCGAATTCGGGATCTGAGGAAGGAAGGTTCAGGGTGCCCCTAAATACTAGATTTAGGGGCGTTACAGGTAGGTAAAGGGCAGGGACCAATGGGTCCCTTCCCTGGGGTGGGTACACCCCCTATCCTGCCACTCTCCAGTGGGAGGGGGCAGGAGCCTAGTCCTGATTGGGCAGGGCTCCCCATCTTCAAGATGGCGAGAGCCCGGAGATGTGCTTCACCTCGCCTCCCCCACCTGAGGGGTGGAGTTGGCAGAGGCTGGCACACCCCCTTTCCTCACTTGGGGTTTCCCGCCAGTCTTCCCGCCAGAGTGGGGGCTAGAACCGGTGGGGACCAGTTGCTGAGTACAGCAAGTGGTCTGGGGAGGCTCACCAAGGCGGCATGCCTTTGAAGCTTCCTCCTGCCCATCCTGGGGGAGGAGACCTAGCACCTCGCCCAGGACGTGCATTGTTGCAGGCCAGGGAGAGCGGATGGCTCTCTACCCAGGGGTCCAGCAACATGTCTGCTGGGTGGCAGCCTAGGCAGCCTCTCAGGCAGGACGTGGATTGTAGGTTAGGTTCAGGGGGCAACTCTAAGTTGCCCTCTGTCGTGCATCTGACATTAAATCCCACACTGGCATCAGTGTGGGTTTAATGTGCTGAGAAGTTTGATACCAAACTTCTCAGTCTTCAGTGTAGCCATCATGGTGCTGTGGAGTTCGTGATGACGACCTCCCAGCACCATATACTCTTAATGGCAGCACTGCACTTACAGTGCCCAGAAATGGACCTGGGTACTGTAGGGGTACAGGACTCATGCACCTGTACCCTCACCACTGGCATAGTGCACCCAGCTAGAGGGGTGACTGAGGTATGCCAGGGCAGTGTGTTTGTGGCCATGTCGACTCTCTGTTTTGTTCTGCACCAAGACACTCAGCCTGCAAAGGCAGGTGTGTGTGTCAGGGTACAGGGCCTCTAAGGGTGGCACAATAAGTGCTGCAGCCCTTAGAGGCCTTCTCTGGTCACAGTGCCCTGGGTACCTAGGGTACCATTTACCAGGGGCTGACATGTGGCCAGAGATGCCAATTGGGTTTAGGCTACAATGCAGTTTTAGGGAAGGAACACAGGCCCTGGGCACCTGATTGGCAGGAGCCCAGGGCACACTCAGTCAAAGTACATCAGCAATTCAGCAAAATGTGGGGGCATACCATGCAAGAAAGATGGCACTTTCTCACATATGGCTTGCAGCATGTATTGTGCCACTCAAAGGGACCCACCACCAAACTCATCAAGACTGCCATTGCAGGCTGTGTGAAATGGTGCAGACAAAAGTGAAAACATGACATGGCACACACCCTGGGTGCCATGTCCCCAGACACTGCATGAAATATACGTAAGTCACCCCTACAGCAGGCCTTACAGCCCTAAGGCAGGGTGCATTATATCACATGTGAGGGCATATCTGCCTGAGCAGATATACCCCTATGCTGTCTAGTCCAATTACTTGATAGTACAAGTGAACAGGGAAGCCATCTTGAGTACATATACTGGACAATGGTCATTACCAGTTCCTCAGCTACATGATTGGTTTCACTGAAACTTAAGGTATTTGGTATCAAACACCTTGTTGTAATAAATCCATACTGATACCAGTAGCGAATTTATTAAAACATGCACCCAGAGGGCACCTTAGAGGTACCCCCTGATAACCTACCAATCTCTAGTGAACTGGCTGACTGGTGTAGACCAGCCTGCCACCACAGACAGGTTTCTGGCCCCCAGCAGGTGAGAGCCCAAGCTCTCTGAGGTCACAAACAATTCCTGCTCCGGCTGGAGATGTTGTTACCTCCTCCAAACAGGATGGCTAGCAAACAGCATATCAAGGCAGGATGCTTCAAAGGCCTCTGCTGCCTTTGATATGCGACTCCGACTTCCCCCAGACCGGGGAAATGTCACTCCCTGCCCTGGGCCCATTTGGCACCAGGACAGGTGGGAAAATAGCTAGTCAGGAGGCGTGTTCACTATCAGGCTTGTTACACCCCTAAGGTGGGTTACTTGAAGTGAACAAGAAAAATAGAATTCCACCATCTTGGTTTTTGGTGAAATTAGATACACTGGGTCAGGGTTATGCCCACTCCCCACAGTAAGTGGTAATATAGGGGATGTAGACACCCCAAAGGCAAGTAGCCCATTGGCTACTACCTTACAAATTGAGTAGTTGGGTAGCATCCCTGACACCAGGAGCTCAGATTCAATGGACAAAAGAAGAGGAGGACAAAAAAGAGTGAAGAAAGTGAGAACTGAGGACCAGCTGCAGACTTTCTGGCAGCAAACACTGCCGCACCTCACCAGACAATTGCAACAAACGGACTCGTATTGCCACTGTGCATCTGCCCGGTGGGCTGCCAGCACTTTGCAAATTGCCAGCAATCTCCCTTGGAGTAGAGGAGCTACTTCCTTCCAGCCATCAAACAGCACAGTCCGGTTTACTGTTCTGCCGACCCCGGGTTCCACAATGCAGCAGCCACCCAGGAAGAGGTAGTCATACTCCAGGAGGTCAGCTCCATCTCTACACCAAGTAAGGAGACACCAGGACCAACCGGAGCCACACAGCACTAATACCAGCAGCAACCAAAGCCTGTTTGTGTCCAATCCAGACTCAAATGACTCCAAGACCCAGCAGCCATCAAGGGACATCAGCACCACAGAGACCCTCTTTGAGAGTGTCAAAGCTGTCCTGCTTTTGTCCCCTTAACAGGCGAGACCGACAACTGTGAGCGCCCGTGTTGCACAAGCCCAGCCAACCTAACCACTCAGCAAGCGAGCGCCCCAGCCTGGGTCTCCGAGAACCAAATGTGCTTCCTTGCTCCCAGGGCCCACTCGGACCGAGCCCTTCATTGGGAGGTCCCAGACTTGTCCTCAAGTACCCTCTGCAGCCTGTTTTAGGTGCCCATACCTCTCCGTGGTGTACAGCGTAAAGCTATCTATCCAAACAGCACATCTGCACCCGTACAGTCCTGCGCAGGTAAAGGCTAACTGCTGGTGGTTCTTTGAATCTCGGCCCCCTACCACCTTAAGTCCTGGAGGGAACCCCTGAAAACCCATTGCAAGTAACTGTATCTAGTATATGCATTTTTCCCCATTGGAGAGCATTGCTGTGTAAAGACACATTTAAGTGAACATTTTACTTACCTGTAAAAATCAATATCTCGAAAAGTACTTACTTGATCCCGAAGTTCTTGGTGTTGAAATTTATATACAAATATGTGTTATTTTTCTAAATTGGTCTCGGATTTATTCTTGAGTGTGTGTCTTGTTTACTGCCTCTGTGAGTACAACAAATACTTAGCACTATCCTCTGATAAGCCTAAACTGCTTGCCCACACTACCACAAAAGAGAGCATTTGGGTTTGTTACTTGTGCCTCTGTAAACCAGTAAGGGTTGCCTTAACTCTCTGCACAGTGTACCTCGTTTTGGAGCACCATGCAGGGTGCCACCTTTCTACATTGGTGGCAGCGGTGGGATACAGGACTTTGTCTGTCAGGATTCCTGCCACATCTCACCTCTCTTGACTATCACAATATACTGGCATGACTCATATCATTCCTCCCAACACTTATGAATGAACAAACGTCTTGTACCCTGCCTTTTGACCATATTACATGCTGTTGGTAATAGCTAGCTGCAGTTGATGTTCCCTGGTTTGTTTGAAAAGGCTTAATAGCTTTTACAAGTGTTTTACCATGCATATGCAAGGTCAGGTTTCAGGCACCATGGCAACATCCAGAAAATCCACCAGCATAAGCATCAAGCAACCGGCATAGATGACCTGAACGTGAACCTTCCGGAAGACAGCCCTCATTAAATTAATCCCCTGCACCTGTTCCTTGCTATAAGCAATTAGAATTTGACCTTTGTGAACATTCTAAAACACCTTCTTGAAGACGGCCTCATCAAATTAATCATCAGCATCAGTTCCTTGTTACAAACAATCAGAATGTGATCTTTATGAACGTTCTAAAGCAGTCTTATTTAAAGACCATCCACACTTCTCTCCTTCGCTTAGCCTCTTCGCCTGCCACTTACCTGTTTCCCGACTTCCAGGACTCTGTCTTGCCAGCTCCCTTGATCTTCCCGCTTCGACCTCACCGCAAAGAAAGTTCTGCATTAGTCTCGCACCTGGATGGAAAAAAGAACAAGAAGAAAAGTAGAGACGCATTAACAGACTTGATTTTACCACGTGCTGAGCTCAGTCGAAACATCGTGCTGCAAACAAAGGTAACCAGTGTTTTTGTTCAACTTGTACATACTGTTGGCAGGGCTCTGCCAGAGAGGAATTGGGTGAGGCTAACCCCGTCCATATTTGCTTGTGGGTTTGATGCTGAAATCATACTCACTACAGTTTTGAAAATTTTGATGAAGGAGCCTCTATGAACAATCAAAATGAAAACAAAACAACAACAAAACTAAAGGTTGGTTAAGATTTGAAACGCTTTTGTGAGGTGATACCTTAAGAGATAGAGTTAATACTAGACTAAAGCCTTATTATTTGTTTGTTTATAGGTACCATATCTGCCGGTACCATTCATCAGACTGGTGTGAATGACTGCTGCAGTGTTGCTGTTGAGTAGACGAGCCACAGCATCTTTGGCTCCACATGCTATCTCCATCCTAACCTCCTTCCCCCTGGGATTAGCCACCGGAGCGGTGTCTCCTCCTGTAAACCGAGGACGGATTTGGGAACTAGCATCGCCGTCCCATTGGAATCATCTGGGATCCAGGTAGGTGGCTTATGACATTGCATTTGCTGACACCACCTGGTCAATAGGTGACTCCAGAAAGTAAATTCACAATTCACATTAGCTAAAAAATATTTTTTAATTTTTTCGAAATTCCTCATTTGAACCATCAGGGACTTGGTTAAGTCCGTAGTTAACAAAACATCAAGATCCACCATGTGGGTAGTGATCTGAATGATGAAGAAGGGGACCGATAGTGGATGGGGAAAAGGTTGTATTCCTACTCCATGATAGGGCATACACATAAGTTGTTTAAATACCCCTCACACACCAAAAGGGCCCTTGATGTCATGCTTCATCATTGGGGTCTTCCCATCCCACTGTGGAATGGGGCGTGCTACAACCAGCGACTACTCGGGAGCACTAATCTAAAATACTATGTGTGGTGCAGGGGTAGTGAGAAGAAGGGTCAGAAGTGAAGTTAAAAAGGAGCTGGCCTCATGGACATAAGACAATTTAATAGGTCATTGAGGCTGAACCTGTTAAAAATTGTGATTTGGAATAGTCATGCATATAATGAGCTGACGTTCCTAAAGAGTCGACATGTTTCGAAGCTCAAGGCTTCTTCATCAGGACTGAGAAGATCCCTTCAGTGCTCACTTGTTGTATAAAGGTGAAGATAGTTATATACAAAAGTGAAAGAAATTTTTGAAAATATTCATGCAGTATATAGTACCTGTTTGTACTCCTATATGTTAATCTGGAAAAAGAAAAAAGATTAAGGATATTAATTGCGCCACACACGGCGTTGTCTTACGAAGACATGAAAAGACAACACATGTGTCAAGGTGACTGTTTATAAAAACATAGTGCTATCATGGTGCATGGACCTGTGAAAGAAATTGGGGAAAAAAAGGGGAAACATACAAAAACACACTACATATAACATAAAACACACACTCTATTCGTGACTATTGTAATCAAAAAACGGTGTGTAGAACGATGTATACACACAATACATACAATGTGTGGCGCAATTAATATCCTTAATCTTTTTTCTTTTTCCAGATTAACATATAGTAGTACAAACAGATTAACATATAGGAGTACAAACAGGTACTATATACTGCATGAATATTTGCAAAAATTTCTTTCACTTTTGTATATAACTATCTTCACCTTTATACAACAAGTGAGCACTGAAGGGATCTTCTCAGTCCTGATGAAGAAGCCTTGAGCTTCGAAACATGTCGACTCTTTAGGAACGTCAGCTCATTATATGCATGACTATTCCAAATCACAATTTTTAACAGGTTCAGCCTCAATGACCTATTAAATTGTCTTATGTCCATGAGGCCAGTTCCTTTTTAACTTCACTTCTGACCCTTCTTCTCACTACCCCTGCACCACACATAGTATTTTAGATTAGTGCTCCCGCGTAGTCGCTGGTTGTAGCACGCCCCATTCCACAGTGGGATGGGAAGACCCCAATGATGAAGCATGACATCAAGGGCCCTTTTGGTGTGTGAGGGGTATTTAAACAACTTATGTGTATGCCCTATCATGGAGTAGGAATACAACCTTTTCCCCATCCACTATCGGTCCCCTTCTTCATCATTCAGATCACTACCTACATGGTGGATCTTGATGTTTTGTTAACTACTGACTCGAGGAGGACGTATCCACCGTCAGTGTCCCTCGGGACGCTACCTCTTCACTCCCCTATTTTGTTTTTTGAAGCGACTTGGTTAAGTCCCCCAGTCCTATTTGTATTAGAATTTTAAAAACAGTACTAGTCAGTTAGGCCTTAAAAAGTCTGTTAGAATTGTTTTTAATATTCTAATAAGGTCTTAACTAATGTCTGATACAGAGGGTACTAGCCAGGGGCTCAGCCTGTCCCAGTACAAAAACCTTCAGTAACCTTAAGAACCTCTGTAAAGCGTATGCTATTACCATGGGACCTAAACCAACTAGGGCACATTTCCAGGAGTTTCTTGCCAAACACAACAGAGCCCTGGCAATGGGAGAAAACCCTACAGGGGTTGGTGCTGTCAGTAAGGATGGTGATGATTCCTCAGACATCCCTACTGATGGTACCCCTACTGGGAGTACCTCTAACAGTACCCCATAAGATGCAGATGACAAATACCCTGATCTTAAAAAACTAGCAAGAAGAGTAGCCTTTGAAGCCAAAATATTAGCCATAGAAAAGGAAAGGGCTGAAATGGGCCTAAGACCTATCTATGATGGCAGCAAAATCCTAAATAGGGAGACATATTAGGCTTTTGACCATAAAATCCCCAATAGGATTGTTCCAAAATTTGTAGAAGGTGATGATGTTACCAAATGGTTTACAGCCTTTTAGAGGGCTTGTAAGATGAGGAAACTCAGCCAAACGTATTGTGGCTCTCTACTCTGGGAGCTTTTCTCAGGAAAGTGGTAGACTCCTGACACTTAATGAGACGGATACTGAGTCCTATGACCTCATGAAGGGAACCCTGATTAAGGCCTCTGGGCTCACCACTGAGGAGTATAGGATTAAGTTCAGGAAGACTCAAAAAACCTTGAGTCAGTCCTGGGTTGATTTTGTAGACTTTTCAGTCAAACTACTAGGTGGTTGGTTGAAGGGAAGTCAGGTGCAAGGTTATGATGGGCTTTATAATTTAATTCTGAAAGAGCATCTGTTGAGTAACTGTACTTCTGAAAAGTTGCATCAATACCTGGTGGACCTAGGTTTGATTTCTCACCAGGAGTTGGGAAAAAAGCTGACCATTGGGTCAAGACTAGGGTGTCCAAAAAGACTCATGCAGGGGATGACCAGAAGAAAGGAGTTGCTAATCCCCCAAGGGAAAGATGTGGGACCGTCTAAGGAAAAAGGTAAAGAGTCTTCTAAAGGCCCCCACAAGCCTGTTCAGGAGGGTGGCATCTGAGGCACTTCACAATCCAAGGGTGGGTACCAGGGATCCCAAAAAGGCTTGGTGTTTCAATTGTAAAGCCAATGAGCACAAAACTGGGGACTCCTACTGTCCCAAAAAAGCTTCCTCTAGTGCACCCCCAGTTACCACTGAGGTGGTGAGTCTCCAGACGGGACCCTTAGGGTGCCCTGACCAGGACAAAGAGCACACTGGAGCCACTTTAGTCTCAGAGGGTAGGGTGGATGTAGCTGGCCTGGCTGTCTAGCCAGTAATCTTGAAAATAAAGGCAACAGACACATATTAATGGGGTTAGAGTGGAAGCACTGAGGTGCAAGTGTCACTACAGTGACTGAGAAACTGATATCCCCAGAGCAGCACTTGACTGGAGAGACCTATCCAGTCATCAATGCTGATAAACAGACTAAGGTTCACCCCATAGTTATGCTGTCCTTAGAATGGGGCGGGGTCACTGGCCAAAAGAAGGTGGCTGTGTTCTCTGCAATTCCTGTAGAATGTCTGTTAGGGAGTGATCTGGAGATCTCAGCATGGGCTGAAGTACAGATGAGAACCCATTCAGCCCTGCTGGGAATACATGAATGGGTTGTGTAAAACCAAGAGCACAAAACAAAGCCCAGGGTGAAAAAGAGGAGTTGGGGCCTAGAATAATGGCCCAACCCTCCAAGAGAAAAGGTAAGCAGTCTGGGAAACCAACTTCTGAACAGCCACAAGCTCAGGTCCTCTCTCCTCAGGGAGAAGACCTGCCAGCTCCAGAGGGAACTGAGTTCCAGTGTTGCTCGGATATGAATTTACCTTAAATAAATGAAAATATAAGAGGCGTTTTGCAAAACAGGAACAAGTTGGTTTAATTAAACGCTGTGGCCAGGGAGAGCCTGGACAGAGTGCGTCTCTTCAAAATCTCTTGATGTATAAAGTTTTGGCCGTCAATTTATACAGTTCATGAGGTACAATAAAATGTTCTTTACTTTCCAAAAGAGCATCTTAGTCATAAATCAATCACATTTGTGCATCTGATAAGGACACAGGTGGCACTCGACCTCGGGGAGAGCATAATGTGGGCCAGTGTGTATGTGTTCAGATGTCCGGTGTGAGGAGCGCCTGATCACTACATGAGGTGTGCATGTCATGTCCTGATTGGTTGAGTGTACCTATCTACATGTGGTATCTGGCTTGTGTTATTTCTGGTGAACGCAAGCATTTGGCCAAACGGGTTTTATTGAGGCCAATTATCTCTGGCTTGTTTGTGGTGCAACTGTATCTGTGGAATCGATCAAAGTTTTCCCTGGGTGCGTGTATTCTTGTTATTTATGGGGAACCCCACCCGTGATTTGTTACGCGATAAGCATGGGCATGGGATGCTGGACATGCCTGACCACATATCTCTGACTCTGGGTTGATGGGAGGTCACCTTGGGTGAATCTGGCAGGAATGATGTGACTTCATCGGAACTCCTAAAAATAATATGGCAGCCCCTAGTATCATTTTTATCGACATTATCAACATCACATTTCCTGTGGTCTTCTTTTACATTGATATCGTTCATACTGGTTTTAATGAGGTGACGTTTGCTCTGGTCTGAACGTATTTTGACATTGGTCTTTTTAGCAACAACATTATTATTGTACGAGCATAGATTGTTACATATATTGGTATCACTGTTGCTGATGTCAGCGCTGCTGTGTGTGCACAAGTTACGGTATACATTCACACTGCATTGATAGGCATTGTGCAGGCTGAGCTATGGCATATGTTCACATTACATTTACTGATATTGTCATTGTTGGGCCTGCACATATCATGACATTCATTGACATTGTATTCACCCATCCTAACATTCCCCCCTCTAGTTGAGTCATCAACTATTTTATATTCTTCGTATGTCATAACAGTTATGTTATTTGAAAGTGTGTGTGTGTGTGTGTGTTGCTTTTTCCTTAAGTATATACTACCCATTTTGAGGACTGCCTTTTTACAGCAAGAAACCCCACTTGTAGGAAACAAGTACAGCAGAAGTACAGCAAGGAGACTTGGCATCACAGATGTAAATAACTTAGACACCCATAATGGGATCCACAAAAAGATACTATGTAACCAGTCCTGTTCTGGGGCACCTCCCTCCTTTTCCATATCGACTTATAGATTATGCAGATCTTGGATGGCACGGGCTAATGTACCAGTGGTCATATGATTTCCGGGGATAAAAGTACACAAGAAAGATCCAATCTTGGCGCACACCCCACCCTCCATCGCGGTCATCAAGTCCAACATATACCAATGTTGCATCACCATAAGGCAGATGGCTTGCAGTTCTTCCTTGATAGCGTTTAGGCCGAGCTCAGTATTATTAATCATTCACATCAACTCCCACCCGGTTAGCTGTAACCAGCGGGCGTTTGCTTTTGTTTGTATGGTGAAAAAGGGTATTGATCCTCTGCTGTTTACTTGAGTTTTGGTAAACAGTCTGAACTCTTCTGGAACTTCTTTGTACTGAGCCTAGCCAAACTAATCAGCAGTTCTTCTCCTTTGAGCCTGATGCAACAGAGTTGTTTTCTTCTGTAACGGATGTTGAGACAACTCGGACTGATCTTCTCCAGGGATGGCCAGGGTTGGGGCGTGTATGGTCACGGCGGCACAGAGGCCCCGCCATCTATGTACGAGCTGGGTGTAGGCAAGGTCACTCCATTGCCAGTAAATATCCATCAGTGTGGAGGTGCCCCATTACAGGTCCATTACGTGAAGTATTGTGCCACAGTTCTCATTGCAGCCCAACGGTATGGTTCCTTAGCCTCAGAAACACAAAGAGTACAACGTACATTTTCGTACAATTAGGGGTTGCCCCTTCCCCTCCACCCAGGTGTACCTATTGATCTCGCTATCTCAGATTTCCTTTCACGGGGTGTCTATGCTGGTATTAGACCCCATCCCATGGGACTCATTTTCCCCCGTTTGATTAAGATTTGCGGCCCTGCACTGGAACTCCATGTTCGGGGTCCATTGATCGTTAAAGAAGGTGGGCCCCAAAGATGTTAAGGGCTGCACTGGGACCGCAAACGGATGCAGGAGCGGGCGTGTTTGTGCACTGGTGTGGTGGTCCTGCTACCTCCAAGAGCCTTTTCTCTACGAAGTCCTGGGGCCAAACAGTATCCTCCCCTATGGTGCCCTTTCTGCGCATCCTGTCTACTTCGGATTGGATGTCACTCAGCTCAGGGAAGAGGTATAGTGCAGTGGGGTTGGTCTCATACCAGGTGATGTTTACTAATGTCCTACGGGGTTCTACTCTATTGGGTTGGATTTTTGCCTTGATCCTGCAGAGGTACAGATGGACAAGGCATTTTGATCTTTCAGGGGCTATCTCCTGTACTAAATAAAGTCTGTCTGCTCCTACGGCGTGAGCTATCAATGAACAGATGTAACGTGATCTGTTCATAGGGCCCGATTCACAGAACTAACTTAAGACAAAATCCTAAACTTACTACCATTTGGTATTCACAGAAGGCACTTACTCATTTTGGTATTCACAGAAGGCACTTACTCATTTTGGTATTCACAGAAGGCACTTACTTACTCATTTTGAGTAACTTACTCATTTTGAGTAACTTACTCATTTTGGTATTCACAGAAGGCACTTACTCATCAATGAGTAAGTGCCTTCTGTGAATACCAAATGGTAGTAAGTTTAGGATTTTGTCTTAAGTTAGTTCTGTGAATCGGGCCCATAGTTTGTGTGCCTACCTCACACATATGTTGGTATCAGGTGTTGTGTAGGAGTGTACTGTGTAGTGCATGAGGAATACTAGCGTTTGGTTCAGTGTGGGTGTATGTGAGGTGAGAGAGGTCTTTGCGTGTGCGTTGCAAGACTGTAGAGCTTACAAAATATGTACATTTTTGGTTCTGGAGGGGCTTGAAAGCACCCCGGCTAAGAAGGGTGTTCACAAAAATATAAGAGAACATAACTTAGGAAGCATTTGTAGAATGTAAGATCGTCTTCAGGAGAGATGTCGGTCGTCCAGGCCTGTCTTTGGTCGTTTGCTGTCTATGGTCCGGTGTCAGGTTGGCTGTTGTCTGTGCTTTGGTGTCTGATGTTTGTTGTCTGGGTGCCCAAGGGTGTTTGCCGTGTTGATGCGGTGCACAAAGAATGTCTCTTAAAAACGAAGTCACAAAGTCAATTGAATTTGTTAGTGCTTGAGCAACTGGTATTTTGAAGTCTTTTGAGAGTCTGGATTGAAGGAATGGCAGTTTACGGCAGCGCTGGTGCACTTACACTTCAATCGCGGACCTGTAGGGTAAGAGCTGTGGGTTGTAGATTAACTGGGAAAAACTCATTTGTTAGGCATTTATTGGAACATTACTGTTTCATCTGTTATATGGTCCTGCTATACGGTTTTACTGGGGAGCGGAATTCCCTATCCGGATTGGACAGAGGTTAAGATTTTGGGGATGACTGGGTATTTTTAAACTAATTTTAATGCATTTAGAATTTTGGGTTTCTCCCCCCTCTCCTCACTACAGCAGGGACAATATTATCTCTGCAGGCTATTCTGTTCAGAGCTCGATGTTTTAACAGGTGCTGTGGTGTCCTTTTGACCTATCTAGGTTATGTGCAAATTGTGAGGAGAGGCGGATGTTTACTTTTAAGTTTTAAGGTTCATTTGACACATGCGTGCCTCTTAGGTCCTTGCACGTGTTGTGGAACGAGGTTTCTTGAATTTGGCCAAATTTCTGGGTCCCGCCCTTCTTCTGGAAGGGTTGAGAAACTTTGGGCTCTTTTGTGTTGGTCCTGGTGGGCTGTTCTCTATTCTTGGGCATTCTGACAAAGGATACTGGAGGTGGTTGGAAGATCGTGTGTGGACCCCTTGTTCAGGACCTGCAGTGAACAAAATGGCTGGCACTATGCTTCCTTGCAGTGTCTTCTCGGCACGAGTCAGGGGTCCTGTTGGGACTTTGGGTGTCCAGCCTGATGGAGGCGGCATAAATTAACTTGATGGGACTTTCCGACACAATGTGTTCCACGAGCTGGGCTTGTTTTTCGAGGCTTTGAGGATCCATTGCTGGGACGCTGTTCTATGGACCCTGTGGGTTTAACACAGCCATGGGGCTGGGATCGGGCCATCTACTTTTTTTTAAGCTGTCTCTTGGGGTCCCATGTCATTTTGACCAGTTAGGGATGGTTGACGTGCCCACCCCCGTACCCTGGACATGGGCTGAGAAGGTTATCTGTGGAGACCCTCTACCTCCTGCCCCTTCCCTCTTCCCGGACCCCGGAGTTTTTGGATCTATTGCTTCTTGCTTCTGGCAAGGTGTGATCCAATGGGTCGACTTCAGAAGGTTTTAGAAGCACTTTGGGGGAGCGTAGGATGGAGCCAAATGCTCTGCCCCCAGCGGGAAGTCCGGTGAGCAGTTGGAGGCTTATTGCAGGGTGAGTAGGCAAACAGAAACGGCAGCTCGCTGGTGGAATTATCTACTGACTCGGTGCTGGAGTAGTGTAAGACCCGCGGAGTTCTAGCGTGCTTTTCAAACTTTTGGAACTATAGGCTTGGCCTCGATTTGGAGGAGGTATGAAAGACATTGGGGAGTGGTATCCTTTTGAACTATGGCACACCCTGGTGGTGTGGGCATGAGTATCTGGGTGCCTGCTTTCATGCACCGGTGGGGGCCACCCTGCTCCATCGTCAGACTGTCTTCTCTCTGGGGTGGGGGCTACAATGGGTGGCCTTGTGGTTTCTTCGGAGGCAGTAGTGGCACTCTATGATGGTTTGAGGCCGACGGCCTTTGGGCTTTCTGGTGCTAGCACTCAGTTGGATTTCCCTGAGGTCCAGTGGCTGAGTTCTTTCCCCCATCAAGCTCCACCTGTACGTTTGTGGTCGCCCGAACCCTTTGGGGTGCTTTTGCCAGTTTCTTGGTCCGTCCAGCAGAATCACAGGGAGGGGAGTGTGGGAGATAGCCTGTCCCCTCCCATCTCAGGGATTTCTCCCATGCAACTGGCAGGGACAATTCCCTGAGGCGGTGTCCTGATGGTCGGACATGTTGCCTTCTTTACCGTGGTTATTTGTCCCAGTCCAGTATCGGGTAAGAAGGAGGGGGCTCTTAGTGCAGAAAATGTGCCTCTTGGCTTGGTGCCTTTTTGCCTGGGCTGCTTCCTCCTTTGAGCAGGCACCAGGGTGGTGGCGGAGGCCGAATCAGGTAGCCCTGAGCCAGCCTCACCCCTAGCTTTGGGGGATGCGATGGTCCTGTGCGTGACGTGATCTGTGATCTCTGATTCCCTATGTTCCCTACATACTACTACTTTGGCTGTTTCTACGAAGCAATGGTGTGCCTGGCAAGAGATTTTCCATATAACCCCAGACTGCTCCTCTGGGGAGCGCTGGACAGTCTGGGGTTGCTCTGGCTAGTATTCCCGAGGAGTGGGCGGATGTTGCTGGTCCGCACTGTAGCAGGGAGAGTCCAGGGAAGGAGCAGGCTATAGTTCAGTTCTCAGTGAACTGAAGGGACATTCTCAAATTGGACAAAAGGTCCCATCCTAATATATTGATCGGGGAGGAGGGATAATAAAGCAATTGTTCCCTGATCTTACTTCCTCCTATTTCCAACTCAAGGGGTTCAGTGAGAGGGACTTTGGTCATGGACCCTAAAATTCCCTGTACCGTGGCAGTGGTCTTTGATAGAGGGGCTGCTCCTTCACACAGGTATGACCTAGCTGCCCAGGGGTCCACCAGAAAGTGGTACAGTGTTTTTCTTATGAGCTTTGTGACCACGGGGCCTTTCTCAAGGTTGTCTGGGGCTGCCAGGGGGGTGAGCAGGTTCTTTTGTGCCTGGGTGGTCTTTGGTGAGCGCTCCCTATCTGCCCCCCGGCTGGGCAGGCCCCATTCTAGGCTTTCGCCTTCGCTGTCGGACTCGGAGGACCTAGAGCTTTCCTTTTTGCTGCTGCTAGCTCTGTGGTTGTGTATGGTATGTGTTGGGGCCGTCCCTCTATCGGCCCACATCCTTAACAGGGTCATGTTCTCTCTTTTGACCTTTGTGTCTGGTCTGAATGAAAGTTTTGGTACATTCTAAGGTATTATTGTCGAACGTGGCCCCCTTAGGCCAGGGAAATGTGCACGTCTTATTATTGGCGTGCCACTCACGGTAGTGTCTTTCTAGCCTCCAAGCCTGGTTGGGGAACTTCGTTCGCATGTGGTCTAACGGCGTCTCCATGAAGGATTGGGAAATGTGTCCCTTTTAAAGGTTTGCTAACTTTTAGTTATCTCGAGATTTTTTTTAAAATTAATTACCAATTCTACTCTTGTTTGGGGGAACTGTGTAAACATGGATGGCATTAAAAAATCTATTGGTTGTGAGCTTAAAAAACAACCTGATGCATCATTGGGGAGAGGATGTGGCCTTACGGCTAGAGCTGTTGACATCGAAGGTGGGGAACCGGGTTCGAGTCTCGGCAGGGACGCTCAACATCATGTGATTCTGGGCATATCACTTAATCTCCCCGTGCCCAACAAAAATGAATGTGTCCTTGTGTAACGCAACTGGTGCTCAAGCAGAGCGCTCTGATACCTTCGGGTCAAGTTCGCGCTATATAAAACTCCGAAATGTTTAAAATAAAATTGGTTAACATGAAAATAGATGCATTGAAGTAATAACAACCTGTAACAAAAGTGCAATTGTTAGCTCAGGATAATGCGGATGGTTTTTGCAACAGAAAACTAGTAATCAGGAACTTCTGGTTTGAAAAAGACAGTTGTTATTACCTAAAAGCATATAATTATTAACGGGACATAACATTTAAAGATGCGGCATGATTTTGCAAAGTTTCAACAGCACCACAATATTAATAAATTTATAAAAACAGAAAAAATCTAATGGAGACTAAAAACGTTGAAGGAAAAATTTTGTCCAAAAAACTGAGCCCTCTCCTCGTACCTATAGCCTGTGGAAAGGGGATGTTCTGAGCAGTACCCGGAGCTAGGCGAGCCTGTTTGTCTGTCACTATAGGCTCGGCGGACAGAAATTAGCAACAATTTAAATGGAGAAAAAGGAATATCCTGATATATTTTGGCTCTCCAGGGCCAGACACAGGCTATACCTTATTCACCCAGGTCCGAAATGTTTCCCTAATTGCCAAATTACACCCTATATGACACCCAGGGGTTGTGCATACAACTGCCTAAAGTCCAGTGATCCAAGCGGAGAAAAAGAAGGGAACACCTCTCACTTCTATCAGGTACTATCAGAGTTGGAATCAATAGCACTAAGTACTTTTGTAACTAAAAAACAAGTTTGAGATGTTGGCTCTATATCACAACAACAGCCTATGCGGACCGACTTGCCACCAAGCCCAGCAGTCCAGGTTTTCCCTTGCTGACACCCGGGGACAAAGAACGCCCAGTTCCAAGCCCAAATCCAGGCTAACACCTGGGGACGAGACTGACCCTGTTCCAAGCCCAAAGCCAGGCTATCCCTTGCTAACACTCGGGACGAGGCGGACCCATGTGCTCCAAGGTCAGGTTGCTACCCCTGCTGCCTTCTAGCGTACTGACTAGGGCAAAAACAAAAGCAGTCTACGTGCTTGTCCTAGTTTGCCATACGCCACTAGGTGAGACTACGGATCAGATGTAGTCTCTTACCCTATGATGACCGTCTCTGGCCGGACCTCCACCTCCACCTCCACCTCATGGATTCGATAGAACTTCTAATCAATTATGGCATCTGCTCACCAATCTTTTATGTGCAGATGAATCCGTTCGGGCCAGGCTCAATGATCCAATCCCTCCTATCTGGCTCACCAAAATGTTGCTTGGATATGAATTTACTTTAAACAAATGAAAATACAAGAGGCCTTTGGCAAAACAGGAACAAGTTGGTTTAATTAAACCTGTGGCTGGTAAAGCCTGGACAGAGTGCCTCTGCTCAAAATCTCTTTATGTACAAAGTTTTGGCAATCAATTTTTACAGTTCATGAGGTACAATAAAATGTTCTCTACATTTCAAATGAGCATCTTAGTCAATCAATCAATTTAATCTTTAGTCGGCTGGGATACAGCCATAAAAGTACAGACTAAAACATTAAAATATACATAAAATCCAGAAAGCAGTAAAATTTGCTCAATACAATCTCACTTGTAATAAAGTGCAATCTTAGTCATAAATCAATCACATGTGCGCATCTGATAAGGACACAGGTGGCTCTCGACCTCGGGGAGAGCCTAATGTGGATCAGTGTCTATGTGTCCAGTTGTCCGGTGTGGAGAGCCTGTGTTCACTACGTGAGGTGTGCATCTCATGTCCTGATTGGTTGAGTGTACCTATCTACATGTGGTATCAATCTTGTGGTATTTCTAGAGAACGTGAGCCTTTGGCCAAACGGGTTTTATTGGGGCTAATTATCTCTGGCTTGTTTGTGGTGTAACTGTCCATCTGTGGAATCGATCAGGGTTTTCCCTGGGTGCGTGTTTGCTTGATATTTATGGGGGACCTCACCTGTGACTTGTTACTCAGTAAGCGTGGGCATGGGTCGCAGGACCTGCCTGACCACATATATCTGACATGGGGTTGATGGGGAGGTCACCTTGGGTGAATCTGACAGGAATGATGTGAGTTTATCGGAACTCCTAAATATAATATGGGGGACCTTGGTATAATTTTTATCAACAATATCAACATCACGTTTACTGTGTTCATCTCACACATTGATATTGTTTGTACTGGTTTTAACGAGGTTACGTTTGCTCTGGTCTGAACCTACATTGGCATTGGTCTTTTTACCAACAACATTATCGTACGAGCATGGATTGTTACATACATTGGTATCACTGTTGCTGATATTGGCGCTGCTGTGCGGGCACAAGTTACGGTATACATTCACATTGCATTGATGGGCATTTTGCGGGCACGAGCTATGAAATACGTTCACATTGCATTTACTGATATTGTCGCTGTCGAGACTGCACATAGCATGACATTCATTGACATTGTATTCACCCATCCTAACATCGGGAACTTGGGCCTTACCCGGCAGAGCTTCTAGGCTCGGGGGACCCTGTAGGGAAGAGCTGGGCGAGGGACAGAGGACCTGTCCAATTACTGAAAGCCTGAGACAGCAAGCTGCTAACCAAGAAAAGGGAGATGTCAGTGGCTCCCACAGAACCTACTGGGAGGTGGGACTCCTGTATACTGAGGCCAGAGACCCCAAACGATGTGCCACTAGGAGAGAGTTCTTACTCTGTCTAGCACATGACAGTCCCTTAGCTGGGCATCTTGGCCAGACAAAAGCCTGGAGTAGGTTAGTCACCCACTTCTACTGGCCAGGTATGTCCCAGAAGGTGGCAAGACAGGTAACCACCCAAACCCCCCTTAATTCCACTTCCAGTGGTTGAGGTTCCCTTTGAAAGGGTAGGGATGTACATGGTCAGTCCCCCTGACCCTCCATCAGCACCAGGAAGCAGATTTATGCTGGTGGTAGTGGATCATGCACCAGGTATCCTGAGGCAATTCCCCTAAGGACTGTCACTGCTCCTGCAGTTGCCAGAGCCATCAGCAGTATCTTTACTAGAGTGGGCTTTCCTAAGAATGTAGTGTCAGACAGTGGTACAAACTTCATGTCTGGTGGCCTAAAAGCCATATAGGCTGAGTGTGGGGCGAAATACAAGTTTACCACCTCATATCACCCACAAACTAATGGTCTAGTTGAGAGATTCAACAAGACCATGAAAGATATGATCATAGGGCTCCCTGAAAAACTCAGAATGATGCCATGTCTGTTTTTCACCAACAGAGAGGTGCCACAGAAGGGAGTGGGCTTTAGTCCCTTTGAACTTCTGTTTAGTCATCCTGTGAGGGGACCATTATGCCTAGTGAAGGAAGACTGGGAGAGACCTCTCAAAAAGCCTAAGAAAGACATTGTGGACTATCTGCTTGGCCTACGTTCAAGGATGGCTGAGTACATGGGTAAGCAACCAAAAACCTTGAGGTCTGCCAAGAGCTCCAGAAGCTCTGGTATGAACAAAAGGCTGCACTGGTGGAGTTCCAACCAAGGCAGAAGGTGTGGGTGTTGAAGTCTACGGCACCTAGGGGCCTCCAGGACAAGTGGAGTGGTCTATACCCTATCCTTGAAAGGAAAGGTGAGGTAACCTACCTGGTTGACCTAGGCACATGCAGGAGCCCTCACATGGTCATCCAGGCCTGCAACCTTTCTGGGCTGATGTAGCCATGCTGATGGTCACTGATGAGGATCAGGAAGCAGAGAGTGAACCTCTCCCTGACCTCCTCTCCTACAGCCCAAAAGATGGATCAGAGGAAGGAGTTGTCGTCTCAGACACCCTCTATGCCCAACAGCAAGTTGTGTGCAAGCATGTCCTTGAGCAGTATGCTGGGCTCTTTGCCCTAACACCTGGTCATTCACCCTGGTGTACCCATGATGTGGACACTGGAGACAGCACTCCTATTGAAAACAAAATCTACAGACAGTCTGACCAAGTTAAGGAAAGCATCAGGGCTGAAGTCAGCAAGATGCTGGAGTTAGTGGTGATTGAGCCCTCTGACAGTCCCTGGGCTAGCCCAGTGATCTTAGTCCACAAGCCTCATTCAAAGGGTGGTAAACCAGAGCTGAGGCTTTTTGTGGACTATAGAGACCTCAATGCTGTCACCAAGACAGATGCACACCCTATACCAAGAGCTGATGAGTTGATTGACAGATTTGGGGGGCAGCCAATTTTCTCAGTACCTTTGATTTGACATCAAGGTACTGGCATATTGTTCTGACTCCAGGGGCAAAAGAAAATATAGCATTCTCTATCCCAGATGGGCATTTCTAGTTCACTGTATGCCATTTGGGTTAAAGAATGTCCCTGCTACCTTCCAAAGGTTGGTGAATAAAGACCTTGCTGGGTTGGAGACTATTAGTGCAGCATATCTGGATGATATTGCTGTCTATAGTTCCACTTGGCAGGATCACCTGATCCACCTTGGAAAGGTCCTTGGGGTTCTGCAAGTTGCAGGCCAGACTTCTAGGCAAGCAAGTACCAGATATGGCAGGGCAAAGTTGTATACTTGGGCCGGCTTGTAGGTGGAGGCCAAGTTCAACCTTTACAGCCCAAGATCCAGACCATTCTGGATTGAGAAGCTCCAGCAACCCAGACTCAAGTCAGGACATTCCTTGGCTTGACTGGGTACTACAAGACGATTGTGAAGGGGTATGGTACCTGTTAGAAGGTGGTTCTGACCATCTGAGCCGCCCGGATTTTTCGCTTTTTGAACACCTATTTGTTGAGCTTTTACTGTGGGAGAGCCTCATCAGTTGGGACTCACCCACAGTGAACTCATGATGAAAGAGACTGCATGTGTATTTTACCGGTGTCCCCCTGGCGCGAGTAGGCTGCTGCGCTGCAGCCAGAGTAAGGGGCGCTGGGCTGGTTACATGCAGACACGTGTGTACATGCGTGTGCACAAGTGTAAGGGCTGCGCAGGGGAGATTCCTGGCGTGCGCAGCCCAGGAGCAGCTACAAAGTGAATGGTGTGGCAGGTCTTATGCAGAGCTGGGTGGTGACATGGAATAGGCTTTCTACAATGGGAAGGAACATTTGAGGGAAAGTCAGTGTGCTTTACTGTTTTCACTCCATTACTCTCCTATGAGGATGGGGAGCACATGGGCTAGTTTCACTTTCCTAGGGCCTACAAATTCCAGACACGCACTAAAGTCCACTGTAACTTATGTGAGAAGAAGTATTCTGCAGAGTCCAAAGTCATATTTGTACTGCTTTTGGGTCATCCAGAAATGTCATATTTCTCTGAGTCAGCTCATAACCAGGGCCTGGCTGGGGCTGACCCTGCCAGGCTCAATTAATGACCTTCCTCCCCAAGCTGTAACATCAGAGGCCCAGCCCTGCACGACAAGCATTCCAATGGTGAAGGCCTCCTCTTCAAGAAGAGAGGATGGGTGGAGCTACAGGTTAATCCATCAGCAGCTGTCACCTGGTGCCAGGCACCAAGCTGCTCTGGAGGGAAGGCAGCGAGGGGGGAAGGGGCTTTCAGAGACCATGTGGCATGAGACCCCTGGACGACGCCATTTTGAACAGACCCAGAGGCCTGGCTAGGAAGGAGGGGGCAGGGAAGTGATGTGTCGCTGTTTGATAGGGCAAACAGAGACTTCCTGCCAGCCCCTCCAAATTCTTTAAAAGAGTTTGCACAGGAAGAGGAGCTCTCTCTGGGGTGTGGTCTGCGGAGGACGACTGGTGCTGGAGCCTGGCACCATGGGCAGCTGGAAGGAAGAACCTCCAGACTGGCCCAGGACCCTGACTTGCGCCACAAGGGGAGACCAGGACAAGTGAGCAGAAGCCTGGGCCTCTGCGCAAGAAGAAGAGAGGCCCAGGAGGATAGCCAGGCGAAAGGCTGGCGCAGGGAGCCAGTGAAGACCGCTCCCTGCTGAATTCACCCTCCTGGAGACCAAGAGGGTGAAAGAAAGTGCTCCCAGTGGCTGGGCAGTGCCACCAGGAGCAAGAAGAGGCCAGAATGGAGCCGATCGGTCGCCTGGGTGCCGAGAAATGCCCCCCAGAAGGTAGGCGACATTTGACCTCTGCAGGGACCGACGACGAAGCGTGTGGGGCTCCGCCGCCGGTCCAATATGTGCCCCCGGGGTGGGTCAGGTCCCGGGGGCTGCCCCCGGAAGAAGTCAAGCCAGGGAGCGCCGTCGCGCTCCCCTTGAACATGCCCAAAAAGGGGTGCCAGGAGCCCACCCTGGCCACCGGTGCTGGCACTGAAGAGGAGGGGGGCGCGCCATCGCGCAACCCCCCTCTCGGGCGAAGCCAAGTCAGGGAGCGCCGTCGCGCTCCCCGTGAAGACTCCCTGGGGCCCGGGATCCTAACTCCGGGCCCCGACGCACAGAAGCAAAGCCGGGAAGCGCCGTCGCGCTCCCTGTGAAGGTGTCCATCCCTGGACCCCGAAGTGAAGATGAGGTGGGGGGAGTGCCGTCGCACTCCCCCGAAGACCCGCTGGAGCGGGGAAGCGGCCTCGCGTCTGCCCGCAGAGCGGGCAGACCAGAACAGGAATGCCGGCTCTCGCGGCAGCACGCGAAGGTGCTGGCCAGTCGGGGAGCCGGCGGGAGCCGCCGGGGGTGGGGTCCCCAAGCGGCTCTCCACCCAGAAGGCCAGACGGGTGCCCAGGTGGGACCGGGGCCCCAAAGGAGGTGAGAGGTGCGAGGGGCCCGGGTGGGAACCGGGCCCCCAAGAACAGCCGGAGCATCCGGGGGTGGGCTCCCCGAGCTGCAATGCCTCACATGGGGGTCCGGGTGGGACCGGACCCTCCAACGATGCCAAGACGCGGCCGGAGGCCCACAGTGCGGCTCTCCCAGCGCAGCGGGGGAGCCGCTGCTAGGATATTCACGGAGCAAAGGAGAAGCGCCCCATAATGCCTTGCAGGCCCGGACCGGCCTGCAAGGGAAAATAGCTTTTCCTCGGTTCGCGGTGGCCCCAGGAGGACGGGGTCACCGCCAAAGGTGTGACAAGGTGCAGAGGAGCTGCAGAAGCTACGCAGTCTCCCCCCAGCACGAAAATGGAATGTCCCTCAATAAGTCTCATGGGGACTTAAAAGAAACAAGCCCTCAAGGGCTCAGCCAGCAATCCACTTTCCCCTGGGCTGGAACTTTTGTTCTACAGCTGGGGGGATGCCTTAAGGATTGCCTTAATGTGTGTAAGGTTGTGCTGGAGATGTCTGGAGAAGGGCATCCCCTGGAGGTGAAGAGGTGCAACTGCACGAGAAGTGCATTTACCAATGTTATTTCTTTTAGAGGGACTGTAAGTCACACGTGTAAAACTGTGAATTCATAAGCAAAGTGGGTTTAAGTTGCCAGACACTCCTGCTAGGGTGTCTGGCTGTATTTGCTTAATCTTGTGATTTGAACTGTGATGCCTTTAAGGGGCTTTAATTGCAATGCATTACAACTGTCATCAGCTATGATGAGTACCTCATTTAAAGTGATGCCCAAACATGTATTCTTGCTACTGCGTTAGGGGAAGAACAACCCAGACTGTTAGCCACTAAGATGTAGCGGTGTATACTGTATGGTCAGTATGAGATGATCAGTCAGGGTTATGTGTCCCCAGGGCAGGATTACCTATTTTTAATGCTTGTTGAGATGATGGGGTGGGTCGCCACTGGGATGGTGCTAGTTGGCAAGGCCCTCGCTCCAGGTTGTGTCAACCCACTGCATTAGGGGGCAAGATGATGTGCATACATGGGAGTGGTGGTACTAGACCCCACCCCTCCTGCGGGAGGGGTGGAGATGTTATGCAATGTCACAAAGTAATTCTAACAGCTTATGTATATTTGTTAATTGGTGCATAGTGTTGAGTAGTGTGTGTGTCTAATAAATGTACTCTTACTTTTATAAAGCAAAGTACAGACTGGACAATCAATTATTGAGTGTTATTTCTGCGTACTTGTAATGGCGATTACTAGCCCACACCACCTCCCTTGAGTAAGCCTTAGACTGCTGTGCAACGCTACCCTCGGAGAGTCAAGCGCTACAATAGGGTGTTTGGTTCCCAGTGAAGGACAAATGTGACATGTTATTTGTGCAGGCCTCACAGATACTGCCTCGTTTTCCAACAGTACCATCGTGGCACCCAACACAGAACTTATCTCCAAGAAGCAATTAAAGAAGGTAAACTGGACAGTGAGCTGTCAAGGGGCTTTTGACGCCCTAAAGGAGGCAATGTGCTCAGCACCCATTATTAAAGCTCCAGGATACTCCAAGCAGTTCATAGTGCAGACTGAAGCTTCTGAACATGGAATAGGAGTGGTCCTATCTCAGACCAATGATGATGGCCATGACGGGCCTGTTGCTTACATTAGCAGGATGTACTCCCCAGGGAACAGCGTTGAAGTGCCATTGAGAGGGAAGTGTTTGCTGTGATTTGGCCCCTGAAGAAGCTGAGACCATACCTGTTTGATACTCACTTCCTTGTACAAACTGACCACAGGCCTCTCAGATGGCTGATGCAAATGAAAGGTGAAAACCCCAAACTGTTAAGGTGGTCCATCTCCCTACAGGGAAGCATAGACCCGGGACTGACCATGCCAATGCAGATGGCCTTTCCAGGTTTTTCCCCTTAGACAATGAAGACTCTCTTGGGAAAGGTTAGTCTCATCCTCTTTTATTTTCCGGGGTGTTGTGTAGGAAAGTGCCCCTTTTTGAGATGGTCACCCCATTTTTTGCCTGGTATTTGATGCAACTTTGACTGAAGTGCACTGGGTTCCTGCTAACCAGGTCCCCAGTGCCAGTGTTCTTTCCCAAACACATGGTAACTGTGCAATTGTTCCACAATTGGAAAGACCTTTAGCACCCTTGTAAGTCCCTAGTAAATGTTCCCCCTGGTACCTAGGGCCTGGGTACTAAAGAGGGACCCTTAGGGCTGCAGCATGTACTGTGCCACCCTAAGGGACCCACCACCAAACTCATGCAGACTGCCACTACAGGCTGTGTGAAATGGTGCAGACAAAAGTGAAAACATGACATGGCACACACCCTGGGTGCCATGTCCCCAGACACTGCATGAAATATACGTAAGTCAACCCTACAGCAGGTCCTACCGCCCTGAGGTACGGTGCATTATATTATATGTGAAGCATATCTGCTTGAGCAGGTATGCCCCTGTGCAGTCTAGTCCAATTACTAGATAGTACAAGTGAACAGGGAAGCCATCTTGAGTACATTTACTGGGCACTGGTCATTACGAGTTTCCCAACTACATGATGGCTTCACTGAAACCTATGGTTTTGGTATCAAACACCTTGTTTTAATAAATCCTAAGTGATGCCAGTAGTGGATTTATTAAAACATGAACCCAGAGGGCCCCTTAGAGGTACCCCCTGAAAGCCTACCAACCTCTAGTGCACTGGCTGACTGGTGTAGACCAGCCTCCACCACAGACAGGTTTCTGGCACTCTGCGGGTGAGAGCCCACGTCCTCTGAGGTCAGAAACAATGCCTGCTCCACCAAGCATAATGGTTAGCAATCAGCATATCAAGGCAGAAGGCCCAGGCTTCCCCCAGACAGGAGAAAGGCCACCTCTTGCCCAGTGCGCATTTGGCACCAGGACAGGTGGGATAATTAGCTAGTCAGGAGGAGTGTTCACTATCAGCCTATTTGCACTCCTAAGGTGGGCTACCTGAAGTGAACACGAAAAATAGAATTCCACCATCTGGGTTTTTGGTGAAATTAGATACACTGGGTCAGGGTTATGCCCACTCCCCACAGAAAATGGTCATATAGGGGGTGTAGACACCCAAAAGGTAAGTAGCCCAATGGCTAGTACCTTACACTCCCCTTGACGCCCCTTAATTGAGTATTCAGGTGGCACCCCTGACACTAGGAACTCAGATTGGGCAGACACCAGAAGAAGAGAACAAAGAAGAGCGAAGAAAGTGAGAACTGAGGAGCAGCTGCTGACTTTTTAGCACCAAACCCTGCCTGCCTGCACCTGTTCCGACAATCATGACAAACCGACTCATCCTGCTGCTGTGCATCTGCCAAGAACCCTGGTGGGCTGCCAGAACTTCGCAAATTGCCAGCAATCTACCTGGGAATAGAGAAGCTACTCCCCTATAGCCACCAAACAGCAAAGTCTGGTTTATTGTTCTACCGCCTTCTTCTTCCACTGATGCAGCAGCCACCCATGAAGAGGTAGTCATGCTCCATGAGGTCAGATTTGTCTCCCCACAAAGTGAGGAGACGCGAGCACCAATCGGAGCTGCACAGCACCAATACCCGTGGTACCGGACCCCTTGCAGCAACTAAAGCCTGTTTGAGTCCAATCCGGACACTAATGACTCCAAGGCCGAGCAGTCATCGAGGGACGTCAGCACCACAGAGACCCACTTCGAGAGTGACCCAGATGTCCTGATTTTTGTCCCCTCAGTCAACGAGACCAACGACCGTGAGTGCCCGTGACACACAAGCCCAGCAGACCTAACCATTCTGCACCTCAGCGCCCTAGCCTGGGTCTCCGAGAAACGACTGTGCTTCCTTGTTCTCAGGATAGTATTATCAATAACAACGGTTTTCACTGGAATCATATATGTATACTTGCTAAAGCAAAAATACAATTGCACCAATGGGGCTGTGGTAGGGTGTGGGTAGAGAAAGCCAAACGAAGGAGTCACAGTTGATCAAAAAATCCACACCAAGGGATATTTTCAGCATTAGTCAGTATATATTGTCATACAAACATGTGCAATCTATATTGTGTGCCATAAAATACAGAATCAAGAAAAACACAAAAACCGTAGTACAATAGTCCAGATATATATACAAAATAAAACAAAACAAGGTTTCCAAAATTATCACAAACTACCTAAATAAGAGACCCTACTAACTTCCTGTGTGGGCGTGGTGCAGCGAGGCGAGCCGAGAGCGAGAGCTACGGAGCTGCGGAGCGCCGCTGGAGCCGTGTTTGCGAGCTGACGTGTTGCGAGCGGGGCGCCACAGACCGTAGCAGCTTGGTCCCGGACCCGGTCCTGGTACTGATGTGACCTGACCCGGTCCGGAGAAAACCACTGGGGTGTTACACTTTAAACAGCCTGAGGCAGCGACCGTGGCGTCCCGCCTGACAGCCCGCCAGTGAGGAGACGCAGGACGCCGGAGACCTGACCCGGCCCGGAGAAAACCACCGGGGTGTTACACTCTTAACAGCCCGAGGCAGCGACTGTGGGGTCCCGCCTGACAGCCCGCCAGAGAGGAGACGCAGGACGCCGGAGACGGGTCCCCGGCAGGCAAGTGTGAAGGGTTCGAGCGGGGGTTCTTGGTCCGCAAGCGTGAGAGCGCGGCCTCCCTTAGCGGGGGCCGCAGAGTGAAGTGCCCGGGAGTGTCCGCAGAGGCGGCCCAACTAGGTTGGGCGCGGCTTGCGGGACCCCAGTGAGCCCTGCTCTCGCGCCTCCCCGTAACCCTGCCTGTAGTCAGATTCCGCACGGTGCCAGACCCCCGCTGCATTGCCCTTCCCTCTGCCTCATTTCCTCCCCACCCGGGGCACCACCGCTGTGGACATGTCCACCGACAAGGCCGCCAAGGGGGGGGCTCTCGACCGTTCGAAGCTCCAGCAGAAGGGCCACCCCAAGGGTGGGAATACGTATGATCTGCGTAGTTGGGCAAGGGTCAAGGACCCCGTCTCTGCTGCAGGCAGCCCAGAACGGACAAACTTGGGCGCTGGACACAGTACAGACCAGCCCTCAGAGCGTCTCGACACCTTCATGGACTCAACATCTCCTATATTTATACATGATGATGACGACGCCTTTAAGGGCCCAGAGCCTCATACAGCCAAAACGTCGCCGGGAGCAACAACCGTAAAAGGCGAATCCCCAAGGGCCTGCATAACAACAAGTGGAGGGCCAACAGATCTAGCCCCCCCATCAAAGGGGACGGAGACATTTTCTCGCCGTCTCTCATCCGCACTGCTCAGGGGGCGGACGAAAAGATCTTTGTCCTGCCACAACTTGGGAGCCTCTCCACCTTTATTTGATTCTCATACTACAAAACAGGCAGCAAACCAGGAAGAGGGCTTGGGCACAGCTGGGGAGTCTTTGATCGGAACCAGCAGCCCGCACAATACACCGACAATCGCGACGATCACCGGCCTCATATCAAAAGAAGATACGGCCTTCGCCGCTCCAACCCCGGGTACTACAGTCCATATTAGGAAACGCGGATCATGCATTACCATAGGATCTTCCCCGGAGCTCGACCCGGAGACAAGGGACTCTTTATACAGATCACCATCGCTCCTGCCATTCGAGCTCTCATGTGCCCAGGACAGCTTGTTAAGATCAGTCAGCACATCCCTCTCCACAGCCATAAACGTGTTATCATGGCAATCAGAGAAACTCGAACTGCAAATGGACATCTTGCAAATTATGGCATCAAAAATGGCAGAGATGGCCAAAAAATTGACAAGTTGGCCGCAAATACAGACAACCCCCCTCTCCCCTCTTCTCCCACCGATTGCCGATGCCCAGTCCTAATCGACAAACTGGCCTCGCTCCCGACGGTACTCACCTTGCTGGTGGAGGAACTAAAGCTCAGTATTAGTACACGCCCTATCGAAGCCAGCACGGAGCAGCGTACCAGGAGCCACTCGCCAGTGGTCGGGGATGAAAACCCGGATCTCAAACAATTACCTCAGCGGCCTACAACAAGGCAACTCAGCCCTCTCCTCCTGCATCCCTAGAGGGTTCGACGGGGGGGGAGCAATCCCATAGGGGACACCACCCCCATTAATACAGGCTCCACTAGTGGGTCGGAAACTACCCAGGCCGCCCACCCAATAACGCGGAGAGAGAAGAAACGCCTCAAAAAACAAAAGAAGCAAGCCAGGAGTTTAGCACTAAGAAATCGCCAGCGCAAGATTACGGCCACAGAACAAATAAATCCAGTAGTCAATCGGACAATGGAGCTGGG
Organism: Calotriton arnoldi; assembly: GCA_963921515.1. Taxonomy (NCBI): domain Eukaryota; kingdom Metazoa; phylum Chordata; class Amphibia; order Caudata; family Salamandridae; genus Calotriton; species Calotriton arnoldi. The sequence goes on from CAWUFW010006826.1 coordinate 583,267, forward strand.
AAACAACCAGCCTTTTTTTTCAATATTTTGTAAGAAGTCCAACAGCAAACCTCCACCTGCCCTAATTCCACAGAACACGCAATCAACCAACCAGGTCTCAGTAGTGAATACAGTGGCAGGGGACGGCTCTAAAAAGTCGAGGAGCCATATGTTTGGGGGACCAGACCCCCAAGGTCTGAACCAGCGAAGTCAGACAGCCCCCTCCACCTCAAATGCCATCAACGACGGGATGTCTAACGCACAAAGCGCAGACCGAGCAGGGAGGCTGGCGACCCAGAACACTGCAACCATCTGGCCACCCACCTGGACTCCAACCTCCCCCACAAGAACTCAGAATGACACCCAGAACCACACCAGGCATGGAGGACATCTAACAACTCGCCCGGGTAACGTACAAGGCCAACCAATGGGATATTCCCACTAGCCCAATGGCATGACTTTAACCTCCCCCACTAGCATCCAGAACAACACCAGGGATGGAGGAATTTCAACAACTTGCCCGGATAATGCACAAGGTCAACTAACGGGTTACTTCCATCAGCCCAATGCCGCCCTAACTAGAACTGAGTCTGCAAAACCAAAGCAAGGGACGGAATCTGACCTTTCGGGACTCCTGCAAGCCCCCCAGCCCATGTCGACCAACGTGGGCACAACTTTCATCACTCAACGACCCCCTTACAGTGCTGGGACAATCTGCCCCCCCATGGGAACTTTGGGAAGGGGCCACTTATCAAAAACAAGTATGACTCCAAGCTATACCTCAAAGGGCAATTATGATTCTCTTAATAGAACAAACATATTGACACTCCTCCACCACATACAGACACTCGCCCACATCTCAACCGGGGACATTGTCAGGGTCCAATTCGCCTCCCTGCCTTCACAACCAGGGAAAGAACAAACCATTATAACTTGGGCCAATGCGGACACCGCCGACAGAGTCCTCACGGAAAAAGAACAATTTGCAGAATGGGGGATCGACGTGCGGAGGTTGGAACAGGAAAAGTACCCATACATCCTCCAGGCACCTACAAAGAACCTCCCTACGGACAGTATACTGAAGGGGATTCGGGCGGGGAGGGCTCCCTCGCACAAGCAAACCTGAACATTCAGTGCAGGGTTGATGGGCCTGGCGGGGGGAGACAGGTTTCTTCCATATCTAATATCCCCCCCCCCTTTTGCCCCCCACCCTCCCCCAACTCGGCCTATTGGGGCTGGGTCGCTGCCAACTTGGCCAACAAACCACAGGGCCTTACCAAGTAAGGGGCCCGGATCGTCAAAGGTATGGCACACCTCAAGTAATAGCCCTGCGCAGCTCAGACACCCTTCTGACAACATCCAATCACTAAACATTATGACCTGGAACGTCGCAGGGATGACCAAGGTTCTGCAAAGTACTTCGGCGACCACTCTCCGTGCAGGGGCTGATTTAATCTGCGTTCAAGAAACTTGGACAACCACGTCCACTCCAATAGGAGGTTACGCGGAATACTTTAAACCCGCAATCAAAGGCACGATATTTGGGAGACCTGCGGGGGTCATTTCCATATACATCAAACACGCCTTAAAAGTCAATTTCACCGAGATAAAGAACGCCTCGGACATGTTCCTGGCCGGGACCCTCAAAGGCCTTAACACGGGCGAGGGCCCTCTATCCCTACTCTTAATAAACGTATACTACAATCCGCACGGGCCGGCCCCTAAGGACAAGCTTAACCGGCTGATTGCACAGATTGAGTCATTGCTCACACAGTTTGCTTTTATGGAACCTATCATCCTTGGGGATCTCAACATGCACAAAATAGGAGAGGATGCATCGGAAAATTACTCCACGGGGTGTGCTGGGAGATTTAACGCCTTCATGCGGGCATACAACCTGGCCACCACGCATTCCCTATCTACAAAGTCCAAGCCATGGGTATCTCACGCACCTACCTACAACAATCAGACCACTATAGATTATATTCTATTAGGTGAGAGGCTACAAAAACACATGCTAAATTTTGAAGTGCTTCCACGGTGTGAAAGTGACCACGCCGACTTAATTTTGCATTTAACCATCACAGCGGGCATCCGCTACACCCCCCACTGCATTGGAGCATCCCAGGGTGAAGAACAGCACAGGGTCCTTAGAAGGATTAAATGGGGGCAAAGTCAACCAACGAATTCGCCTCATGGAAAACAACATGGATAGGATGGCAGACCGGTCTCAACAAATGGGGTCGTATAGGGGTATGGGATAAACTTGCATACGCACTAGCCACTTTGCTGCGGGGGAACACCACATACAGCATCCCCTCAAACCCAACACACGCTCTGGGTCAAGCCCCAGCGATAAAACAATGCGCAAAACAACTAAAGGCCAAAACAAAGGGCCTATCAAAAAACCAGGTCAGAGACCGCCAAAAAGGAATTTAAATTAGCAGGAAAAAATCACTCACAACAGGTTTGGATGGCAAAACGTGAACTCACAGAGGCAAAATGGGTGAAGATCTTTGACCTGTTGGCACCGCGCAAGTCCCAAGAATTTTGGCAATATCTAAACCAACTATTTCACTGGACCTCCAACAGAGACCCTTGATGCAGCTACCTGGGTAGCCGATGTCAATAGATTGTACACCGATGAACCGAATGGCACTCCGCAGAACAGTGCTACAACACCCGAGGAGGGATTCGGAAACACCCAAGCAGAGCCTGTTGTCCCTCCAGCTGCTTCAACTCTCCCAGGCAAAGGTGAGCTCCGTTTAATTCTAAAAAAGATACGACAGAACGGAGCCCCCGGCCCTAATGGTTTACCAGGCTCCCTTTTCAGGGAAGACACAGATTTCTGGTCTGATACCTTGGGGCAGCTATACGCAGAATGTAGGCTCCTGGGGGATGTCCCAGACTCCTGGAGGGGTTCACTGCTGCAACCAATATATAACAAGCATTGGCATAGCCAATAGGTCTCGCTTTTGGGACCTTATAAGTATTTAGTTATGCAGCACAATATCCTTGATGCAACAACATCAACTGTTGCATGGCTAAACACTTATAAGGTCCCAAAGGCGAGACCTATTGGCTATGCCAATGCTTGTTTTGTGTGATATCACTTATGATCGAAGACGCTCTTGTGTTTGGAAGGCTGAAAGAAAGAAGGGGGCATAGGAAAACTTGGTCAGCCCACTGTGTCCATTAGTGTTGTTTTCGCTTCTGAAGGCGTATATTTACAAAGTACCTTGTATTTTGAGCCTTTTTGGGTGGGAGGGCGCACAATGTTTCAGTCTCAGATAGTCCCTGGATGAAGGGACAAATAAAGCCTTGTTTGAATCTGTTATTACTGGTGAGGCACAATCATTTGGTATATGTTGTTGCTGGTAGCACTAAACATAATTGGTGCGCCGCTTGTTCTCCTCTGAATGCAAAAGACATTGCTCAGTTGCTCCATGTATGCTGAAATCGACTTTCATCTCGCTCGGATGTGTCACGAGCTCGCTGTGTTGTTTGAAAAACGTCTTTGCGCCATGCACCCGAGCATTTAAAATATAAGGTAAGCCTCTTGGTTTAAAGTTAGCGGTGTTCGCTAGTTCCACCACGCTTGCCTGCACTTTATACGTAAAGAAATGGACTGTCATCTCGCTTGCGTGTAGCGCGAGCCAAGCTTCACGTTCGCTGTATTGTTTGAAAACCAACTTTGCGCCATGTACCCGAGCATTTGGAATACGAGGAAAGCCTCTTGGTTTAAAGTTAGCGGTGTTCGCTAGTTTTACCACGCTTGCCTGCACTCTGTACTCAGCACCGGCAGTTCTAACAAGAGAGGAGCGGGGCGAGGCGAGCGAGCGCGGCAGCCTGCTCAGCTGACCAGACGCTCGTGCGTCATGGCCTTTGCCGGCATGTGTTTACAATTATCGCGCCCGCGTCTGGGCACGATAATTGGAAACACATGTCTGCCGCGCGTAACCATCCCAAAAAGGCCAGCCACGACGCACGAGCGTTTGGACTGCTTCTGAAACCCCCTTACTTAAAGTCTTCGCCTAGCAGCGCTTGCGCGCTACTCGAGGCTCGACCTAAAAAAGGGCCAAATACTGACCCTAGGAACTATCGAATGATCGCCCTGCTGGACATCGAGGGCAAGGCCTATGCAAGTACACTTTTGGCGGAACTAGTGGACTGGGTCAGGACGGAAGGTCTTCTGCCCTTCTACCAGACCGGGTTTAGACCAGAGGGTTCGACCGTGGATAACATCGTCGCCCTGTCATATCTAGCCCATCAAGCGGCGTCCCACTGCACCCCGCTGCTTTTTGCCTGTTTTATCAATTACTCAGCAGCCTTCGACGGGGTAGACCGTTCCATCCTTTGGCAGAAATTGGCACGTTGGAACATCAGTCCACCCCTATTACAAGCTATTAAATCACAATATTCGCAAACTTGGGTAAGGGTCAAACTTACCAGTCAGTCCGCCACAGAGAAAATTATCACGGATCGGGGACTAAAGCAGGGATGTGTCCTGGCCCCGATACTCTTTAATCTGTACACCTCGGACATGGGCCGGGCTCTGTATGGAGCCACTTTGGCCACGCCCAGGATAGGCCTCACAAAGATACAGTTGTTGCAGTATGCTGATGACCTGGTCCGCTTCGACCACACCAAAATAGGCCTCCAAAAAGCGCTTATGGCCCTTTCGGTATACAATGCTCAGAACAAGCTGGTCGCTAATCCAACTAAGTCCAAAATAGTGATCATCGGCCATCATCCGAAAAAAAAAGTGGCAAAGTGGCGGTTGGGTACGTTGACCCTGGACTGTGTCCAATCCTATAATTACCTTGGGGTTTGGATCAGCGAATCGGGCCGCCCACGGGTGCATCTCCACAAACTCCAGCAGAAGGGGAAAATGGTCACCTACGCACTCTGCAAATTATACGCGACTCTGGACAGCCCAACAACAATTGCCATACAAAGAGTCTTGAGGGCCAAACTTTTACCGTCCCTCAACCACGCGCAACAGGCATTCCCAGGGAAATTTGCGCATGACCTGGAACAAATACATTGTACTGCCTACAAAAAGTTATTCCGTCTACCAGCTTGTACCAGGAATACCTTAATTCGTTTGGAATTCGACCTCAACCAACAAAAGCTAGAAGAACTGCCGACTCTCTCGAAATACTTCTTTTTAATCATGGCGGCCCCTACAAACTCTATGAAGGCTGTTTTAAAATCGATTTTCCTACAACCCAGCAACCCATGGTCTGACTGTCTGGCTTTAGCTAAAGATCTCCTGCAGCTTGCTATAGAGAACTGGGACCCAAATATAACTAATTACGCAATCATTAAAGCAACAATAAAAAAGCAATTGCGTCTACGCTCCCGGAATTTGGACAAGGAATCCCTGGCAGCCAGAGGCTGTCACGAGACTCAAAGTCTCCCACACACACGGTCCACTCAGAAACCTCATCTTACGCAGGCCGTGAGTAGGCAAGCCCTACACAGGATTTTAGCTGCCAGACTGCACCCTCTCCCTTTAATAGAACTTTATCCAACTGTGAATATAAGGCCGGGCACAAGGGAGTGCCGCTTTTGCAATTACAAACAAGAATCGTTGGCCCATATTTTATTCTGCTGTCCAGCCCTTCAGTCAGTTTGCAGAATCTACCTTAGACGGGTCCTCCTCCAATTGGGCACCCGTACAGCAAAAGAGGCAATGCAACAACTTCACACTTTGGACATTGTAAAGCACATGGCCAGCTTTGGGAAATGTGTCCACCATACCCGCATACTACTGAAGGGCAACTCTCCACACGCCGAGTGGGGCGCACCCTCCGGAGTTCTATAAAAGGGAGCGCCAGGGCCATGGACGCCTGGCCAACATTGAACTATCGAACCTTCGACTTGCTCCGCCCATTAAGGTTTTTATAACCACTGTCTTATTTTATAAACAAAAACAAATGGAGATTCTTAACAATCTTTCGAACTAATATTTATTGTTTTTTACTTTTAAATGCTGCTCTCTTTCTTTTAAATATGCTGCATTTTGTATTGGTTTTGATTAACCGCACAAATAAAAATTATTCATTCATTCATACCTAAATAAGTATATACATGTGTATCAACGAACCCTTTCATCAATTAAAAGGCTGAGTTACAGGTTCGTTTTACATAGTTGACGATGTTTCGACCCTCTACTCGATATCGGGTCTCATCAGGACGATACAATGAAAAGGACACCTGAGAAGGCAAGAATAGGCCAAGGGACTCCTTAGTGAAGTTAAACAGAAAAAGCCCACGGTGTAAGTAGTGGCATGGCGGTGCGCCTACCTGATGGAATCCAAGGAAACAGAATATGGTGCACCCCACCACACATGCTAAACAAAGTGAAAGTGCTTACATAGGGAACCCAGTTGGGAACTGTTAACCCAGAGAGAAAAATTAATAATGGCAAAAAGTTAGATGCTGATAAATATCTTCTTGAAATCATAATTGTTAATCATGAGCAGACATATAACGGTAGCCAACAGCAATCCACGACGTGCACTTAACCTTATGTAGAGGGAATCCAGTGCAAATAGTAAAGGATCTGTGTGCTCAAATAATATAATGGGCCTCCGCGGCCCATCCACAAATAAAGGGTTAGTCCTTGATAGGAAGGTTGTAAAAATGCAGGCTGCGGAATGCTCCAGAGCAGACTCCACACGCAGCATGCGCAACATCTTCCTCTTAACAAGCATTTGCAATGCAATAGATCTCGCATTTACGAGAGTTTGAGCTATTGGCATTGTAAATGACAATGCCTTTTATTTATGTGTTGTTTTTAAAACAGATAAATAAAAGGCATTGGCATTTACAATGCCAATAGCTTAAACTCTCGCAAATGAGAGACCTACTGCTTTGCAAATGTGTGCTATACATTTTTTTTAAAGTGTTAGGAGAGAGCATGTCCTGTCTGCAACAGCAGACAGGACAAAGCTATTTGAGAAAATAGTGCTCGGAGGCTGTAATTAAAGTATACCGAGTAACAACACTCGTAACAGGGGGTGTCGCCATAGGAGGTTACAAAATGAGACAAGGAGGTACTAAGGAGGGGCTACTAAGCCTTTTAACCAATGAAAAGTCACAGTTTACAGTGGACAATGACACAAGCCAATGAAAAATATGGGCGGAGAGTGGACGGAGCTTCAAGTCCCTAGCTCAATACAGCATGCCTCGCAGAGCAACGCATGCACTGCCCAGGCTCGACCTAAAAATAGGAGGGGGATTGAAAGGGAGGCTTGGGACGCATGTGATCCCATGTATGGGGGCTCAGAGGGGGCGGAGTCAACCGGTAACCATGGAGATATGACGCTCTCAAGTAGCTTATTGCGAACTCCACAAGGGGAACTTGTGGGCATTCGATGCCTAGATTAGGCATAATAAGGGACCACCTTAATCGCGTGGAGCATGAAAATACTGAGGCAATTAAGAGCGCAACGGATTATGTAAACCAACGTGATGTAGGCAGAAAGCACAATACTGCAGAACGAGTTGGTCCATTTCCGACAATAAAAGAACATTCTCTGTGCTATAATAGCATGAGACAGTACCCAAGGCGTATGTATAATGGGCAATAGAGAATGTGCAGGATTAAGAGATGTGATATAGGCAGAGAGCACAATAAAGGATGAGTGGGTCTTATGCTGACATGAAGCACCACTCTCTGTGCTGCAACAATGCGGGACAATAGGAGGTGTTTCGGACCTGATGTAAATAATCAACAAAGTCTGGGAATTCCTGTTCTGGACCTGATCATCTCTGTAGCGTTTCAAGCAGGAAATGCTGGCCCGATACCTGTTGTTACTTGACAAAACATACTTCTGTTCCAGATCCTCTACACAGATATTTGCCAGATTTGGGGCAAAAATTGCTCCCATTGAAGTACCACGGAACTGTTCAGAAAATTGCTTAAAAGATCTGAAGAAAATGTATTGTAATGCAATATACCAATAGAGATATGATAACGTCTGTATGAACCTGCATAGGCTGTGGTCGAGTGTTAAGTAAATTCTCAATGACAGTTATACTTTCCTCCTGGGGGATGTTGGTATACAGTGAGGCTTTGTCCAATGTTACCATCAGATCAGTGTCCGCATTAAAGGGCATGCCCTCTATCAGATTCACAATAAAGGTGCTATCCCTTACATAAGTCTTCTGCAGTGGTAGAAAGTCTTGGATGAAAAAGTTTATGTACTTCCCTAAAGGTTCTAAAATAGAGCCGCACCCAGACAAGATGCATCTACCTGGGGGATTGTTGAGGTCCTTATGCACATTGGGCAAAATGTACCAATCTGGTGTGAGGATTCTCGTTATTAAGGAACAGAAATTATTTCTCTGAAATATAGCCTTGCTCCTTCCCTTTTGTGGTCACCTTTAGAATCTCATTCCTGATCATACCCAGCGGGTTCGTAGTAAGCATTCAGTAGTGTTTGATGTCGAAGATCTGCCTGCGTTGTTCCGCAGCATAAGTATGGTGATCTTCTAATACAATGCCACCTCCATTATCAGCTGGCTTGATAATGAGGTACTTGTCCTGCTTAAGCGCTAGTAGTGCTTGTCTTTCAGCAAATGAAATGTTGTATGGAACAAATTCCCTAGTAGACTTCATGGGCTCGAGGCCTCTGAGGACCATCTCTCAAATGTAAGCAACTCCGGTGGCATCAATGAGTTAGATGGATAGAAAGAGGAGGGAGGTCTCAACCCAGTCTCTGAAACAGGAATTGGGTCACTACTGTCTGCAAAAAGCAGTCTCAATCTAATCTTACGGAAAAATTGTTGCAATTCAGACTTCAAGTAAAGAAATCAGTTATTTCTGTAATGACAAAAGATAAACCTCTACTCAGTAACTTAATTTCTGAGGAGCAAAGAATGTGTTGAGACAAATTAAAAAAGGGTATCTGCCGTGAGCCATTGTCATCAAGTATAGTAGAAGTATCTAAGGTCCCTATGGGCCCCATCTGTACAGTTTCCTCCTGGTCTGACGTTCCCCATGAGATTGATACTATGATCTACCCCTTCCTCGCCTCTGTGACTTCGAGCTAAAACAGGCTGGCCTGGATGTGCGTCAATGTTGCTAGAACCCTCCTGTGGATCTGAGTCATCCAACCCTGCAGATGAATAAGAGAAGGTCACAGATTGATTCTTTTTTTTTTTTTAAAAGGACCCCAGGTGTATTGCCTATCCTGTGTGGGTATTGTAGGAAGGTAGGATCGTGATACTTTGGTAAAACAAGCTGCTTTACATTCCTTCAAGATTAAGCCTGAAAGCTGCTCTCCACAGCTACCACTAGGATAGCTTTCTAAAGGTTATCTTTGACCTCATACATCATAAGGGTCGTGTGGACTGGTACAAGGTGCCCACTTTAATTAGTGGACAGCATATACCAAGCCACCTTCTCACAGGTATTGCAGAAAAGTATTCGTCTTGTAGGTATAGGAACACTTTCTCTTTTGAGAAATTCTTAATATTTTTAGTAAACATGTCGGCTTTTTTTTTTTTAGCTCAAAGTTGTTGAACTCATCAATTGTTTTATTCAGATTTTCTAGCAGTTGTTTGGCTTCTGCTGTGCTGTCTTCCCCTAGGATTTCCCTTTCTAGGGACTCTATCTCCTTGAGTTCTACTCTTGTGTGTTCAAGTGCTGTTTCTACCCCAAGCACCATCCAGTGCCTGGAGTAAGTAGTTGAGATATGGCTGAATCCTCCTCTAAAGTTTTTATCATCCCTAAAAATGCCTGGAACGTTTCTGACTATTAGGCCCAGGGGGAAAATCCGTGCTTTCAGATACTCTAATAGCATGTGGGCATGCAGTTCTGTTCTTACATGCTTTTTCTTTGCTTTCTCAAGCTTTTCTAAAAGTACTTGCTTCGGACTAGCTAGCCTAATCGGTTGGGATGAGAAAAGTGAAGGGTCACTGGTTATTTTGGCTAGGTACTCATCAGTATAAAGGGGGGCTTCTCTATCAGATATCCTACCACGAACAGTATGAATGAAAACCCTGTAAAAGTACACGGAAGGATGTAATCAATCAAGAAAATTGTATAACGCCCTTGCGGTGCAGCCATCGCTGTAAAGTTTCTATCAAAAAACAAAGGCAGCCCTATTCAATAAGAACCAGGGCCTTAAATAATATTATCAACAACAACATATATATATGTAAACTTTTTTTTAAACATATCTTTATTCGTTTTTGGTACTCACATTTATATGCATTTACAAGAGCAGTAGGCAACTTAACACATCAATGATATGTCCTCCTCTTTTATGTGCACAGGACCATGTAAAACACTGAATTGCTCAACATTCTTTACAAACATTTGTATATCATCCTGGCAATGTACTCCATGACCTGTATAGTTCGTGCTATGAGCGACTGCTCTACTTATCAAGTGCCCCTCGGGGAGTCAGAAGTGCTCCCGCCAGCTATGGACATCAAGGAACTGTTTCTAAAGCGAATTTGATAACTGTAGATTGTTAAGTACTGTATTGTGGATTCTTCTCGTTTTTGGTCTTGTATATAAAAATATTGGCTATTTTTCTAAACTGGTGTGGTGTCCTTTTGTAGTGCTTACACTGTATTACTGTCGGTTATGTGCAAATGCTTTACACACTGCCTCTAAGATAAGCCTGACTGCTCGTGCCAAGCTACCAAGGGGGTGAGCAGGGGTTATTTTAGGAGTGTAACTCCCTTATCCTGACTAGGAAGAAAGGTCCCTACTTGGACAAAGGTGCAAGCCCTTTCCAACTAGAGACCCCCATTTCTAACAGGGGGTCCCCGCGGCGCGGTGTTCCTGTACTTAGGACCGTTGATTTCCAACACCTGAGTGCCTGCACGGCCACACGCCAGCCGGCGTATTGCAGACTCAGCGCTCCTGCCTCACGAGCCGATTGGGCCGCGCGGCTCAAGATAATTGCCCTTCCCTGCGAGCGGGAGTTGCCCTACCTGCCTGGCGACATGGGAAAAGAGCAGAGATATCGCACACGGCAGACCGCGAGGTCAGGTGGCGCTTCTGCAGGAGGGGAGGGGGGCGCCTGGTGGTGGAGGACATCGGCGGTGGAGATAAGGAAGGGGCAGGAGCGGTGCGCCCCGTGGGAGGGCCCAGCCGCGGACTGGCATAGAACCCATGTGCTGCCACCTTGAGTCCAGAGGGGCTTCACGTGCACGCAGCAGGCCACAGTGGTAGGGATGCCTAGGAATTACTGGAGCGGCGGCCTACACCTACATGTCCGGTGCTCTGCGCGGACACATCCGTCTGCCTGTGACACTCACTGCGCTGCCTGCTGCTGGACCTCCTGCTCGGGCGCCCTGGGACTCATGTCGCGCGGAGGCCGCTTGAAGTCTGGTACTGGGGGCACACCAGACCCACCCCCGCAGACCCGAGCCCAAGCAGACAAGATGGCGGAGGCGGGATCGCCTGATCCGATGTCCAGCAAGCTGGACGCCGTACTGGCGGCGGCGGAGAAACTGGGTGAAACGCTGAACCAACCCCGCACTTCTCTGGAAGATAAGATCGACAAGGTGGCCATTGACCTCACCTTACTCCGCGCGGACCATCGAAAGCTCACGGATCGCACCACCACTATTGAAACCGCTATTGCTGACATTTCCCCGCAGGCAGACGCAGCGGACAAGCACATCCAGGACCTCCTGAATCGTGTGGAATACTTGGAAGATAAGGCCGATGACGCCGAAGGCCGGGCCCGGCGAAACAACGTCAGAGTGGTGGGCTTACCAGAGGGGACGGAAGGTAGAGACCCAGTGGCGCATGTCGAGTCCTGGCTCCCCACGCTGCTCCCCGAGGGGGCGCTTTCTCCGCATTTCATTGTCGAGAGAGCGCACAGAGTGCCAGCAAGGCCCCCGCCTCCGGGCTCCAATCTAAGACCGCTTCTAATCCGCTTGCTGAACTACAGAGACAGGGACGCTGTACTCCAGGAAACGAGGAAATTGCACGACATACAGGTGGACAATAATAAAGTCATGTTTCTCCCAGATTACACGCTACAAGTACAGAAGCAACGGTACTCGTACATGGCGGTGAAGAGGCGGCTTCGACAGTACAATCTCAAGTATTCCTTGCTGTTCCCTGCAAAATTGAGAGTAGTGGCGGGCGGAAAGGCTCACTTCTTTAACACTTCAGAGGGGGCGGAGTATTGGCTCGACGCGTATGACTTCACGGGCGCCAGAGCCCTGACCACTGACACAAGGGACGCTGCCCCTGGCGCCTCTTCGGGCCGCCGTCGCAGGGAGAAGAAACGGAAACACCTCCAGGCCTCTCAAGTACTCGGGCCAGATCCGGAGCAGATCCCAAGCGACCATCGCGGGGCCCTCCAGGCGGCCGCGAGCATCAGCAGGACACAGGAAGATGAAACCGCCTCGACTTCCAGCCACCATGGACAGGCCAGTGATGATGAACTCTCGGTTGGTTTCCCGGCCTCGCAGGACTCATGCGAACTGCCTCAGGTCACCCCGCAGACCTCTGTTGACATGGTTTAGTCCGCCTTCTTTCTCTCTTTTGCTTCTGGACTTCCCTGTCTGGCAATGATAGAACTGAGATGTCAAGCACGCAAGTATCACATGTTTGCTTAAGGCCACCTCGTATAATTATGTGCACACAGTTGTAGACATGCTGTACCGCAGCTGAAGATGCTAACAGAGGCGGGAGGCGGGAGGCGGGAGTCACAGCCAAAATGAATCTAAGTGTTAGCACATGACACCTGTTTTCCTTTCCCCCCCCAAAGGGAACATCATATTTAGTCTAACAGTAAGGCCCTGATTCACACATACTCAGCTGGAGGGTGGGACGATGCTGAGGCACAATCCCTATAGCCCGATACTTACAGCTTGTTGCGTACAGCAACCCCCCTAGACATTGGTTAAATGTTACTTCCTCTAATTGTTTGGACGATTGCCTGTTGCACATTCGCCCTTTTGGTATTCTTGTATACAGTTTATATTTGTTCAGCCATCGCCCACAAGCTGAGATGCTTTAACTGGAGACTTAGCTCGATGGAGGTGCGGCGACCACAACCTTCTTCAGCCGTGACCCTCCAACTTTCCACAGCTGTTCGCTCGATACGGCCTTACACAATAATGTCAACCGAATACCATGGCCTCAATTAGAATAGGAACTTGGAATGTGCGGGGTATACATAGCCCCTCGCGCAGATATCGCATCTATTCCTACCTTAAAAGGTTTCACATACAGATAGCCCTTCTCCAAGAGACACACTTGCCTAAGTCAGAGGTGATGCAGCTGCAAAGGAGATGGAGAGGGCAGCTTTATGCCACTGGCTACTCAGCGTTTGCTAGAGGAGTCTTGATATGGGTGCGGCCAGGGACTCCCTTTCGAGTCTTGGACTCTTTAATAGATGCAGAAGGTCGCTATGTGGTAGTGAAAGGCATATTGGATGGCAGACCGGTGGTCATAGCATCATTATACGCACCAAATTCCGACCAGGCCTCCTTTTTTGAAATTCTGTCACACAAGCTAGCCGCATGGCACGAGACTCCCATGGTGCTGGGAGGCGATTACAATAGCGTCCTTGATGTTTCACTAGACCGATCCTTCCCCCCCCTACCAGGCACGTCCACACATGCCGCAATGAAAGCGCTAAATAGTTGGGCAACGCAATGGCACTTGACAGATGCATGGCGACATAGAAATCCACAAGATAGAATGTACTCCTACTATTCGGGAGCGCATGGCTTCCATGTGCGATTAGATCGATTCATGGTCTCTGACGACCTGTTATCGAATGTCTCTGCGTCGCAATATTTGGGACGGACACATTCAGACCACAATCCACACGTGCTGGAATTAGAATGGGTAGGCAGTACACCACCGAACCCCATCTGGTGCCTGCAACCTGACACCTTGCTTGACGCACCATTCCGTGACCTATTGGCGACCAAAATAGCGCAGTACTTTGAGGAAAACACGGACACGGCTTCGACGCCATTGATAGAGTGGGACGCTTTTAAGGTGATCGCAAGGGGACATTGCTTGGGAGCACAGGCGGGAATGCGAGTACAGCTAGCAAAAGATCTCACCACCCTAAAGAAGAAATTGGCGGCTAGTGAAAGGGAGGCGGTCGAGGGCTCCGCTAAACTGCTAACACGGAATAGAGAGGAACATGCTCGATTGTTAGAACGGCTCCGATGCCTCAACTATGCAGCGCACTCAGCACGGACGCACCACATGGGGGACAAGGCGGGCAAATTACTGACATGGTTAATACGACAGGATGGGGTGACATCGCTGGTGACGTCGCTACGCACTCCACAGGGTATTACGGTATACTCACAGCAGGCATACACCGTGAGTTCACACTACACTACGCGACATTATACAAATCTCACATGCAGGCCACTTCAACTGACGTGCAGGCCTATCTCGCGGAGATTGCCCTACCACACCCTACTCGCGAGCAGAGAGCGGAAATAAATGACCCTATTCTCCTTGAGGAAGTTAGAGAGAGTATATTTTCGTTGTCGAATGGTAAGACGCCGGGACCTGACGGCCTACCGGCGGAGTTCTATAAGGCCTATGCGCACGTACTAGCACCACAGCTGCTGAAGATATATGAGGCTGCTGTAGACGACTCTACTCTTACTGACACACAAAACGAAGAGCTGCTGATCTCTCTCCCCAAACCTGGCAGAGACCCTGGGATCCTATCGTCCACTAGCCCTCTTAAACACCGATTATAAAATGTTTGCGTCCATACTAGCCAAACGTCTAGCCCCGTTGGTAAAAACGCTGGTTCACCCGGACCAGAATGGTTTTGTCCCCACTAGAAGTACCTCCCTCAATATCCGTAGGTTTTCCAGGGTACAGAAATACGCGATGCATAGATGGCCACGATCTGGCTGTCTAGTGCTAGATTTGGAAAAGGCTTTTGATTCCCTGGAATGGCCTTACCTGGCAGCGGTGTTAAGTAAATATGAGTTAGGGGATCACTACATGAGTATGATTCAATTGCTTTACCGGGGCCCCACTGTCAGAGTCCGGACAGGACGGCTTATTTCAGACACTATTCAGGTGAGAAGGGGTACGCGTCAGGGCTGCCCCCTGTCCCTATTGCTTTTCTCTCTAGCCATGGAACCACTAGCGACGCTACTCCGACAGGATGGCGACGAATGGGGCATACGATTGGGAGACGATACACATGCTGTCTCTTTATATGCAGACGATTTACTGTTGTACATACGGGACCTACACGCCATTCCCACGACTATAGCAGATACCCTCAGAGACTTTGAGAAAATGTCAGGGCTCCGGGTAAACTGGGCAAAATCAGGAGTGTACCCGTTTAGCGAAAATACGGCGGAAATAAACGTGTCTATAAATAACTCCTCCCTTGCCTGGTACCCAACCACGTTCCGTTACCTTGGCATCTTCATGTATCGGTCCCCCACTGACATATTAGAAGGAAACCTAATCAGAGCAATTTCCGCCGTTAGAGGTCAGGTACACTTTTGGAAGACTCTTCCGTTAAGTGTCATGGGCCGCATAACACTGACAAAAATGATAATACTACCAAAGCTGCTGTACTATTTTTCAAATCTTCCAGTCTATGTCCCGGCTAAAATATTTTGAGAATTGGAAAGTCTGTTTCGTGACCTAATCTGGAATAAGGGCAGACCCCGAGTTGCGTTGTGGAAATGATATGCCCCCGCCAGCCAAGGAGGGCTGGCAGTTCCAAATATGGAACTGTATTATTAAGCGGCCCAGCTACAGTGGGTAACGAGATGGTTAAATGGGACGGGGTTGGATGACACGGCTGACACGCAGCAGCCGTGGTCTAAATCTCAGGTTTACCACTTGTTTCACCCCACTGCTCGTCTCCCACGCCCACCCCAGATATACCTGGCACTGGCGCACAGGTGTTATAGGAGAAGTCTATACCATACACGAAGCGTGACCCCCTATGCCCCACTGATACCGCTCACGGGGACACCTAGGGGGAGGACGGGCACATCAGACGGGGCACTCGAGCACTTGCACGGGGCAGGCCTAGAGACACTGGGCGACCTTTATGCTGACGGCTCCCTGCTCTCTTTTGAGGCGCTGACAGCGGACTATGAGCTACCAGCAGGGCAATTCCTTCTCCATAACTCCATTGTGAGGTCCTTGACAGTAGCGTGGGGAGACATAACGACTAAGCCAGAAACACATTTGCTGCTGCAGTACTTGCATATCATGGGCGCAGGCTCGCATATAGTACACTGGTTGGTAGAAGCTCTGCTCACGCATACACTCAAATCCATGTCGAGTCTCCGGGAGAGATGGGGCACAGATAGAGGACATCCATGGACAGAGAAGGAATGGGGAATAATACTAGCCAGTCCCTCCTACATACCGAGGAGCTCGAAATTTAAACTCATACAAACATACATAATACAGAGGGCATATCTCTTGCCGGACAAAATAAATAGGTATGTTAATACCGCCACTTCTGCGTGTCCGCGGTGTCAACACATAAATGCAGATCTCCTACATATGCTATGGTCCTGCACCTTTCTCAACGCCTACTGGTCTGCGGTCACCGCAGCGCTCACACACTGCCCAGATGCACCACTGGCACACTCATGGGAGGTCTGTATATTGGGCCTGTATACTAGATCCAAGAAGAACAGGGTCACCTCCAGATTCCGAGATTTGGGACTGATTGTGGCGAAGCGCCTCATTACAAAGAGATGGAAGCATAGCGCCCCCCCAGTAATAGATAGCTG